>OY728163.1:1372606043-1373839749 GCA_963277665.1 Viscum album | reverse complement strand
TAACCAGAGCCTTTAAAAAAACTACATTATTAAATCTGGGACATCACGTGGGTCAGCGGTAGGTGATACACCCGTGTCGCCCTTCAGTTGTGGGTTCATGTCACCCGGCCTTGCCGGACGCGACGGTTTGCCGCCCGACCTCGGGGTTGTCCTTTTTATGGACATACAAAAATAATCTCAAACTAAACATATCCAAAATACTTATGTGAAAACTCAGAGTCCAAAATTTATATAGAAGATAAACACAATGAAGATCCTTTTTTCCATGGAATAACATTTGAACACCTTCATCATGAATCCTTTTAAAACACTACAACATCTTGATTTACCATGAATCTTTATTGATTACATTAATGCTCCCTTATTCAATATAGAATACTTGATATAATCCTTCTATCCAAAAGTGTTGTAAACTCAATCAATGATGGAATTTACAAATCATAAATCGGTTTCAAGGAAGTCATGAATATGCAATATAATTTATCCATATCAATCATGTATTATTCCAAAATCACTACCTCGGTATCAGAACCATATTATTGTTTATTTTTTTCTCAAACATATATTTTCCAAAAATTTAACCTGTTATTGAGTCACTTTACTTTTTTCAACACAATCTCATGTCCTTAATGAAATAGTATTGCAATACAATCTTTATATATATCACATTATTCTTATAACCAGAATATAGTTCTTGAATCCAAAAACAAAAATACAATAATTATTCAACTTCAACTGCAGTAATAGCATAAGCATGGCATTTATCCCTTAGCATTTTCTAAGATAGATTTCCTTGGTGATTAGGACATTCATTTTCATAATTCCCCATTTCTCTATAATTATACCATTCCACGTTGATAGAAACTTTCTTTCCCTTTCAATCATGATCTTGGTAGCCTTTTTCACCACCTTTTTAACAGAATCACATTCCTTTTAGGCAAGTACCGGGGAGTTTTTTCCCACAATTATCACATAATTGATAATCCTTAATCCCATTTTTCTCATTACCTGTCTCTTTCTCCATCGTTCTCTTCTTCTCTTTCTTTACTTTATTGTCATAATATTTAGAGAATTACTTTTCTATCTTGATAGAACATAATACAATATCTTCATTTGATGAGAAGGATTGAGATACTAAAGCTCAATGAATAAATAGTTTTAAACCATCAAAGAAATAATAAATCCTACTTCTTAGGTTACGAATATAATATACAGCATTCCTTTCTATCCTTGTAATGTTAGCCTCATACTTTGCAACATTCTCATCCTCCTTTTGCCTCACACTGAGAAAGTGTCTTCCCATATCTGCTCTATGGTAATGAGGAAAGTATTTTTCTAAGAAAATCTCTTTTAACTCCATCCATTCCATACTTGATACTTTTTTATCCTCCGTTGTGTTTTGAATCAAGGACCACCATTGATCAGTATCTGTAGTGAGGCGATAAACTGCCATGACAACTTTTTCCCTTTCCCTACTCCCCAAGGCATGGAATATTTTCTCTAAGTAAATTATCCATTTCTCATCCAGTAATGGATTTGTACTCCCATTGAATGTCAGATTTTTTTGCCTAAATAAGTGATCTAACATTGATCCTCCACACTGTGGATCTGGGTACTCTGTATGGGTAAGGTTATTATTCATAACCTGAGTGAGTTGTCCCAGTATGGTGATTAGCTGATCAACACCAGTAGCATCACTAGCTCCACTATAATTATCTTGAGTATGAGGAAAATCTCTACATGGAGTGTGTTCATTGATACAGTTTCAATTACTTCCACTAGGAACCATTTCTAAATAGTGGAAAAAATTAGATTAGTTTATTAATTGAAATATATAATTCCAAACTTCTAAAACACTTAACATAAATTGAACAGTCTATGGATATAATCCATAATCATAAAAATGTTTTATTTGAGAAAGCATATAATCATAAATCCTTCATAACTGTTTGTAAAGAAAATGAGAATTATCCTATGTGTATCCCCCGAGAGTGTTGTAATCAATAGTGCAGCAAGGCTAATTGTCGTGCACCAGTTCCCGTTCAAGTCTAGCTCAAAGCTGTGTTTTCAGGTTTTACCCCGAGGTATATATGTGCTAGATCCACCTCTACCTACTCGTAACCAGATAGGGATGTATTTCTTTATAAACTCTCAAAATCTCTACAATACCAAAATTCTAGGAAGTTTATCTATACTAATCCTCAAAGTCTATCATAGGGATATGTGCTCTAATCAGAGTTTATCTAAATATAGTTTCCAAGGTTTGTACTAAACTTCCTCTGATACCATCTATAATGCCCCGACCCCAATTACCCAGATTCAGTGCATTATTATATAACATTGACATGATCGGAAAAAGATCAAGTCTCGAAAGACCGATTAGTTTAGTAGCCTTGGAATAAATACATACATTCATAAAGTTTACATAATATCATAACGTGAAAAATACAACAAAATCTTGTCTTCGCACTCATATCCCCTTATAATATCCCTGTAGGTCATTCATAATATACTTCTTCACATCCTGGGAAAAATAAAAACCAGAAATGGGTGTGCTTAAATGCTCAGTAAGGTTATGAAATACAGCGGAAGATAACATAAATATTAAGCATGGTGAATAATTGAAACCACATTCCATTACCAATAATAAACATAAATACATTAATGGAAGGAATATGAGATGAGTAAATAATGCCATAAAAATATAATCATTGGAATTATACTAGTTGAATGACCACATGACCAATCAATATTATTTTCATAATGAGGGAATATATAATGCCAGACATTTTGAAACACTTTATCAAGTCCTCGGCCAAGTTGTCTAAAAATGATTAAGGCCTCATCCAAAACCATATATCAAATTGGGAAAGGGCTTTATCCAATTCCACGTCTAGTTGTCTCATGAGACCTACCTATGCATCGAAGAGCTATATCAGGCTCCACCCATCACTTACTAAGTATAATAATTTCCTCTATTAAAATGTTTAAATATATCATAAACATTAGTATTAAAACTACCATAATAAATGTCAATACATTAACCATAAACCATGAATGGTATAAAAATAGCACATCCACAGTCGAACATATATCAAAACCTTCAATATGATATGGATGTTTTGTATCATAATAAATCAACATTAAATAAACAAAAAAACCATTAAAGGATGTTGACATAGATGAAATCCAAACCCTTTTTTAGAGAAATATGGCGTTCTATTTTGAAATTATTTAAGAATAAAAAAATTATAAAGAAAAAATTTATTTTGAAGACATTTTTATAAGCTTGTAAGGGAATCTTTGATTATGTTACAACTTCCGAAAATAGACGCACCCGCCGTATAATTAAAAAAACTTTCTTACCTTAAATTTATCGTAAAGGTCAAAAAATACCTTATTTGGAAAACGACGGAAAGTTTCCTTTAAAACACATAATGGTATAAATGAATTTATCCCATTTCATAGTAAATAGTAAATTTTTTTGAAATATATTTTTATGAAACATGGATGTGGATGATAAAGGGGGTCCCAGTAGATATTTACGTAAAAACAACCTCGGATAATAAATAGATTGTGAAATTAACTGTTACTTTGTACTTTTCATTGGTTGAGGGTGGGTTAACCTCCTGTATAATGTTTAAATAATTATTATTAAATTATAAAATAATCATATACATTAATATGATATTATATATGATCTTTTAACCCTGCATTGTTAATAATATCTTATTATTATCGTCGTTTAATAAGTTAACTTACTCATTTTCTATTATATGTTTTATTAAATAAGACGTGATTGTTATGGATAGGTTGTATCTTATTCATATACAGAATGATATCAAGTCCTAAAACATTATTTTTAATTATAAAATTAGAATTATACTTGATTGGATATAATGGGGAATGAATCTCATCGCGTTCCTGGAGACGGTAGTCCGTATGTACGCACGATCAACAATATCGTTATTTTTATATTAAATTAATATATAATTGGATTTTATATCATATATAAAGAATAATTATCATGTTCTATTTATTATTTACATCAATTACACATCATTATCATACCCACCAAAATAATAATGTTTTGAATAACAATTACACCACGACGTTGAGACGGTAAGTCGTACGTACGCACATATGGTGACATGACATTCAAAGGATGGATAAAATACTGAATATAGTTGTTAAATATTTATAATAACATCACAATAAATGTAATATACTTTATTTATTATTTTTTTATGTAAAAAACAAAGAAATAAGAAGTGGAAGATGAAAGGAACTTGAAAGATGGTGGTGAAATCATTACCTCTTCTTCTGGTTCTTCCTTTTGATTTGATCAAAAGGGATCTTTAGGATGGCTTTATGATCAAACTAATTCCTCTAGGTTGAATTGAGGGAACTTGGGAGGATATTTGGGAATAGTTTGACTGAGACAAAAGGCTTTGATGGTGTGAATTAGTGAGAAGGTGGAGTTCCATTTTATAAGAGGGGTGAGGGGCACCATAGGAAAAACATAAAATACTATTTTATAATAAATTTATATTCAGATTATAATGGATCAAATCTGATTTATTTCAAGTATAAGGTGGGGATGGGCTGAAAACAACTCAACCAATAGGATTTATATAGGTTTGGGTCACTTTATTAACCTTATATTTGAGGTTTAACTCTTAGTTAATTAGTTTGACATTTACCATGTCTCTTTGTGTTTTTATATTATATAGTTAATAAACATACTATATACTTACAAGGGACCCCCAGGTGTTCTATTAATGATACACCTATCATGATATTAGTACTATGGCCAAGCTTTAGATTTTTAGGAATATAATATCATGTAATAATATAATATTTGATTTAAAAACTCATTTATGTCAATTTTGACACTATTTAATTATTGATTTTGGTAAAGTCATAACAACATTATTAATTAGAACTAAATCAATTTAAGAAATAATAAGATTCATATTAACCAATAAAATTCATGGATTGCATCAAACCTTTCAAATTATATTTATTTTATCATTCATAATACTAATTTTTTGATTCATTCATTAATAAAGAAAATAATGCATCATTATTCTGTTATAAATGAATTTAATTATTCAAGGTCTAAAAATTATAAATAAAATTCCATTATGTATTAAATTTTTTTATATTTTTAGTTAATATTTATAGTCGAATATATAACATATATAACCCTATGTAATATTTTTTTTCCAAAAGATATATGCTTATGTCATTTTTGTATTTACTTTAACTTAATTAATATAAAATGTCATTATCACTTACAAGTGGCTCCATGGGATCCCAAAATCGACCCAAAGATGCCCATGGATGGACATGTATCAGCCAATAGGGTTATGACACGTTTTAGTGTAATTTAATATTATTATAATATCATTTTTTACCCTTATTTAACGGATTAACCCTTTAACCATGGTAAATAAAATATTTACCGAAATAGTTATTCAAAATGTCTAAAAATATAAGTTACCTATTTAAACAATGTGTAACTCTTGATTATAAATATGGAATCAATTTTTCTAAATTTAAAACTCAAAAGTGGCAGAAATTAATTTAAAATTATTTCCCGCTGTCAAAACAAAAATTTTGTTTTTAAGAAATAATAACTATCAAAAGATTGAAACTTGTTTATTTCAGTTTTAAATCTAAAATTATGTCAAATGAGAAAAATTTGATAAACTGGTAAAAATATATTCGAAATATACTTTATAAACACTCAAATTCACAATTTATGACTATTAATTATTTTAATTAAAAAGTTATATTGAATTAAAATCTAGCAATTTTAATTATTCATCAAAATATGAAAGTTTTCAGAAAAGTACCAAAAATTCACCCTAAGTTAATTCTGATATTCTAAATCCAAAAATGAAGTCCATTTTGAATGAAAAAATTTATAAAATTTCAAACAGTGGGTATTACTATTCATAATGGCTATTTTGATTGGTTGTGGTGTGTGTTAGAACTCGAAGTTGCATACAACACATGGTACTATATTATTGAAGGAGAAGCATACCGTGGAAGCTTGGGGTTCTACATCCTAAATAATATCATCCCATTAATTTCTAGTGGTTTCTAGAAATATAAGTGTCATTAGATTCACATTCGTATCATTACTTCAAGAACTACCTCTCTTACAATGGTTTTAGAATTTGGGTGAAACAAATTCTCCTCTGCCACCAATCTCATAATGTAGGTCCCAACCCCTCCAAATGTGAAAAAAATAATTTATAGAGTGTAGGAGAGGCTAGATTACCTGTGGTTTCCAGTTTGAATGGGGAAATTCAGCCTAATATTTTAATTCAACTTGCATTGCCCATTTGGCCACCAAAACGTGTAAATCACATCTCCTTATAGAAGGATGATTTGTGTGAAATTTAATCCTCGACTTCCTATAATTTTTTTCCCTATTCGAAGCACATATAAAGAATATATGGCCCAAATAAAAAACCCCTGTCCATTATGGAGAGTCCAAACCACCATTTAATTAATGTACCATTTACTCCATCCTAATGCACTCTTTTGATCTAGTGTCCAGAATAAATGTTGTAGGAAATTATGTTAGTAAAACTGTTACAAAAGTTTATGTTAAAATAATTTAATTTATAATATTTATATGCAACATACTATAGTTCATTTTAAAAGGGTAGAACTATAATTTCATCAAATTTTAAAATGAATGATCTAATCCCAAATATTTCATAAATGAATATATTTAGCAGAATGTGAGGAAATTATGTCATTTATTACCAATAAAATATTCAACAAAATGGTGTGTTATCAATCCTATAGTTTATCATCATACATGATGATTAATATACCACCGTAAATGGGTTATAAAACAAAAAAAAGTCAAATTGAACCTTAGGGAGATTGCCTATGTACACCATATAGAAGTCAATGATAAAGGTACTAATTGTTCGACTGAGAGGGGGTCATTGGGATTATGATTGGTTAATAGTCCAATGAGGGTTTCTTGGTCAATGATTACTCTAATCCCACAAGTGTCATGCTTGGTGTGAGAAACTAGAGACAATAGTAAACCTAATGATCACATGTAATTAGGTGCATATGTCAGGAGTATCTTGAGGCTTAACTGTGGGTAGATTCCTAGGTAGAGGATGATTGGGAAACTACAAGTGGGTGTGCAGATGTATAGGGATTTTACAGCCATTATACCTGATGAACCCTACCATGGTTTGATTAGGATTACACGAAATATTTTTGAGGCCCACATTGTGACAATCTATATCTGGAGAGGAGAAGGGAGAGGGTGAAGTTGTCCATTCCCATCATGGTCTTCTCGGGCTTGTCACTCAAGTAGTGATCATAGATTAAAATCATGTATTGAGGATGTGGTGTTTCAAAGAATTTTAATGTCATACATCTTTAATTGTGTAGAATCACTCTTTACCCCTAGGACCTTCATAGATTATACCAACCCACACTTCAGGAAGGGAAGACACAAGAAATACCACATATTAACAGGGTTTTGGTGTGATCCATTGTGGGTCCCCCTTAATATATCATTGAGATGAATCAATATGTATTTTTATACCTATATGAAGTAGCATTAGGTGGGGAAACACATCAATAAAAAACCTGAGAGACTTGGGAATCACAAATCACAATCCTAGAGGGCCACATAGAAAACTTTCATGCAAGAAAATGTTTTTTCATTAATGAGGGGATCAAAAATTGTGTATTAAGGAATTGAAAACACGTGGAGAACATATGAAGGTGATAACACAATATTGAAGTCTAGTGAGAAAGACGAGGGGTAGCATGAAAAATGTATGGTTTATGTGAACAATGAGGGGATTCACACTAGATGGAAGCATGTGTGCTTGATTAGCTTAGTATAAGTACAAACATGCATGAAAGAAGGAAAATTTTCATTAAATTTTCTTTGAGTAAAAGGAAATCGGTGATGATCAATCTGTGGTAGTTCCACCTGAAGGAGGACCCATGGAAGACCTTCCATTAAAGATCTATCACATTTTGTTCAAATCATTCGGGTTGTCATGGAAGGGGTCATCTAATGTGAGTGAGAGTGATAGTTCATATTTTTAATGGTCTTCTAAATGAGGGGGTATGAATCTATTTATTTGAAAAAACTTCTCAGGCAGCACACAAGGATTTCTATGTGGTTGTTCCATTTAACGTTGCATTAGGTGATCAAGAACTTGTGTACAGTCCATTTTCATACGCACTGACCTTATTTATCTTGGTGCCTCTTTTTTGGAATTTTTTTATTATCAATGCGAAATAATATTTTTTATGGAACAATGGCTGACTGTGATCTTTCATGTAGATTTGAATCTTATTCTATGACCTCAAATTTTTTGGGCACCTCCCTTGGGTGTCTCGAGATCACGTAGAGATTCAGAATATGCCATTGGTTTGCTTAAGTATCTAATTTAAGAAACTCAAATTGTATTGTGCACCTACATTATGCCAATCATTATTCTATGATTTATGATATTTTCTTCTTTGGTTGTAAAAATATTATATATAAGGATTCAACCCATATTCTCATATTATGTTCAAGATCATTGATTTTTTTCAATTTAATTGACCCTTATTAATAGTTTAAGTTAACCCCTTTCATATATTTCATTTTCCATGGGGTATGAAGATGATTATAACCGAAAATCATCATAGTTTTTAGATTTTATTGGATCTATTGTGGATAAATATTCATATTTGTGTTAAAATAAGTATCTTTAGTATACAACCCTTAAAGAAACTGAACCAGATGTTTTTATGTAATGATATTAATTTTTCTCTGAGATATGCCATCTAACCAATGAAATGTTATTAAATAACTATTTTATATTCTAGGGGTATTTTTATAATATTAGATACCCGTTTAATTATTATTTTTGGATTAGTGTATTTATTTTGTGGAATATGATAAGTAAAAATTAGTGAAACCCCTAGAGATAATTCTAACTATAGTATAACATCATAGGGTTTAGGAAATGTATAGATGTTGTGTTTCCCATAGTTATTACATACTTTTCCATATTATGGAATATGGATTTGAAATTAAATAAACAATCCTAAGGGTAATAAACCTAATATTATTGTTGTGAATTTACTAGATCTCCAATCTAGTGAAATTTTATTTTTTTCAAAGACCATGCACTCGGATAGACTCACTCGAGGGGCATTATTTAGTTAATCAAATTTATTTTTATAATATTTTTTTAAAAATTCTTATGTTATAGAATTTGGTTATTTTAAAAGATATAATCTGACATAAAGAGACATAGATTTAACAAATAGTGATTTAATTTGGTGTGAATATAAGTTTAATAATTTCAATGTGTAGTAATATTTTATGGTGGTCGAATTTACAATGTAATTATCTTACAATAATTATATTATATTTTTTAACACTGATGTCAAATTAATTTTGTTTTATTAATGGGTGAATTATTAAGGGACCTAGTTAAAAATGGATGTGACAAAAAATTCAATGATAGCTCCAACAATTAACCTAATAGTATAATAGTTTGAGAGGTAAATCCTATGATTATGAAAAACTCGATATCCGGAATCATGATTAACTACGTGGAATTTATTAGTTTATATAACATAACAAATAAAATAATGTTAAAATATCATGGAACATCTATGGATGATGATGTTGAAAGAAATTAGATTTAGTTTCATTCATGTAAAGAGGTTAAAAATAATCACCAATAGGAATTTCGTAAGGACATGAGTGACATTCTATATATGGTGAAGGAGGGAATAAAGAACCTAATAATTAAGGAAATGTGAAGATCCCTATATATACAGTGAATAGAAATAGTGTTCTTTTGGAAGACCCCATGTCATTTCAATGTCATAAATGAAGAACCGTTATGCACAACATAAATCAATGGACTAATCCATGAGATAATGTTGATGATTTGAATCATAAATTTCCAAGAGGAATGGAATCGGGGAAATTATATGAAACCACAACTACTGAACTATGTTTGAAAATGTTGTCTATTTAAGGAATCCAATCATCCCATTAAAAAATGTAATTTTTTAAATTGGGTCTTATTCAAGGAACTCTAATGTACAGAATATGATTGATAAGAATATAAAATATGCACCTCGATGACTAGATAGTAAATTTTTTTGGGTAAATATGTCTGAAGGTTTCCTTTAAATATGTTTTTGGTGTGATTTTGTTTTTTATTAAACCACAATGACTATGAATGAGCATTGTTGTTGTTTTTTGATTGAAGGTTTTTAAGGTAGAACTACTTTCTATTTTTTTCGAAATATTTGGGCCATAAAATCAAGATTTTGTGATCTAAAAACTAATTTTTTCTTCATAGGACTGAACGGTGTGAGAAATGAAGAATGAAATAAATAAAGGAAGATAAATGAGGATACTGGGATATGAACCACATACCCATTCTGTGCATGGTCTGCGACTATGTAGTAAGCAGCAGGAAAAGCCATGTAACCGATTAGTAGAACCAAAAATGGTTTACGGTAGAAGGAATTTTAATACACGAGGTATCTTGTTGTTAATGGACATTATCAGATATAGAGGATCAAAATAAGTATGCATACTGTGTATGGAAAATGGTTCACGGGAAGGCTTGTGGTTCGTGATAGACGAAGTGGTGCACAATAAAGATGGTGTGGAACCTAAGATTTAGTGAATCTATTTTTAGCGGATTATGATGATATCTCTACCTAAATATGGATTACGAATCCCACTAATTAGAAAGAGATATAATAGAACAATAGAAAAACTATTTTCTCTAGGAATTCGATGAATTCGAAAAGTGAATCAGAAGGAGGATTCCATGACGGTGAAGTGATTTTTGACAAGGGATTCTATAATGGGAGAAGTAGTTTGTATAATAAATCGCTAAAGGTTTTTTTGGGGAGTTATAGTCCACAAATTAAGATGAATGGGTTACCCAAAAATGGGAGCATTAGTATGTGGAAAAAAAGGTAGTCGGTGAACATAGAACAGTTCACAGACATAGGGTGATTTGCAGAAGCAAAACCGGTACACAGATGCGGTACACATACGTAGTATATAGTGGTAGATCACAGAGGTAGAACACATATGAAGTACAAGGATAATGGGGGTTTACGGTATAGGCAGTTCTACATGGAGTAGGATTTCCGCATTGCAAACACAATACACAATATGTGGGAGGAGAAAGTTGTTCGTGAAACAATCATATAAGCTTGAAAAAGAATCAAATTAGTTTTCAATAGTATTTTATGATATCTATCAATACTCATGAAGGTAGAATTCATCTATGGGTGAAAAGGATATTCAAAATCCCATCAAAATATAGTTGAGGATGCATACATTCATGAAAATTTAGGCACCTACAAGTCCATAAACTGTGAGTGGATCCCTTCCAAGAGAAGTGTGGAAAGGAAGAGGAAGATGAAGATCCATCCAACCGTTAGTTATCCACAGGAATAGATATATGGAGTGACCATTGGGGAATGTAGGGAGAATACCCAAAATCTTGTCCAAGATGTGATCTTGGAAAAAAAAAATATATCACAAACCTTGTAATTTGAAATGAGAATTAATGGTTCAGGTATATCATCGCATCACTTGTGTATGATTCTTTGACATATCCTAGTGAGGCTGAACCAATTAAAAAGAAATTTGTCCTGTACATCATTTCATTTCTATTCATATTTTTTTACGAGGGAAATTGTGACATGTGTTTTTTTACGACAAAACAAAATTCATAGGAACAATATTTTTAGTCTATCATACCCTGAATCACCCCCCCCCCCTCATATGGTATTTGACCTTATAGACCTAATAATTGGTATTAGAGAAAAAGGATAAATGATGGTGAAACAGTCTCATTAGAAGAAATTGAGATGATAAATAACATAATAATTCCAATATTTTAATGAAATAATATTCAAATTTGGAAGAATCGGATGCAACACTACTTCTTATCATTAGAAATGGATGTATTCACAGCAGCTATGCATGGAATCTCATCTGATATCAAGAGTGGTTCCCTGTCTGAAGCTATAATAAAATAATTAGATGCTGATGCTAAAGGGATCAATTATTTATGAGGATCACTATAAAATTAAATTTATATATATGTGATGTCATGTAAAACATCACATGTATTAGGTCCACTAGGTTAGATACCTTGAAAGTGGGGGTGAATCAGGGTATGAATGATTAAAACAAATGCCCCAATTGATTTGGTTTTGTTGTTAAGAAAAAACTCTCTTCTATCACTTTAATTTAGAAATGTATAAATAGAATCTAAATCATGCACTGGACACATTTATTTTTACTTGGTTCACCCTCACTGGGCTACGTCCAAGAATCATATACCAGCAATGTGACGATGTATGATATTCACTAAAGTGCACTGTTGTTTACAATGTATGAAGCAAACTCAATTTCCCTTCTGGTTTATAGCTGTTTACAAAATGAAAGCTCACTTCTCTGTCAACTGAAGAGAGATCAGATCTTCTTCGGAAGATCCACTCATAGTTTATAGAAATATAATCATTGGAATTATACTAGTTGAATGACCACATGACCAATCAATATTATTTTCATAATGAGGGAATATATAATGCCGGACATTTTGAAACACTTTATCAAGTCCTCGGCCAAGTTGTCTAAAAATGATTAAGGCCTCATCCAAAACCATATATCAAATTGGGAAAGGGCTTTATCCAATTCCACGTCTAGTTGTCTCATGAGACCTACCGATGCATCGAAGAGCTATATCAGGCTCCACCCATCACTTACTAAGTATAATAATTTCCTCTATTAAAATGTTTAAATATATCATAAACATTAGTATTAAAACTACCATAATAAATGTCAATACATTAACCATAAACCATGAATGGTATAAAAATAGCACATCCACAGTCGAACATATATCAAAACCTTCAATATGATATGGATGTTTTGTATCATAATAAATCAACATTAAATAAACAAAAAAACCATCAAAGGATGTTGACATAGATGAAATCCAAACCCTTTTTTAGAGAAATATGGCGTTCTATTATGAAATTATTTAAGAATAAAAAAATTATAAAGAAAAAATTTATTTTTAAGATATTTTTATAAGCTTGTAAGGGAATCTTTGATTATGTTACAACTTCCGAAAATAGACGCACCCGCCGTATAATTAAAAAAACTTTCTTACCTTAAATTTATCGTAAAGGTCAAAAAATACCTTATTTGGAAAACGACGGAAAGTTTCCTTTAAAACACATAATGGTATAAATGAATTTATCCCATTTCATAGTAAATAGTAAATTTTTTTGAAATATATTTTTATGAAACATGGATGTGGATGATAAAGGGGGTCCCAGTAGATATTTACGTAAAAACAACCTCGGATAATAAAGAGATTGTGAAATTAACTGTTACTTTGTACTTTTCATTGGTTGAGGGTGGGTTAACCTCCTGTATAATGTTTAAATAATTATTATTAAATTATAAAATAATCATATACATTAATATGATATTATATATGATCTTTTAACCCTGCATTGTTAATAATATCTTATTATTATCGTCGTTTAATAAGTTAACTTACTCATTTTCTATTATATGTTTTATTAAATAAGACGTGATTGTTATGGATAGGTTGTATCTTATTCATATACAGAATGATATCAAGTCCTAAAACATTATTTTTAATTATCAAATTAGAATTATACTTGATTGGATATAATGGGGAATGAATCTCATCGCGTTCCTGGAGACGGTAGTCCGTATGTACGCACGATCAACAATATCGTTATTTTTATATTAAATTAATATATAATTGGATTTTATATCATATATAAAGAATAATTATCATGTTCTATTTATTATTTACATCAATTACACATCATTATCATACCCACCAAAATAATAATGTTTTGAATAACAATTACACCACGACGTTGAGACGGTAAGTCGTACGTACGCACATATGGTGACATGACATTCAAAGGATGGATAAAATACTGAATATAGTTGTTAAATATTTATAATAACATCACAATAAATGTAATATACTTTATTTATTATTTTTTTTATGTAAAAAACAAAGAAATAAGAAGTGGAAGATGAAAGGAACTTGAAAGATGGTGGTGAAATCATTACCTCTTCTTCTGGTTCTTCCTTTTGATTTGATCAAAAGGGATCTTTAGGATGGCTTTATGATCAAACTAATTCCTCTAGGTTGAATTGAGGGAACTTGGGAGGATATTTGGGAATAGTTTGACTGAGCCAAAAGGCTTCGATGGTGTGAATTAGTGAGAAGGTGGAGTTCCATTTTATAAGAGGGGTGAGGGGCACCATAGGAAAAACAAAAAATACTATTTTATAATTAATTTATATTCAGATTATAATGGATAAAATCTGATTTATTTCAAGTATAAGGTGGGGATGGGCTGAAAACAACTCAACCAATAGGATTTATATAGGTTTGGGTCACTTTATTAACCTTATATTTGAGGTTTAACTCTTAGTTAATTAGTTTGACAGTTACCATGTCTCTTTGTGTTTTTATATTATATTGTTAATAAACATACTATATACTTACAAGGGACCCCCAGGTGTTCTATTAATGATACACCTATCATGATATTAGTACTATGGCCAAGCTTTAGATTTTTAGGAATATAATATCATGTAATAATATAATATTTGATTTAAAAACTCATTTATGTCAATTTTGACACTATTTAATTATTGATTTTTGGTAAAGTCATAACAACATTATTAATTAGAACTAAATTAATTTAAGAAATAATAAGATTCATATTAACCAATAAAATTCATGGATTGCATCAAACCTTTCAAATTATATTTATTTTATCATTCATAATACTAATTTTTTGATTCATTCATTAATAAAGAAAATAATGCATCATTATTCTGTTATAAATGAATTTAATTATTCAAGGTCTAAAAATTATAAATAAAATTCCATTATGTATTAAATTTTTTTATATTTTTAGTTAATATTTATAGTCGAATATATAACATATATAACCCTATGTAATATTTTTTTTCCAAAAGATATATGCTTATGTCATTTTTGTATTTACTTTAACTTAATTAATATAAAATGTCATTATCACTTACAAGTGGCTCCATGGGATCCCAAAATCGACCCAAAGATGCCCATGGATGGACATGTATCATCCAATAGGGTTATGACACGTTTTAGTGTAATTTAATATTATTATAATATCATTTTTTACCCTTATTTAACGGATTAACTCTTTAACCATGGTAAATAAAATATTTACCGAAATAGTTATTCAAAATGTCTAAAAATATAAGTTACCTATTTAAAAAATGTGTAACTCTTGATTATAAATATGGTATCAATTTTTCTAAATTTAAAACTCAAAAGTGGCAGAAATTAATTTAAAATTATTTCCCGCTGTCAAAACAAAAATTTTGTTTTTAAGAAATAATAACTATCAAAAGATTGAAACTTGTTTATTTCAGTTTTAAATCTAAAATTATGTCAAATGAGCAAAATTTGATAAACTGGTAAAAATATATTCGAAATATACTTTATAAACTCTCAAATTCACAATTTATGACTATTAATTATTTCAATTAAAAAGTTATATTTAATTAAAATCTAGCAATTTTAATTATTCATCAAAATATGAAAGTTTTCAGAAAAGTACCAAAAATTCACCCTAAGTTAATTCTGATATTCTAAATCCAAAAATGAAGTCCATTTTGAATGAAAAAATTTATAAAATTTCAAACAGTGGGTATTACTATTCATAATGGCTATTTTGATTGGTTGTGGTGTGTGTTAGAACTCGAAGTTGCATACAACACATGGTACTATATTATTGAAGGAGAAGCATACCGTGGAAGCTTGGGGTTCTACATCCTAAATAATATCATCCCATTAATTTCTAGTGGTTTCTAGAAATATAAGTGTCATGAGATTCACATTCGTATCATTACTTCAAGAACTACCTCTCTTACAATGGTTTTAGAATTTGGGTGAAACAAATTCTCCTCTGCCACCAATCTCATAATGTAGGTCCCAACCCCTCCAAATGTGAAAAAAATAATTTATAGAGTGTAGGAGAGGCTAGATTACATGTGGTTTCCAGTTTGAATGGGGAAATTCAGCCTAATATTTTAATTCAACTTGCATTGCCCATTTGGCCACCAAAACGTGTAAATCACATCTCCTTATAGAAGGATGATTTGTGTGAAATTTAATCCTCGACTTCCTATAAATTTTTTTCCCTATTCGAAGCACATATAAAGAATATATGGCCCAAATAAAAAACCCTTGTCCATTATGGAGAGTCCAAACCACCATTTAATTAATGTACCATTTACTCCATCCTAATGCACTCTTTTGATCTAGTGTCCAGAATAAATGTTGTAGGAAATTATGTTAGTAAAACTGTTACAAAAGTTTATGTTCAAATAATTTAATTTATAATATTTATATGCAACATACTATAGTTCATTTTAAAAGGGTAGAACTATAATTTCATCAAATTTTAAAATGAATGATCTAATCCCAAATATTTCATAAATGAATATATTTAGCAGAATGTGAGGAAATTATGTCATTTATTACCAATAAAATATTCAAAAAAATGGTGTGTTATCAATCCTATAGTTTATCATCATACATGATGATTAATATACCACCGTAAATGGGTTATAAAACAAAAAAAAGTCAAATTGAACCTTAGGGAGATTGCCTATGTACACCATATAGAAGTCAATGATAAAGGTACTAATTGTTCGACTGAGAGGGGGTCATTGGGATTATGATTGGTTAATAGTCCAATGAGGGTTTCTTGGTCAATGATTACTCTAATCCCACAAGTGTCATGCTTGGTGTGAGAAACTAGAGACAATAGTAAACCTAATGATCACATGTAATTAGGTGTATATGTCAGGAGTATCTTGAGGCTTAACTGTGGGTAGATTCCTAGGTAGAGGATGATTGGGAAACTACAAGTGGGTGTGCAGATGTATAGGGATTTTACAGCCATTATACCTGATGAACCCTACCATGGTTTGATTAGGATTACACGAAATATTCTTGAGGCCCACATTGTGACAATCTATATCTGGAGAGGAGAAGGGAGAGGGTGAAGTTGTCCATTCCCATCATGGTCTTCTCGGGCTTGTCACTAAAGTAGTGATCATAGATTAAAATCATGTATTGAGGATGTGGTGTTTCAAAGAATTTTAATGTCATACATCTTTAATTGTGTAGAATCACTCTTTACCCCTAGGACCTTCATAGATTATACCAACCCACACTCCAGGAAGGGAAGACACAAGAAATACCACATATTAACAGGGTTTTGGTGTGATCCATTGTGGGTCCCCCTTAATATATCATTGAGATGAATCAATATGTATTTTTATACCTATATGAAGTAGCATTAGGTGGGGAAACACATCAATAAAAAACCTGAGAGACTTGGGAATCACAAATCACAATCCTAGAGGGCCACATAGAAAACTTTCATGCAAGAAAATGTTTTTTCATTAATGAGGGGATCAAAAATTGTGTATTAAGGAATTGAAAACACGTGGAGAACATATGAAGGTGATAACACAATATTGAAGTCTAGTGAGAAAGACGAGGGGTAGCATGAAAAATGTATGGTTTATGTGAACAATGAGGGGATTCACACTAGATGGAAGCATGTGTGCTTGATTAGCTTAGTATAAGTACAAACATGCATGAAAGAAGGAAAATTTTCATTAAATTTTCTTTGAGTAAAAGGAAATCGGTGATGATCAATTTGTGGTAGTTCCACCTGAAGGAGGACCCATGGAAGACCTTCCATTAAAGATCTATCACATTTTGTTCAAATCATTCGGGTTGTCATGGAAGGGGTCATCTAATGTGAGTGAGAGTGATAGTTCATATTTTTAATGGTCTTCTAAATGAGGGGGTATGAATCTATTTATTTGAAAAAACTTCTCAGGCAGCACACAAGGATTTCTATGTGGTTGTTCCATTTAACGTTGCATTAGGTGATCAAGAACTTGTGTACAGTCCATTTTCATACGCACTGACCTTATTTATCTTGGTGCCTCTTTTTTGGAATTTTTTATTATCAATGTGAAATAATATTTTTTATGGAACAATGGCTGACTGTGATCTTTCATGTAGATTTGAATCTTATTCTATGACCTCAAATTTTTTGGGCACCTCCCTTGGGTGTCTCGAGATCACGTAGAGATTCAGAATATGCCATTGGTTTGCTTAAGTATCTAATTTAAGAAACTCAAATTGTATTGTGCACCTACATTATGCCAATCATTATTCTATGATTTATGATATTTTCTTCTTTGGTTGTAAAAATATTATATATAAGGATTCAACCCATATTCTCATATTATGTTCAAGATCATTGATTTTTTTCAATTTAATTGACCCTTATTAATAGTTTAAGTTAACCCCTTTCATATATTTCATTTTCCATGGGGTATGAAGATGATTATAACCGAAAATCATCATAGTTTTTAGATTTTATTGGATCTATTGTGGATAAATATTCATATTTGTGTTAAAATAAGTATCTTTAGTATACAACCCTTAAAGAAACTGAACCAGATGTTTTTATGTAATGATATTAATTTTTCTCTGAGATATGCCATCTAACCAATGAAATGTTATTAAATAACTATTTTATATTCTAGGGGTATTTTTATAATATTAGATACCCGTTTAATTATTATTTTTGGATTATTGTATTTATTTTATGGAATATGATAAGTAAAAATTAGTGAAACCCCTAGAGATAATTCTAACTATAGTATAACATCATAGGGTTTAGGAAATGTATAGATGTTGTGTTTCCCCTAGTTATTACATACTTTTCCATATTATGGAATATGGATTTGAAATTAAATAAACAATCCTAAGGGTAATAAACCTAATATTATTGTTGTGAATTTACTAGATCTCCAATCTAGTGAAATTTTATTTTTTTCAAAGACCATGCACTTGGATAGACTCACTCGAGGGGCATTATTTAGTTAATCAAATTTATTTTTATAATATTTTTTTAAAAATTCTTATGTTATAGAATTTGGTTATTTTAAAAGATATAATCTGACATAAAGAGACATAGATTGAACAAATAGTGATTTAATTTGGTGTGAATATAAGTTTAATAATTTCAATGTGTAGTAATATTTTATGGTGGTCGAATTTACAATGTAATTATCTTACAATAATTATATTATATTTTTTAACACTGATGTCAAATTAATTTTGTTTTATTAATGGGTGAATTATTAAGGGACCTAGTTAAAAATGGATGTGACAAAAAATTCAATGATAGCTCCAACAATTAACCTAATAGTATAATAGTTTGAGAGGTAAATCCTATGATTATGAAAAACTCGATATCCGGAATCATGATTAACTACGTGGAATTTATTAGTTTATATAACATAACAAATAAAATAATGTTAAAATATCATGGAACATCTATGGATGATGATGTTGAAAGAAATTAGATTTAGTTTCATTCATGTAAAGAGTTTAAAACTAATCACCAATAGGAATTTCGTAAGGACATGAGTGACCTTCTATATATGGTGAAGGAGGGAATAAAGAACCTAATAATTAAGGAAATGTGAAGATCCCTATATATACAGTGAATAGAAATAGTGTTCTTTTGGAAGACCCCATGTCATTTCAATGTCATAAATGAAGAACCGTTATGCACAACATAAATCAATGGACTAATCCATGAGATAATGTTGATGATTTGAATCATAAATTTCCAAGAGGAATGGAATCGGGGAAATTATATGAAACCACAACTACTGAACTATGTTTGAAAATGTTGTCTATTTAAGGAATCCAATCATCCCATTAAAAAATGTTATTTTTTAAATTGGGTCTTATTCAAGGAACTCTAAAGTACAGAATATGATTGATAAGAATATAAAATATGCACCTCGATGACTAGATAGTAAATTTTTTTGGGTAAATATGTCTGAAGGTTTCCTTTAAATATGTTTTTGGTGTGATTTTGTTTTTTATTAAACCACAATGACTATGAATGAGCATTGTTGTTGTTTTTTGATTGAAGGTTTTTAAGGTAGAACTACTTTCTATTTTTTTCAAAATATTTGGGCCATAAAATCAAGATTTTGTGATCTAAAAACTAATTTTTTCTTCATAGGACTGAACGGTGTGAGAAATGAAGAATGAAATAAATAAAGGAAGATAAATGAGGATACTGGGATATGAACCACATACCCTTTCTGTGCATGGTCTGCGACTATGTAGTAAGCAGCAGGAAAAGCCATGTAACCGATTAGTAGAACCAAAAATGGTTTACGGTAGAAGGAATTTTAATACACGAGGTATCTTGTTGTTAATGGACATTATCAGATGTAGAGGATCAAAATAAGTATGCATACTGTGTATGGAAAATGGTTCACGGGAAGGCTTGTGGTTCGTGATAGACGAAGTGGTGCACAATAAAGATGGTGTGGAATCTAAAATTTAGTGAATCTATTTTTAGCGGATTATGATGATATCTCTACCTAAATATGGATTACGAATCCCACTAATTAGAAAGAGATATAATAGAATAATAGAAAAACTATTTTCTCTAGGAATTCGATGAATTCGAAAAGTGAATCAGATGGAGGATTCCGTGACGGTGAAGTGATTTTTGACAAGGGATTCTATAATGGGAGAAGTAGTTTGTATAATAAATCGCTAAAGGTTTTTTTGGGGAGTTATAGTCCACAAATTAAGATGAATGGGTTACCCAAAAATGGGAGCATTAGTATGTGGAAACAAAGGTAGTCGGTGAACATAGAACAGTTCACAGACATAGGGTGATTTGCAGAAGCAAAACCGGTACACAGATGCGGTACACATACGTAGTATATAGTGGTAGATCACAGAGGTAGAACACATATGAAGTACAAGGATAATGGGGGTTTACGGTATAGGCAGTTCTACATGGAGTAGGATTTCCGCATTGCAAACACAATACACAATATGTGGGAGGAGAAAGTTGTTCGTGAAACAATCATATAAGCTTGAAAAAGAATCAAATTAGTTTTCAATAGTATTTTATGATATCTATCAATACTCATGAAGGTGGAATTCATCTATGGGTGAAAAGGATATTCAAAATCCCATCAAAATATAGTTGAGGATGCATACATTCATGAAAATTTAGGCACCTACAAGTCCATAAACTGTGAGTGGATCCCTTCCAAGAGAAGTGTGGAAAGGAAGAGGAAGATGAAGATCCATCCAACCGTTAGTTATCCACAGGAATAGATATATGGAGTGACCATTGGGGAATGTAGGGAGAAGACCCAAAATCTTGTCCAAGATGTGATCTTGGAAAAAGAATATATATCACAAACCTTGTAATTTGAAATGAGAATTAATGGTTTAGGTATATCATCGCATCACTCGTGTATGATTCTTTGACATATCCTAGTGAGGCTGAACCAATTAAAAAGCAATTTGTCCTGTACATCATTTCATTTCTATTCATATTTTTTTACGAGGGAAATTGTGACATGTGTTTTTTTACGACAAAACAAAATTCATAGGAACAATATTTTTAGTCTATCATACCCTGAATCACCCCCCCCCCCTCATATGGTATTTGACCTTATAGACCTAATAATTGGTATTAGAGAAAAAGGATAAATGATGGTGAAACAGTCTCAGTAGAAGAAATTGAGATGATAAATAACATAATAATTCCAATATTTTAATGAAATAATATTCAAATTTGGAAGAATCAGATGCAACACTACTTCTTATCATTAGAAATGGATGTATTCACAGCAGTTATGCATGGAATCTCATCTGATATCAAGAGTGGTTCCCTGTCTGAAGCTATAATAAAATAATTAGATGCTGATGCTAAAGGGATCAATTATTTATGAGGATCACTATAAAATTAAATTTATATATATGTGATGTCATGTAAAACATCACATGTATTAGGTCCACTAGGTTAGATACCTTGAAAGTGGGGGTGAATCAGGGTATGAATGATTAAAACAAATGCCCCAATTGATTTGGTTTTGTTGTTAAGAAAAAACTCTCTTCTATCACTTTAATTTAGAAATGTATAAATAGAATCTAAATCATGCACTGGACACATTTATTTTTAATTGGTTCACCCTCACTGGGCTACGTCCAAGAATCATATACCAGCAATGTGACGATGTACGATATTCACTAAAGTGCACTGTTGTTTACAATGTATGAAGCAAACTCAATTTCACTTCTGGTTTATAGCTGTTTACAAAATGAAAGCTCACTTCTCTCTCAACTGAAGAGAGATCAGATCTTCTTCGGAAGATCCACTCATAGTTTATAGAAATGTAGGTCTCTTCATTATTTCTAATGAAATCTACCTATTTAACTCTTAATAGGTGCTCATTTAATGTCCATCATTCACCCGTAGATGAATCTCACTTTGCACCGAGTGTACCGGACATCCCAAATTTTTATGCGCAACCCTTTCTACACCTTGCATGTAATTCCCTTACCTTGTGTGAAATACACATTTTTCACAACACCTCTTTTACGCACAACCAACTTCTTTTTTGTACAGATTTTTATTTTACTTACATCCATTCCTTTACCCAAAAATACTGCATTTATGTGAAACAACCATCTTTTACCTGCAACCTTTTCATTATGATCAATCACAACTTTTATGCACAACTACTAACCTTTTCATGTAGTCTTTTTTTTACGCAAATAATCTTTTTACGCGCAAACATGTTTTTTACGCGCAACTCTTTGTGTACTCCAATTTTTCCTTCCAGAGCTCAGATACTCTCTGAGTCTATAGCTATGTCGAATGAGGGGGTCACTTCATATTTATAGTCAAAATAGACCCCTATGTGAAAAACCTCCTTCTGCACATAATCCTCATTGATCGCACACACCATGCTCCAAGTTTTCACGCACCTCATGCCATTTCCAATTTTCGAGCTTCTGATCTCGAAACACCTCTTTTGAGAAAAACATTAATCCTATATTTCACCCACCATGCCAATTTTACATTCACCACATTATTTTTCACGCACCAAGCCAATTTTTCACACACCACATTATGTTTTTTGCACCACAACAATTTTTCGCGCACCCCAATCCCTTTTCATGCACCGTGCATATATTTCATGAACCAATTTTCTTTTTCGCACACCACACACTTATTTCGTGCACGACAATCCTTTTTTGCACACCACACAAATATTTCACGCACCACTTTTTTTGGTAGACCATGCAAATATATCTAAAACCAGTCTCTTTTTTCACACAAATCATTTTCCAGAAACACATCTCTACATTCTCCACTTTTCATTATCACACACCACACAAATATTTCACACACCAAAATCCTTTTTCATGAACCCCTTGTATCTGCTCTTTTCGAACCACCTCCAGATCATCAATTCCTTTGTTGAGATTCTTCTGCCTGCAAATCATTTTTTTTCATTTTCTAAAGGTCGGTTCAAGGGTTGCCGGTACCCATTACATGACTTCACCACATCCACTCTACCACTACACAACATCATGATTTCACCATTCCAAAACCACAACAATTCATTAACACACCAAAAAACCGCACAGAAAAGTCAACTGAATCCCTAGATTCATACCTGTTAAAATTCAAATTCAAATTACCAAACCAAAAAACAATGAGAAAGATGCCATCGAGCTGTTCACCTCCATCGAGTTGCGCCTCTATCTGCGCACCAACAATTGAGCTGCTCACCTGCCCTGAGCTATGTATCTTCCATAAAACCCTTCATCCTCACCTTCAAGCCTTCGTTATTCATCGTCAGTGAGAACACCTCAGGTGTCGCCGCTTCAGATTCAAAGATTCATCCAAAAAACATTGACCCGCTCCATGATCAACATTGATAGACGACATTCCAATAGGAACCAAACGACCAACATATTATCACTAACTCCGAATTTCAGATTACATGCCGAACCCAATCCACCAAAACCACAAAACAAACATCATTCCAACAACAACAAACTCATCAGATCCAATATCGACTCACAAATTGAAACACATAAAACCAGAAATGACTGCAAAGTAATGTAACAGACAGCATCACCCAGAGGTCATTGCTGTTGAAGACCAGATCCCATCACTGCCAAGCTGATATCTTGAGAAGCCACATCCCCCGACATGCACAGCAGAGAATGAATAAAGATTCCACAAACCGTGAGCCTAGAATGACTCCACCAGAACATGGAACCCCTACCGCAATATCGACGAGAAAGGGAATGATGAACAGTTCACCCAAGGAGCAAGGCGGTGGCGATGAGGAGGAGAAAACCTAGATATCAACCCTTACAGGCTCATTTCAAAGAAAATTATTCAAAGTAGCTGACATTGGATAACATGCATAGTACTCTCATTGCGTATCATATGAGAAATGTTTACAATGATGCATTTGAAAAGGGGATTTCTAATGAATGGCCTTATAGACCATGAAGTATCTCTATGTTAAATATACTTATGAGGAATAAAATTTTGATAATACCGTGTCATTTCTATCCTCCAATATCCAAAGGGGAAAAAGACTATTCAATGATAAACTCCCATTTTCATGTTTTTATGTGGAATGATTTGGAATTTTATAGTAAAGTCTCTTGAGAAGTTTGATGTTAAAAATGATGATAATGATTAAGTTCCCCAAAATAATTATTCTTCAAATGTGAAAGGTAGAAGAAGTAATAAGATAATGTTCTTCAAAAAAAGGATCATATTCCAAAAGAAGGTGAATGTTCATATGAATATGATGCCAAATAGGTTTAGGTCTGCATAGATCATAATTTAGATTCATTGGTGGTAGTTGATGGAAATTTAATAAAAAGAGAAGAAAGTGATAATGATGAATGAGAAATTGAATGAAGTGTTGATATTATGTCTGAATTAGATGATACTCATAAATAGATATATATTTTGAGATCCTAAATAATGAAAGCTAACAAAGTTGTTCATGATTCCACACTCTATATGCATAAGTAGGAAGAAGATTATTTTGAGCTGAATATAGAAATTTAAAAGATGAGGTCTTTAATTCTAGATATATTAGAATAGGTTGTTGATAAAAACATACAATTGAATCGAATAAGCGAGAGATATATAGTTTGAATAAAACTAGAAATGGAAAAATCATACATATCAATGAAATTGAATACGAATCCATTATCCTATGAGAAAGTTATAAGGAAAAAAAATTGTTGACCCACAGAACAACATCAGGAAAATAGATAACACAGACAAAAAAAATATTGAATGTGGAACAGATGTTTCAAACTAAATTAAAAAAAAATTTAAATCCAAATTATAAGACCGGTACATGTCTTGATCAAAAAAATAATGTAGTAATAGTTGATGTTAGACAATAAGAACCCACTCTATGATTGAAGATTTATTTGGGTATGAAGCAGAATCAAAATATTCATAGAACCCATGGGATCACCAGTTCTTTTGTACTGACAGGAAAAAATATACCTCATATCAGATTATATTGTATTGACAAGATGTGACATGAATAATATATTTTTTCCTTAACAATGTGATACCAAAAAAAATTGGACCAACATAAGTAGTCAAATAGAGCCCAATTTTCCAGGTCATCATTGTATGGTCAATATTTTAGTTGTAGGGGATTTTGACACATGGATCAATATTTATCATAAAGCATTCAGAGGATTGTGCCAAAGTAGACTGAGGTTGGTTATAAGAAGAAGAAAATGTGTCATCCAATGTGATTAAAATGAAAAATTGATTTTTAGCTATACAAGATGAAGCTGGTTAGTTGTATTCTATGAAATGGATAGATTCTCAATTCATACTATGTATGAAATCAAAAACATGGAACAAAAAGAAAAATATGACTATCATGTGGTTGCCGAAATTGTGTACAAGGCATCATATCACACTCTGATTTGTATAATTTATAATGGATCCATCTCCCATATCACATGAAATACGAATCTAGTGATTGAAATCTAGTATGTTAAAGAAAGCATATTTTGATTTTTCATTTATGAAGGGTTGAAAAAAATTATCTCTGTGAAATAAATGTTTGGGGGGGGGGAAGACATGATATGTGCACATGTCTTGGTTGATGATTATCTTAGTCCCAACATGTTATGTGTATGTAAATTAGTTTACTCAGTACATTCCAAATGATTTAACAATAAATTTTGTGTCATCAAGGAAAAATAAGGTGTAGTTGTGTTGTAGGGAAAGCATACAAAATGGAATCTCTAACTTGTGAGTGGAGAAGAAGATATGTTATTTCTATCCAAGGAAGAAGAAACTAATCTAGGAAATAAGCATCCTGGTCATGTTATCCAAATTTATGTGGAATATGTTTTAAAATATGATGTGTCTCGAGATCTCCCTATAATATCATGTGATCATACACACGCGTGTGATGCCTTCCAACAAGGGAAGATTTTTCTAAATAGATATAAGGAAAAAGAAAAAAGGTCAAAAATATATATTGAGTTGTTTCATATTGATGTGTGTGGACCAATATTACCAAAATATAATGATTGGAAGAGATATTATGTTCTCTTCATCGTTTATTATAGAATAATGGAATGAGTTTCAATCATAACCCATAAATCTAAGTTGTTTAGTTTCATTATATTATACCGATATGAATGTGAAAAGTTTCATGGTCAGAAAATCCAAAACCTTTGAACTGATAATGGAATATAGTTCACAAATATCCATATAAATAATTATCATGAAAAACATGGAAAAAGTCATCAAGTTTCAGTGGTAAGAAATCCATTACATAATTTAGTAGGTAAGAGAAGAAATCAGATTGAGAAACACATGGCATGAAAAAATATTATTGAGAAACATCATTCAAAGAAGATTTGTAATGAAGGAGTGATAACCAAAATATATACACGTAAAACAGAGCCATATTGAGTACAAAACAATAGAAGAATCCATTTTAGCTATGGCGTCGAAAGAATCCATCATTTTAGTAATTGGGAATGTTCAAAAGTAAGTGTTTCATTATCAACAAGGACAAACATATGAATTTTGATTCTTGTGGAGAGGAGGGTATATTTATTTGTTACTCAATGAAAATAAAACAATATAAGTGCTTTTATAAATGGATAGGAATGATTGTTGGACATCGTGTTGCAACTATGATGGATAATTAGCAGAATATTTATGAAATACATGATCAGTCTTGGGAGGATTGTGATGAGAATATAAAAAGATAAAGGGAAGATCCAGTTCAATAGGGTAATTTAGAAGAAGAATAAGATAACAAGAAGGATGATAAAGATTCAGTATCTTCACAATGAATAAATAGATTATCTGAAATTGATAGGAAGAACAAAATTAATTATAAGACAGTGCCAATGAAAATAAGAAGAATGATGACCCAACAATAAGCATCATAATTACAACATGTAGATCTGAAATGTTTTAATAAAGCAGCTGAAGTTGAGAATTGGATTTAGGCCATGAATAAATATATTGACCAAATTGTGAAGAAACAGTCATGGGAGACTATTTCAAGGAAAAGATACCAGAATTGTATCAAGATTAAATAGTATTGTCACAAAAATATGAACGAAGATGGTTTTGTGGTTTGTAGTAATGCATGACTCGTGTGAAAATGGTAATCCTTGATAGAAGGCATTGATGTTGATGAATCATTTTCTAATGTATCATGGTAATAGAATATGAGATTATTTCGGGACAAAGAATTGAAAAGGAAGTTTAATTTGTTCTTGATGGATGTTAAATTAGAATTTATAAATAGGGTTTTAGAAGAAGTCTAAATAGATAATCCATATATCGTTATCATTCTTGAAGATGAGAACATAGTTTTTCAGTTGAATAATGCATTATATGGATTAAAGTATGCACTAAGTGAATATTATTCAAGGATAAAATAGTTTTTGATAAAGCATGGTTTCTAGCGTGGTAATGTTTAATACAATTAGTATTTAAAAAATGATAAAAGTGAAAGGATGATGGTGATGGTTTATGTCAATAACATAATATTTAGGGGATCAGATTATGCACAATGCAGACAGTTTTCTGAATTCATGATATGTGAGATTGGAATGACGATGATTGGTGGACTGACACTTTTCATTGGTCTTCAGGTAAAACAAAGAAATAATGGTACAATCATTACCCATTATATAAATTGTATGTATGTTTTTAAAAGATTTGGAATATAAAATTCTAATGAGGTGAAAACAATTATTTTTACCTAGCGAAAAAATCCCAAATGATAATATTGTTAAGGTAGTAAATATCATAAAATACTGAAAAATCCTTGAAAGATTACTATACATGACAATGAAAATACTAGATATTCTATTTACAATATTTCAAGAAGCATGGAATAAAATAAATAACAACAAAAATCAAATGATTGCAGTGAAAATAATAATTAGGTATATCAATGGTACTGTTGATTTCTGTTTAATGTTTATTGAAAAAAGTCATATAAAGTTATTAGGATATAGATATATATATTGGTCCAGTTACGTAGATGACATGAAATCAATGTCAGTAGGTGATTTATATCTTGGTGGATTCTGCATTTCATTGATAAGAATGAAACAATATTGCATATCATTGAGCATTGCAGTAGCTGGGTATATTGTGACCATTCATGAATATACAAAATTATTTTGTATGATGCAACAGCTTGAGGATAAGGAAGTTTTAATTAAATTTATGATCGGTATTCATTGTGATAATTCAGGATCTATAAATCATAGTAATAATCTATTCCATAACACAAGGAGAAAAACATTGAAATAAAATATCTTTTTATCAAGGAGAAGGTGGAACAAATGATTTTGATGTTGGAGTATGTTCCATCAAAACAAAAAGTTGAAGATATTATTATGAAGTCCTTGTCCAAAGTAGAATTTGAATGGTATAGAATAGTTATGAGAGTCTAGTATACTCCTTGTACTTGAAAAAGTGTGGATGTGGGACCCCCTCTCCCTGGGGTTTGATGTGTCTTTCCCAACTATACTTATATGTGTTATTTTCCCTATTTCAGATAACCATGATGTTCTCTTAGGGTTTATTGAAAATGGGGGAGAATGTGTGGCTCTTCTAGGGTGAGAAAATATATGATGGGAATATGTTACGTAGAACAGTAATATAGGGGGAGTTGATGCTGAGCCTATGTGTTTAGAAGGAGTTGTGACATCTGAGAAGTATTAAATATGAAAATTCTAATAGTGATCGATCAGTGATTTGATTTCATGGTAGCTGAGGTTTATGATGAAATCGGTTGTTTGGTTTCTAGAATTATTGTTATTAATGGAGTGATTCATGGATAAAATTTTCATACTACTCTTATTACTCACGCAGACCACGGAGCATGTTTGATTAGAGTATGTGGTGTGTAAATCATTAATCTATATCTTAATCACATGAACCGTTTGATGGTGGATAATTGAAGAATACTTATCAATGTATGAAATTGAGAATAATTGATAGGAATATGATTCTAAAAAATCCATTGGGTTGATTTTTGGGACAAAATACCTCAAGGTGTCTTCTATGTATGTTTTGGGTGTGATTTTGTTTGATGGAAAATATATATGACCACGAATGTGTATTGTTGGTGTGTGTGAAATAGTGAAATAAATTAAAAAAATGTGAATCATAGAGCCCAGGACATGGACCATGTAACATGTATGAGAATTGTTTGTGGCCCCGTTCCTGGATGTGAGGATGGTGTGTGGAATAGATTCTTGGATCCAAAAATTGTTCGAAGTGGATGGTGTTTCAGTATGTAAGATATATTGTTTTTTGAGGAAGTTATCGGCCACCGAGACTGAAGGGAAGTACTTGGAATGCATATTGAAAATGGTTTGTGGAAAGGATTGTAGTTCATCGTGGCAGAAGCAGGATTCAGTAAAGGTAGTTCTGAATCAATGATTTGGTAAATCAAGATATAGTGGATTAAGCAGATATCTTTTCTTATATAAGTAGCACTAATCCAACTGATTAGAAAGAGGGGGAATATTATTAACGAACAAATCATTTCATCAGAAATTTGTTGAATTCAAAAAGTGATTTATGAGGTGGATTCATAAAAGAAGAATTAATTTGTTGGAAGGTGTTATGTAATGGAAGAAGCAGTTCTTGGAACCATTCATGAATATTTTTTGCAGTGATTTATAGTCTGAAATGGATGAAAAATGTGGTACGTGAAGGGGTAGCTTCATTATGTGTATGTAATGGGATTCAGAAAATAGAGAATAGTTAGTGGATAGATGGTGTTTCAAAGAAGCAGAGACGGTATGCGGATGTGATACACAGACACAATATGCGGAGGAATTTCATAGAAGCAGAACTTGGAGGGAGTATGCAGATGAAGGTGGATCGCAGAATAGGCAGAGTTACATAGAGGAGGTGGTCCGCATAATAAACCCACAACACATTATTTGGGAGGATCAGGTGGATTGTGAAATACTAAATAAATTTTGAAAAATCTTCAAATAAATTTGCGAAAATATATATTTTATTAAATCTAACTGTACCTAGGGAGGTGGAATTCATCCGTGGGAGAAAATGAACATCAACAAAGCATCTACATATAGGTAAGGATTTGTGATTTCATTCAAATGAAGGGAACTAGATGTCCATAAACTGTGAGTGAATCCAATCCATGAACAGAGAGTGAAGGAAGAGGAAGATGATGATCATTCCCACCAGTAGTGAGCCAGTGGAAGAGACATAGGCAGTGATCCTTGGGGAATGCATGGACTAGAACCTAAATAATTTAATGACAATGATCATGGGCATCGAAGATCTAGACTATGTGTTTTATTGGTATTGAGATTTAGTGGATTTGGTACATCGTCACATCTCCATGGTTTTCTCATTATACATAGCCCAATGATGGCGAACTAAGTAAAAATCATTATCTCCTACACATGATTTAATTTCTATTCATATATTGTTACATAGAAAGGGAGATGTGTGTTTTTTTAATATTGAAACAAGATCTTAAGGAACAATAGTTTTAATAATTTAATCCCTGATTCACCCCACACCCCTCAGGGTATTTGGCCTAATGGATCTAACATTTTTATTCAAAACATCTTGAGGTATGATTATGGTTTACCTTGTTTATAATTTACCTATAATTTATTTTTATAGGTATGTGATTATTAGAAATAATTATGGCGCTATCTAGGTCAAATTTATTATCATGTAAGGTTTATATGAGCTCTCATGAATATGATAATTTCCAATATTGGAAAATCCAATAGAAAATTCATCCTATGAAAAAAATTTAATAGAAGACATACATGAAATTTTGTATGAGAAATTTTAATTTTTATATTGATGTATTTAGCATCAAATTTTAGATAACAATTCAATAGTTATATTCCTAAAAAGATTAAAATGATGAGTTCACTAGTCCAACCAAGGTTAGTTAGGATGGAATGACATTATAAATTTAAATCATTTGACATTTTTATCTAATCAACACACTTAACTATCACATTAGTTAAGAGTGGTTAATATGGAGACGATGAAATTTATTTAAGGGACAGTGGAATGTACAAACTAGATAGTTCACTATGTATTTTTCTTAATGAAATATTTTGTTCCATATATAGCTGCACACTCAACCATGAGCCAATATAAGTTCCAAAACATTACATAACTATTGAAATGTTGTTGTTCAATTGGATGGTAAATATTATGGAAATCTAATAATGAAATAGGTGTTGAAATAAAAATTAGTTTCATGGTTATTTATAAAAAAAATTTATTAAAAAAATAATATAGCTCAATAAGAAAAAAAAATATCATTAATAGAATATTTTTTTAAAAATATTATCTTTTCTTGCAATAAGAATATTATTATGTATAAATATCATTTTAAATGGAATTTATTGATTATGTATATAATAAAATAATTTATTATCACTCAAATATTTATTACTAGGAAATGGAAAACTATATACTAATCATTGAAGATCCATGCTTCTTATTTTTGGGTGTATGTGTTTATATTAAAATATATATTTATCAATATTAGATATTGAATGATATAATGTTATTTGAATCTTTGTAATCATAAATTTAAATTTATAAAACATCATAAATATTAATTATCTGAATGAAAATAAGTATCCATGATAGATATTATTTTCCAAGGTAAAATAGTTATCATTCAAGGAATGTTTCCATTTATAATATTATGATATAAAAATAATTTCATAATTTTAAAATTCATACTCTAAAAATATTTGTTGACATATAAAGAATAAATTAAAACAATTTTACATGTTAATCAATGTAAAAGAATAATAATAATAATTAATCATCACATTGGGTTTCTTATACAAAATGTTTTTTCAACACATTATGAGTTTTAATGTAAATGATATTTTTAAAATATTTATAAATTTAATTAGAATAATGGATTCTAATTTAGATCCACAAATTATAAATTTCAAATAACTGGTTATAATAATTTTTTTAAAAAATTATTACCATGGATAAATTCTAATCCCATTTAACAGGTGATAAAATTGTTAATTTAGTATGGCTTGAATTTTACCAAATAATGGACCCTTATAAATTCTAGAATACATTATTTAGGTTAAAAATTCATACCAAACTGTCTCACCAATATTTCCTAATTTAATTCACCCAAATCAAATGAAATTACATTATTATTCCCTACATAACATTCTTTTCTAATGATATAACCCTCATTCTCACCAATAAAAGGTGATTAATATCACCGCCTTGAAGACACAATTATTTTTGAAAATTCACAGAAAAAACATCCAAATATTTACCTTTTATAGACCAATTATTTTTTTGATATATGATTGTCTAAACAATTTTCTTCATGTACATAATTCTTAAATGACACTTAAATATAATATAAAAAATTTTAGTGTAAGTATTACATTCCCTTTTAAATCCATTATTTATCCATCTCAATCACCTTGGTAATGTCCCCAAATATGAATCACTATCAAGTGGATGAATGACTTGGTAAATAGACATCAACCACACCTTCTTGTATGCCAGAGGCCTCCGAAAAGATGTGGGGTTATGATTAGTATATTGTGGAGGCTATACCCTATGGTTTTAGAGTTAAAACACAATGTAAATATGCAATATGATAATTATTATTAGATTAATTAAAATAATAGAAACAATATAATGTAGCAGAAAACCAACAATATAAACCAAGTAAATAATCCAATAAATATTAAAGGAGTAATGTAATGTCATGATTAAATGAAAAAAATGTTATAATATATTTAATACAAACACAAGACTATTAGTCTCAATCAAAGGATCCAAAATCACTACCCAAGAACCCAATTTCAGTCCCATTTCTTGAATCCATTTCTTCAAAAAAACAATGACCAATAGAATGTTTCCTTGCCCTTTTCCAATCATGCATCGATGTAATCTTCTCGAGTAAAAAATCCCAGAATAGCGTGTGAATTAAACAGAGTAGGTCGACACCACCATTTCTAAAGAAAATCATACTAACAATAAGTGAATGTAATAATGAAATAAACATGTGTATTAATTTACATAACAATTAAATTAATACAACATAAAATTGATTTAACCCCATACTCGAATACCATAGAGAATGTCTCACAACCATGTCAACCATAACCATATATCCATGGTAAACCATAACATGGTTTGGTTCCATGCCAGAATGCCTCAGAGCATGTATCCATACCATTAAATCAATAATGATATATCTATGGTATAAATCACACCAATATGGGTGAATCCTATTATATATTAATATTAATAATTTATTAGAGATGATATTTTTAGATAAGTTCTACAATATTTATCTAGTCCAATCCTTGCGTATAAGACTTTCACCATGTATTAGGGTAATAGATGGTATATAACAATTAAAACATGACATATGTACAATCTCGGTATATAATAATTCAGGAATTGGTCACTATGAATTACTTTATATATAAGAATTACATCATGTATATGCTAAACACACCATTTATTTGGGTTTATATATATCACAATAAACTATTACCAATGTGTAATATAATATCTTGATGTGAACTATTTTCTTTTCATGATGCAGTTCATGGCCTATGACTATTCATCGCTTGTTTTTTGTGAAATTTAAATGTTGTGAAACACATTTTCATAGCATGTAAATGTTCTACAAAATTCTTTTCGCCCATTTACCTAAATAATGACATAAAACCCCAAAAATTCATTCAAAGAATCGAATAACTAGTATAAAACATTTAATGTATTCTTTGAATGATTCCATAAATTCAAAAAAACATATATCCTTGAAATTTAGGTTATTTTGATAAAAAAAGTATCTCAATCTCTTAAAAAGATTTATCCACCACATTAAAAACTAAAAACTCAATGTGGGATATACCTAGAAAAATATAAAATTTTATAACCTCCTCACTATTTGAAAGATCATCCCTGAGAAACTTCATGCATCTTTACGGGGTCTCTAAAAACATGTCTGACTACTATGCTTACATAACAAACTCCCTATCCCTTGTAACCTCTATAACATGCCCATTCAGAAACTGCACATGAAACAAATGAATCAACCTACTCAAGAGATTCTTCTGACTACAGTTATTAATCCATATATAGCACCCCTCAATAGATGTATAATACATATATCGTATGAGAAGTGCGAGGATGATAAATTTGAATCTTAAGCATAAAAAAGTAATGCATGGTACTATAGCACTATTTAAGGGATAATTGGTATTACTCTGGAATAACCCTATCCACATTATCAAGTGTCCTGAAAAACCCAGGAGCATGATTTTATTGTTTCTTTATATGTTGTTTCCCCTCCGTTGCATAAACCTAATGGAAAACATGATTTTCGACCTCAAAATCAAAAGGTCATCTTCAATGTTTATCATAGGATTTATACCTTCACTATGTGGTCACCAACCACTTATGGATCAATAGAACCCAATCAGATGCCTCACACATGAGACTAGGCTCAATAAGTGATGAATCACTTACCTCTAACCATAATGTGGGGAACTGCATGTACTGGCATATTAATCCTCAAATTGATCCATTTAGATTAACACATGGAAGCTATTATTATATAGAATATCCGAGGGAAAAAATTATGCTACAATAGACCACCCAAATCTAAAACACATGCTTGTGACATATTCTCCAGTACCAAAATTGTCTTCTTCAATTTACCATCCATATGAGGATTATTTGTCCTAATCAAATTAAAAAGTGATTATTGAGCCTTTTTAAGACCCTACCAAAATCACGATGTGACATAGTGATCATTGATATAAACAGTACTTCTCAGAACATTGTGCAGTCAAAATTCATTATCCATGTAATGACTTCCCAGATCATAAACTAGGAACGTCTCCCAGATTGGAAAGAAATTGGTAACTTTTTCCAATCAATCAAATATAATACATACATCATCATCATTATCGATTTAATTTATAAATCTAGTCATATGATCTATAGTGACATCATTCTAATTCAACATAGGTATGGGTTATGGCAGCAAATTACTAGCTAGACACTGATACATGGATTTTAAATACTAAAAGATGAAACATATAACTAGAAAGCATGATACGTCCATCATCATTCCCACTCCAAAATATTGTCTATAGTGATCATGATAAATTTTATTAAACTTGGATATACCACCTGTAGAGAATCATGAAACACACTCATCATCTCCACATATAATATTTTCTGAGAAAATACACTACAATATAATATAATAGAATTATCACAATGAATAGACCATCCCAATGGTGTCTCCACAAAATATTTTCTATCTCTCAAAACGATGACCGATATATAATATATATTCTTAGTCTTTATTTGGTATAAAATAATTGGTATAATAGATCTATAAGTCATATATAGTCATCCATGAAATATTTGAACATATATAAGAATTTATGAAATAAGTGTGATCATCCACCACTCCTTACAAGACTCATGCACTACCTATGATTTCATATATTGGTATAATTCATAATCAAGGATGTTTCCCTTTACTGGTGTATAAGTCAACTTCAAGTCAAAATAATGTATATACTCATCCCAAATCACTTATCGATGGTTAAGGTCTCATAGGAAAAAGTTGTACCTGAGGATATTGTGGTCAATGTATACCAAAAAACAATCAAGAATTAGATAATTCCACAAGAATATTAATGAATTTACCACTACTAAGAACTCAAAAGAAGGATTTGGATAATTAAAAAATTGTTATCTTAGTTTTATGTTTCCAAAAAACAACTCAATCCTTATTCATCATAGATGCTTTGATACAAAAAATGGATGAATCATTTTACACGATATATGATTTAACTAGAATAGGTGTTTGAATTTATTTTGATGTCATAATTCCATTCCCCTTCTAAAAATATATCTCGAAAGAATCAAACCAAAAACTCATCACACCCTTATTGGTCAACACAAGCATTAGGGATTCCAAAGGGGATAAGTTCCAGAATATGTGATGATAATAACTCTATAAACCCAAAAATATCAAAATAGAAAATAGATTATTGGCGTGCCGACAAGATACCATGGATACAACCACTTTTGGGTTCACTGACATTCTTTCCACTATGATGACCTGGCCCAAGAAGTGCACTTTTTAAAACCAGAGGATGCATGTACATATTTTGGTGTAAAGAAGATTCTCTATCATTGTACTCAAGTGGAGGTTAGGGTGTTATGGAATGATCATCTAATTACTGGGAGTACACTAATATTCCACTAAAAAAACCAGAAAAACTACTCTAGAAAATTATTGATGGCCTGATTCATTATATAGATGAATAATGATGGTACATTAGTAATCCAAAACAACATCACTACAAACTCATAAATTTCACAGAATCATTAAAAATAATCCTGGTAAAATTTTGATGGTAACACACTCAAAATGGTTCTATCCATACATAAAATTGATATTGGAGAATATATTATAACATCTCAGCTAATTGAAGAGATCATTGATGTGTAGAAGATAACATTTTCTCTTGACCGTCACCTTGTATAATCTCAAAAATTTCACACATAATTGAAAAGAGACATTATACTTATTGGGTTGAAGAATAGAAAAAAAACATGGGAGAAGTACTAGGCCATAAGATACATTTATCTTTCGGATTTTCTAACAAAATATTCAACACCTGGGGATATTTTTTTTGCCCTTTTATAAGGTGGGATAGAAGCTGGATGTTTAAATAAAAAAAAATTTATTATAATATCAATCTATCACTATTGTGATAAGACATATAACTCATTAGGAATGATATCTGCGAAGTATTTTATCACTAGAGGAAAAAAATCATAATAAATTTCCATCATAATTTGGAGTAAGACTAGCTATCTATTCTATGAGAAAATCCATTCTACTTTGAAATAGTAATGTTTGAACACCCTAAAGATACCACTCACCATATTGAGAATATTTTCCACCAATTTAATACCTCATTCCTATAAAAAACCTCTATTAGTAGACCATCCAGTTGTAATTACGACACTCTAAAGTGGTGTAAAACCATTGATTCCATTGTTTTCATAATCATTCCAAACTAATAGAACTGTTACAGAACATGATATTGATATGGATTTCCACTCACATTATTTTTCTAAATACTATTTCCATTGTGATAAATTTCATTGTGATTAAAATTTCTACTAAAAGATGAGTATCTAGTTCTCCATTGAGAAACTATCTATCTTATTTTCTAGGCCTCTCTCAAATTAACTTACATGATGATTGATTAATTAAATACTTCTACAAAAAATCATAGATAAAACATGTTCACCTAAGAGCTGATCTCTTCATGGAGACCATCATGAAATTGTATTTTCCTAGAGATCTTATCGGCTTCCAATTACGGTTCAATGCATTGTAGGCCATTGAATGGTTCATCGTAGTCCATAACTGAAAAACCCTCTTATTTCATGTGCATGAAATCATGATCAATCTCATCACTAAAGGTATTTGGTTTGAAATAGATTAGTAACATAATCTCTATGTCCTTTTATGATATCACCTCACACTTCTCTTCCAGCTGTTGAATTTCCCACCAACTCTTGGCTGGTCTATGAAGCATATTTGTATTATGATTCATCATTATATCTACCAGTGTCTCAACATATTTAAAGATTGTATGGGTTGACTGGATCAACAACATGACTACTTGGGGGGAATCCCTCAATAGTGAATTTAAGAATGATACAAAACATTAAACCCTCTCATCATCTCATACATCAAGGTAATGGATTAAAAAATATATATTTCCCTAGAACACAAGACCCTCTGGAATCTATCGCGAAGATGGCCATCCATATGAACCTCATGAGATAACGGAAGCCCCAATTTATCTATGTTAGGAGAATGATGATTTCAAATCTTCTAATTATAAACTCAATGATAATGATGAGAAATTTTATTAAGAAGACAAAAACACATATTAGAACACTAGAAATAATAATTTCACCCTCAATCTGTGACAAAATTATAGAACCACAAACTCCTAGTCTCTATAAACATGTCTTACATGTGTTTTAGAATAACATATAAATTTATTCCATTATATTTCTCAGATATAATAGGTATATCATATCATAGTTAAATAAAGAATGTATATATCAAATGTATTAAATTTGACTATATCATGAAAAATTCTTGTTAATTTATAGGCATGTGTAACTATCATAGTGGATCCATACAGATCATTCACCATACTAGGACCCAATTAAAATATGAATAACCAATACAATCAAGGAATAATAACACCACGTCACATGTGTGTCACTCTATGTAAAATAAAATAAACCTTAAAAAATAGAGAAAAATGACATCACATACTTGGGTACTCAAATTTTCCCCTAACCAAGGGTTAGCTAAAAACACGTACATGTTCATTACCATGTTTAGAATCATCCTATTTTCATTCGTAACATTCCTAAATTATAAATAAATTTAAAATAAACATGTTGTGATTGGATACTACTTTGTAATTTCCCTTGATCTGATTCAGTTGTGGTAGAAATGGGTTGGTTATGTGACTTCAAGTGTGCCAAGCCGTACACCATAGGTTGATGACCAGTAGTATGAGTGTGACAAGTATAATAGGGAGAATATAATCATGATTATAGAGTAAAAATACATAGGAAATAAAGAATATAACAATAAATAACAGAGTAAAGGAAATAAATAAAATAATATATTGCAATTGAAAATGAATATAAATGAAAACTAAATTATCCTATAAATAATAATGGAAGAATTAATTGTCTGCTGGAATGGAACTAAATTTCATGATAGAATTAATACAAATCTAAAACTACCATACTCAAAAAATAATCAAAATTCCACAGTCCTAAACCCTATATATGCACCATTTCCATACTCTATACCATCTAGAATAAAAAGACAAAAAGAAATTTTCCTTTCCCTTTTACAATCATTCATCCATGTAATCAAATTTGTTACCAAATTTCTGCATGAATAGTGTGTTAGTATAACTCAGTAGGTCAACAAAACCACCTATAAACACAATCACTCTGGTAATATGTGATTTAAATAATGAAATAAACAAGTGTATTAATTCATTGAACAATTAAATTTATACCACATCAGTATCTTCTGATACCATACCAAAATACCTTTGATCATGTCTCGGGACAATTCCAAACATAACCATCTAACCATGGTAAAACATAACCTGTTTTGGTTCCATGAAGAAATTAATTTAGTAATGTCTCAAAACCATGGAAAACATTACCATATATCCATTGTGAAAATCACACCACTATAGTTCTAGCCTACTATATAAGCTTATAAGTTATAAATCAGGGCCATGGACTATAAGGACATAGCCTTAATCATTACATAATCTTTAATTAAATGAATACTTAACATTGAGGATCTTTTCAGGCTTAGAGTTTCAGATAATTAGGCATTACAATTACATTAATTATCAAAAATATCAATGTAGACACTTCTACATAGTTTCCATTTTTTTCATAAAATAAAAACTCTTGAAAAAATGAGACAGGTCTAGTTCCATGTTTCAGACAACATGAATTTTCCTTGATTCCATCCTTGACCTTATTATACTTTATGTCATGTGAAAAAAAGTTCAAAAACGTGGGATGAACATAAAAATCTCAGTAAGGGATACACAAAGAAAGAAAATTCTTATATTTTGAAAACAAAAAGTAATCCATGAATACATTTTTCATAAGTAATACTTTTCCCCTTTATGAAGTAGTAAATACTCTTCACTGAATAAAAGATCATTGCTTACCCTTTTGTAACCAAAAGATTACCATAAAACCCATATAAAGAAAACATAACAAATAAAGGAAACTTGGGTTATAAAATTTCTTAAGTGTAATAACAATAAGGTCAAATTCCAAAAATATCACTAAATGAAATAGCCATACGGCTAACTTCCATACCCAATGCATTAGAGGTTATAACGTAACCACCCGTCTTGGTTTATCACGACACCACCCTTCATATGGTTTATCACATAACCACCCACCAAATGTCCAAGTACCATCATAACACATAAAATATTGAAAATATATATATTTCACTAATAAAATTTCATTTGAAATCACATGAAGTAATTTTAAAATATTGAAATAATCATTCCATTTCCATAAACCATTTAAAAAGTGATTTTTGAATCAAAGTGTACCTTACCAATTTTAAGCCTTTAATGGAATTATAATTTTACAACATTAATGTACATATAAATAAATACTCAATATTTTTTGAAACATGGACATTAAATATAATGATTTATAATTACAAATCTTTAAAACATTTAAATTTATATTTTAGTTAAAGTGTTTTTAAAAAAATAATAGACTCTTAAATTTAAATAATTGAGGAATAACATTTAATATGAAATTTATAATATCATTAGAATAAATGTATTCATGATATAATATGTCAAAGGATATTATATGAACCATATAATAGTGAATTGGTGCATAAAAACAATGAGGTCTCAATGGAAATGTAAATTGAGATGAAATCACTTATAAAGATGGTATCCTAAAATTAAGGATAAATCGATAACATAATTATGTGTGAAAAATATAAATACACCTAATATATGTGGATATTATGTGTAAAACAATTATATTTCATTCACATATATTCATAGGACGACATATTCAAGAAGTACAAGTTTAACCCTAAGAATTGAAATTTGGTTAAGAAGTTCCCTTGCAAAAATTCAAAACCCTAACAACGTCACTTTAAAATTCAGAAAATAGGTTGATGAGATAAATAAAGGTCTCTCATAACATGTACATAAAATTTACATCAATAAGTTTATATAAGAACATATCCCAACATAATAAGATGTAAATTAAAAGACATAACAAAAAATAAGTCTTTTAAAAAGAGGAGGGTGAAAGGTTCTCTTTCCTAATTGGTAACATACAAAACATAAACCACGTGAAAGAAGGACCATAAAATGTAGATGTAAAAACCCATAAATGAAATTTTATTATAAAAAGAGTAGAATCATGGGCATTACATAAACCAATCAAATGAAATAATGAAAAATATAGCATGAATCTCACAGAAATAAGAAGTGAGATATAAACCCCTTACCTCATTGTAATCAATTTAGTCCTATGACCAAAAGATAATAAAATCCAAATGAATCAAAAAATAACATGAATATAAATAGAATCAAGATAATATATATCAATTTACCTATAAATTACACTATATTCAATAAATAAGTGGTGAACAATGGAAATCTCACAGATTTAAATGTGAGTTAAGAAATCCCCTTACCTCGTGTCCAACTTGACTCGTATGTTCCGTGTTCTTCCTGGATAATAAACATAAATTAATTTCTAGTTCATCAAGAATAGTGTTAAAGATTATTATTCATTTTATATCACTTATTATCATACTATGACAACTAGTTAATTATTATAGTTCATATTGGATATTTTAGTGATGTTCGAAACTTAAGTAAAAAATGAACTTATTATAATTACAATTTGTACATGTAGTAAAATATGCATTATCTCCAGAATGATATACATGTTTTATATATCATATATATGTAATATATATTCAGTGTATATATATACATATATATTATTCCATATCATTTGGAGTTCAGAAATGAGACGCACCATTCATGGACACAGTAAGTTGTATGTACGCATGAACACTACTTTAATTTCTATTTTATATTTAATGGAATGAAAAATTAATGACACATTGGTATATTATAATAATAATATAATATAATATGATATTTATTTTATATAATTTCATTAAATCCTTCCTTTATATGTTCCATGTATGTCAGGAAGGAATCATGTCACCTTGAGGGGGCTGTTGTCTGCATTTTCTGAAATGAAATTATCGCGCATACCCATAACGAAAACCATAAAGCTATGCTATAAATGAATAATACAGAAGAATAAAAAAACATAATCATAATATACATCAAATATAAATATAGGTACATATTAATGGAAACTATGTTAAGAGGTAGGAGATAATCGAACAATCACCACTTCATGAGGCGTTAGTTTTCCATCCACAAAAATAGTATGTTCTTCACCCATTATATGGAGGTTTCTGTAAGTATAGTTAGAATACTTTTTGTAAAATAATCCTAGTATATTGAGAATATTGTTGTTGTTAGAAAATTAAGCAATAAAAAGTGTTTAGGGGGTTGGAGAAGTAAAATAGAACAAAATAAAACAAAATAATTTAAGAGACACTGTTTCCTTTAATTTGGGTAACTTCCTTTGGTTTGAATTGAAAGGACTTCTCAAAATGACTTATTCCTAAGGTACTGAATCTAGGAGGAATAGGGGGATCTTTAGAGATTATATGGGCAGGGGTTGGACAATCAAAGGGGCTTGAGAGGTTTGAGGAATGGGTTATAAGTGGTGTGCTTTTATAAGGGGGATGAGGGGCTCTTTAGGAAAGTGTAAAAATTTTATTTTATTATATAATGATATTTGATTTCAAAAGGTCCAATACCCATTAAAGTAAAATATAAGATGGCTCATGGTCGACATAAGATCATCCAATTAGAACTGGATAGGTTTTGGATAATGATTCAATATTTATAATCTTATTTATTTAAATCATTTAATAATGATGTACATACTGCATCATTATTGTGTCATATATAATTTAATTTATTTGATGTGTAAAAAATATAATAAAACATCCATGACGTATTAAATATTTTTAGATTTATAAATAATATTTATATTTGAAAATATGACTTATATAACCCCAAGTTTAAAATTATTTACGAAAAGATATTTGTTTTAGTCAATTTTTCCTTTACATTAAGATAATTAAAATAATGTGTCATTATCATTCATAATTGGCTCTATAGGGTCCCGAAATCGACCCATGGATGCCCATGGAAGACCATTACTGATCCAATAAGTTTAGGAAAAGTGTAAAGGTAATTTGGTATTATTATCATATTCTCTTTACCTTGGTTTACCCTATTTACCTTTAATCGTGGTAAATAAAAGTCAAAAGATACTATTCATCAAATATTTTTTATTCATATTGAACAATATTTTACTTATTAATAACAACCATGTATGTCAGATTTATGAAATTCAATTCAATTAAGTAGTAAAATTTCATTTAAATAAAAAAGTTGGTTTTGTAAACTACTACTAAGTGGTTTTACTATTCAACAAAAATTGACGTTTTTGAGAAAAAACAAAAAATTTAGCCAAAGATATATTTGATATCATGAATTCAAAAATAATGTATATTTTACCAAATTAAAAACATATAAGATTAATTAATTAATTTTAAATTAATTCCTCTTATCAGAAAAAATATTGCGTTTTTAAGAAACAATAACCGCCAAAAGATTGACACTTATTAATGTCCAATTTCAAACTGAAATTAATCCCAATGACCACCATTGGATTAAATAGTAAACATATAATATAATTACACTTTGAATCCAATTAAAAAGATAATATAACAATTTAAATAAATTAGATTAAAAGGAAGTTTTGAAATAAAATTCAGTATTTTCACCATTCATTATAAAACTGAATTTTGGCAGAAAAATACCATAATTCTACCCAAAAAGGTTTTTGATGTCCCGGATCTAAATAAGATTTTTATTTTATAAAAAATAACATTTGAAAGTGACCAAAACAAAATTTAAAGAGGGTTTACCATCAAAAGGCAGTAAATCAACCTTATAAATTAAATTATGCTTACAATAAGATTCATTCACATTTTAAGCCTCTAACTATTATTATATAAATTTAAAAACATTTAACAAAACATGTATAATCATATTGTAGTTATATTTTTTCATTCCCGCCATTATAATGGAATAGTGTTAACTACTATTTAAAATAACAATATTGTATTATTATTTTTTTGTATGACTCAGCATTGTGTTCAACATTAGATTTCAAAGAAACCCATTATTGCATATTGTGTATATAAGAATTAAATTTTGAAAATAAGAATTACATTTTGAATTAAGAATTAAATTTTTGAATCAAGTAGCATTGTGTGCAACATAAGATTTCAAGTCTCAACTCTATGCATGTTAGGATACTATAGTGCCAAGCCTAGTATATAAGAATTACATTTTGAATCAATCCCAAGCCTGGTATATAAGAATTTAATATTTTATCATTAGGTATATATCACTATATAAGAATTGAAAATTAATATGGTCCAAGCCTAGTATATAATCATTATATCATGTACAAATGGGCACAATAGAAAGGATATCACAATATCACCTCAAAATGCTCAATTATAAATTATGAAATTATTATTTATCATTCAAATACCCATTTAATATATCATTTGGTCATAAAAAATAACACTACAGTCATTTTTGTAATAAATAAAATCAATAGTGAATCTATACAAATAAATAACCCAAAACTCATGTCATGCTTCACCAACTTAAAGACATTAATCAATTAATTTATAATCAAGGGTTTACTCACCATGTGATAGTCATAGGCTAAGTAAAAACTAACTAGAACCTAATTGATTTAAATTAATATAACCAATTATTCGTTTGATAAATTTAGGTGCATGTTATGTTGGTCTAATTAAAATAATTCACATAATATTCAATTTAATAGACCATAGGGAAAAGGTTTAGACCCCTTATAATTAAATGATGTCTAACCAATTCTTTCTATCGGATTTTCCAACAAGAAATAGTTGAAAATGATCACATTATTGATCATACATCATAAATGATCAAGATCAAAACCAATAATGACCACTTCCAATATATTACACTATAATGGATATTGAACAAAGGGAGAGAATAGAAACCAAACATAATGACTAACTATGGATTTATTTTCCCTAATAAAACATTCATATTGGTGCATGATACTCCAAAGTCGCCTTGGGGATATCCTAGGGTTGAGAGAAAGATAGAGGTAGTGTATTGAAATAAAAATCAGCTGCACAAAACCATTAGAAAAACATATTAGGATATCACATTTCATGCAACTTATTTACAAGACATTTATTTTTTTTCTGAGGGATATTCCAAAAAACTCATCATCTTAGGTTAATATTTCTCATTATTGACTATTATATGGTGTGTAATATAATTTAATTATATAAACTTTTTTCATGTCATGAATAAGTTCATAAATAGTAACAACTCGTTAAATTTGTCTAGAATCATTTAAACCTTAGGTAACATATTTACATGCAGTGTAAATGTTATTTAGATAGTGTTCGTCCCAATTTCATGCATAAATATCTTTAACACTTTAAAAGAATCCCCATGAATGGAAATACAACCATAAACCTTTTAACATTTTTATATCCAGATCCCATAAATTAAAAAAAATATCCACAAAAATTATGTCATTTTACCTACCAACACTCAATGTCTTTGAAAAAGACTCCTCCACCGTGTCATAAACTAAAAAATAAAAGAGGGGTGCACCTAGAAAAGACATGATCATACAACCTCCCAACCCACTCTATTAATATATATATATAATGTCATTAATATAAATAATATACTAATTTTATAAAATTATTGGTGTAACCATGATACATTCCCTACCAATTCAATTAGAAAAATGAAAATTTTTTCATGCATGTGTACGGACACACACCTCCATAGACGAAACATTTTGTTTTTCAACCAAACCATTCATTGATTTTTATAAAATTAGTATTAGTTGATAAATTTGTTATTTATTTCCTGATTTATATTCTCTTGATATAAATTATTAATTATATGTGTAGTATTATCAATGAGGGATCATTGTAATACTTACTTCCCAAATCGGATATACGAAGAGGAAAAGTGATTTAACTATAAGTTAATTTATTAATTTAAATTCCCCTCATAACTATTAAAAAATATTAATAATTAACATAATAAAATATAAATAATTTAATTATAATTTATTTTAGTGATATGAGATGAAAAAAATATCTACCATATTCATAGTAACTCATATATTTTAAATTGTTCAGTTTGGTTCATTTTAAACAGATAGATGAACACTTAAATAAATTTCTTGATAGATTTTCTTATCAAACACAATATTGGATTTTAATAAGTGAAAATTTATATTATTGGTATTATAATGGTAATATAAATATTTAACTCATTAATTAATATAACATTATCCATTCATTATAAATTAATAAAACAAGTTCATCACTGACATTATCATCAGTAATTATAACGAAAATACCAATAAAATTAATTATTATATTATAAATAATTAAAAATAAAAAAATTTATTATCTATTATGATAATATATTGTCGAAAATTGTGATAATAGTGAATAAAAACAACATGATTAAAAAACTAGTTCAAAACGATAAAGACTACCCGCACCCAATTTGTAAAAAGATAATATATATTTATATAGATATAGAAAATAGTTATAAATTACTATTTTAAATGTGTTTATATATTAATAAATAATTGAAATTTTATATTGAGATATTTTTGTTTTTTATATAGGATCTTAGAATACATTTTACAAAGAGGGGAAACATGGAAGGGGTTTCCTATCTAAAATTTCAACTTATTTTGACATATTTATTATCATACCACATGTTTTCTTTAGAATGGTTTATATATGACCCTTTTAATATTTTACATAATGTTCTTTTCATTATTAATGGTATTTAATTTCTATCATGGAAAAAAAATCCTCCAAAGGGGTTGGATATAAATGTTTCAGTGGATGTAAGAGATTATTTGAATAAAATTTAAATTTAATGATGTATGGTTGATATTGTATATAATAATTATTTATATTTTATTAAATACCCAATTTATTAATGTAAAATGAATAAAATAATTATAATTATCTTTTAAATTCAATTTAATGTAATCCCACACTAATTTTAGTTTTGTTATTATAATACAATTACCATAATTTTATTTTTTAACTCAACCAATTCAGTCAAATACAAATGATTCTATTTAGAATTATTTCTTCTAGGATTGGTTTTTTCCACCATATTTTTTTCTTTAATGATTAATTATCTTCATCTATGGTGGAAAATTTAACATTAATTTATTTATATTAGCCTGATAAATTAATTTCTCATAAAGGATATAATTGATGATAGTAATTTGCATCCTCTTTGAAGAGAGTTTCCCTTCCTTTTCCATGTATTCATTCCCGGCGAATTTTATTCATTGTTATTGGAAACCAAATTAATTTTTGACTCGTGGGAGATTTATATTTCCATTATAAAATATGGAGGCTTCCAAACAATTGGATTTGGATTTCACAAATGATATTGCACTAGATAAATAAGACCCCATTTCTAGCCCCACTCTCTAAAACATTTATCATGACCATCAACCTATTATTGTTATTATTTCATTAAAAATCTTGAAACTAAATTTACCCTTTAGATATAAAATATCATGGTACACGAACCCTATATTTGTAATCTCATTAAAAAAATTTGGTCTTCTATGAGTAATTACAGTGATCCCTTTTCTTATTCAATTTATGATATCATTAAAAAAGCATAAGTGTTCAAGTAGCTCAAAATCCCGAAAACATGAAAATAAAATCATGTTTCTTTAGAATTAATCCATCAACAACAAAACAACAACACCTAATCTGATTTCACTACTCCTCATTTCTATGAAATTACTGATTAATGAAACAACACTCACCTCTCACTTTTATGTTTTGAATTAGTAATGAAGATTTCAAAATCAAGTGGTTAGGTAATCGTGAGAGAAACAGAAATTTCTTTAAATATATTTAATGAATAATAAAAACATGAATGCCTTTGACTTTTCTCAATATATGGGGAAACTATTTGGAATATTAAGTCGATATTTCTGATCATGTTGTCTCTTATTTTGAAACCATTTTAACGGCCCTGCCCTCAATAAGGGCATCTTACATGATGTCATTCTATTTGTTATCAATGTGTAAGATAACAATACTCTATAAATATTCACATTCATCATGACATCAAAGATAATATTTTTAGACTAATCCCTTATAGATCCCCTGGTACTAATCGATTTTATAATGGCTTCTTCTAGAAATATTGGGATATTATTGATGCTGATGTTACCAAACTCATAAAAATTTTATTCTATAGGGGTTATTTACCCCCAGGGATGAATTCTCAATTCTTCTACTTGATCCCCAAGGTTTATAGTTCCTCCTAGATTCATCTTTTCCAACCCATACCTTTTATAACCACTCTATGCTAAATCATAACTAATCATCTTTCAAATAGGCTTACTTCCTAGACTGAAAAAATTATGTCATGGAATGAAATTGGTTTTGTTATTGGAAGATCCACTAATGACTACATTTTTCATTCCTCTATATTCACTAATATAATAAATAAATTCCAATAGATTTGGAAATAATTCTAGAAAACATGACATTTTAAAAGAATTTGATACCGTGGATCAGAATTTCATATTATACATTCTTCAAGGATTGGATGCAATAATTCTTTAACAACATGAATCAAAACCCCATTAAAATCCTCCTTCGTTTCAATCTTGTTCAATAGATCCCCCTTATGCACTTTCAAATGAACCGACAGTGTTAGATAATGTGATCCCATTTTTTCCATTCTCTTCTCCATTATGGAGGACTACTTAAGTAGACTGCTCACTCGTCTTGTGCATAGAAGTATACAAAAACCCATCTATGCTTCCAAGAATCTGAATGCCCCCAAACATATTTAATATGTTATTTACAACATTAATTTCCTACAAGGTGAAAACCTAAACATTCAAACCCTCAAAAAAATTTCATCTCACGTTGAGGACGTCAAGGGTAAGTTTATTAGCTAGAAAAAATCCACTATCATTTTAGGGATAATTTTTCCTTCTAATAGAGAACATAGTATTACCAATGTATTTGGTATTAAAGAGGTATCTTTTAAATTTACATACTTTTGTGTACCCATATTTTATGATATCCCCAAATATAACTATTTCTTCAACATTATTGATCATGCCCATAATTGACTCTTTACATGGAAAGGTGAAACTCTCTCAATGGTGTGTAGAATATGTCTTGTAAAATCAATCATTTTATACAAAATTATTTACTCAATGATGGTTTATAAATGGAATACAAGTCTCATTAAAAAAATTAATTTTACATAAATTTTTTTTGGTTCATTAGCACTATGGAAATGGAATTGGTGAATACACCATTGTCTACATGTTGCAAACTATTGGAAAAGGATAGCCTCTTCATGAAAATTTTAAATCATTTTAATGATCCCCTTAAATCCATACATACATGGAACTTGATCTATAATGACTCAACTTCTATTGGTTTCAACAATAGTAGGGTTCTTCATACATTGAATAAAGGTAGCATTAGCTTTTTGAAATCATTCATCTAGCCATACATTAAAAATGTTTATATAAATATTATGAACAAATCTTGATGGATGGTTTCCAAAAAATCCTCCATGATCTTATGTTTGGATTAGTGGACTGGTGGTCCTCTAATTTTATTGATCCCCACTGAACAATCTTCTAAAATCGCCAATAACACTATCATGGATATAATTAACTATCATATCTATAGACTCCCTACGAATGTTTTAAATATCCTTGATAATTATCCATTTTTATGTATACATGACATTCTAGCTAGGGTACCTTCGCATAATTTTATATTGAATTCAAAACATTATTATTCACACCATTTTCATAAATCTAGAAATGATTTTTACTAGATTAAAAACATTGATAAACCGTTCAAGACATACACATATCTGGAATATCGTTTACAACTGGATCCCCAAGGATACATTTTTTCAATATCGTTGATACATAGTTACAGAGATTCATAATGTGATCTAGTATAATGAAAAGGAAATTATTTACAATATTTTCTCATTTAACATCAATATATACTGGATGAAGATCATCATTTCTATTCGTGAAACTGCTTTAATTCAAAAGGCAATATGGAACAATATAGTGAAAGACTTTATTACTCTGTAGTGGATTCTGGTTGATGGTAATAATTTCATACTGCGAAACACCATTGAGGTATTCTAGAAACCGCCATGAACGAGTAGGATCAAAGTGAATGCGGATGGTGCTTATAAATAAAATATTGTCTCTATGGGATGTGGTGACATCTACAGGGTCACCTTTGTTAGATCCTAGGGTTATTCATTTGATGTTATGGGATTGCATCATCTTGGGAAGTAGAAATGTTGAGTTTTATTCAATCTATTATTTTTTCTAAGCACATTTGTTCGAACAACACATGGATTGACTATGACTCTACTACTATAGAGCAAGAGATTTGGAATCGTGTGATTAATCTAGCTTGGTAAACTACTACACATTGGAAAAATTGTCTCCATTCACTCTGGGATATAAATCATATTACCACTCATATCTATTGGGTATATAATATAGTTGTGGATGGTAATATAAATAAAGTTGTAAATTAGGATATTACATGGATTTATGATATACCAGACGACTTAATCCCTCTATATGACAAATATTGTAATATGATCTCATCTTTTAGACACATTTATCCTCTTTTATAGAAAAAATTATGCTTCAGCTGTTTTTTCCAATGCAGTAGTTTCCTTAAAAAATTCAACATTTTTTCTTCAATTTTTATTAAATAACTTTTTAATGTGTTCCATAACAAATTCATTTTATGATAATGATAAAAAGGTTTCATAATGATTATTTTTATATTTTTCATCCATGTGAGAATATCATTGAACGTATTTGTAGTTTTAAAAGAATCATTCCCTCTATGACTTAATGTTTTTTGAAAGAAATTATTTTTCATCACATATTTTAAAATATATTGTTAAACATTATTTTAAAATATTAAGGATGGTGGTTATTTCTAAATTTATATTTCTAAATTTCAAATAAATAAATTTCTCTTATATTTAATTATACATTGACATAACATACAGATGATCATGGTCATTATCTAAATGTAAGAATTATTAATTTTTTTGTGGATAGATTTGGTAACAATATTTCATTTATTCATTTGATCCATCACCACCTTTTCCTTTTCGAATCCTCCAATACGAATAGGCATAAAATTTCATCTAATTCATTTTCATTGTGAATACCTTGTTTTCTATTTCATGGATAAAATTTAATTCACCTATAATCTATATATAAATTGATATGGGAATGTTATCTTCAAAAGAATATACCAATTTTTTATTTTATGTGAATAACATATTATTTTTTATATTGATTTATTGTAATTTACCTATAATGTTAATATATTATTTTTATATCCATTTATTTTCCTAGAGATATTAGGTTAGGATTATGGATTGAATTAGGATTTATTTCTTATATGAATCTATTTAAAAAAATATTAATCCAATTTTATTTCTATTGTTTCATTATGATGTGATGAATGCAACCCATTTTCACACCATGGGTTCAAGGTTATGTGAGGAATGAAAACCATTTTAGCTCATAAGATGAATTGATGGTGTGATACATATTTTATTTCAGGTGCACATGTGAGTATAGTTGAATCGAGTTTGGGATCCTATACAACTCTTCAACTCATTAGTTAAATGTTCAGATGTCATGATATAATTATTCTTGACTGTATTTTGGTATCTCTTCAACATGGGGAATGATGGTGTGTCTCATGAAATTAAGGTTCCCTATTTTAATATTTTCTCCATTATAGAATTTTTTTTCATTCTTATCTAATACTCGGATGGCTCATAATTATTGCCTAATATTTCCACACACTTTTTTATCCATTTATTATCATATAAATGGTTTTATTCTAGGATTTATGATATATTCATTATTGGGTATATTTTTCTTATATATCTTTATAATATCTATATTATATTCCTATACTAACATTTGTTCTTTAAATTTTATAATTTATATTTACCATTAGTGAGAGTTCTAGATCACCTCTTTATTATGTTTCTATTTACCACGTTTTGAATACTGGTATAACATACGAGACGTATACAATAGATTATAGAGTGGCTAAATTGAGGAGAAATTTTTCCAAGGGTTGTAAAATAAGATTCTCATGTAGCTAGTCTAAAAACACACCAAAACATACATCCCCGAGATTATGAGGTTATTATTTGGAGATGTAATGTTTTACTTACAGAAATTCCAGAAATAAATATATCTTCTGATTGGGTCTCTATAGTTGGTATATAATAAAGGTGTAGTAATTTTTTAACATTACTGTAGTTTTATTGTGCAATATAATATGATAAAATTAGTGAGAACCCTTGGGACTAATAAATTGAATTAATATATGTATAAGATAACATCCTAAAGTTTTGGTAAGTTGGATATCGTTTGGTTATCCTAGAAATTATATCAATTTATGCATACTGGGAAAACTATGTATCGGTGTCACTTATGAAAATAGGTATAATCACCTAAAAAATTCTCCTTGAGAACTGAATCAATACTCAATATTATGCATGATAAGTGTGCCTAAGGATACAAACATGTCATAAAACTCATGGGGGATATATTTTGTTTAAAAAAATTTATTTCCAAAGAATTATGGTGGACTGATTATTTTTAGGAATTTGGTTATAGAATTTGAGAATTACTAATATAAATATACTCATATTTTACTAATATTTATTTTGGTAAAATTGAATGATAATGGAATCATTTAAAATATTAATACATTTTTAACGAATTTTTTCATGAAATTATATTACAATAATTCTATTATTCTATTCAATAACCATTTTAACCCATTTTGGATTTAGAAATGGATTAATACTTATGGATCCATGTAAATAATGGACTCCATGAATGATGTAGATATTCTCTGGATGATAAACCTAAAAGTACAATAGGTTGACTGAAAAATATTTTTATTATGAAGAAATTGCTATCAAGAATAATGATTAATATAATAATACATATTTTAGTTCCTAAACACACTAATGAATACATTCATCCAGAATTAGGGAAATTCTAGTGTTGAGGATGATGAGGGTATGTTTAATTAATTTAATTGGGGTATAAAGTGATATAATAATCTCCTAGAGGAATGGATTAATGGAACTGAGATATTTTTAATATATTGAAAATGAAGAAATATAGAAAATAAATGTTAAAAAATAGTGAATATCTATGTGGACACTATGATAGGATGTAAATTTATTTTATAATTACTACTAATAGATCAATTTCATAAATATATGAAACATCTGAACGAACCAAATCAATTCCCCAATCAATGGGATAATAAGGATGGATGGCATCAAAAAAATATCTAGACCAAGGGATAAGGGAAATCTTATAGACAGAAAATTGATGAATTGTCTTCTGATAATGGCGTGGAGTGAAGGACACAAATCATCCAATTAAAAATTTGGTGGATTGTAATTTTATGTTGTTCAACTCACACCATTTTTTCTAGTGTATTTTTTAAGATATTAGAATCTCCAACTCCATGAATATATGTTTAGTTATTGAAAAATATCCATGTGTTATGATTATTATATCAAAAATATAAAAATACCATATAATAGATATTTATTGAAATTTTCTCTCTATAAATCCTATTATCCTTTTTAGACAAATAATATGTGTTATTATATATGTATCAGCTTTTTTTAAAATGATAATCGATAATATAACAGTGTAAATTCTTAAAATAGGCCCACGATCACATATTTTTACAATGATAGCTATAATATACCTATAAAAATTACCCTCATTATATTTGGGTATTTAGAAAAAAATATTAGACAAAATTCAAACAATTTATACTTATAATATTAGTGAAAATATGAGTTTACTAGTGAACCCCATGATAGTGTGATTGAAAACTCATTAGAAATTTAAAACCAGAGTCGGGTTTATCATATCTAAACCCTTATCTAAAAACTAGTTAATGGAAATTAAAAATTTGAGGGTGATATTATTTTGATGATGGATAATGTAACAACATGAGAATTCGGTATACATTTTCCTTAACAAAATATTGTTCCTCATAACATACATCCCGTGAAATACTAAAACAAAAATCACTATAGAACATTATATATTCATTAAATAAGTGGATAAATATATATTTTCCAAAATTATGAAATTTATATTTTAATAAACTGAAGTAAAATTTTAATACCAATTCATGATAAAATTAAATTTGCAAAGGTAAAAAATTGAAATAATGTTATTCGTAAAATATATTTTCCTGTTAAATTAGTTTTTAATGTTATATAATGGTTATCATGGTTATATAATGATTTAAATGAAATATATTGAATATATATATATATATTAATATAAGTTATAATACATCCAATAATAATTACTATACAGGAAATAAGATTATTTTATACTTTAAATATAAGAGTTCCTTAAATTTAGTTTAAAATACCTATATTAAAAATATCTATTCTAAATTTAAGAAAGTAAAAAAAATAAAATTATTTTAAGAGTTTAAATAATAATTTTCAAATTATTTAAGGGATCCAATTTTATTTTGATTTATAAAATTAATTTACCATGATAAATAATAGTTACAACAGTAAAACAATTATTTTTTATGAAATAAAAATATTTAAAATATTAAGATTTTAAATTAAATTAATATATTTTAAAAAATATAAAATACTATGTTCACATATATATATAAATTAAAAGTAATATAATTATTTACTGATATAATAAAATTAATAACAATTAATGATTATGATTAATTCACAAAAAAATGTTCTCCAACACTTTATAAGTTCTAATTTATATTTGATTATTTAATCATTTTTAAGATTTAATTATATTAAAGAGATTAAAAATTTAGAATTATCAGATAAAGATTTTTTTAGAAGGCCCATCTTATATTATAATGATAAAACAATTCCCATGGTTACATTTTAATCAAGATTAACATGTGATAAAATGGGTAATATATAGTGGCTCGAGTTATACTATATCAAATTTTCCATTACAAAAAATAAAATAAATTTTTTAGGTTATAAATTCATTCATAAATGTTTCAATAACATTTTCGCATCTAAGTAGCCTAACTATCTTATAATTATATTATATCGATTACCTGACCAATTTTTTCAAAAAATTTCCCCTCTTTTTCACACATATATGGTTCTCACTTCCACCCAACTAAATAAAAAAAAATAGTTAGAAATTTACAGGAATACCTTCCCCCATTACTTATTCTAAAGACCCTCTAAAAATATTGTAGAATATATCATAAAAAATGTACCACAAGTCCATCATTTATAAAGTATACATCTAGAGAAAATCCAAAATCTCAATGTAAGAGTTACTTTCCATATTACTACCATTATTTATCCTCATCATTCCCCATCCTACAAAATCATTATAATAATGAATATATTATAAAATTAATATAATTATTGAAATAAATTATTTTTATAGTGATGTTATAGTGAGCCTTTTCCCCACCCATTCAAATAAACAATAAAAAAGGGTGGTTATTCGTGTCTGTGGACAAGAGCCTCCAAGAGAGACAAGTTTTGTTTTTAATCACCACAAATAAAAAAAGTTATAGAAATAGGTATATTGATATATATACTATTTTTTATTTAACTATTTATATTTTTTAAATATAAAATAAATATTATATTTGTAATATTAGTACCTAATTATCGTTGTAAAACGAACAAACTGAAATGTACATACAAAGAATAATAATAATGTACTTATCAGTAAGAAATTATTTATCATTTAAATTATACTTATAAACCTATTATATTTTTATTAATTTTCATAATAACTAATAAATAATGTAATTATAATTTTTTGAATATAATATTATTGCTGGATAATCACTTCAATAGTCATACTCACACATTGTTTTTACTATGTTATAGTTGGCTTGTTTTAACCACCTACATCAAATATATTAAATGTTTCTACAAAATATGGTTATGGAAAAATAATATTGTATATTGATAATTAAATTAATTTATATACTTTTTATTTAAGGATAATACAAGCACATAGCAAATTTATTAATATGACACCGAAAATTAATTATAAATTACTAAAACAAACTCATCACCAAGTTCACCATCATGAATAAAAACTAAAATAATTTAAAAATTATATAATAAAATTATAAATAATGAATAATAATATATTACTATACGATTAATTCCCATGGATTGTTTAACATTATGATATTAATAGATAACAACACAACAACTATGAAACAAGTTATAAATGATCAAGAATAATAACACATGATTTTGAAAATAGATAATAACCGACTAATATACAAGTGGAAAATAATTATATATGAATTTTATAAAGGGTAATATATAATTATTTTTCTTTAAATAAAAATACTAAGATAATTATATATATTATAAAATATCATAATGGGCATTCAAAAAAGTGTGAAAACAAGGTAAGGGTTTCTTGTCACAAATTTCAATAGAGTTTTAATATATTTCATTTCTAATCATACGCTTCAATGGAGTTTTAATATAACTCTTCTATAATTATAAGGGGTTCTTTGTCTAAAATTTAATTTTTTTAAGAAATGATTGAAAATGTTCATGATAAATTCTTTTAATGGTTTATTAAATACCCTATTTTATTCAAGTATAATAAATATATTTCATATAATTGCATTTTGATTTGAATTTAATGTTAACTATCTCCCATGTTCTTTATATTCTTATAATAACACATTCTTAATTTTTTTTGTTTTGTTAACACCCTTTCTGGAGGTAATATGATGTTTCTTGATGTTAATTTTCCATTGTTGGTTTACTACACATTATGATTTCATTTAATAGTACACTATCTTCCTATATGGAGGAAATTTAAATTATAATTAATACATTTTACAATGAAATATTTTATTCTCAAAAATGATATCACTGTTGGGAATAATTTATATCCTCTTTAATGATTTCTTCTCCTCCTTGTCCATGTTTTACATTCATTATAATGTTTATCATTATAATTGGATATAAAATTATGTTCCATCTGATGTAAACTTTATATTTACATTCTCTTATTTTAAAAATGATAGGTGTAACACTTTTTATAATGTTGGTTTCTGACTATGACATTTCTAAAAATTACAAAATAATTTTATAGTTTCAAATAAAACTATTTTTTCATCCAGTTCACATTTATCTGAAAAATATTTATGAATTTTCAATGAAATATTATTGAAGATTAATTTTTATATGTACATTTTTCATTGTTTTCATTTCACTATTTTTAATATAACTTGTAAATGTGACTCTTATCATCTTCTTTTTGTGATAAAACAAATAAATATTTTCCAAATGATCAATCAATGTTTTTCTATGTGAAAATATATTTTCAACATTTTTAAAAATTATAGTTAATATTTTCCAATATGTTTTAATTTTTTCTAATTCTCTTTTTTCTTATAAAATATTTATTTAAAAATGGTTTCAAAAGAACAATGAAAGTTAATATTTCCAATTTTATTTCTCTAAGATGCACAACATTGTTTTCATCGAAGTCATTATACTTTGACATGTCTTATTATTTATTGATGGAATTCATCAAATGTTTCCATCCATCATTTTACATGGTTTAATTATATAATGATATTTTATTTCAAATATAGATTTTCTCACAACCTTTTTCATAAATGAAAATTCACTCTAAATATTCATAACTCTTATTCCAATTACATTTATATTTTAATACCAATTTATCCATTTTTTTGATTGAGGATACTTCAACAAGAGTATATAAATATTGATTTGGGAATTGATGACATAACTATATACCTATTATCTATATAGTGTAAATACCTTAAGCTTTATTATCTTGATTTATGAGTATTTACCTAAAAAATTATTGAATATATTTGGATACCCATTTATTTTTCATGGGATATTATGTTGAGATTCATTATATATTATTGATCAAATTATTATAAAAATTTATTTTAAAAGGATATATAACTCATTATTATTCTATTTGATATATTCCATGTGAGAAAAAAAACCATTTTCTCCTCGCATGGGTAATTTGAGGTTTGATGAATGGTTGATTTCATGTGGCATATATATGAATTGATGAATAATATTTGGGGTATTATATCAACCTCTAATGCCTTAGATAAAACCATATATATCATGAAAGAAGTATTCTCTTTTATGTTTTAGTTTCTTATAATCATGAGTACTTATGGAATGTCTTATTAATGAAATATTCTTGATATTAATATTTTTGACATATTATACAATTTTTTCATTATTTTCTTATGGTCCCATGGATCATGATTATTGACTCATTATTTCACATTCATTTCATTGTTGTCGTATGTTATTACGAGGATTATTATTTATATATGATATATTATTTTTTGGTAAAATATTATTATATGTCTTGATTATACCTATATGCATTTTTATTTTCACTTATAATAGTTGATTGTTATCACTGAAATTAATACATACTGTGAATTTAGAGTCACCACTTGTTATAATGCAATTTCTCTTGGTTATGATGATATATATAACATATAATATATAAGGAAGGGATTCTGGTGTGGGTCAATAGTGAAATAATTCCCCCTAGGATAATAACATATGATTATTATGTATATAGTCCTCTAAGTCATTATTCCATTTATTATTAGAATGGTGAGATTTTTTTTTGGTTTTTTATGTTTACCATATGGAAATGTTGTAAAATAATGTTTTTTATATTGTGCCATAATAGCCATGTTCAAAACATGGATGAGGAAATGATTCATAATTATCTTACATTAATGTGTAAAATGTTGTCAAAACATCTACATATTTAGATATATAGGAATGAGATCTAGTTTACTAATTAAAATACAATTTTTTGATCATACATTCACTAAAAAATTTTCAAATGCACAAACATAATCCTTACACCTTCTATATTTTCATGTGGGTAGAATTCAAGGAATGTTTGAAGTGATTATGTTATTTCCATAATGATCATATCCAATCCATATAGAACATATTCAAGATTTTGGGACCACAAATATACCCATTAGTAAAATTATGAAATAAATGAATCAATTTTTGAATGAATTGTAAATATGATGAAATATCTTGAACAAAGATTAATTTTTGAAGATATTTTGATAGGGCTATAAAATAAATTCATAATAGTAAATTAATAGACCATCGCACATAAAACTGATCCATTTTTCCTATGATACATGTTTAAATCAAATAGTAAACATAAAATAATGATTCTAAATTAATGGGAGGCCAATGCCTTTTAGGGTATGTGTTCACATGGGAGAAGATTTGTGTATATTAGAAAAAGATAATAATATTATAAAAGGACATGGGATATTTCAAGAGATAATCTAAATCTCAGTGGAGTATTTTTTTCCCATTAGGGAGAGGTTTGGAGATATCTACTCAAAATTTATCTAAACCACATTATTAATATATATTATTATAATTATGGTATTTTAATTTATCCCAATTATTATACTATAATAAATAAGAATTTATTTTAACCAATATTCCAATCTTAACATAATATAATTTCTTTTGTTAATATATCCAATCCCATGATCATTATTCATATTTAATGGTAGTAAGGGTAAGCTTGTGTGGGTTATTCAACAAGAAGGTGTTGGGTTTCATTTTATGGCATATTTTATCTTTATTGTTTATGAGTAATAAAATTTGAGTCTCAAAAACACTAAAAATATGATAAAACATTTCAAACAATGAAGAGATTAAAACTATTTTAGTGGGACTTGTGTTACATGAATGTTATGGGACACTATATAAGCAGTTGATCCCACTCTCATAAATATTTTTCTCTAATTTACAAAGATAAATTTAAATTAATGGATTAATGATATCCCAAAAATAGTGATAAATATTATATTTTGACATATAATTTATTGTTATTTTATAATAATAATTTTTATATATACATCATAATTATTTCATTTTAGATGATCAATTCTGAAGATCTTCATGTTTTGACGTCGATATGAAGATGATTAAAAATAAAAAATCATGAAGAAATATCCACAAATTCTCTGAAAGTCACAGAATTCCACTTGTGCTACCCAAGGTGATAGGGCTGATGAACCAAACACCTCTTCTCATTCTCCATTCATCAAAATAAATAATTCCATTAGGCATTAAGTAATCTTTGTCATGTTCTATCATTCATGAGAGGCTGGAAGAGTATGATCCCTCATTCTTGAGAGTGTTCTTGAATTTTTCTCTCTATGGATATAATTGAATTTTCGTTGCGGAATATTCTTTATATAATTATTACACCACCTAATAATGAAATAACATGGGATATATACTTTGGGTCTGGTAATTTATTTTCCCTTAAATTATATTAACTAATTTATTCTTTCTAAATAACCAATATATTAAAAAACAAAAATATAATTACTATCAAATTTCTTAATGGAAACTAACTTTAAAATATTTTAATATCACATATGATATATGTAAATAATTATTAATCTATTTAGTAAATAATTTTTTCATCATATCCGTGAGGCCATTAACTCATCCTATCAATTTACTTTGACATTTATTAAATTTCCATTTTTTACATAAATAAAGATATATAATAAGATTATTAATTTCAGAAATAAAAAAATATTTTAGTCACTAACTAGTAAATAAAAATTTATTTAGTATTCTACTCACATATATTCAAAACTCAAATAATTTTTTATTTACTTTATTATATCAATATAACATCATCAGTTATTATTAAAAGATATTGGGAATAATATTTATTAAAATGATAAATTTAAAAGGACTTTATGTAAGATTCAAGATTCAAATAGTGTTCAGACCACATATCCTCTTTCGAGATAAAATTATATGATCATTCCTATTATTATATTTTAAAAAAACATCATGTAACCCATTTAAAATGATACTAATGTTACAGTGAGGAAAACCACATAGGAAATAATATTATGTAATATAATCACTTTTTCATTTTATCTGTGTCAGACTATTTCTGTGACTAGCATGTGGATCCTCAATGGTGACACACCACTCATCGCCCAATGTTCCCTCTTCCCAATATTATGTGGAATACATCAGTTCTTCAATGATGTTTTATCCTTGTTCAAAAGTGGATGATTGGATGTTGGATTCTAATTCAATGGATTCCTCCTCATAATTAATTACCTATTCTGGGTCTCCCTCATATATTTTAGTTTTTGTTCATGAATCTCATTCCTAGTGCAATTTCATTTGGGACACAAATTAATTTCATTGCTCATATCTAATCATTACAAGGGATATAGATATGGTATAAACCATTGATCAGAGTTAAAGTTAATATCATACATGTTTGGGTATCTCTATATACTAGAACATTGGTCACCTTTATTCTTCCACATCCTTGATAATCTTGAGCTTGTGGAATCCTGGGGAACCCTTGATTAATTGTGGGGAATATTATGCAAGAGGAATGTCTCTAATGTTTACCTCACCTTCCAATGTTAAACACGTGGTATGGCCCAAGATTAACATCTAGAAAAGATGTATCTGACTAATCAGAATACATATGATATTATATCACACACAAACATACCTCTGTAGGAGAACCAGGATTTTTTACTAGATGGAGGGATTAAAACACACAATATGTATGGATTTAGGGTATTGTGCCAAAAAAGGTATGGAATCAACAATGAAGGCTGATCTGGACACCAAAAATGCCGGATCTAATGAGGTTCACCCAGCAAAGGGGACACCATTGTTTACTGTTGGCTGGTATAGAAAGTTCTAGAGTCTTCGTGTATACTCTATGTAGATGATATGGATCAACACCCATGTATTTTAATGGAGGAATACGAGGAATATACATGGTTATCAGACCTTAACGATTCCTTAATCCCTTCAAGATATAGTTTCATATATATGTATCATGATTGTGGATGGATAGTTGAATGAAGTGATTGAGATGGACTTGATGTGGAGATAATGTTTCTATTATTGAAAATCATATAGGTTTTTTATGTATCTATTTGGTAGTATATCAATGTTTGAATAGTTATATGGGGTGATGGGACTCCTATGGAGGCTGCCCATGATGATGGATGAATGGATTGGGACCCAATGGATATGGAACCTCAAGGTTAGGGAATGATATTTCTAAGACACCAAATCTCAATGGAGGGAGTAGGATGTTACATTTAAGATGGTATTTATCCTCAGAGAGGATTCATATATACCATATATAGAATACACAGATAAAATTATACATAGTTTAGAATGGGTAAAATAATCTAGGATTATAGAAAAGACAGTGACGTAGAGACATGATAGGGCATATATATGGATTTCATTTCATTACAAGAGGTATACTTCTATTTTAATGATTATGGATATGTGTGGGGCCTATTCATGGCTAGCTTCCTATGAAAAAGAGATAAACAATTTGGGTGTACACAATGACCATAATCCTTTAACATGATGTGTCTTATGCATAGTTAGTAGCCCATATGGATGGATCAAAACAGATCTTGGAGAAGAACATGGGTGGTTTTTCCCAAAAAAGGACAATGATATAGCATGAGGGTGTATCCTTAAGAGAGAGAACTAATTATTTCCATATATCATCATTGAATGTTATATTGGCATCCTACGTACCCAAAATTGGTCAAAACCAATTATGTTTCTTTAGGGGATGTAGTTTAACATCATGAATGAATAAGTTTAACTGACATGAAATAACAATGATAGATGGATGACATTGATTGAGTAGCCTAAACCTCAGAGAGGCTTCCTATGTGCTCCATTATGAAGATAGGGGTCAAAATCTACCTAGTTATGGATGGTTCATAGAATCAGGGTGTACAAAAAGGATAGTGACCTTGTGGAATGCTATGGATTATGCATGTTTAACATCCCATCATAATAAGGTCACTCTTTGTTGGAGGATTATGGTAATCTATGAAACTTATTCATAGTTATAATTCCATGAAAATGAGACTTATGATAGGGGTGTAAAAAATGAAAATATCCCTTTGATATTATGGTGCATATACATGGTTAACATCACCTGTGGATGGATAAAATCACATCATGGAGGCGGACCTAGATGAAGTGTCCCAAAAAGGGAATACCTTCAATATAGATGGTACATCTCTATGAGGGAATGCTAAATTTGTCCACTGATCGGGATTGAACATCATAGAGGAATCATACGTGCATGAAAGGGATCAAAACATGTAATGTTTGGTTATGGGGTGATGTATAACATCATGTTGGAAGAGGTGAACCAATGTGAAATATCAAAGATAGATGGATTTTGGAGAGTGATAGGATATATTCTTTTAGAGGATTGTGACCTATCATGTTTAGGAGACAAGGATCAAAGTCATTGTTGTTCATGAAGATGCATTTTAACATATTTCATGACAAGACGAATGGCACATATGAGTGGTTGAACGCCTATAGTCATGATGGGGATTACAAATGGCTAGCGGACTATAGAATAGAGGTGGATGAGTATCAAGATCCTATCGAGAAGTGGGTACCCTAGGAGAATTTGGGTGGATGATGATTGATCACAAATGGATCGGGACAACATATAGAGGTGGATTTGGGGGGGATGTGTCCCATAAAGGGATGTTGTCACATCATGATGGTACATACCTAGAAGAGATATCCAAAGCTTACCTGGGATGGATAGGGTGGTCTGTCCCATAAATGGGATATTTCACACCATGAAGGTTGATATGGACACCGATAGAGGCTGATCAAAGAGGGTGGACCCCTGTGAGGGAGAACTAATGTTTTCCACTGGTTGAGATTGATCCTCAAAGAGGCATCCTACACACCTTCTGTAGAAGGTATGGATAAAATCACGAATATTTTAGAATGTAATGGGGTATACATATAACGGATGCCAAGGTGACGCTATGGAGTGACAAATGTAGATGGGGCTTACTCGTTGATGCTTCTCGAGTGCAGCTATTGTGCGAAAATGGTGGACAGAGCCTATACATGGAATCTAGTAAGGTACTGCTATTGAGCTGTAATTTTGGATTGGACTTGCACTTGGATGATGCCTAGGTACCTCAATGGAGTGGAAATAGTTGATAGGGATTACATGTGGATGCTTCCCAGGTTCTTCTAAGGGGAAGCAATGTTGGATGGAGCTTATGCGTGGAAGCATCATGTGATATCCTCCTCATGTCAGATCACGAGGGCATTCCATGTTCATTATAGTGGGTAAGGATTTATCATTACATCATGGGAATGGATGAATTGTGTGGGGCTTATAAAATGAGTTTTCAATTCTGTCTTCCTTGTATCAGGCCACGAGGGCATATTAACATGTTGATGGGTCGAGGTGTATGATTGAGGGATTTATTATTAAGAGGGGGACCATAGTAGTTGTTTTCTATTAATATCATGATGAGGCATCTTCTATTTCTTTCAAAATGAATCATATTCTTAAAGGATATGGAATGATATTGTATAATTAAATGTAGTGAGTATTGTTTACAGCTTATACTAGACACATAAGGCATCTCTCATTCAGAACAAGATGCATCCAATGATTGTAATTTACGGTGTACTACAGATTAATTTTTTTAGTGAGTAATTTAGGGAATAAGTTTCCTTGGAATGGATGTAGTGGGAATTATTCAAGAGTATACCATTCTGTTTCAACCCGACATATGTGAAATGTGACGTGGTTTGGAAGATTTTTTGGAGGAATGGTTCGACACAATGTACTTAAGGAATCCATGATAAGGATCTCGACACATGAAATGGGAAAAGAACGAAGATTTTTAAGATGACGAATGGTTTATTATGGAGGGAGAAGGTGTATTTGAAATCATGGTTTTCTATATGTGGATGTGGATGAGCATAAGAGAGAATGGTATAATGTCGACAACCTGACAGGAAAATCTCATGATGTGACGCTACATTTTTCATGGGGATCAGTGAGGATATTGATGGGACAGACCTGAAGGACTAGACCATAGCCTGAAATAGATCCCATGTGGGGGTGAATCCCCTGCATTATTGACTAGTGGGTGAGAAGTATGGAGCTTAGTTGATGATCTTTGTGGATGAAAGGGGTTTTTAGATCATAGGGTCACTTAAAAGATGGGGCTTCTTAAAGAAAGGGCATCATGTCAATGAAGGAATTTAGCATAACAATAATTCTCCTTGGTAAAGAGCTTAAAATTGTGATTGTTATCAATGAAGGGATAATGCTACATGGATGATCAAGAAACCTGAAGGGGTTTCCTCCTTCATAAATGTGGGAGGACATCATGGAGGGTATCCACTCACTATGCTCAAGAGAAATGTTAAATATGAGATCAGCCACAAAAAGGGAATTCGAAACATGTTTATGAAGTGTGGTGAGACAACTATTTATAGGAAATAGAGTTTGGAGATATTCAAGGGGATCTCCATGAAGAAAAAATTGGGCACCATGACGATAATTGGATTCCATTGTGGAGATACATTCATGGCTGGATAGAGAAGGGATAGTGATTTCATGGAGGATATATGTTCGCAGCCGGATTAGGAAAGAAAATTGATGACATGGAGGAGGTATGTTCAAGGTCATATCACAAAGGAAATGTGAAGTCATGGAAGAGATACATTCGGAGTTAGGTCATGAAGAAAAAGTGATTCCACAACGGAGACACATTCACATACGGTTCACTATGAATCACAAAGTGAAATAGATCTTGTGAAGGGAAAGGGATGTTGTAGAAGAGAGATATTCATGGTCAGATCTGTGAATTAAAAGGGAAGATATGGATGAGATACATTCATGGTTTTATCCCCAAAGGATCTTCACAAACCATTTTTCCATCATTAATTCGAATGAACAAATCTTCTAACCTCTATCATGTTTTGGGCTCCACAACTAGTCAAATTCAATCTTAAATAATGATATTTTCTCCTATATAATCACTGAATCATTATATTTAACTATAAAAAGATTTATCTAGTTCTAAAAATATATTGTGAAACATGTTTCATCTTGTTTAGTCACCTTACAAGAGTGATATGTATTTCATTGAATAAATAATATTAACATGTAGAAAAATGTACATGGACGTGCATTTAATTGCACTGTTCAATTTAAATCATTGGGTCTAAGATATATAAATCCTTTAAACTATAGAAAAAATACTTTTTGAATTATTATATCAATTTAATTTCACTTATGATGCACCAAATGTATCCATATTCATCATGATCATATATAATCAATATTTTTTACAATAAATCTATTCGAATGATTATTTGTATACATTAATAAAACAATCAAGTATAATGATCCACACACACATCCATATATATGAATATAAAATGACACATATAACATATTGAAGTCCCATTAGTGGGTTTATTGTTAAAACATCCCATATCAGAGATTACCAACTGCAGAAAATCATTAGGGAAAACCAAATCAATATATGATCAAACAAAAATTTATAAAAACACCATATTTGCCTCATAATAATGATATAATATAGACCATAAGACATATGTCAATGAATATTATCATACCTATTCAATTTTTTTCATTATAGTAAGGAACTATTATGACCATGCGATGAGTAATATACTCTAAGGGAAATATCACATTACTATTATGAAGAATAACACCCATCAATTGATATGGTATTTTTAAATATTCATCTATTTGAATATATAATTAAAAAATGTAAAATGATAGTTACATCTCAGGAATCAACATGAATAGATTATTACTTTATATAAAAAAATACTACTGATAAATTTTATTTTTCTTTATCTCAAATAATATTAATTATTCTATAGATATACGCATTTATTTAATGATTCTACTACATTCTATTTGTTGGAAACTATATATACTGTTTCTATACACCTCTAGGAAAAATCTTGAACACTTGATACTTCCATCTTATATGCTTTACCCAGTGATATGACCTTGATTACTTGAAAATGAAATATAAATTATTGTTATCACAATACTATGTGGGGAAATATTTACTACTCAGTATATTATAAAAATTCATGATGTGGTTTTAAATTCCAACTAATTATTTATATAAATAAAAATCTATCATATATTCAAAATCTACTATGTAAATGGTTTCCACTAGCTTCTTATGGATCTTCTAGCTCATAAAAACTTCATTAATATAGAAAAAATGTCCCGATTATGATTTAAAATCCTTTTAGTATATCCTGAAACTCGAATCATGGTATCCCTAGATAACTAGTTCCACATCTTTACTATAAAAAATAAAATAAAGCTTCTTCCACCCCATACTCTTTAATATAGTATTTAGAACCTCATGAGGTTGATATTCTTGATCTTTAATATATCTTCCTATCATTCCCAAAGAGTGTGATGTATTGGGCCTATTATATAACATGGGATATGTGAATAATCCAATTATTAATCTACAATATATTTTACCCATTACTTATTGGTATTCGTATGGATGAGGTCGTGTTAATATGGAGAGATATATAAAATGTGACACTATTAACAATCCTCTAATGTAATTTTCCTTACTGGATCTCTTAATACCTTATATATATATTAACTTAGTCCACTCATCCTCTTATATTTCTCATGATGGATCATTATCTTTTGAATGTGGGATTCTTCATCGAACAATTTCATAGAGAATAAATAGTTTAACTACTTTTACACTATTTGTGGAACATGTATCTCATTTTAAATCATTTATATATTTTCAATATATAATAATTGGATAAATATTACATGCCCACTAAACCACATTTAGGAAAAATTATCAAATTAATTCCTCATGAAATCGTATTTTCATATTTCTTTATCCAAATGATATTGTATTATCCTAATGATTTATTTAACATATAAATGGATCTGTCTAATGTGCATAACTTATTGGTATCCATTGGATTGACAATCCCTTATGGTTATTCTCTAATTTCATATTCTACAAGGTTCCCATTAAGGAAGGATATTTTGAAATTCAAATTTTCAATTTTTTTATTGCTAGGAAAATTATAAATAAAGTATAATTGCATTTTATTTCATCATAAAGAATTATAAAATGGTTTTCTAATAGTCTATACCATAACATTTCTTAAATCCTTTAGTAACCTGTTATTCATGATAAGAACTGATATTACCATGAATTTCTAACTTTTTATTGAAAAACCCATTTTCACTCGATATGAATTACATAAGGTGGGGGGCTATACCAAACCCAAATATTAGGTTTATGAAAAAAATATATTTTATTATTATATTATTTATACAACCTTTCATCATTTGAGATACTAATTTATTCCTTAGAATATATATGATCATCAATATAATTTATTAATATGTTAACTTTTTAGTTGACTAAAAAATTTATTTTTCTTATTACTTATCATATCCAGTGTTCTTAAAGAATATATATGTTTCTTTGAAGCCTCTGTTTATGTTTATTTTTATGATTTTTCAAACAAAAAGTACATTTTATCTTCAGACCTCACTTCATTAAATTCGAACATTATCCCACTATCTCTTTGGTAAATATTACACATGTCATGGAACATTGAGTGTATGGCCAAAATTATCATTTTTATGAGGGTTTGTATAAATATATTCTTATTTTCTCTTTTTATTTCCTTTTAAAATACACTATGTTCCACAGAGCACATTTTTATTTCTAGAAGTTCTTATAACAGATGTTTCATGTCCCTAAACTCTAAATTCTAACATTATAAATTTCATCCCACACCGCAGCTCATATGGAATTGTTTTTTCCCATTTTGTTGGGTATTATTTTATTTTTCTTGTTTTTGGTATTTAATTGATATTCTGAAAATATTATTGTTTTAATTCAATTAGACATCATTGATCTCACCATATCCAATAACACAAAATTTATTCTTTTTTGAACACCATTCTATTATTATTTATAGGGATGTGTTAGTTGAGATATTATAAAAATCGTTATTATATAATCAATTATCTTTTTGAAGTGATATTCCCCACCCTAGTCCATGTTTTCTTTCAATATTTTCTTTCTATGGTAATTATATACCATATTCTTTAATTTCATTAATTTCAAAATGTAATTATAAATATATGTCATTAATTAGAGATATAAATTTATATTAACTTCATTTGTAAATATAATTATTTAATAGGGTCCACCACTAGCTTAAACTAAAAAAATATCCACACACATATGTGTCAACTAATTATTGTGGTTCTCTAGACCTTTTTCCCTTTATACTAAATATATATTTGGAAATCATATATTAGGAACACATATGAAATACATCTATTTTTTATTTTAAAATAATCTAAATATATCTCTAAATATATATATTTAAGAAACATATCATTTACATTACTAAGATGGTGATACCATAATTGGGTTTGATAGGTTTCATTCAATCATTAATCATTATTGACAACCCATAATTTTTTTCACATTATATTATGTAATGAACATTATTAATGTGGTGGGTTATTATGTAATATGAAAAATATTTATGAATGTATTATCTCTTATATTATTTTATAAAAACAATTGCATCCCAATCCAAATAAGACATGAAATTAAAAACATGTTTTAAACTTGGTATATAGTAAAAATTAATTGAAACATGAATATAACACATTGGTAAAATTATATGCTATCCTCCAATAAATGAATTTTCTGGTATTTCTTTATTACCATATCTAAGGTCAACCTCAACTCTTTAAAACCTCCTAAATATACATGTTTGCTGTATTTTGATAGAAATGTAGGAATATATGATATATCTAATACCCAATTTTTAGAAATATAGAGAATACATTTGAAAATGAATTCCCCTAAATATTTCATTAGTTATTTAGCAAATAAAATATATTCTTATATAGGTAATTAATTTTATATAATGACTATATTATATCCCATTACAGAGATCACTCCTTTACCCAATTCAGATGGTAGATATATGAAAATGTTCTTCATATATGGTGTTCATCTTAGTGATTTTCTCATTGACCTTCCTCTTGTTCACAGTTAGGACTACATGTTTTTCATGATTCACATTGTTATTTTCTGAGAATATTATAATTGGGATATCTTGAATATTATTATCAATATTTTTAATATTAAAATTCGTACTAAATCAATTGAATACTAATGGATGTTAGGAAAGGATGAGGTCTATAAACAATTCCTAGGGAAGCATTCACTGCAAAATTAATAATTTCACAATGTATCAAATCATCTTGACTACACGAGGCCCATTTTTTTACCTTCCCCATATTACATGTATATACAGTCTTATATAAATAATACCCTTATTTCCATTCTTTCTACTGATAAACATCATGAATATGTGACAACATTGTGTTTGAATCAATTTTCAGTAAAACTTTTGATGATCCTAAGTCACAAATGATAACATGAGTTATTATAAACCCAATGTTTTGTCTTTTTATATCTACAATAAGGAAGGTTCCACCTCACTATCCCACTTAATAATATCTTGATGAACTAAGGTATCTAGTGTGTAAAACTTCTTCTATTGGAATGGTATGTTTTGAATGTAACTATACCCCTGTTAGAAGTTTATACTATAATTTTCTTTACAACCCTACTATAGATCATGGGGATAACATATATTACCGCCAATTTTTAATACATAAGTATTTCATCTTATTAAACAAATATTCTATAAATAATATCATTATCAACATACAAATTTTATCGTTTTAATTTATTAGGAATCCGGGATTGATAAAAAATTATTCATAAGATATCTAAATCATCTCCGACTTAGTACATCACTACAAGAACCATTCTATGACATTTTATACTGAAAATAATTCTTCATATCCATGGGAATGAAACCAAATGAAATTTTTAAAGTTGATGATTTTTAATTACAAATAAGTGAGATATCATTGATCATATAACTATAAAATTATTGTAAGGGTACTAGGTCAAGAGGATAACATTTTAGTACCCTACATAGAGTAACATAGATCATTATCTAGTGTCATGGAATGAAACATGGTCATTTAAAAGACAAGAATCATTAAAAAATCAATTAAAGTGGGACATTAGATCATAATATTAGTCTAAAAAAATATGTTTTTCTAAAACACATAAGTGTATAACATAATTTATTTAAGTCAATATCACTTATAAGATTATTATATATGATTTTGTTCATTCCATATTCAGTCAAATCCTTTATAATGGTTCACTCCCAATAATATAATAGTCATGATATACCCTATCATATTTGGATTTACTCTCCATTAAATTCCTTAATATATCAAGATATATCTATATTTACCCAACACATTAGATTACTTTATAATTGTTGGTACAACCATCCCATATTAAAATTCAACTATATTTGTAGTGACATCGACCCCAGTAGCCTAGTGATATTATCTACATTATAATATTATCCTAAGCTATAAAGAATCATAACATGATGTAATAAATATTTTATTAGTGCTGGTAAAATAGACTTATAATTTATCCTTTCATAAAATTTGAAATGAAAATATACGTCACATTTTTTTAGAATAACATTATTCCTTTTACATGCCCTTACATGTAAAAAATAGTACCTTTCATGGATTCATATGGAAATGAAAAAAATAATTTTGATATCAAATTGCAATTTAGTATTAAGTATAGTTGAACAAATCATGAATATATATAAACTATTAGTACAAAATTATTTATATCTGTACATAGATTCCATGAGATTAATAATCTCAGAATGAAATGCACCCAGATAAAATATCATAGTTAAAATTTCATGGATAATAAAATAAGAAATAAAAAATAAGGAAAGTAAAGTATCTAGAAATAAATATCATTTATTTTGTATCATTTCTATAATAATTTTATAATACACAGTCTACAAGGAATCTGAATAACTGAAAACACATTCTAGTGAATCAATAATCAAATAATGAAATATATCCAATGATAATATCATTTTCAAAATATCATGTACAATAAAACTAATTCTTAATGAATGAAATGATTAATTATTGAACATCATGTTGACTAAAAACAATATAGCTATATTATAATGATATATCCTCAAGATAATTTAATATTGATTCGTTAAAACCCAATTAAAAGATTATTGATAACTGATTCACCTCAAAATAATACCCACACATCAAGGGGATATCAACAACTAGGACTTATATATGTCTTATATGTTTAAACAATTTCTCATAAATCAAATAATATATTTAACACATAAATAATTGTTTTTACTATCCAATATCTATAAAGAGTTAAAGGTACAAATTTATCAATATTTCCCCAGATTAATAAATGGTTTTCATATAGAACCACATATGAAGAAATTATATGTGGTTTAAGAAACATAAAAAAACATTATAAATAATATAAATATTTTAGGGATATTTAATGTACAATGAGAATAGGAATATGAATCTTTTAATGAGAAATTATTGATTACGAAAAAATAATCAAGTTAGATAATGTCAATAATATTTTTGGTCAAAATAATCATAATCAATCTTGAGGGGGTACACAGATAGTATTAATACATCATATCCATAGTTTAGTATATTTAAAATGTAATGTTTTTTATATGATAAATATAAATAACCTAATATATATTTATATTTATATATATAAACATTCGTGTAAAAAATGTCATTTTCATTTGAAAATCGCATTTTAGAATATAAAATATTTTAATAATCCATTTCTTTAAAAATATATTTTTTGAAAATAATAAAATTATACAATATTATTTAGATAATTTTATTCAAAAATATAATTATAAAATATCAAAATAAGGATCAAATAATTTTTTTAGGGGTGGGTAATACTGAACTTATAGTACAAGTTAAAAATATCATTTTTTAATAAAAAATATGGCAGAAATGTTAGTAGTTCAAAATGTGGAACAATATTAATTTAATAATATTTTTAAATATGTCAAAATGGGTGGAAATTTATTTTATGTCTTTTTTATAATTTTTAAAAAACGTTTTTATTTTATTTAGATAACACAGTTTTGGAAAAAGTATATTTCAAAATAAAAAGAGAAATAAAGTAAAATTTTATAAAAATAATTTTCATATTTATTGAATGTAAAAAAGAGTGTTAAAATTAAAATAATTCATGAAAATATCATTAACAAAAAGTGGAGAATTAAATTAAATGGGTTTATTATAAAATGGTAATATAATTTTCTTCAACTAAAATTCAAGACATCTATATCTCAATAAAAATGTAATAGTGATTTTAAAACATATAATGATAATTTATTTGATGTGATAATTAATCAATTAATTAATAATATTTATCAACTATAAATAAACAGAAAATAGAAAAAATAAACTACAAGATAATAATGAATTCATTATATACCTATTCGTATAATATCAATAATAATGAAGAAGTAATATAACGGTATAGAGAGAAATTGAGTTATGAAATTAATTAAAAATTAGTAATTTTAAATTAAAATAAACAAAATAAAATAAATAATATTGAAACATAATGTAATATTTATTCGTAATGAATCATTAAATAAAATATTTTAAGTGTAGGATATACAATATAAAAAAATTAGGTGCATAACATTGCAATATTCCTCGAGGAAATGTAATTGAAAGGATATATGATACATCACTATTCCTTTTGGTTGAACATGTTTTAACCTCCAATATAGTGATTTTTTATATTTTAGTAAAAATAATTAAAAAACTATATTAATATATTTAATATAACGAATGATTTTTCTAACATCTTATCACTTTTTCATCAATAATATTTGATTATTATTATTGGGTTATCTGTTAATTGCCTTGTTTTCTTATTTATGTTTTTTCATGAAGGATTATGTTATTGTTTATATTATATAGTTTCCCTAACTGCAGAATAATAATCATGAGATAATTATCATATTCAATCAATATAATACTTTAATAACTAATCAATAAATATAGTCTTGAGAAATATAGTATGATACCATGATAGAGGTGGTAGGTCATACTAACACAAGAGTAATGTTTCTATTTTCCAATGAGCATCATACAAAGGTGAAATATAATACATTATCCCTATAAAATGATCATAATATCATATATAACAAATTAATTATTGAAATATAATTGTTTATATCAACCTTGTGGTGTGGTGATGAAAATAGAGTCACATTGTTTGGTCATGGTGGTAGTCTAAATGAACGTGAATGATGTTATAATCATTCATTGATTGAAAATGTAATAACAAAAGTGATATATGTTGAAATATAATTATTATAAATATGTCGTTAATATCACACTTACATCATTTATATCACATATATTTAATATCTTTATTCTTATCACCTTTCATGTTACGCGTTAGTGAAAGGCAGATAATGTTATGTTCTGGGGCGGTAGTTCACCACACACACTAGTTACATTATCTTATCCCCTATCAAATGGAATTTTAAAATGTATATATGACATATTGAATCTAGAGTTATTATTATGTAATAAATAACATATATATATATATATATGTAATTTATATCCATGATTATACCCAACTGTGACTGGAGGAAGTGGGAAAAAAAATAACATCAATTTGGGACGTAGTTTCCTGAAGGGAAATTGAATGATGATTTCATTACACATTTTATAGAAGTGGGGATGATTAAAGGAAATTAACATAACATATGAACATCTCATTATATTTATGATAGATTTTTAATTATATCATCATGGTTTTATAATAATTGAAGGACAAGTTGAAATAAATAAAATAAAAACATTCATTAAAGAACTTTACCTATTTGTTAGGGATCCTTATTGGTTTTCACCAATTACTTCCATATTTGGATTTATTAAATAAATACATTTTTTAAGATGATAGGATTGATATTTATAATTTAATTTTTTTATATAATACTTGAAACGAAATTGTTACATGGTTTCTAGAAGAGGGGATATGGGAAGGCCATTTATATGTGAGCTGAGTGGAACAACTGCAATTTTTGAAAAATAAAAAATTATAACCACTTTTATCAAATTAAAAGGGTCCCAAATATATTAGCAAGACAAAAAAATTATAGGGTCCAAATATATACATAAAATAATTTTTTACATGTTTAGAGGTCCTTTTATAAATTACCATTATAATTTATCCATATGGTAAATCCATTTTCATAGTTACCACCAAAAATATTTTTTTAGTTTTCACATTTAATTTAGGGAAATAATTCATTTAAAAAAATTATAAATCATAAATTTTTTATATAATAAAAATTAAATAAAATATTCAAATTTTGAATCAAATATTTGTAAAAAATTATTTTAACATTGATCTTATAGACCCAATGAAGATGTGGGTATTTGAAGAGAAAATATTGAATAACTAACAATGTTTTTATTTCAAAAATAATTTTTTTTTAAAATGAACTAATGTAGATTAAGTTATATACAAATTAAAATAATTAATGTTAAAACCAAATTAAAGTATATTGTAACACAATAAATTATTTAAATGATATGGATTTTTCAAATTATAGTCCAATATTGTTTTTTATATTCATCCTAAAATGAATCTTTTAAGAATGGTATCCCAAATTTACTAGATTTTATTATTTATATGAGTATTTAAAAATTGAAATATATTTTTCAAAATATATTTTCTAAATGTTTTAAATTTAAATTTAAATTACATCCTTAAAAGGGGATTAAACAACATTTAAAAAATTTCATTTATTAGAAAAATATTTTTTCATTTAAATATTTCTAATTTTATTTATAGTCAATTAATAAAAATAATTATAAAATTTTAGTCAATGATATTTATTCTATCTAATTTAATGACATGGAATACTATATTATGGTTCACTTCGACTCAATGCTGCATGTTCTACATGCTATTGTGGTGATTATATTTAAAGAAATATATTTCTTGGAATTTTACGCTTGGTGTTTCATCTCACATTGTCTATAAAATAAAATGTTTTTATTTCATAATTTTAAGGTGTTACATTCTACCAATATTAAATAAATGGAATCATCACAATTAAAAATTAATCTGGATTATCAAGGGTTCGAAATCACGAAATACAATTGCTGAAAAACCCACATCATAAAAGTGATAATAAAATATCATCCTTAAAATATTAAATTGAATGAAAGAAGTCATATGGAATAAAACATAACTAATTTTCTAATTCAAGGAATATTAATGAATTGTAAATATGTAAACAAGTATTAAATGAGTAAACAATTATAGTGAATTATAGAGTTTACTGGTCACATAAAGTTATTGATTAGTGGAATGTTAAGAACATCAAATATATAAATCAATTAGGTGTGAAATAGTTCATTGATATCCAAAAAATGATGGTAATATGATTGAATTTTATTATATTATTATTTTTCATAATGTGAGGAATTATTTTAGTAACTAATTATATAAGGAAATATATTTTCATGATCCATTTATATTTTCTAAGTACAATTTCATACTTTTTTTCTTAAATAAATATTTAATTCATCTCTTACTCCAACAAATGAATATCTAAAATGATTTTTTTATTTTATAATCACAAATGGACTTTTAATAGATGATTTGATCCAAAAAAGGGTGACTAGTTTTTCTGTCAATATCTTCCTTTTTTCCCAAAACAATATGGTTAGTACAATATATTCAGTATAACACATCAATATATAAACCTCAAATGTATCACCACAGACCCATCAATAATATTGTTTTGATTTACTGACCAAAAAACAATTACATATTATCATAATATCATATAGACTAATGTTATGTGCTAAACCATTATCATATTTATGTCATGGGTTCATGACTCGTGGCCCTAAGGATGTGACATGTTTTTATGTAGGATATAGGTTTCCCATTTTCTAATACTACATTATTACAATCCAATAATAGTCAAAAAAATATGATGGAAATACAAGATATAAATATATTAAATAACATTTTTTTATGGTTTTTAATATAACGAATTTTTTAATTGTGTCTAATAGTCTTGTGTGAAAACTATTATAGTGTAATTAATGATCATTTAAAATTTATAGGTAGTCAATAACATTAAAAATATGTCTATAAAATGTAACATAATTATTCCTAAAATAAATTTTTCACTGATACATATGACAAAACTTGGTTTAAATTTCCATAAAATTACCCCAAAATATCCTTAATCATGGTACACTCTTGCCACATAAAACCAAAAAAAGGTTGATTATGACTTCGAAATTGGGGCCAATATTAGACTCATAAACCCATGATTGAAACCATTAATCCTAGGTTAATAAAAACATATTTTATATTAAAATTTAACACAATATTTATATATTTCATTATACATATAAGAAAAATGAAATTAATAAAATACTACATGAATTTAATTTTTCAATCAATATACCCAAATAAATCATCCATATTATTTCAACATATTTCAGTTTTTGGTCCTGGGGTTAAATTTTATAAGAGTTCGTTTACATAGATAATCACTAGGTTATCAAAATTTATCAGAATATATTAAAAATATATCCCCAGAACAAGATTTATTTCATTCCATCATACTCTTCTTTTTCATTATTAATTATTTTCTATGTGACCTACCATTCCACAAAAAAGAAAATTTCATATTCCATTGAAACACATTTCATATGAATTAAAAAATATTTGTGTGCCCAACCCAATATTGGTGTGACCCTATCATTATTGTGAACTAGGCTGTGATCGATTCATACCCAATGTTACACGTTCAGAGTTATTAAACCTATGTACACTTGTAATAGAATAATATATACTTGTAGTATCAATACAATATTGTATTAAAAAAACCAAATAATCTCTCCCTTAACAAATAAGTATGATGCTATTCTATAATTATATTCAAATTATATCACATGGTTATTTTCCCTAACATATATTTTCTTAAATATAGATTAAAAGGTATCCACTGAACATCCTCTGATAAAAACTATAGTGACCCTAACCCCAGTAAAATTGAGTCAGTGTCTACTTTATTATGATGTAAAAATATACAGAAAATCACATCCTAAATGGAAAAATAGTTTATTAATATTGGTATACAAGATAAATAATTGGGTTTTTAATTACATTTGAAAGCAAAATTTTAAAAAAATTAAGAATAATATTTTTACATCTATAATGTTCTATCATGTCAAATGTAGTGTACTAAATGGATTAATAGGGAAAGGAATAAAATAAGGGTGACCGCAAATTTCTTATTTAGGGTTATATAATTTGAAAAATATCATGAATAAATAATAATTATCAATATGTACAAGAAAATATCCTAACACAGATGCCATTAAATAAACAAGATGTGAATAAAATGTATCCAAAGATAATATGATTGATAAATTATCATGGGTAATATAATAAGGCATAATCAATATGAAAATTTAAACAGCTGAATATATAGTCCATTTACTAATAATAATGACTATCAAAAATATATATGGCATAATCATTAGAAAAATGTAAATAAATAAAAACACATTTCAATTTTCAAATAAAATGGGAATAGAAACAATCAATAGATGATATAATAGTGAAAATGTCATTGGTATTAATAATTGTATTATTATTGAAGGAAATTATTAATTATTGGACATCATGATTCTAAGAAATATGATACCTATACCATTATGATATATCCTCATAACTATTTAAAACTGATGGGTATAGACCCAATTATCTAAGGATAGCCATATAATTACTCTTATAACAATACTGATGCATTAAATGATATCTATAAGTCAGAATAACCATTTTAATTCAATTAAAAATCATTCATCATATATTTAATAACCAATTTAATTCATAAATAGTGCGAATTATCTTCCAGTATCCATATTGATTAAATAATTTGGAATTACCAATATTTCCGCAGAAAAAAAATTATTTGTAATATAGAACACCAAATGTATAAATTATATATTGTTTAAGATATAAAAATATACATGATAAATAATATTTATATTAAAATTAAATTCAGTTAATAATTATTACATGATAGTAAACAATTGAAGGGGAATAAATTCACAACAAATAGGAATCAGGAAATTAAATTTCAAAATTTTTCATTTCCAACATAATAATAATTAGTCTAGTGTAATAATAATGAAATTATTAATAAAATATATCCTAAGAGTAGTATATTTTAATTTTATTGATTTTACATTTATTAATATAATTACCATTATAAATCATTCAAAAACAATTGTGGAAAATAGTTGTCAAATTTTGGAAATCTATTTACAAAAACCTCAATCATTTTGACAATAATTTTATTTGAAACTAAAAAAATTTAAAATATGAATTTAAGAAATATTTGGTAAAAAATAATCTTAAAAATTCACTTCAGTTCATTCCATGTACGATTAAATTAAATGTTTTTCATGAAGTATGGTAGTTTAATACATGTAGTAGAAGTCAACAAGAATATTCCTTTTTCACTTTCAAAATGTTAGAAGAGTTTCTTGTTTGGAAAATGACATAAATATTCCATTCAATTTTTTTACAAATTTAAAATATTTATATATTTAATTAAAAAATATTTTATAAAATTGTAATGAAGTTTTGAAAAGAATTTAGATAACATTGTTTTTTATGAAAAAATATTTCCAACTAATTAGATAAATGAAGTCTCATTTTCAAAAAATGAAATCCTAATATATTTTAAGTTTCAAATAGTTGAAAATGAAACAATTATATTAAAATATAATAAATCATCATAGAAAAATATGTTGAAAAATATTAATTATTAAATTATCAAATAACATCATTCTACAGAAATTCAAGAATAAAAAATATTGATTACACTGAAATTTGAGATAATTCCTTAAAATGATCATATTATAGAAGATAAAATTAATCAATGAATTGAATATGTGAATATGTTTTAAAAATAATAATAATTAAATTAAATATAAGATAATATAAATTCATTATAAATATATACATAGAATATTTAGGATAATTATGAATTAAAATAACCAAATGAAATGAAAATGGGTAATTAAATTCTTTACAAATTGTAAATTCTCAATACAAATACCCTAGGATTAAATAAATCAAATTGAAACATAGTATAATTTTCATTATAGATTAATAATGATGTATTATTTCCATATAATCGTATATACAACATATAAAATAAATTGAGTGTGAAACATTAAAATATGCCGCAATAAAGTGTCATTGGCATTAAATCCCAAACCTTTTGTTTAGTTTTGGTTAAACATTATTTAAAACCCTATATAATGGTTGTTAAATATGTTATTGACAATTATAGATAAATATTAATATTTATAATATCATATATATTTCATTTCTTACATCGTATAACCCATTCACCAATAATATTTCAATATTTCGTTGTTTTAGGTGTTAATAACCAAGGTGTCTCATTCATGTTTTTTGATGAATGATCAAGTTATCATGACAACTATATAGTTAAATAATTTCCAAAATAATACTAATGAAATAATTATAATATTTGGAATCATTTATACTATTCAAACCAATCATGAAATATGGATTTGAGAAATGAAGTATGTTACCAACATAGAGACGATGGGACGTAAGTAAGCATGAGTAGCATTTCAAATTTTCAATGATCATTATAGAGGGATAGTAAATAAAATATTATATTATAAAACATATCATAAAGTCATTTATACTATATTATTTATTCATTTATACTTATATATATCATCTACGTGTTTTAGTGGTGAAAATAGAGTCACATCGTTTCATGATGGTCGTAGTCCACATGTACGTGAATGTCTTTATAATCATTAGTTGAGTGAAAAAGTATGAATGAAAATGATATATATTTTAATTTATAGGTTTTAAAAAATCATAAAAATCATATTCATGTTATTTATATCAAATATATTGATTAAAAGTTTCCTTACTACATTTACGGTTATGGTTCAGTGAAAGGTGAATCATATCACTTGGCAAGGAGATACTCTATAGCACCAATGAGAAATATTATCATATCCCATAAGGAATAAAAATTAAAAAAGTAATACATGATAAAATGTCAATTAAAGTAGAATTATGATATAATTATAAAAGATATATACCTTATATTAATCATCATACCCAACATTAAGTTGTGGTAATGGAAAAATGAACAACATTAGTTCTTGTGGAAGTAGTCCACCGTACACCAGGAAGATGATTTCCAAAAAAAATTCATGGAAGTATTAGTGTTTATAGTTCATGGAGGTAATGTAAAAATATATATGTATATAAAATTCTTATATTTTATTATGTTATCATTGTTTAATAAGAATTTACAGAACATGGGGGGATTTTTTAAAGATGCTCATTGTAGAATTTTTCCTCTTCTTTGGGTATCCTCTATAGGTCTTCACTAAATCCATCATAGGATGGTTTTCTGTAGAGAATTATGATTATAGGATAGGATCATTGATGTTTTGAGGTGACGTTGGTTGGGATTATCTAATTTTTTTTTGGAGTTCAGATGTGGAGCAGATAAGGGTGTCCTTTAATAAGTACAGTGAGTGACATAGTTGTTATTTTTTAAAAGGAAAAAGTGTTGTTATGGTTTTCACATGAAAAAACAGTCCAAAATGGAGTCTTATAGAGAAATATAAATTATATAGAAAAAGAATGTATAAAATTATACATTATTATGGTTGTTAGGTCATTACAACCCTTATATTTTCAGTTTAACATAAGTAAATCAATTTTTACATTAATTAAGAATATTAATGTTTACTATTTCACTATTAAGTTTGGTCAAATGTTAAGTTGACTATATAATATATTATAAATTATTCTAATTATAATTTGTGAATCCATTTTCCAAATTAAATTAGTATAAGTGTAAAATTTTCGTTTATAGTAAATCCCGATGATGCAATGAGAAACCAGGTTTTGAAAGGGATAATATTAAAAAACATACATTGTTTTTATATAAAAATTAAATAAGAAAAATTTTCAATTTAATTAAATTATATAAATTGATATATGATTTTACTATTTATTCATTAAAATAATTAACAATATAGTTTAACAATATCAAATGTTGAAATGATTTATTTTTTAATTTAAATTAAGTAGTTTTAACTATTCATAAAAAATAACACTTTTCATAAAAATATAATCAAAACACTCTAATGTAGATTTCATATATTTATTTAGAAATAGGTTATTTTAAGAAATTACTTTTTTATATTTATTAAAAAATATTTTAAATTTTGCGTGCAATGTGTGACTAATCGTGTCATTAAAAAAATATAGTTTCTCAAGAAATTATTTCTTTTTAATTTTTAATTAATACTATTTTATTCCTAATAAATAAATAACCCCTATTTTCATAATTTTTTTAGTACTATTCTCATAATTTAATTTATTGGCTCGGTATACAATATTATGGTTCACATTAACTTGGTGTTTCCTGTTCAATGTGATATCAAGGAAATTAATTTTTAGAAAATTTATTTAGTGGGAAGTTTAAGCTCGATGTTCTATGTTGTATTAACCATAAAATATAATGTTTTTCATTTTAAAATTCATGGTTTTAAATATTTGTGTCATAATATCATAGAAGATTCATCATATTATAGCATTTTTAATGGGGTTTTTGAATTAAGATATCATCATTTAATCATAAAATAACCCCCATAAGATAAATGGGTTTCACAAATATCTCATCCCCATAAACCACCCCGAGAACAAATAATGGTGGTATCATTAAACCAAATCCCATGAAATACATTTATAACATCAATGCATGATATCATTGATGCAAAATTCCTTTTAAATATTATCTGGAATACTTCTTGAGGGAATTACCCTTTTCATTTGGAAATAACTTGTGTAAAATAAAAAAATATCTCAAATATTAACAAAACTATTTTATTTTAGAAGAACATTGGAAAATATAAAAGGATTCTTTAAAAAAGAGATTATTTATGACTGTGGTAAATTTTTTCATTATGTTTATACTAAGATAATGATTCCTTTCACATTTTCTATAAAAAAGTCAAAACAACCTTATTTGGGAAAATAAAAGAATATAATTTTTTATTTTTCTAAAAATGTCAATTATCGGTAAACATGAATATAACATAATGTATAATAATGATTATAATATTCATGAAATCACATTTAGAATACATGTATATAAAAAAGTAAATTTTGACGGAATATAAAAATATTTGCAGTTTTACTTATTAATGTTTTTGTATATCTCATGTACATAATAAAGGGAAAAGGAATTGAATAAAATGAAATAAATTGGAAAAAAAATTGTATAAGGATTTTTATTTTATTCTTGAAAGGTTGGTCAAAATAATTCATTCTCAGAAACATAGTAAAAATTAATATTGATAAATTATGTGGTTGTAACAAAAATCTCATTCCTCAAGATCAATATTATCTAAAAGTTATCTAACCTCATTTATAATATTTTTATATTAGTTATAACATTATAATAGGGTCATGTATATACATACAATATCACATATTTACCACCTATAACATATCACCCCCTATATTAATAATTCCTTATTCGAATCATCATTTAGGATTGTTAACTCTTTCATTTCTTAATGATTTTTTCGATGTTCTATTCATTTTAATTTGATCATGATTCAATCATTTACAAAAATTTAAAAATAATATAGATATCTTATATATTTAATATACATATATATATATATATATATATCAATAAATTGTATACATATATTATAAATTTGAATCATTCATAATTTTGAAAATTCTAATTCAAAATTTGGAATCCAAATTACCAAGATCTATTAATTGAGGTGGCATAATATAATTTAAAATTGAAAATGAAAAACTCAACGAAAATAACTTTCCAAGAAAAAATGGGTTTTTTTATTAAATCTTTTTATTACAAAAATAGACCATATAAATAATTCTAATAACTATAACTACATCGTTAATTATATAAATGAAATAAATTTTAATTTTAATTATTATTTATTAAAAAATAAACGCATTACCAATACAAGGAAAAATGATAATTTTCAATATAAATGAGTATTTTTCATTATTCATTGAAAATTCTTTCTTTTCAAAAATTTCACATAAAATAATTCTAATAAAATTTTATCATTATGATTCAAAAAATGAATTTATTTTTTTAGTAATCATTTTTAAAATTTTTCTAAATTCAATTAAATTATTTTATTATAAAAAAATATTTTTTGAGGAAAATTATATTGTTAATTTATAAAATTAAATAATAAAAAAATTATGTATATATTTAATAATATATTTTAGATATCTAAAACTATAATATAGAATATTCAAATTGTTGTTATTAATATTCATTATTATAATTTAATTATTAGGTTATAATGTTATTCTATATTATGTTATTTTCTTTGTTTTTCATGTATTAATGTTAATCAATGATATTAAATATATTTGAAAATAAATATGTCATAAAATAAAGGATTATGTCATTTTACCCCAATAATTGATGATTATAAATAAAATTTCACAAACCCTAATAAAAATGAAGAAATAATTATTTCATCACATCCCATTTTCCTATATTGGTTCTGTAAATTTAAGATTCCTCCAGTGAACCTCAATTATATGAGTAGTTTCATTATAAAGAAATTTATTTCAATGATCCAAGATTTCTACCAAATATTATTCATTGGAAATATCACTCTAATGTAGTGAATCCATTAATTATAGAAAAATGAAAAATTATGTATATTCATAATTAAGAGAGATATATTGAACAAATCATGAATGAAAGATGGGTTCTATAAAAGTCCCAAGTGATCAACTTTCACCCCCCATTCAATAAATTTTTTTTGGGAAAATATATGAGTGGATTACCATTCTATTGTTTTTTATCTCAAAACCTACATCAATTTATTAATTTTCACAAAGACATTATCATCGACATCAAATTTTAGATTTCACTGAAAATTTTCATTATAAAGTTTTTATCAACTCTATGAATCCATGATGTTAAACTTGTGAAGTCAAATATTATAATTTCTGATATTCATTTAGTATGTTTTTAAGATAAAAAGCACTATAAAATTTTAATAAAACATTATTTTATAACATTATATGTCCCATGTATTTTGTAATGTCTTTTTAGAAAATATTATTTTCTAATGAGTGATGAAATGGTTCTAATATAAAATGAATATAAAATATTTATAATTAAATCTGATCAAACAGACTGACAGTATGTCTGGTCTAACGAATTGACCAGTGCTCTATCCAATAGAATGAATTGTTTTCTATAAAATATACTAAAAAAATCATATCCATTTGATTGATAATATATTTAATCTATCCGACTATCTATAGTTCAGTTCATCGGGTTGAAAACAAATATGATTACCCATTATATACAAACATATTATAACTAGACAAATAATAATTTTTTATATTAGAAATATTTCATAAAAAATTTGAAATGGTGTTACTAAAATCAAAATTAGATGGGTATTTTTTCATCGATATCATGTGAATACCTTCAAAGGCCATTAAAATTTACTTCTGGAATCACAAAAATATGATAGTTGGAGGAATGTCGATAAATAAAAGATCACTCATAGAGATGGAAGATAATAAATTTGAAACAAAAAATGTATGATATTTTTCAATACATGGACATATTTTCGTTATGTTTTTTGGTTTTTAAAATATTTTTAGTTCTATAGAATGCATTTAATGATCTTAAATACATTATAACATTTTTATTTTTTTCATTGGTTTTTCCATTCATGATTTATATTAATGGATTATAGGGATAGGAAGATTGCTGAATCTGATCTATTAGATCGAGGGATGTCGAGTCTAGGAAGACAGAGTAGAATCTATTTATTTTATTGAGGTTTTCCATGAATTTGGAAAACATAACTATTTTGATATTATTATATAGTGATTTATTGTTGTGTAATGAGAGACCTTTACAATCCGATGCAAAACTATCACTATCATAATATAGGATTTAATAATTATATAATACTTTTTAAAGAGTATTATTACTTTTTATAATTATTCATATCAATTATTACATTATTATAAAAGGACTATTAATTTTTTATATATGTTTTTAATTTTTCATTTCATTTACAATATTAAGATTGTATTTACTACATATTTCTATTAATAATTTCTTCAATCTATTTGGCAGATTGATTGCAAAAATTATTTAAATGAATGAGTTCGGATTTTGGTATATAATCTCTGATATTCAAATGATTTATATGTGTGATATTTTTTACTAAAAATGTTTTTGGTTTTGAATCAATTTTAATATTATGAACTAAAATTAACCCACCATCTTGTATCCATCATAAACTATTATGACTAACACTACTGGATGGATAATAATTCCTCTACCATTTCCTTAGTTACATCTTCTCTCAATAGCTTTTTTCTCCAACTACATCCTATAACAATGTATTTAAACACTTCAATATATAAAGGTCTTCATATTGAGAAATCATAATATCCAATTAAAATCAATTATTTAAATAAAACATTAGTTTAATAATGTTCTTCTCCGAACCACTTTTGAAAATTTTAAAACAACATCCAATAATATCCTACAGGTCTTGATTGGTTCTCTCAAAATGAACATCTATATGGGTTTTAACATTATTACAAAAACACATCATTGAATTTAATTATTCCATAATAATTTTCTTAAACATAGAGGTAAACCTCATATCCTAATAAGATACAATAGAATATGATTCTCACTATAAACATTAATCATAGTAAATTTTCATTATAGAAGTATTATCTAGTGATAAATATTCATTTATTATGTAAAGTGTAAGAACATTCAATGATGATTTCCTACTACCCATATATGATCTTTATTATTTTTATATTTTTGTGTGTTTTGAAAAAAAATACATAGTTATGGTTTTCCTTTTCTATTCTGGTCTGGGTAATGGTTTGAAACCCCCTAAGACATCACTCTCACAGCCATAACATTCATACATACCATGAATTAAGATACATTCTCTGAAAACATATCTCTTAATGTTTTCCAACATAAAAACTGTTTTATCTCAATATAGATCTATTTAATTCAACAATAAATAATTAATCATGAACTATGATATTCATACAAATTTGCATTAATATAATCTAGTGTAACTAGAAAGTGCACTTTGTTTTTAGACCTTGTCATTCAATAATACTTTTTTTACACATAATCATTTCTTAAATTCATTTTTAGTTCTAAATATTCATTATATTTCTATTTTATCTTCACAGGGATTTATAGTTTAATATTAATAATAAAAAGATCATATCTCTCCCCCTCATACATGTTTTCCAGATCTATCCTTTTAAAATATATAAATAAAAGATATTTTATGATCCTAATGTAGAAAATATTACATAGCCCTATAATTTCTGTGTGTCTTATACCTTTTTTGGGTTTTTTGTTTCCAAGGGTGGTAATGTATAGAGCAGTCATGATCATTAATCATCACTAGTGATACTTCTAAAAAAAATTTAAACAGATTCTGAATGTGACCATGACATATATTACACATGCCTTCAAAAGGATAAGTCCATCATATCAATAAATAAAAAATTGTCATAGAAATATTAAAAAAGGGATTATTTTCCTCATGAAACTTCAACTATGATGAGTCATATGCTACCACCATATCATTATACATGGCGAAGAATCACATACCCTTCATTAATACAACAATAAATATGTCAATTATTTTGCAACCTTAGGTTATTTAATGCTCATGTATGATGACAAACATCTTCTTGTGTTCCTTGAAGTTTTCATTAAATTATTTTATCTAAAGGAACATAATTCCCATAAGAGTTAACATGGTGAGTTCACTAGATAGCTATTTGAAAATAATAAAAACTAATCAATAATATCTATCCAATAAATTATAACTATAGTTATAAGTCAAATATTTTATTTTTGGGACAATTTTAACTGAATATTTCCTTTGCTGAATCCAACAATATACCAATGGTGGATATTATATAACCCATAAAAGTAAATCTATATATCCAAATTTAACACTTAGAAAATTATTCATATAAGCTCTCCTTAAATATGGTATTTAGTACAATACCCATGTGATTTTACATATATTCAATTATCATGGAATATATATTAATTTCAATTATACAGACTACTAAAAACTGATCATGATATTCTATAAAAACTCTATTCATTAAATCCACGATGATAATTTTGGGAATTAGTAAGACCAAATTGAGTCAAAATATATTTATATTGTAAATACATCAAACCAATGGTTTTATATTCATGTATTCACATTATAACATCAACTTATATTATCAAGGTCAATTATCAATCTTGGAAAACTATTTATATTTTCATTATTGGTTGAAAAATATAATTCATACCAATAGAATGAAACTTATTCATAATTATTATCTTCTTATGATTCTGATAATTAATAAATATTCTCATTGACTAATCCTTATTTAAAAAAAATAACATGTGTGATCAAATGTGGAACACATGGCTTACTAGATCCCATATCAATATTTTCCAATAATTTTTTTTAATATTTATATAACTCATATAGGACTTTTTATATATAGTCATTGAATAGGTGTGACACTAGGTATTAGTTATATTGAAAATCCATCTTAATAATCTATTGGATTTCAGGAAAGATCATCTAAAAACCATTAACAAACTCCCATAAATTATATTTATCTTAAATATTCAGTAACTTCCCATCTATCTAAGGAAAACACACCTATTGAATATGAATAAATTACCATATAATTGGTAAAATATTCATTATAAATTATTATTTATTAACACACTCATATAGGATCATTGGTTGGTTCAGAATTTAAAACATGAATCTCATACATATAATTTTATGTGGGGTTATATTAAATAAATACAACCCATTTCAATAAAAACATCAAATTTATGTAGAGGGGAAATATAAGATTCATAGGAAGAGTATTCACAAAAATATCAATTAGAGAATGATCATAGGGATGACATATGATCTATGTTCCAATAGGATCCCCAATACTAATTGAAAATCATATTTTTTGGAGTTTCATTTTCAAATCCACATTGAATTATTCAAATATAATAGGGTGGGTAGATCTAGAATAACGTAATGAATTATTTGTTATATAGTGATGGGAAAATATACCTTTCATTAATTAGTAATCATACCCAATTTTAGAAATATAGATCAAATGAGATTTACTTTTATATTAGGTCTTATGTGGTTTTGATCATTAATAATCATGATTAACCTTTTAATTTGAGCACTGAATAGGAAAATTACTACACACCATTCAACTAAAACACTAGAGTGGGGGTGGTGCATAATAATTTTTTTTAATCAAAATTATATACCTTCTTCTTCCCATAAAGATTACACCTGATAGTCTGAAGAACATTTTCCCACCCATAAAAAGTTTAACACGCCACCAAAGGCAATTTCTTTTAGGTTTCCTCTTACACTTCAATCCTAAAGTAAATCTCAACATCTTCTCTCCATGGTTTTGATAATTTACAATTATTTCTATCAATACCTAGTAATTTTAACATTTATAATTAAGGGTAATACTAATATCCATTTCCAACTTGATAGAAAATTGGATGATTTATTTATAGCTATTTAATTCCCTTATTTATAACTACATTTAATGTCATTTTTTGTGCCACAGAATAATCGATCAATATTATTTTCCAGTTCAATGATAACACTAGATGTGTCCCTCATTGTACTTGTAAAATTAACCTCCAAGGTAATAATGGATTCATTAACCATCTTTTTTAACTCAAGGAATTCGTTCCGATATTTTAAAAAAATTAATAGGAATGATCTTATTTAAAAATAATTTCACAAACATATCCAAATCATTGGAAAAAATTTATTCTAGTACCCTCATATTACTGAAAAAATTCCACCATTTATCTACTTAACCATAAAAATGGTAAAAAAGAAAAATAATTTTTTTCATGTTTGAAACACAATAGAATGAAAAAAATTTGTTTAATTACTTAGATCCATTTCTTATAAACTAGTCTATCAAAAAAAGCCACTAAGAGAATGTGGATGTTTCATTTTGAAGGACTCAGTTGAACATTCTTCCAACCTTTTTTCGTTTGGAATATAAAAATTACTCCTATGATGAAAATTTATTGTAATAATTGAAATGATATTTTATATTTTATATCCCATTATATTTGTGTTTCCTAATGGAAAATCATGTAATTTTCTATCACATTATTCATTAACATATTACCTTCGGGTTCCGTGTACAACTAATACCCTACAATCCCATAGTCGGTGACATACTTTATTACATTAGAATGAATAGAAGAAATAATTTACCAAAGTACTGATTAGTTTAGCATATTTGGAGACCATATTATATAAATTATACCAATTTTACAGTTCGAAATGAAAATAACACAAAATTCATAACAAAATCTAACAAACTATATCCTAAAATACTCATTCAATGAACTATTCTACATAATCCGATGAATGTGAAATAATAAGTGTGATCTCACAAACACAATAAGGTTTATGTATAGTGGAATAGATGATAAATAAATTGTCTTCATAATTATGGGGATGTAAATATCTAAAAAAATTAATTTAAATAGCTGGACAAGGAATAAACAATTTAAAATGGTAAATAGTTGAAAAACAAGACATTTTATAAATAAAATGAAATTTAAAAGAATCCCTAGATTTTTTCATAGTGAAAATATCATGGATGATTTTAACTAAATTATGAATGATGGAAATTATTTAATTATTAGATTCCATGATAGTAGCTATCATGGATCACCTATTGTCGAGACTTTTCTCAAGACGATTTAAAAATATAGGTATAAATAATTTTAATTTGGCCAAATTAATTAATATCATAATACCTAAAAACAAATAGAGGGACTCTAATATATTGGGATTTACCCAAGAAGTAAATACCAAAACAATAAAATTATATCAAATAAATTATGAATTTTTAAATATTTCAAATCATCAAATATCTGTATTAAATAAGAGAAAAAAATTATACAAAATCCCCCTGTTAATCAAATAACATCAAATGTACACATTCTATGTAAAAATTGAATTCATTTTAGAAACAAAATCTTATCCCTTAAAGAAAACTATTATTATTTTAAAGGAAATGACTAACTAATAAAAAATGATTATAATAATCTGACTTTTTGAAGATAGAGTGACAAATCACAAAAAAATGTGATCTTGGAAAATAACTTTCATCACTTGGTAATTTTCATGTCAAATCCTATTGGAGAAAATAATTACAAATCAGGAATAAAATATCATAACTAATGAATAAATAATGATAGTATATGATAATGGGGAAGTACATTCCCCATATAAATGTGAATTGGTTTATAATAACAAATAAGTATCAATGGGACGTGAATTTAGATGAACTACCTTATATACTGAGTAAATTATTAATTGTGATATCAATGGAAAAATAAAATAAATTTAATGATTTAATATCTTGGGAGAAATGAAATTGGTGATATAATATTTCATAAGGAATTATATAGACAAAAAAATTAAATGAGTGGTGAATATGGAATATGTCATGGGGAAATATATGTGAGACTAGAAATCCCATTACCACACTTAATCCATATGGTTATACTTACATTAACCTAATTTATAATTGGTTTAAGCATGATACTAAATTATACAATAGAAATATTATTATTTATAATATCATATATGATCCTTTTATAACATCTTATGGCCTCTTTTTTAATAATTGTTCATTATTTTCAATGTTTTGGGTGATAATTGCCTTATCCTTCAAGTGATTTTTGACATTTTATTTTTTTCATCTAACATAGATCATTTTTTATCAGAATCTCTAGAATTTAAACCGTGATATTATGATCACATATAAATATAATTTTTATAGTTATTCTAAGTACACCAAACAATACAGTGATAGGGAATGAAATACATTGTTCATTTCGACAATAGGTTTTACATACCCATGATTGTTGTTTTTATTTTTCATATTTTATGAAATATATGAAAATAATATATATATATATATATATATATTAATTATTAATGATATAAATGTAATGTATATCCCACATATTTATCGGAACAATCCTAAATACGGCACATGTAACATGTGAATGAATCAAAATGCATCACGAGTAGTAGTGTACCGACACACAAATGACATTATCATATTCTCACAAATTAGAGAGAATGATGGTATGTGTTATATTATATTTTAAATGTAAAAAATAATTTAGAAATATCATAAATATAATATATAAACTATAAATCCATCATTATTCCCAAACATTAGTTTTTGTAATTGAAGAACAAATGATATTGGTTCATGAAGTTGGAGTCCTCCATACACACGAAGAATGACTGCTCATACAGTTTTATAGAAGTGTATTTGGGTGTATTATTTATCCATAACATAAAAATAAAAATATATTTAATATATTTATTATATTATATTATAATTATATAAATATAAATTATGTAGTGTAGAATGAATAATAATAAGTTCTCATTGATGAACGCTACATCCGCTTTGGGTAATACATTTTTATTTGTACTAAATGAAATATTTGTTTTGGTTTAAGAAATAAAAAGATTCTAGGATGAATGGAAAGATGTTGGTTGTTTAATTTTATAGGTTTTAGATGATATAATGGGTTTGATATGTGTGTATAATATGGGAGTGTTAATTCCATTTTATAATGGAGAAGTTTCATTCATCTAACTACCAAAAGATAAAACAAATTGTGAGGTTTTCTTACATCATGTGAATAAAATAATGAAAAAAATAAATTCAGAACATAGTGGATATGGTCTAAATATGTCAATACATTGTGTTTTGAACATGTGTCTGGGTTATTTGACAACCTGAATAATAATGTTTAACCACTATGTAAAATAATTTATACTTTAAGCATAGTAATTAATTTTAATTAAATTCACTAATATTTCTTGTAAAAAGACATCTTCAAACTACTAGAAATTAAAAATTATTCTTTTTCAAAATATTTAATAAAATATTTAAAATTAAAATAATATATGTTTCAATATTTAATTTAAAAATCATCCCATTGACGTGATGAAAAAACATGTTTTAATGTAAAAATGAAAAAAATTCACCATATTTATATATCTAAATACAACATAAAATTTATTAAAATTATCCATATTAGATTATTAAATGTAATATTTTACTAATTAATATTTAAAAATAATTTAAAATAATTAACATTATAATTTTTCTAAAATAAAGTACTTTTTTAAATTAAAACATAGTAATTCTTTCCATTCTTCAAAAAATGATAATTCTCAAAAAATTACAAAAAATTAACCATAAGATAATAATGAAAATAATATTTCTAAATTTATGTTTAAATTTTAAATAAAAGTCTCAAATTTTGGTTTCTTGAAATGTGCCCCATTACAAGACAACAATACTACATTTAGAAGAATATAGATTTCTATACTTAAAAATTGATTTATTTATATTGGATCGCTATAAAATCTATTAGATGAATTCCAAAATATTTAATTAAATATATATATATTTCATTAATATTATTAAATAATATTGATTAATTTAATATATTAGGTTAAAACTCATTTTTCTCAAAATAAAAGGTTTTATAAAAATATTTCTTGTATATTTAGTAGGTTTAAAAATTCATTTACAATTAATAAGAAAAATGAGTAATGAAGGATATATTTCGTAAGATTTTTTATACTATTAATAAATTCTAATTTAATGACTAGGTTTTAATATTAATTTTAATTTTAAAAATAATATTTCTCAGTAAAACCCAGTCATATTTTTAATGCAAGCCATTGACGATAGTCATTATTGCGTGTAACACAATATAACTATGTATTATATGAATTTCATGATATAAAATAGATTTAATTTATTTAAAAAATTTAATATATCTTTATGTCTCAGTATTTTGATAGTCCATATACATTTTATTTGATCATGGTTACATCATCACGTGAATTCTAAACATGATATAATGTTAACATATATTCATTATAAAAAAATAATTATTATTAGTAGAATTTATATATAGAAAAATGAATCAATCCACTAATGAAGATGATAGTCATATATACATGTATATATTGTTTTAGTTTTTAGAAATATGGAATTGTGGAATGGTATATAAGAATTCACCATTTCAAAATCATATGAATATAATAAACAAATTAAATTTATATAATAAGTCATTATAAAAATATACATAAATTGGAGACGAATAACAAATTACATGTCATGTGGATATGTTAAGATGTATGTGCGCACATGTGATGTTTATTATTTTCATATAATGGAATGAAATTGGATAATAATTTTTTAATCGTTGTAATTAAAATTTAGTATATTGAAGATATTTATGTGATTATTTTATAATGGATACCATGTACATAGAGTTGGTAGAATAATAAATAAATTGAATGTGGTAGGGTTGCATGGTTAATTATTCATAAGTAGTCTTCCATTAGATACCTTATTAAGAGACATTTTAATTGCCATTCGAGAATATCCTCATGTCTAATTCATGTATACAGAAATTGAGATGATAATTGGGTAGGGATTTTTCATATTTTTTGGATGAATTTTTTGTAATGAAGAGAATGTAGAAGTATCCTTTTATATGTGCAGGATAGGACACACATGGAATTTCTCAAAAATAATAAAATCATATAAGGTAACAATAATGTTGAATGCTTCAAAATGGATAGATATATGAGTGTGGGATAATATGTGGTCTATATAAGAACTAAATATTATATTTATACATGTTTATTTTGAAAACATAAACTTATCTCATTGTTTATCCCCCATTAAACATATATTATCCTTAACCACACTAATACATTTGTAATATTTATTTTTTTAAATAGGAACAAAAATAAAGGTGACCGCATTAAAAGTTATTTATATGTTTATAAAAAATAATGAATCAGATTTTTAAAATTATATTCTATAATTTTTAAAATTTATGTATTATAATATTATTAAAAGTGTAATTCCATAATTTTTTTCTGAATTATAAAATTTATTTCTACCATAATCCTAATATAATTATTTATAATGCCATTAATTGGATTATTACTAATATAAATGAAATAAATTTATTTTTGAACCATTTTTAAAACTAATTAAACTTTTTAAATGCAAGAGACAAGTGATAATTTTAATTAATAACCAATATTTTGACTATTCATTTTAAAAGTAATATTTCCGTAAACATCTCAGAAAATCACTCTATGGTAAAAAATAAGGATTTTTTAAATTAATGTACTTTTTTGAAATATATTATATAAATGAGGATGAAATAAATTATATTATATACCAGTAAAAATTATTAAAATGTTTTTGATAGAAAATGTATTTTTAAAGAATTAATTCATGTTACATAAAATGAAGTACTTATTTATCAATATATTTTCAGTAAAAATAAGATTTATATATAATTAAAATAATGCATATATTGTAATTAATTTTTGTAATTTAATTACTAGTTTAATACTATATACTATATTGTGGTTATTGTTGTCTCATTTTTGTGTGTATCAATAGTTATCAAAGAAATCAAATCTATTTGAAGTGAAATATAACAAAAAAAATTCAAGGTGAGAAAAATTAGAGGTTCAATGACATTAAGTTTTCTTTTGAAAATAAAATCCAATTTTAGAGAAAAAAATTATTATCTAGTGTGTCAAAATAAATTTTATTCTATTAGTATCCCATTATTTTATAATATGCCTGCAACCCTCAACATTTTATTTTAATGTCGTGTCACCTGGATTTTCTTGTTGAATTTATATATGTTTTTATTCACATATTCCAGATCTAGTCTTATTTAAATAACATTATGGAATTTACATAGTCCAAGATTCCAACTACATTAAATTGTTGTCATTAATCCATTGAGTGGAGTCAAAAAATCTGATATCTTGGAATCACAATTCCATTACACTTGAATATAAGTTAAAACATTTTTATTAGTGTATCAAGTCATGATGATGACTAGGTTAGGTCAATCTAATAAAAACATTATAAAGACTCGGTTAATAAATCTGTCCAAATAATGTCCAAACCAACAGTTAGATATATGTTTTCCATATAACTCTAATGATTGAACACCTTTATAAATTATTATCTTCATGATTTATGTTTTATTATGCATAAATATTTAATATTAAACCATTTTATATTATTTTTACTATTATTTGGATATTATATAATTAATTATCTTTGATGCATAATATAATTTAAGCATAATATTTTCATTTTTTTTCATTTTTAATAGTTTTTTATTATCTTTATTTTTTCATTATCTTATCAAAAAAATGAATCACATAAATTAAAAATATATTACTTGAAAAAAATGATTTAGTATAATTATCATGAGATTTTATCAATTGGTTAGTTTATTGAGTGGATGATACATCAAACATGTCCCAATTATATGTTTCACCTTATGCTAAAGAGAGGGATTGAGTGCCAACACATCTCCATTAACCTATGTATTGTTGTGGATAGATCATCATAATTTTTTTATTAAACCATATCCTCTCACCTATAAGAACCTTCCATTTATTATAATTGTTAAATCATTGTTTAGGGGAAACATGGGATTGAGGAAACATAAATAATCTATAGATATTTATGGACATCCATAAGTAAATCCTTTAACCTATTTATCGCTATCATTAGTTTCAGAAAATACCATGAAATAAATAGTTTAATTATATAGAAATCACAAATATATATATATTGGTCTTTCTCACAATCACTTACAATAAGAAAAAACTGCTTGACATAATTGATTTAAATTTTTGGTTTATTTAAATATATATATATTATAAGTAAATACATTATTGGACAAATTTATTTATTTTTTTAGTAAATGATAATCTCATCCATTTTAATTTTTATTAAATTTGTGGAATTTATTTTAATTTAAAATTAAATAATCACATGACATGTGCCTTTCTATGTATAATTAAATCTATTTTATGGTATTTAACTTTTACGAAATGTATACCACTATATAAAAGTTGTTTCTAATATTTATTATATTATGTTTCTTGTATGTTATAAATATATATAATGTATTCCTACATTTATTTTATCATTATATATGTTTTATAGTTCGGTGAGTTGTGTATGTAGTCATAATAGAATTTCATACCGCAAGAAATGCATGTTTACATATGACATATATAATTATTGATTACCTTGTAGTTTGTGGAACACAAGATAACCATAAAAGACATGTATATTAAAATTAATATGGAAGATAATTAATAAATAACTTATTATCACACATAATTATAAATAGTCTTATAGGGTAACATTTATGCGATAAACCCTATCACACAATATGTCCAACAAGCAATATTCCATACAGTTCATTTTTTATTTAATAATTTTTCCTTCCATATTTTTTTCTGTAAAAAAAAATATCATAGGGTATATTTGACACGAATTGGTCTATGTTACAATGTGTTTTCACCGTATGAATGGATTGAAACATGTTATTGTCAACCCACATTACACACAATGGGACTCGACATGTATCTGAGTTCTCGCCAATACAAGAAACAAAATGTATATAATAGTATGAGTACATCATGTGATGTAATATTTATTATTTTAAGAAAATATTCAACATTAATAAATCACTTTTCATATTATATAAAAATAGTTATTCTTTTATTTTCATTGGGAAAACCATGTGGTGCTATAAAAAATGCATACCAAGTACATGTTTCATAACTCTGTCAATCCATGTGACAATTTTTAGTAAATTCATTGAATTTAATTAAGAATTACATGCACCATGACCCAAAATTAATTTCATGATTATCCTAAATCAATAAATTTTTGGGGACCATAGAAATAGAATGGGTAGTTTTTTGTATGGGGTCATGTAATAGTGTCTCTGTACTAGCATCGACAACACCTATAAATTGGATTTTGAGCATTCTTCATATGTTAATGGATTATAGTTGGTAAAATGAAGCCGAATGACCATGTTTTATCAAATTTAATACAAATAAATAATTTACATAAAATTTATTATCCATAAAAAGAAAAAACATTTGGTCAAAAAATAATAAATATTATGGAACAAAAATGAGAAAATTGTAATTCCACTTGAAGGTTCAGTGGTGTAGGGAAAGTGGATTGGTCCATATCCAATAATATTTCTCAATAATTTATTTAGCAAAATAAAATAAAATATTTGGATGAAACCCCATGAATATTCCAAGAGAGAATCCATTCACATATAATTTATAATTTATTTATAATTAATTAAATATAATAATTACCCAGCCTTGATACCGCATTCATAACTAATGATCAATTTTTTTGTTCTAATTAATCATTATTTTGGTGAAAAGACCAAAAATAATTTATATAATGGTATCCCTACATTTTACATGATTCTAAAAATGTCACAGTTTGAACATTGAGTTCTACAATGACTGAACTAAAGACATCTCATCATTTACCATTGATCACAATAATAATTTCACCAGGCTTGAAATATTCCTTCTCCAGTATAATTTATTGAGAGGAAGGACATATATTATATGTCATTATAAAGTGTGTTATTGATAAGTTTACTTGAGGTATTAAAGGGAATAATCTTGGTAGAATATGATGGGCTCAACACTACCACCCATAAGAAATGATAAAAATTTGTTTATATACTTAGGGAATTATCATTAGTTCTTGTGGAAATTATATTAAATAATTTTATTATTTTATGTCAACTCAATATTCATCTTTTATAATAATATAAATATTATTATTATTATTTTATTGCATAATATTTTAACACTCATGGATACTCAAATTTTATTTATTTAAAAATAAATCAATATTATTTTAAATGATATGAAACAAAATATGTCACATTATAAATTGTAAATATTTATTCAAATAAATATATATCATTATAGTATTCATTATTTTAATAATTAAATATTATATTCAATAAATGGAAAATAAATAACTATTTATTTTCCCACTCACACTTATTTATAATTCGAATAGCTATTCATTGATACTCTAAAATCATCATTAATTTAGTTTTTATTATTCCTCCATAGTGGCAATATAATTTTTTCAAATATAAAATTAAAATCATATATTACTAAAAATATGGATAAAATTTTTCTATAACCCTATTGACCACTTTTACAGTGGAATTATCTGGTGTTTCCCAATGTTCAATATTTTCATGTAGAAACATGTAATTGAAACCATAGATAACGTAATTAATATCACAACGAAAATAACATTATTATAATATTTTTTTTAATATGATTACTTTGTTTCAATATCGGAACAAGCAGGATACATACTTATGTCATCAAACTATATTCTTGATACATATTTCATTGAAACAAGTATTTTAATTGTTGTTTATCTAAATAGATAGTTCAATTTCATTGAAAGGAATTAAGAAAAAAAATATCAACAGAGTTAGGAAAAATTTTTTTTTACGTATTCAATCAATCTCATATCATATATGACACATCCAACATATCAAATTTTTCTACGACTATATGTCATCATGTTCTTCAAAAATAAATTATTACACATGATCCATTATATAAATTAATAATAAAGATGATCCTATGAAACAATACACATGTCAACTTTATAATCATATAATGACACATATAACATATAGAATTGCTATATTCAGGTATATGATTATAACCAATAGTCATTGGGATTACCATGTTTTCAACTTCATGAGAGAAGTCCTAAAAAAATTAATCTTCATCACTTGAGAGGTCAACAAAATTTATTTCTTCTATATTGTTTATTAAATTTATAACATGATAAAAATGATTAATAACATTATCCTTACAAATCTATGTTTCCATTATAATAAGAACCCCTTCTTTTTATGGGCTCTGAAAATAAAATTTTTATTTACATATACTAAATAAAGTAATAATGGATATTCTATAACAGATCATGCATATTAGTGCATAGAAAAAAATATTTGTAACTTGTTAATTGAAAATATATTTATTTTATTTGGTTTTATAATTTTTAAAGAAATATATAATTCACAATATTATTTTAAAACAATATATGAGATGGGTGATTCGGTCAGGGTTGAGTTTTCACTAAAAATATTGTGATTTCATAAAAAATTATTGATTTATTTGATTTATTTATTAGTTAAATATACTAAAATTGATTTATTTAAAAAATGTAGGTTAAAGTATATTTTGATGATTGACCTCACCAATAATTAATTAATGGATGACCTGAATTCTTATGTTTATGAAAGTGAATAAACAACACTATAATTTACCTAAGGAAGTCCGATTGAGCATTAGATTCCCTATATAATCAAATACACATACACTAACTTCTCTCACAAGAAATAAATTTTCATAAACTCAACTACTATTGATACATACCCAATCAATAAAATATACACTAATAGAGGGATTTTATTGATTTACAATCCATGTAGATCCAATAATCTAGTAATAAACCCTAAACTCAAAAAAAATGCATACATTTAAAATAATAATAACAATAAAAATCATCCAAATATAAAATACATTCATTAATTAATATGAAGTGAGTCATGTTTCAAAAGGGAAAACATTCCCTTCCCTAATCAATCTAGTGATTACCCATCTACTAAAATGAAAATAGAGAATAAAGTGGTAGTATAAATCATTAGAAAGGAAAAAAATAATTAAAATTAGAGATTAATAATAGTAGAAAACATACATGATTAAGAAAATATACCTATGAAGAAAGTTCCCCTCTCTATTACTCTCACCTCTTCTATTATGTGCACACCATTTCTTTTTTCTGGGAATCATGTAAATCCTTATAAATTTCAATTCGTTGAAATAAATTTGTATTATTATTCCCCTAGATTTAAATCTATTTTATGATTTGATCATCCACGAAACCCAAGATCGTCTTAGATACTAACCAAAATATAATGTTTTTATGATAGATTTGGAATTCCATTACTAGTAACATGAATTCCTAGCATACCACATGAATCATTGTCTTGTTGTTTTGATGAGTTCACAAAATTTTATATATGACCTTAAACATGTATTTAAAAGTTTATTTGTAGAATCATAATGGATCAAACATGACATAGAAAATGAATGGATCGAATATTTAAAATTAAATATACCATGAGGAAGGCACAATTTTTATTCTACTAGATGTTAATATGGACTCTTTATAAGAGGAACAATTATCCATGTTCATATTATTACAGTTGATGTATTGACTAAATGGTAGGTTCCACTACGTGATTAATTATCATGAATGTGGTGTTCCTTTTGTCCTTATGATCCAAATTATTTCTTATTATGGTAAAATTAGTAGATTATATAATATTTTCTTGAAAATTTTTTTAGGGATTATAAAATTCAATCTTGTTGATTATTGAGGTCATTATTAAATTACATATAGGTTTTGTAGTTTTTAGAAATACCTCAATTTCATATTTCATGAAACATTTACATTCATTTGATATACCTTATAATAACATAAAAAATAATCAAAAAATTGATTAACTTTATGATTTATTCTAATAAATCAAAATGTTAAAATAAAAAATATAGAAATAAATATGTAATTCATTTATCAATTAATAATTATATTATTTTTAAAACTAAATGATATGATATTAACACATGATATAATAAAAATTGTGGGTTAAAAATCATTTAAATACAATATAGAATGTATAAAGATATTAGCATGTAAATTCCCCCAAAAAAATCCTTGGAATCTAGGAAAGTGAATTTGATAAATATTAATAAATGAAAATTTGAATACCAAGATAATTTGATTGCCCATTTTAACATCATCTCCGACAATTTTTCATACGTCCTCAATTTTCATATTTCCATTTTCTCATTTAGAGATATTAAACTAATTACCACTTCATTCAATCACCCCCATAAATTCGTATACTTACCTTCATGTAATATTCAACTTTCCACGATATTTTTATTTTCAACTAATGATTTTATTTTTCCACATGAATTCAAGATTCACTATAGGCTAGATGAATATATACATCTATACCCCCTTGTGTAAATAAATTAGTCATATAAATATGTATTAATCAAGGATGCTCAATAGAAAATGGGTCTATAAGATTTAAATATAAATCTATTAAGCCAAAATGGGGGGGTGAAGATCATAAATGAATCTGGACATATAATTTAAAATTTGGTACCAGATTATATTATCCCTAATATTCCACCTCCACTAACATATATTTTCTTCATTTATATACAAATGGAAATCTCACATATTTCATTATCTTTTAATCAATTAAAACCTTCCCTTTGTCTATTATATTCAATAGGTTTTATTAATAATATGTTTTACATTAGTTCTTCATATAAAGGGAAATCGGAATGATGAATTTTCTCCTTTTTGATGTGTGTTCTACAAATCCCTAGATTGAGAATTATTTTCTATTTATGTAATGAAATAATGGACATCAGTATATATATTTAGTATTTTCATAAATAAATTATTATTGGACATTAACTCCACATGCAATTTTGTATAAAATTTTAACATTAACTCCTCATTAGTAGTTCACTAAAATACTATTTAGCATTACGAGTTGTTTATAATCATTGTATATTCAAAAATATTATTAAATAATTCAATCATTCCAACTATATGATGGAAATGCTTCAGTTTTTTTTAATATACATTTCCATTTAGAATCGTTTTTTGATAGAAATATATAGACTTTTCAATTAAAAATAGTGGAGGACTATAATGTCTTGAGATAGATGACATCAATATCATTTTTAAATTATTTCCATTTTTATTTTTATCCCAAAAAAATTAAAAATGTTTCATTATAGACTAAATTAAAATAAAAAAATATAGTATATAAATATTTCTAACTCATTTTATGTTCCCCCATTTGTTAGTTAAACATATATCGTGAAACATATTCCATATAATGGTATATATGGTCGATTTTATCATAGATAGTCTTCTTAAAAAATTCATTCAAGGTTGGTATAGCCAAAAATATTAATTAAAATGTAAGATTGAAATATATTTTATTGAAAACTAGTTTTAAATCAAAAATAATAACTAATAGATTATGAAAAACTTCCTTGAATAATCAAGTTATTTTATTGTATTTATCAAAATATTCAATTTATTCATATATTTCATCATTCTCTCATGAAATATGTAATTGTAAATAAAATTTAAATATTAATTATAATGATTTATTGAAAATTATTTAAATTATTGGTTTGTATTTCATGGATTGAGTTTCAAAAATAAATGAGGTTTTCATGTATTAATTATAAAAATTAATTGAAAACAATTTCATTTAATCCTTTAACTATTGTTATTTTATAAGAACTGGTTTTTTCAAAATTAGGAAGGATTTAAATTTTCAATGGGTATTCCAATTTAAGTTCAAAATTATATTTCAATATAATAAATCAATATTGGTTATATGGTTATTACCAATTAAAATAAAATGTTTATAAAATACATATATTGAAAATAAAATAGACAAAATGGTTTAAGAGGATATGAAAATTTTAAAAAAAAAATAATTTAAAGGTCCTAGACTACAAGGTTTACTCATCCGCACATAAATAATATGGTGTTATAAATGAATTTTAATTAGTTTATCATGTATTAATATTGTAAATTTATTGAAATCATGAAATTAAATTTTCTATAAAGGTATTACATGGTGGGATTCAATGATATATATAGTTAAGGTATGTGATCTACATCATTGGTTCATATGGAAGATTCATATGGTATTACTTCAACATATGTCCATTTATAGAGATTTGTTCTAGTTTATATATTTAATAATATATATATCATTACAATGGTATTCCTTAGTGACCATGTAATTATAATCCCTTATAGAATAATGTTTTCATGGAATTATCTTATGTGTTCGTTTGAATAATAATACATGATCTCCATGATGGAAATAAATTCATTGAATGAACAAGTCATGATACATTATATTCATTTATTTATAGATTTTTTAATTCTAAATGGATTATATATTGATTAATTGCATTTATTATTGTATTAATATACTTTATTTTATATCTTTAACTAGGACTATATTCACTTATTGAAATACCAAGTAATATTTGAGTTCAATTTCCACCGAAAATTGATAAATTGCATTTCAATTAATTGTTATGGGATCATTTATCTCATTTCCTTGTGGGCTATCAATTTATCCCATAATTTCCCTTCCAAAATATGTCTTCAATCATTTTAATTGGATTTTATAGCCCTGTCCAAAAATCATCTTATTTAATTTTTTGGAAATATTATCTCTCCCATTTTTATGTACATGACTTGGTGTATATACATTGTGATCTACTACATATTTTATCAACATACTCCCTCTAGAAATGAGAAAAAAGTTAATTTCTTGGTCACAAATATTAACATTTATCACTCCAACCTTAAAGAATATGTTAGATCCAAAAAAGTACACACAAATTTAGAATCAACCATTGTCTCGGAAATCTGTCAATTATTTTCCATAATATATAGAAAAAGGCAAAAATTCCCTATAAAACCTGGTATATGGTCCCATAAAATCTATTCCATAGAAAATATTTTATAATATATGATGGGCCTTGTTGAATTTTCTATAGCTATAAAATATTTCTAAAAATTTGTATTTATAAAATTTTTATGAAACTCTTTTGTATATTTAATCAAGGTTATCTGATAAATTTGAGATTAAAATAATTACATGTAGTTATTTTTCATCTAATATGGCCTCCAAATGAAAGTGTATTAAAATATTTCAGTGATGTTCATAATCCCGCTTCTAGGAATTCATCTTACTATTACATGATATTTTCAAATTTCCCATATGTATGTGTCTTTATAAATGTAAATTTTATTGTATAATTTATAATTTATAATTATATTGGAATATAAATTTGATTGAATAGGGAATGTGACCAAATAATTTACTATTTCTCTATAATAGAGTAAACATCGATAAACTAAATAAAAATTTGTCTCCTAAAAGATGGTAATTTTGTGGTCCTTGATCAAGAATTCCTAATTCGTCAATGTTATATAATTAACTCTGGTGATCAACTTCTGGATTTTCTTATCCCATTTTTCAACAATATATCTTTTCAAATACTAATTTAATATCTTTTATCTCACTAATATGGGCTTATCATTTTCTACATTAATTAATTATATGAGGGATGTATAGATTAAAATCAAAATTTCCGTAGTTCTATGAAATTAAGAACTAAATATATCCAATAAAATTTTAAAAAATTATTTTTATAATTTTATAGTTGATATGGGAACAATATAGTTCCTTAGAGTTATAATAAATGACTTATGGTGTTAATTTTATTCATTAGGAATGAATTGATCCCGTATATTTTCTAGAATATTTTCAAATTAGCTCATATGAGTTCTCTCATCATGGTGGATGCATCACTAGTTGACATTTTAGTATCATTTTTATTCCATAAAATTATTCTATACATTAATAACTGAAATCAAAATTATCTTATTTCAAAATTATTACATAGAGAGAGATAATTAAATATATAAAGTTCTTGATAGACCCCCATATAATTTTGTATTCTTAGAAAATGATATAATTTATTTCTCACAAGTTATGTCAGGAATAAAATTTATAAATAGCATTTTTTAATTATATATCTCAATACCATAATGGGATATGACATTATTTATGAATATTTACAGTTACATAAAGAAGTTACATATTAACAAATGTAAAATAAAATTTTATTTTTCATTTTATTTATTAATAAATTTGTTATATTTTATAATAAAAGTTATAAATAATTACCATTAACTGTGAAATCATAAATGGATATCTCCTAGTGGTCCTCAATGTTGGATGGGTATAAAAATATCAAACACCATTTAAACATACCCGAGGGAATTGAAAATCCCAAATAGAATAATTGAATATATATATTTTTTAAAGGGTCATTTTAAAGTGATATTCTATAGGTCTACTAAAGTTATGTGTACTATAAAATACAATGAAATGAATCAAATAATAAATAATGCGTTTTATCTACCATACTCAATATAATTTGTTCAAAAAATGGGATATAAAAGTGATAGTTCTTCATTATTTGGATTAACATCAAAAAATATATAAATTCTCTCAATCTCTTTTGAAATCTCAAAGTGATCATTGTATTTTTCACATTTTATCAAATGCTAAAAATTGTTTTCATAGTCCCTAAATTGATTGCGATGACCCATTATGTGTCAAAAATGACGAAAATGGTTCTTAATCCAATTAATTTTCTTTTATTTTTTTACTATCTCCATTGTGGTGGTATTATGCCTCCTTGGGGACTACAAAATTGGTCAGGAATATACTTAAAAAAATTTATGAGATTATGATAAACTAATATTTAGAAGCACACAAAAACGACCCAATATTACCATTATATTTTCGTTCCAAATATATATCAATTTATTTTATTTCATAAGGGAAAATTTATTTTTAAATAAAAATGGTAGTATTTTATATTTATTAGGTACACATACATGAGACAATTAGTTAATATTTTATGTTTAAAATTTATTGTTTATTAGTGCGATGAAATCAATTTGGGTTTTATCAACATCCATGATGACATGTTGTCTGATACATTATTAAATAAAAAACTAAATCCCCCAATATAATTTGATGTTACCTAATCCTATATACTACAAAAATATTCATCAATATTCTAGAAAGATTCATCCCCCTTGGAATTTATAACCATTAATTGATCCTTTAAAACAAATTAATATTGAACCATACATGAATATTGAATATTTTTGGTATCTTTATGGTGGGAAAATACAATTGTTCAGTGTACAGATGAAGGGTTATTAATGGAATAAATGATATTTAAATCAATTATGAATTCATGAAACTCCATGGTGAGTTTTTTTTAAGAAAACTAATTATTTTATTCACTGTATTAAATAATTAAATCCATTAAATCATGTGTGAGTGTTACTAGAACAATCATCCTCAATTTAAAACAAAAATTAGTATTTAGGGAATATTTTACTATATAATTTCAGAAGTACATCTTTTAATATACTTATTAGAAATATAGTGGATTGTGTTGATAGTTCCACCCATAATATTGTGATCATTAATTTTCTAATATTCAATTATTTAAATATTTGTATAGGGAATTATATATATTGAAAACCTTAAATCATAAAAATAATATAAAATTTTAATTAATATAATGGTATAAGTGATTGAATGTGTCCTTATATCGATATATTTTCATAAGTAATTATTGTGTGAATAAGGTAGACACACTTCTACCCAAACTAATTCATTCATTTATTTGAAGCCTCCCTTTATTAGTGAAATGTTAATTATAAACACAGCATACATGGGAATAAATCTATGTTCTTGAATAGGTGTAATTTTAAAATCAAATTTAAAAATTTTTTCCATAATTTATCATTAAAGATTATATACATATATCATTTAGGATAAAATTATTCTAGATAGGAATAGATTAGGGAGATCATTTTTTGCCTTTTTTTATTCTTACACGATATTGTTTTATATTATATGATTAAATATAATTTTTTTGGTTTTTTTATTAACCAGATCGTATTTATCTTATTCTGCATCCTCTATATATTGGTTTTCAAGACTAGGATGTGCTTATTGATGTCCAGTACACTCATATACTTATTTTACTAATTTTTTTATTCATCCCTAATTTAGTATGATAATGTGGATGATTTTAGTGGTAATTGTTTCTTTCATCCCAATTAACTTGGGCTTCAAGGTAGGGATTATTTTTTCTAGTAGTTTACCTTAGTCTTTGAAAACAAATTTCATCAGGCTATTGAGCCAATTCATTAACTGTTCAACTCCCATTCCTTACATTTCAATATATGATTATTGTTAGTACTATATTGGAGGGTTTTTATTATTATAATGAATCTAATGTATTTTCATTTAATAGAAATGATTTTTTGAATGTGGTTTTGTATTTAGTCTTAGTGAGGGTTTTCGAAATGGTGGTGGGTGTTGGATTTGTTGCTAAAATAGGGGATGTGTTTAGAACTAGTTTGTGTATAGGGTATTTACTGGTTCTTATTTTTTGCAAATAAATTATGGAATACTTAAATTTTCTACATTCTTGAATCTCCTATAATTTTTTTAACGTAAATTCAATGGAATAACATTCTATTATTTACACATCTTCAATCTTGTCAGTGAATTTACTAGGTTATAACCATTGACCACATAACATGCAATGTGATTATTGTTCACTGATTTGTTTTAGATCATTATGTGACATAAAACTATTTGACACTCTCATATTAGTTTCTAATAATAGATTTGAATAATAATTTCTCAACATAGTTATTCCTCTTACAATAGTACCTGTGGAACCAATTTTTTATGAGTTCTAAGAATTATTTAAAATTGGGATCTTGGATTGTTTTTTACCTTTTCTAATCAACGATACCCTAAATGATTCATCCGATGGTTTTATATGATTATGAAAACTACCATGATAATAAAACAAATACATGAACAATGTGAAGTGGTTATCTTCTTCAGATTTACTGGGCAATTTGGTACATATATTTTTTTTATCTGCCATGGAACTCATAATTTGTTTCTCCTAATGAATTTTGTATTGAATAAACCTCCTCAATTTTTATTTTTCTCCATGATTTAGGGAAGAATACATAAAATCAGTTTCTCTTTATTTCATCATAGTTATGTAAATCCGATTTTTTAGGATATACAACCAATCTATTACCATTCAATAATGTGATATGGAAAAATTATTCCAATTCAATTACTTCATATCACATCCTCTATGGTTTAGAGTAGATATGACATGTGTAAATACAATTATGTGTCTATTAGGGCCCCACATGTATGACCACCAATCATGTTAATTAATTTTTTATAAATGTTTCCAATAATATTAAAATTTTAAGTTTAGAATATCAATTTTCTTATTTTGATTAGAATATGGAGGTTTATTGAGGACTATATAGTTCTAGTTCATATTTCCACCCTTGATAACAAACAAAGACTGATAACATTACAATGAAATTTAGATTTCAATAGAAATTTCCTCAAATTCTATATTCAAAATTATGATATATAATTTAGTTATAGAATTTTCAATTTTAGGGTCAACATTAGGCCATTGGATATTTGAATATTGGGTTATTCTAGTTCAAAATAAAAATGAAATTTATTTTTTGGGAGTTTCTCCCTAAAAATATTAAAAAATATTGATTTTTTAAGTTTTAATATATGAAAATATTTTTAATATTACCCATGATAAATGTATTAAAAACATTTAATGTAGGTTTTTTTCTTGTTGTTAAGTTCACATAAAACATATTTGTCACTTTTTAAGAAGAAAAGAGTGCTTAATTTTTTTTAAGCTTTAAAAATTAATGGAATGAAAAAAATATTTTAAATATTTTAGATTAGAATGTAGATAATTTTATATATGTGTTTAAACATGAAAATATATTGCTTTCATAAGATATCATCGCATTAATAATTGATTTAGTGCCTATGGAAAGATGACTCAATTCATTTTTCTAAACAACTTTAGTTTAAGGGTATTATAAAGATTATTCTAATCATTGATTTCCATTTTTTCGACCTAGCATTTCATGTGTATGTACATTAGTAAGATACATCGTAAATTTTATAGTAAAAACCACATTAGGTGATACTATTCTAAGTAAATATGATATTCATTAACTTCCATAACATACATGTTAGTAATACCATGATATTTAACTACAAATCCAACCTTACTAATAAATATTATCAACATATGGAAAAGGGATTTTATTAAATATTAATCTATATAGTAATAGTAATATATTTCTAAAACATAAACACAATTGAATTTATAGATTTAAAAACCCTCTAGGGAAAAAATTGACAAAGGTGGAAATCTCTTTATTAAAAAAAGATTGAGTACTCATGTATTTCAGTAAAAAAACATAACTTCCTTGTTTAATCCGAAAATTAACATCCATTTAAATGGAAAAATAAAGGAAATGTGAAGTATAATTCATTATGAAACTAATATAATAAATAAAAATAGAATTTATATGTTTTTAAAAAAATCCTAAAATCGTTCAAATATTCTTTTGAAAAAGTCTCTGTCTATAGTGAATATTCATCTTCTATTATACACACATTATTATCACTTTTTATAGAACTGTCCAATCCAATAAAGTATCCTCATTTTAAAATTAGATAGATTTTTTATTTCACCTGAAATTATATGTATTTTGTAATTGATCATCAAGGAAATTCTCATTATTACATCATAGGTACTATATGAAATATTATGGTGGTTTAGTTCCATCTAGAAGCCACTTATTGATCTCATGAATACTTAAGTGTCATCTTGATGATTTATGCTTATTTTTTGATATTTTCTATATAGACTATACATTAACGCCTATTGATTTATAAAAGTTGATATTTTGAAAATTTATAGATCAATGGTGAGTTGGAAAATTAATAGATCAATCACATTAAATACTATAGACCATTGGTAGGAATCAAATGTAGTCGATCAGAGGTTAATTTAGAATCATTATAATTTCTATATATGATCATTCTCTTATTCCAAAAATTTATTTATATATTATATTGTAGGTTCTTCGATACAATGGATTATTGTCGACATTCATTCACTTTGTCCTTATGGTTAGCCAATTATAATATCTTTTTAAGTCTCGAAGTTCGGAGAATTTTCACATGATATTAGTCTTTTCACAGTAAATTAAATTCTTTCTGGTAATAGGGTTGTGAATTTACCAATTTAGTCTTGGGTTGGTAGTCTATAAAAATTACATAATACTCATATTTTGATAAAATTATTATATTCCATTTAAATACATTCTAATCCCTAGGAATAGTATTATATCCCCTAATAGCTAATGAAGAATTAATTCTAATAATCTCTATGATAAAATAATACATTCAAAAAATTCTATTTATTATATTTATCTGTAAAACGATTGTTTATTTTAAAAACTATAAAAATATGATTTTAAAAATATATATTCTCAATATGGTGGCTTTAAAATCATATAAAATTTAAATAAAATGTCTAAAAATATTGGATTATTACTAGAGAACTAATATGAAAATTCTAATATATATATACTTATAGGAAATTATAAATTATTGTTATAGTGAAGAAATGAAACACCCGTAATTTTTGGCAAAAAAACATCTTAATAATTAATTTTCTCCAATACAATACTTGGATATAATTTTTAAATAGTTTTAAGATAGCTTTAAATGGTTTAGGATGTTTTCTAAGTGTTCCATATTTTGGTGAAACCATGAAATATTATTGGAAAACAATGAAAGGTGATGTTGGGAGTCCCTAGGAATGCACATGATTGGATCATGATTTTTCCAGACCGTGAACATTCTAGGAGAAAAAATTTGATTATTGGTATATTAAAAAAAGTGGTTTGTTCCGGGATTATCAAACCACATGAGCAGATCAGGTGAGGGTATTTTGTAAGGGGAATATCAACCCATGGTTGGAATACATATTGGAAAACAATATGGATCGACCCATGTACCTCTCTAGATGTTTTTCAGTAGCATGTGCATTGTCAGTGCATAATCATTAATAATGTGCGACCTAACCAGAAATGTATAATTCAGGATCTGATGTTTTTTATTATGATTAAGTGCCTAGAACACTTAGTATTCTAAAATTATCTGAAGATCTCAAACTCGTTTTCCTCGTGAGTTGTCCCATTCAATTCATTTTGATATGGAACAAGAATTTCAGGAATCAAAGTATATTAAATATCCAAAATCAATGGTAAGTTATCATTATTACTCATTCATCATAGATATTCTCTTCTTATATCTGTAGACAATAAATATTTATTAAATTTTATGTATATATATATATAGTACAATGTGAATATTAATGACATATAGTTGGATCTATTGAAGAGATGGAGTTGTGGTCCTGAATATGGATGATCATTATGTCTTTCATTATTTTCACTGTCCAATTGAGAGGTATCTGTCTTCACTATCATATCCACTTATTCTATAAAATTAATCATTTGTTTTAATTTTTTGTAAAATGAATTGGATTTTAATTTTGAATAATTGGTTTGGCATGTTTTAAATTTTGGATAAATTAAGTTGTAAAGTACCACCATCAATATGTGAATCCAAGATTTATTGTGTATATATTTTTGTGAACATTAGGATGAATATTCAAACTATTAATAAATGATAATATCTTTTTTATTTGTTTTTCAAACATGGAATTAATTTATATCTCCTTATTAAATATTTATCTGCTTTTATAGGCTTGATAATTTAAGCTAATAATTTATTATCATGGTGGCATGTACTGGGAATGTGACGGTTAAATTTTTAGTGTTATACTCACCCTATGTTTATTCACTTCTGTGTGTGTGTGAATTATTTATATTGAAAAACTATAAGGTAGAGAGTATATTTTTTCTCTACTAAGAAATCATGATACCATGGAAAAGGCCAGTTATATTGGATCTTGGAGTGAATTTTGGTGATGAATGGGATTATACTACTTAGGTTTTTGATGTCTATTTTTTAATTTAGTTATATTGTTGAATGTTATTAGTCCCATTATAACTCTTACATAGTTAATATTTATTTAAAATTTTTAGTTTTATTATTTATACACATGATTCATATTTATTTTCTTGGTGCTTCTATTTTATATTATTATGTTACAATATTTCTAAAGGTAATATCACCCCTAATGTTCTCCTATGACTTAGAAATTTAATATTGGACATTGGTATGTTATGGATGTTACACAAGTTTAGTGGAACTCTATATCCACCAATCCAAATGACTTGGAGTGGGGTTTTCCTAATGGTATTAGTCTTGGATGGTCATTCTATCACATTTGAGGGTATCATGGAGATAGGAATAATAGAACATGAAATGCATATCTTGAAAATATGTAGATAAAATTTTTATGTTTAAATTCTTGTAACCATGGTTGCTTGGGTAGAGAAGTCATTTAATATTCTAGGTGTATTTTATTATTTTCATTGTCAGTATATCCATTAGATGTTATAAATTATGTGTTGTTAGTGAGAGTTCCCAATTGATCTATATTATTAATTTTCTGTTTTATGTTTCCTGGAAAATTGATTAAATTGATGAAACTACAAATTCAAATGAAATTTATAATTACATGTGGTGATTTATAATTTTCAAACCCTTCAGATTCTAGTGAGTGATGACTAAATAGATTTTTTTATGGCTATATAAAATGGAACCATGTAGATATTGTATAAATTATTAAGAATTGGAAATGGAAATTATAGTTACAATGTTGATATAGAGGGACCACCAAACTTTCCAAGTCACCATTATTTCTCTTCAATCCATTGATAACAGAATTTATAATAACGATCCACAATAAATGGATCACTCTTTATAGTTTCATAAATCGTATCCACACATCATTCTATAGTATTAAATTCCTAAAAAAATATGACGTGTCAATGAATAGAATAGATTAAATCCTTGAATTCCTTGATAAACCGTTTGAGTTTAATGTAATTTTATCAGATTTTATGTTGGAGGGTCTTTCAGGGGAATAGTGGTATTTAGTTTTCCAATCTAAAGAGAACCAAGGAATTATGTCGGATGACTAGAATATTTTGTTAATAAATAATTCGATCATTAAAAATACTTGATTTCAATAAGAAATTTCTTTTTAACTAGATGTAATAATATATTTCTACTATAAAGAATGAATATAAACTTATAATCATATTACAATTTTCTCCAAAACATTCTTGTAGTTTTCTCATGAAGGAACTCACCATTGAGTCTGGGATTTATATGATGATTCACTATATTATAGTTATTAACGGTGTTACATATTATATATCGATGGTAAATAGAGTTATGGAGGTGCAAAGAGACATGTCTATAAATTTTTATAGAAGAAGTATATTTATCTCAATTAGAATAGGGTACAACTCAAAGACTGGTAATAAGTAATAGAAGGACCCCAACATCCATGGTGTTGGAGAGTATCAAAATTAGACAACAGGATCAGTTGAAATCCTTTTACAAATAAGATTAATCCTCTAGATTTTCAGTATGCTTCACTTGAGCATATAAACATAAATTTTATGACACCACCTACATCCTATCACACCAGAAATCATAGGGGACATCTATGATTCTATTTTCAAAGTGATACATGTCAGTAGTAGGGAATACATCACATGATACATATAAATCCTACACTTGAATAGGTCCACCTCTTTAGAATAAATCTGCTCTTAATAATTGAGTGATACTAGGGGATTCTACGAAAATTATAATGCTACATGTTATGAAATTTCATCATGGAATAAAGTGTCACAGAATAGCTCACAATAATTGGTATGGTGGTGAGAGGTTTTTTTCAATGATCAATTCAGACTTAGACTATGTGAAATACAACTATTTTTGAGTTATAGTATCATAGAATATTATTTTATATTATATTATTCGTATACAGTATTTCTACTCATGTTGTGGATTATATTGGTTTGTGTTTTTTAATTATTCTCCATGTCTTCAAACTTCTAACACATTTTAGACTATACGAGTGTCGATAACTTATGTGTGAAGCATGTTCTATAATAAAAAATAGGGATAAATTGGTTTGGAAATTCTCTATTCTTGATAAGGTAATATATGGATATATTTATGGAATGGATGGGTTAACATTCTTCAAGTATGGTATTTACTATTTTTCTCAACATGTAAGATTACAATCATCCAATTATGTTGACAATATATTTAATGGATATGGGGAAGCCAATACATGTCAGTATTGACCTTCATAACCAATTGGGTGAGTATATCTAATTAGTTGGAAGTTTTTTACTTTGGTATTTTTAGATGAAATAATATATAGATATTTTCTATCAAATATTGAACAATTTATTCACAAACGTTTTAAAATTTTCACTTGGATTCCAACTAAAAGAGTAGTATAATTTATGATTGATCACCTAATTTGGACAGATACTATTTCACATCCATCTTATATAATGAAACCATTAAAAATAAGCTGAAATATGGTTTACCTGTAATAGTTGTAAATATAAGGGTTTATTCAATTACGGATGTCGTTATGTGAAGCACAAATTATTTTCATAAAGAAGGAAGATATAAATCTTTGTATTTTTTTGGAATATCGTAATCTTGACAATGTTACAATAAATAATGGGTATTATATTCAATGAACTAATGATATATTTGACTGATTGTAGGTGAAAATGGTTTTATATGATTTATTTATGAATGGGTAAGACCAAATAATATCCCAAAATGAGGGTTTACTAAATATAGATCACCATAGTTTATATGGAAAAAATATGTTTATATAGTTCCATAAGTCTCATTTATACAATATTTGTTCCTATGTAATTATTTAAACTGATATTTTATGTGACAAATGAATTATTTAGTTTGGTGTTTATTAATGTTATTATAGGGTATTCTTGGATTAATTCATTCAATGAAAAATAGTTGTTAATAGTATTTGATATCGTGTTGGGAAACTACCTTTGTGATAATCATTCAATGTGTGATTTATAGATACAAGATGTATGTTTCAATGTATATTTCAATTCTGAAATAATATACTCTATAGATCCTAAAATTTTAGGTGATATAATATCATAGAATCTACTAATTAATTTATTTGACATACAAAGTTTCTTCATCATATAAGTATATTATCATTGCATTATTTGTGATTTTTACTGACTTACATCACTTATGAAAAATTGGATAAGGAAGTGAATTATTTTCCAATTGGGAAATTATTTCCAAAAACCATTTCATTATTTTATGTTCCGCCATACATAAAATAATATCCATACTTTTTGGTGCCATTAAAATTCTATTTTTTCTATTACGTTGGATCTGGTTTATGGTTGTGATGAGTTCTCAAGAAGACATATCATATTGTAGATTATAGATTATGAATTTATTGTTACATTATAAGAACTACCGATCACAGGATTAAGAATTAGATTATGTGCTTAATGTCTTCAAAACATGTTTTCAATACCTTTTTTGGTCTGAAATTCGTGGTTTTTAGTGATCATAATTGCATGAATCATATTTTCTCATATTTGGATTATAATATAATGAAACAATTATGGTTGAAATATCTGTAGATATTTTACATTGAATTGATGTATACAATATATAAAGGAAATTCATTATAAGATAAATTTAGTGGTATGTTATATAATAATTTCACTATATAGTCATTTAATCACATGAAAATAATTTAGGGATAGCTTATATGATTTTGAATTGTGTTTAGAAAGAAGATATAACTATTTTATTAAATATTTTTATTGGTAAAAATTCGATTGACCTTGTTAAAGATGCACCAACATTTTATCCTAAAGGACTAACCATATCGTCAAAAGGTAATGGTGGGAAGATAATTAAGAAATGGATTCTAGTTGAGTTATATATGATGAAATTTAGAAATTTGATTGAGGTTCCTACAAAATATCAAGAACAACATCTTTCTACCATAGATTATGTAGGATGTGATGAAATTAAGTTTTTTTTGGCTCGAAAGAAAACCATAGTAGTTTTATGTGTCTAATGATGCAATAACTATTAACATGTGAAGGCGTTGAATCAATGTAAAGCTATTCTGTTTCATTATTTAACTATTTCCATGTTTAAATTCTATATAATAGTTATGGATTTTGATAAAATTCTACAAAAAATTGTTCATTTTAAATATTCTATATGGGTGATTGCGAATCACCATAGGATATTGGATAACCTCATCCAAATTCATGAATAGAATAAAGTATAATACTTTTTGAAGAATTATATTTTGGATGTTTTAATTATTCAATGTGTTCTAGTTTTAATTATGCCCGACTGGGACCCTAGGTATACAACATTGTTTGGGACATCCTTATAGATATACCATGGAAACCAATTCACCATCATCATGGGGTATCAAAATCAAAATTATATTCAATCATAGTAGATGATTGATATGACGGAATATATTATTATTTATTTTTTATCGATTTTGGAGGCTCATGGGTGGAACACATACCATTACTAGAGTTATCATACAACAACAAGTATCTTGAATCTCTATATATGTCTATTATCAAAGAATTAATTCATTGTTCTTGACATTATACTTTTATTACAGAAACAGGTGAGACATCACATTTTAAAATATCATTGTGCATGAAAAAATAGAGATTTTTTATTTTATTATAAAGCGGACTCCAAAAACTCATATACATTAAAATTAATGTGAGGATCACCATTTTCCATCAATATCATTAGAGCTGGGTTACATTGAATTCTCTATAATCACTCCAAGGCAGTGGAATCAACATTATAGTATTGAATAAATGATTTATCATTAGTAAATCAATAATTTTGAGAAACAATAATAAATTTTAGATATTTATTATGGATTCATATTTCCACCAAGATTAATTTTTGTGCACAATGCATTACATATATCTCAATTGAACATATAACACCCTAATCCTGGAAATTTAATTTGATGGGATCTTACTGATCATTAACCAAACTATACATTTTTTCATTGCCCAATATGAGTTATCGATGTTCATTATAAGATATTGTTTTTGAAAAACCTATGTTTTCTATGATTTTTATAGAATCATGATATGATTCAGGAAGTGACAATGTGACACCATCAGTTTTAGGAATATAAAACTTTAATTATGTATTTTCAGATTATTTAAAACATTGGAAGAGTTTCAAGAGTATCAAGATAATTTTAAAGGGTTCATAAAAGGGTTCTAAATGGATTATATGTAGAACATGGTTTTTAGAAACCATTCCCTATATATAAGAACCCTTGAAATAGGATTTTGGGTGTCACATTGAATGAACATGATTAAGGATTTATTTGTCCAAACCATGTGCATTCCCCGAGAAACTATGTGATTGGCGAGATAGGGTAAAGACTAGTTGGAACAAATTTTTTCAAATGACGTGAGTCAACCATGTGAGCATATGTCCATTTGAAATTACCACTGCATGGTTAAGAGATGTTTTTCCAAACCATGTGATAAAAGTAGTGGGACTATATAGATTTTATCCTAATTCATAGACATGGTTTTTCCATTTTCAGTTAAATTGTTGGACCAACTATGGTACTTGTAGTTATTACACAAATCACTTTATTTTAATTTAGATTAATTAATTATTTATACACAGAATTTGGTGATGGAGTTATGATCTTGTTTAAGTTAAGATTGGGGTTATTACACGTTGGTGTAAATGGGTCATGTAGTCTTTTGGTTTTGTTAGTTTATGTTCCTTGTTTTGTTTTTCCTCAAGTATTTTTGTTCTATTGGTTTTACATTTTCAATTTAGAGGCTTATAATCATTCATCTTATATATGGTTTTATAGTTCCTTTTTTGACATTTTATTTTATTTCTATTGGAAAAATAATCCCCCAATGTTCACCAATTACCAAGATAGTTATTGTCATCCTTTGGTGACTTAGGGATGTCACAAATGCTTAGCGTAAATCCATATCACCTAAAGCTAATATGTTGACTAATGATAAATCAAGAAAACTCATCACATGACAGCATATTTAATATTATTTCAGATTTTAAATATATAGCTAATGGATATTATAATGTTATTGTGTTCTTTAAAACACATTTTCACAAGTGAGAGTTGATTGTCAAAAGAGATTAGCATAGAATACGTGATCTTAATGGAGAGTTTCAACATGAACCACATGAGCTCCAACAAGTGGGTATAAGTTTTAACAAATTAGTGTTCTATTTAAATATTCTAGATCTGAGAATATTAGATATAAATTACTTTTTTTGAGATTATGAGGATTATTATCTTGAAGATTCTACATGTGATAAAGTTATTCCATTTTAATATTTTGAATCCATTTATTATCATTATGTTTTGAGTTTTGAGTTTATTATACATGAAAAGGTTTGTAAAATATTTATAATGATTCGGATATCATTTCAAACATGACGACAGTTGTATTAGGAGTGATATCTACACAATATGACTGATAACCACCCATGTAGAGCTCAGAACCAAAAAATTGGATTCCTAATAAATGTTGGTCTGGTTGTGTACTCACATCACATATTTATTAAATTTGTATTCTAGAAGAGGCTTTATAGAAATCAATAAGGGGAATTAAGGGTCTATTAGAAATGCCTTGGGGTAACTAAAAATATTTTATTAAGGTAATCATTAGTGGATACTCATTATATTGGATTTATTATAGGGATACTACTGTGATGACCCATGCTATAAAATATGAATGTTTCATTCTGAAGAAATATTTTTTATCATATCTAGTGTTTTGTAATTTTTTTAGAAACATGTGATAAACCCAAAATAATATAAATATATTTAGAGAATAATTAAGGTTATTATATTATAATTTGGTATTATTATTGTTTGGGCTTTACAATATTTGTAAAAGTAGATTTTATAATTTTATTATCACAATAAGTTGATTTTTTAGGTAATTGTGAGAGAAAAAATGGTAAAAGGATTCATGATTTCCTCAACCGGAAGGGTCATGCCTTTAAAATACAAATTAATAGAGATATTATTGGAGGTATAATTAATAAAATTTTCATTCTTAATAAAAAATTCTAAAACTAAGGATTAGTATTAATTGTAAATTAATGAATTTTGTGTTTTGGAAGACCACAACGTGGTCACTTTTTCCTGAACTACCGCAAGGATTTACCACTATTTCACACAATATCTATAGGGATTATTAAAGTGTGTTAGGGGAATATTTTTTTATGTTATAATCTATATTTGTGCGTAAATTCATTGAGAATCATAATAAATAATATTATAAGTAATTTATATCATTGTATAACTAAATATAAGTGTTAAAAAAGAATATTTTTTTAATGGTTGGGGCCGAAGCCTCATTTTATTATCAAAAAAAATCGAAGTCCTCTTTTAACTTTGTAGAGGGAGACACATTACATAGCCCGAAGGCTGAGTGGGCTTGTAGCCCAATACAAAGCCCGTAGGCCCAATTTTTTGGCCCAATTCCCATTCTGTAAATAGTAACCCAGATGCTAAAGTACATGTACAGTACAGCCACTACTATAATGTCCTGCCGCCGCTACAGTACCTACCGATCTAAAGAACCGCCGCTGCTACAGTACCGCTACAGTACTACTATAGTAACCTACACCCAATGGGTTTTGAACCCCCATTTTTCATGTAGGATTACTGGGTGCTTACCACTAAGACAAACCCCAAATACATTAAAAAAGAATATATAAATGTTTCACTCAAAGAAATCGTAATTATTTTGAATAAAAAAATATATTGAATTTATATCAATAAAAATAATTTTTTTAATTATTATAAATTATTTATAGTTTTCATTTTGGTAAAATGGTTTTTTGACACAATTATATTTTCAAAAATGATAGTTTATTTTTACAAAACTGTAAGTTATTTTTCATAGAATCTTTAAGTTCATGATTTCATAAAAACATAAATATATAAATAAATAAATATTTTATTTAAATATAAAATTTCACATATTTGGAAAATTATTTTCATAAATTGAATGTCATTTTTGGAATTAAATTTTTTAAAAAGTGTTATGGTGATGTTTTTTTCAAAAAAATATATAATACGATGGTAAAATAATTAAATAATATACTAGTAATATTCATTATAGTATTAAATTGAAAACAATTTTTGAAATTTATACAAGTTATATGGATGTTTAATTTTTCTTTTATTTACTATAAAATCATAATCCCCTGACCATTGAGTCATTCAATGGGTCAGTTTATGATGAAATAATATTCTATTCTAACATTTTATTTTAAAACACCCTTCTCCCCTCTTATAAATCCATCCCCCTCAAACCCATTTATATTCTCTATAAAAAACTTATCTAATAAATCATATACCATAATTTCTCCCTAAATATCTCCCAATATTCTTGGTGTTATGGTCCCACAAAAAGACCATGATAATGTGAATTGTTTATTATCCTAACAGTAAATATCCAAAGCAAAGGGAAATATGCTCAATGTAATCCTCTTATATAATTTTCCTCAGAGAACAGTATAGTATATTAAATCAAAGTCAATTCAATTACATAAATATTATTATAATACACAAATGTAATTATATTAATGTAATATATATTATCCACCCCCATCCCCTAAAAAATTCAATTTTAAAAACATTGTTCATATTATTGTCATACCAGGCCGCCATGAAGAACCTATTTCCTTATTCATCACCAACAACTTAGATGATTGTAATACATATATTAAGCATAAAATGAGATAAATAAATATATTAAATATATTTATAATTCTATAATTAATGAATCAGAAAAATGTTTAAAAATACCAAATAGCTTCTTCATGGTTGTTAAAAATGTCAAAATGAACTAACCACATAATGATAAACTTTATATTAACTGAATCATCTTTATATTTGAATAGATATTGATATTTTTGGTTTTTTATATCTATAATGACTTGAATATCATTTTCTTATAATTCTAGTATTATAGACTCATTAGAAAAGAACATTTATTGAATGATCATGGACTCTAGAAGCTCAATGTCAAAAAAATTTATTTCATTATTAATACAATACTAAAGAGTTGCCAATGAATCCAACAACACAGTAGTCCAGGAAGTCAATATACATGTAAACATAATAATTAAATATATAAGATTCCACATAAAAATAATGTGAGAACATTATTATCCACCCCATCATATCAATTCAAATTAAACCTATTTATCCTCTTGGTTTCTTGGGGAATGTAATATAAATAAGATAGAATATATATTATTAGTAAGGAATAAAATACATTGGAATATATGACAAAATAAATATTGAATAAATGATATAGATGGAAGGAATAAGAAATTTAAAACTCTAATCAATATAAAATGAAGTCATCCAACATATTAAATAATAAATTAAATCCTAGATAAAAATTATCATTGATCTCATATCGATGCAACACATTATTTATAATAAAAAAAATTGGCCATAAAGGCATTATTATAAAATACTATACTGATATAAGTATAGGTATAAACCAATAACCAAGATAGATTTTCTAATAATATATGTTAATATATACTGGGGATATATAATTCATGGCCACATCAATCACCTATGTAAATCTAATAAATTCATCATAAGATTATAATATACATTCTATACTATTCTCTAGGGAATATTTTTCTCAATAAACGAATGCATATCCATATAATGTGGAAAACTCAGAAAACAAATTCCCCATTAAATTTACAAATGTTTATTTTGAGGATGAAATTTGTTAATAAACTTAAAATTTATGGGGTATCATCGATGTAAGTAGAATCACCCATATCAAATTAATAGATAGGAAAGGGTACATAAATATGATAGGTACTCCATGGATGATAATTATTTATTTCAATATTTTTCATTGGTGGGTGACAAATAAAATGGTAGTAAACATCTTTCAATATGGTTGATAAAGATAATGTTAAATATCATATGAATTTCTCCTAGGAGATTCTTTTCGGTGCCTGGAAATATACCCCCTCATCAAGCATATAAGATATGATTGGGCCATTCCCCAACCAATTTTTTTGGGTGATTAACCCAATGTGAATATATTACACAAATATAACCAATATCTATTTTCTAGGATGAAAAATATTTTCTAAGAAACTATCAATACATTTACTTTATGAAATATACGGATGATTTCTCAACCATCGAAAAGATTGTGTTTTTCAATGATATTTGAAATTCATTGATAAAATTAATGTGAGGTGCGAAATTAAAATGTTGTAATTTAAATCCTCTTAAATTAATGAAAAATATATTAAAAATTATTCTTTGTATATTTGAAGACCACACAAAAGGATATTAGTAGTAAAAACTTAATTGGTCTGAATGAATTAAAATTGAGGTTGAAAACACATATCATGGCTTCTATAAAAATTCAATTAAAACTTCATGAAAGGGAGGGAACAAATTTATATATAAATTCCATTAATAAATAAAATATCATGATATAAAATATCAAATATGTCTTATATATAGAAATTAAAAGTAACTAGGTTCATTATATCGAACATTTACCAAAAAAGGAATTTGTGATGCAAAACCCTTTACACTTGTCCAGACGTCCATGAATGAACATTAACCTCCTATATCACAATTATATATTTCTCAAAAACATAACATATAACCTCACTCATATAAATTGTCATTTATAATCTTAATATATATCTATTCCCTATTATAAATATATTTTTTACCTATGTTCTCTTAAAGTCCATTTACTGTTTTTATTTTCTATACTCAATTCATAATTGGAGTGTCTATATTCATTCATCATAAAAATTAAAGCATTACTTATTATGACCCATAATTTGGATACATAAATATTACATATTAATAGAAAAGTATTAATTTCATAACATAATGATAAGAGATATAATCATCTAGTTTTAGAACCTTTAGAATCTTGGATTCATAAATAAATGGTTTAAAGCTGATCTATATAATATATGAATAAATTTATCATAACTGAAACACATATTATCGATAACATACATAATAAAATTCTTCAAAACATGGGAAAGGGAACGTATGAAGCTGTGAGCATGGATGCTCTGTAAGGGTAAACAAGTGTGATATCAACTTTTCCAGATCATAAGTTTTAGATATTATGAGAATAACATTCGAAAATAATACACTACATATCATAGTTAATGAAGATGGGATATGTAATAAATCATTAAAGTTAATATGGTGTGTATCGTAATAGAATTAAGGAAGAAGATCTGTGATAAAATAACATTGGCATAAGGCATAGATTTCTTGAATATACATTATCATAGAAAATATTTTTGTTATTAATCAATGTTCATTTCCAAAACTATCAAAATGGAAAGGGTTATCTAGTCAAACTAGCATAGTTGTAAAGGTTCACTCCCAATATTATGATAGTGGATAGATTTCATTACTGAACAAGGATCACTCCACATTCAAGTCCACTTTATCACAGGATATATCAACATTTACCCAATGCATTATAGGGACATATAGGTCAGACCCAACTCATAATGAAAATCCTTCATACATGTTCCTTAAAACATAATACATTCATCATATCTGAACCATAGAAATAAATATAATTTTAAAAAATTCACCAAATCATATACCATAGATAAGAAACATGTTTCATAATTATTTGATCACTTCTACATTGCATTGACACTGGAAAAAGAAGTTGGTTTCATAAGAATTTTTTTAGGGTATAAATAATTTAAGAAAATTTTCATTCATTACTATCTTATCCTTTTAATCATAAAACATTAAAATAAATAATAATAATGGAATCCATTGATAATATACTTAATAATTAATAATTAACAACAAATGATGAAATCATAAATGGAAAATGATTTTAATGGATCAAATGATATATATCTTGAGGGAAAAAGACTTATTATTCAAAATAAATAAAATTATAAAAAAATTTCAAAATAAATTTTTTAAAAATAAATTTTCAAAATTTATAAATGTTAACTTAAATTCATTGAATGGTCATGATGGGTTGAAATTCAGTTTTTATCACACTTGTTTAGATTTAAATATTTCTTTCAAATTTTCTCTTAATATCAGAAGCACCTCATAGGAATAAGGAAATAATTATTTTTTTATATTCATTATAAAAACCCAAAAATGGTAAAACCTAATTTCAAAATTCAACTGATTGTATTAAAAAATTATTTTCTTAAAATATGTATATGCAAGGGAATGGTTTTTTATTCAATGATATTAATAAAAATATGATAAGAAAACTGATGAGATTATTAAGAGATATGTCTAAATATTTCATCATCAGAGTCATTATGATACATAATCCCAAAAAATAGTATATTGTATCATAAAACTCTTACCACATTGGAAAATATTGAATCATTAACCCCATGAAATAATAATATTAATTGAGGCCTAAAATTTCATGTGAATAGATATATTCATCATATTTTTTTTCAAATGATCTGTATATATACCTGATAATAGAAGATTGGTGAACACTATAACTTACGTCAAAAGTAGAGTAATTATGGAAGAAAATCAATTACTTTAAGACTCAAATTTTTTAATAAACATTAAAAACCCCTATATAATAAATATAATTTTATTATAAATTATTTATATAAAAATAATCATATGTTTCTTAACATTTAATTTACTTATTCCCAATCATAATTATATTGTTAACAATTCCTTATTAAAATATTGTTTCAGTTAACAACTATTTTGCATTTAATTTTTTTTCATTCTGTATAATTTATAATTTTACTTTGATTATAGATCCATAATCTGAAAAAACTAATCATGATATAAATATCATTTATATAAATTTAATATGTGATTTTAGTAATCCATTAATGTTAGAAATTGAATGTTAATTACAGTGTTCATAGAGACGGTAGGTCATACGTAGGCATGCATATTGTTTTTAATTTCTCAGTAGATGAATAATAATAAATATTAAGGATATATTAAATTTTCTAGAATCATTATTATGTAATTAATATTATATATGGTCATTAAAACCATTCCTACTACTTTCCTTGTAAATCATATGTGAAGAACGAATCGCATCACTTCGTGAGGTGGTATCTCATTCTACACATGAGAGATGCTATTGTATTCCCATAGAATAGATTGAAATACGTTATATATGATATTATAATTAAATTTTATAAAAATTTCATAAATATAATATAAATTTGTTAAATATGTCATTATATACCTTTTTTATAGTTGATGATAGAAAATGAATTGCATCAATTCGTGAGACAGTAGTCCTCCACAAACATTATGGACTGTTTCATTTCCCATTTGATGTAAGATAATTTACACATAGATAATGAAATTTAAAAAATAAAATATAATTATCTGGTATATAAAATTTTGAAAATATAATAATAGTTTTAGAATATTGTAAGGATATGGAAGAAGAAACAAAATAACAAAACATGTTTAATAATTTTTCTACTTTTTCAGAGAAACTATTTAGGATTGTACCTATATCCTTCATAGGATATAATAATATTAATTTTGAATATGAAAGTACGTGTTTACAAAATTAATGAATTTATTTGGGTACGAATATTCAAATCTAATGGGTTTTAGATGGGTGAAGTGGACTAAAGAGGAGGATGAATTTTATTAGTATATAAGAGGACACACAAGGATCATTTGAAAAGAATAATGAATAATGAAATTTCACATCTTAAAAGTAATTAAAATTACTCTTTATTGATATATAGAAGATATATGGTCTCAATATTTATAGAAAATTATATTGATAATGTTTATATGTAAATTTAGTTCATATATTTATAATTTAACCAATTGTAAACCAATTTTAACCATGATCATTATAATAAATTTTTTAATTTTTTTCAAAACTCATTATTGAAAAAAATGTTTATATAATTTTCTAAATTAAAATACCTCATGGTTTCATTTCACCTTTTTAGGATCATTTTTTGTTGATAAATATTATTAACAACATTTTTGAATGATTTTGGTCAATGAAGAGTGTTACGTGCTATGTAAATAGAGGTAGTGTACTCTGGTCTATAAAAAGGTTAATGCACCTTTTGAAACACATATAATGATATGCTCAAGGGAAACATTCAATTTTTGGATTAAGGTGATGAATTTTTACCACCATGGAGGGTTATTTATTTGCGGAGTAAGATGGTTATTTAAGGAGTGTTACAAATGAATAAATTCTCTATGTGAATTTCATAGCATGTATAGAATGTGGTAATGAATAATATGAAATTTTGATGTTGGTAAATGTGATTATAATTTTTTTCAGTAATTATTTCTCTATATTATAGAACCCTAATCACATAATTTTGTACAGAGAACATCATTAGAGGATATCGTCACTTGAAAATTCTATTAAGTCTGAATGTGGTTCATGAAGGGGTTTTCCATGAGGTATTTCATGATTGTATTTGAGTTTATAATGGATGTTGAGTTAATGAAGATAGATGTGTTTTTGAAGGGGTTATTCGAGAATTTAAATTAAATTTTTAATGGATATTTAGTGAGATACTATAGTTTATAAATCAGAATAGGTTCCCAAGTCATCATCCATACATGATGAAAATTATTCCACAATATTGAAAATTAATAAATAATCCATTATATGTGGGTAATGTAGTATGGTAAGGGTTCATGTCTGTTCACAAAGGAATAGAATTATTTCATGAAATTACACATTGTAAAATAATATGTACAAAGAGAAGTGTATTTATTCTACCTTTTGAAACCACAAATTCATGGATCAATTACTTGTAAAACTATTATAAGTGTCTTGAATAATTTGATATGTTCTAGGATTAACTAGTGAGTAGTATCATTGTTATATTAGAATTTTGAAGAAGAAGAATTCAAATATCAATGAACTACACATTTAAAATATTATTGAATAATGAAATTATCCACTTCTACATTCATGTAATTTAATAGAGGACATGGAATATCTTGAATAACATAGGTAACTGAGGAAGAGTTTCCCTTATTTCTCATGAAAATGCGATTCAGGGTAATATGTTCACATTAAGGATATAAAGTATCATTTAAAGTTCAAATGCACCAATCTACCGCCGGTGGAACTCTAAATAATAGAATATATTATTATTCAGCACGGGTGAGTTGGATTAAACAAAAAACCATGTGATCATATTTATTTTGGTGCATAAACAAACTACTAGTTGAATTCTACCTATACTAGCCCATTGTAGTGACCCAAGTAAAAAATCAATGTTACATTTTTATTTATTTCGATCATTTATTTCAGTGATTCATCATCAAATTTTGTTTCTAAAGATAACATCAATATAAAAATCCAAGATCAAAACAAGTGAACCTCGTAATAAAAAGGTAAAGCTCAAATGGGGTAGGGAAATTTTTTTAAAGAATCACCATACACTATTTCACCCATATATTATGTTATATTAGTACCTTTTGGGCCTTACATAATTATATAATATTTATTATTTTGAATCAAAATATGGAATCCATTTTTATAATTTAAATTCAAATACATGTCAAAATTTAATATAAAATTTTTCTTTTATTCATGATGAAAAAGTGTGTTTTAAAAGAGAATTGTTTCATAAGTATAAAAATTTTAAACATAAAATAAATATTAAATAGATTCTAATGACCAAAATGGGACTAATAAATATATAATTGAACTAATTTTATATTTATATAATTTTTAAACCATATGTAACTGTGTAAATTATTTAAATGAAATTGATTTTTTTAATAAAAGAAAGTAATTTTTATGATATATCATTGAATTAACCTTTCCAAAAAAATAATTAAAACATTACTCATAGATAATTTTTACCTATATATTATTAAAATTTATTTTATATTTGAAAAATAGTTTTTAATAGTGGGAAATTGCTGTTATTATTTCTTCCCAATTTGTAATATAATATTTTATGCGGAAATATTATTTTCAAAATATATAACGAAATTACAAAATATTTAGTTATTTTTTATCAATTTGATTAGTTATATTAAATAAATATACATAATATTTAAAAACATTTTTTTATTCACACAACTTAGTTTAATGAATAATATATTTGGGTATTATTAAATAATAAAATTAATAATATATCATGAGTAGTTAAAAACTCATTATTTAATGTAACCAATGCTATCAATGAAATTAATTTATTTGGAAAAAAATGCTAAATATATTACTCTGTAATAGTATACCAAATTTAATATAAATTTCACCCACTAAATTTGATCAATTTGGTACAAAAATTAAGATACATCTACCTAATTATGTGCTCATGTTCCCATGTAGATTTCATGAACTATTGGATTCAGCACAAAAAAAAATTATATGGGTAATAGATTTTTTTCATAGGACATTTTTTGTACAATATAGATTCATCAATTATTATTCATAAAATTAATTATTATCATCTATTGCAATGAATTTTGAGTTCAGTTTTAGTGACGTATCATATATATATACTACATCTGGAGAGATACATGGAACATATCATGGACCTGAGTGATATTTAGTGAAATCCCCAATCAATAAGATTCCATCTAGATATTATTAATAAATTATATGTGAATGGTATATCTAGGTTTTAATAACCATCCCATAAAGAATCTCAAAATATTTTTCATTGGATAAATTCCACAATAAACAGTATCACCAACTTCAAATTACTTAACATGCTGATGATTATCATCATTACTTTTGAACTGAATTTATTATTTCTTTTTGTGTTACTGATTGGCTCAAATATTTTCACCATTTTACTAGATTAAACTGGTAATTAATGATTTAGTTCCCCCAAATCATCCATTTAATTTTTATTTTTTCACTTTTTTCCATGGAGGGGTTCAGTTGGATTAACCTGAACTGTGGAGTAAAGGACATTGTTGTATGAAAACTCATCTTGATGAAGGTGTTGATCTCGAAGACATAGGAAATACAATGAACAAAATCATATAATATCCCCTAGTGTTTGAATTGTTCTTGTGGAGATACCATCTATCGAAATATGATACAGAATTCTAAAACTAAATTAAATATCTGATTCTTGTGAAATAATTTTCTAGAATATTGAATATAGAACTCCATGAAATCATACCACTTCTAGAATGAATATTTCAGAATGTTGATATATATATATATATATATGAATATTTACTGATAAAGACGAATACTACAAACTATTTATGGGGATCTACTAGAATTAATATAGAATTATTCCCTTTTGATGTTTTGGGGATTACAATAAGAAATTCCATAGTGATGTTTCTCCATTCTAATTGGGTATAGGTAATGTTTATAAAATCATTTTAGGCATTTCTCTTTTAACAATAAATTTCTGACATATCTAATACTAAGATACAAACTCTGCAATATCTATATTTATTTTATTCCACCAAAAGTAGTCTTTCAAAAATCCATACATTCGTTAACATCGAGGATGAATCGAAAAGGAAGAAATATAAGGTTACACTTATATATATTTCATCAAATATAGTATGGATGAAATAAATACATGGATTTGAACCCCTATAATTCAATTATAATCAAGTTCTAACTCATTAACATTTCTCAATTTCCTTTATTTCTCCAAATCAACATTATATACCCTGTTTTTTCATAAATGGAATAATAGATGTGTAGTTATTTTAGAAATATAATATTTATTATTGTACATTATGATTTCAATATCCAACCTTTAGAAATAAAAAAATACTGTACCTTTTGTGATCATCATTTAAAAATTCTTCTATTATCATTACAACTCAAAATCATCATCTACCTTGTTAATTTTCAAGGATTGTAATATATTGATCTTTTGAAATCTTCAATCACCTCCAAACATATTTTTAGAGGCATATTAAACTTTTCGTATATGAATATTGTAAGACCCAAAGTTTTCATAGTACGTTATTTCTTCACTGTAATTCAATAACATGCACTACACACAACACAGAGTTCAAGCGCACCACAACGTACCAAACTAGCCATTCAAAAGTGGTTATGAATAGTATTAACTAAATTTTGATCTTTATCATTCCTTATTGTCACGACCCGTCCTTGGGGCTCGTGCCGTGACTACCCCAAGCCCGCCTTCCATAGGCCAGGGGCTGGCGACTAGAACCAAAGGCGTAAATCCCAATAACTGGGAAGGCATTGCCTTTAAAAAAGTAAACAAACACCACAGAGTACAAGATGAAGTAAAACAATAAGTACAAAGAGAAGTGATGAAAAGTAAATGGGTCGTAATACAAACCCAACTGAAAGTACAACTACATCTGAACAATAGTACAACAGAAAAAGACAACAGCTGGAAGAACGGAAGCGGCTCCTGGGTCATCCTCCTCGGATCCTACCTGAAGGGTAGGTACAGATAGCCTCCACAACGCTCTCACCCGTCAAACTCCTTTGAGTGTCGGCTTGCTGTGAAGTCCACCTCTGGATACTGACTCGTCATGTAGTCCACCTCTGGGTACTGACTCTTCGTGTAGTCCACCTCCGGGTACCGTCCAATCCTCGAACACTCGGCCTCCATCAGCACTGCCCGTCATTTGCAACCAACACAATGAGGTACGGGCAGAGCCCGTGCAGGGGTGAGTATAACGATACTCAGTAGGGACCCCGAGACTCTCAAGGTCTCACTAAAACCAACAAGGATAACCACATAAAAGATATCAATAGATAACCTCTACTTAGTTATATGCCCATACTTATACCTAAGTTGTCATGTAACCCATCTCAATCTTGAAAAAACACAAAGATTATAGACTCAGCTCAAACCAGGATTTTCATTATCGAAACTGTAACTGCTAAAGAGCCCTGTCTCTAGAGTTTACAGTGATCATGTCACGACTGCGAGGTACTGCTCACTAATCCAAGTCTTCTGAGGTAATCCTCCTGTCGAGTATCGCGGGTCTGTAACCAAATACTGGGCACCCTGTCCGCTATGGGTCTGCCGCCAAATACCAGGAGGTCCCCCTAATAGCCTACAGAGGTACTAATCCGGTTGATTACCATGGGTCTACTACCAACTACCTGGTTCTCCATCCATTGTGGGTCTGCCGCCAAATACCGGGCGCTCCGTCCACTAGGCTAGTCGACTCAATCCAAGTTGTGTCAGTCAAGAAGTCATCAGGTCTCAGTCGTCTACACGGTCTCCGTACTCCGTTTTCCCATCTCCAGGAGGGACCACTCCACGAGCTGCTGGTCAATACTCCAATTATCACAAATCCCATGAAGATGTATCTCAAAGTACCACCTCGTCATAGGGGTCTCAATGCAACAGACGGCACGTCATTCGGACACCCGGTCTGTGAGTTACTAGCCTTTTTGTCCTAGGGGCCCGGTTGGTTTTGTGAGAGAACCAACCCGGCTGTATCTCAACTATACCCCGAACTCTCATGGGGTAAACTCATAGGGACCGTTTCTCCACGTGATCACCAACCCCGCTGACGGTTCGTAAAACAGATGTCCAGTCTGAAAGATATCAGCTTTTCCGTTCTAGTGGGGTCCGGTTGGATTTTGGGTACAATCCAACCCTACCACTATCCAACAGAAACCAAAACTCAAGAGAATTATTCCAAAATATCCTTCTAATCAAGAGAAAACCAACAATGTCGATGGCACGTCAATCAGACGTTCGGAACTCACGATATAAGCGTTCTCGCTCCGCGGGCCCGATTGGTTTCATATCCGAACCAACCCGGCCGAACCCAAAGTATTCCTAAACCTTGAGTACGATAATTCAAAAAGACCATCTCGGTCCAAGGATCGCATCGCCGCTGATGGTGCATCAATCGGAGGTATACAGCTCAAGATATGAGCGAAAACCCGTGAGGGGTCTGAAAACGGGGGGTCTTGGCGCAGACCGACCCGACCCAACCCCCCTGGTCGGCCAGAACTGGGTCGACCCGACCCGGGTCCGGGTTCGACCCAGTTGGCGGGACCCGGCCTGGCCGGGGTGGCCCAGCCCGGCCTGGGCGCGACCCGGCCCGGTCGGTGGGTCGGCTCGGCCGAGCGGAGCTGAGCGGGGTGCTGCCCCCGCTTGACGAACCACGGCCCTGCGTGGGGCCGCCCGTGACAGCGGACGCGGCAGCCGGTCGCGTCCCGCCGCCCCCGTCCGGTCCCGCGCGGTTATGGGACTGCGCTCCGCTACGGAGGCTTCAGACATGGCGGATTCATCCGGCGGCGTGCCTAGCGCTGCCGCCCCCGACCGTCGGCGCCGCCGCGCCGGTGTGGCGCGCCGGCGGGGGCTTCTGTGGACCACCGGATGCGCTCTGTTGCTCCGATTCTCCTGCAGTCTTCGCCAGAGATCATCCTGGGACCTGATCTTCTCTGAAAATCCATCAAAATTCCTTCGTGGCCCGCCTCACCATCATCCATCGATCCACACTTCGACAACAAAACGTGGGGTCTTCAAATCGCCTCCTCGGCCCTGACTCCGCCCGTGGTTTCGTTCGGCCCCAACGGCGGGCTGACGGCGCCACGCTTCTTCGCCGCATTCTTTCTTCTCGTTTCCGCGCGGTGCAACGGAACCCCGCTGCCTTTCACGCGCCGCAACAAACTCAAACAACAAGGGGGGGAGGGTCAACCATGTTCGTGCGGTCCGACCTCCCCCCGTTATTATGATAACAGATAGCCCAAAGTGAAACCAAGAAAGGCGACAGATGAGATCACAATCAAAAATAAAATAAGCCCCCACAATTTCCAGCAACAAAAATTCCTAACCTGCAAGGAAAACGTGCGCGGATCAACTAGATAATAAGTTGATCCGTGTTTCCTTGTTTTCTTTAGAAAGAATGAAATGAGGGAATAAAATCATTCTCAAACATAATTTCTCACCTCAAGCGTTGTCGTCGAACGTGAGTTCATCGCGGAAGAAACGTCGCGGAAGGAGTAGATCGTCGCAGAAGAGAAGGATCGTCGCAGAAGAAACGTCGTGGGAGGAGAATCGCGGAAGAATCGCCGTTGACGTCGCGGTACACGACATCACATCGTCGATCTCCAAGGGGTTGGTGTTCTTCGTCGGAGGTCGGAGCGTTCTTCGCGTTCTATGTGTTCTTCATCGAAGAAGAACGCTTTCCTCCAAATCCTCTCCACACCACAAGTTCCAACCGAAAAAATAAGATTTATCTTATTTTATTAACGCACATGACACGTCTGAATTTAAAAAGAAAAGAAAAAAACATTTAATTCAATGAATTAATTGTAACGATTTAACAGCCCAATTAATGATGCATTTCTTAACCAGAAAAAAAGCACGGTTGAATTTCATTAAAGAGGGGGCTTGCGGGTGAGTTACTTTGAAGGAACGAAACGGTGGGGCTCATGTGTCCCCCACGTCACAAATATCCTACCAAGTTGGTAGGATATTTCGGGTTCCACCCTATCCGCTTTACTTAGCTTAAGTGGCTTATATGTGTCTTTAAGTGAAATAAAATAAAGTTGTCGCACCACTTTATTATATTTCTTAACTTAACCCCAAAAATTAAAAAAAACACCCGAGTAAACGCAACTCCGGAAAATGCATTTCTATGAAAATACCGATGCTGCGATTACATCGGTGGCCTCAGAATTCGATTCCGAGCACTGGTTCAAAAGTTATAAAAACCCTCCCGCTCGTTCACTGAATGTACCCGAGCTAATCTTCGGATATTAATTCCAGGCACACCGGGCCTCAGAATCAGGCGCCATCAGAAACTACGTTCTTGTAAAATTCCAAACAAAATTAAGAAAAAATTTTCCTTGAAATTTCCAAGTCTTAACATTACTCCCACCGTAGGGCTTTACGTCCCCGTAAAGATTCATCACAAACTGGGGTCACAAAAGCGGTACAGATCACGCATCTGAGCCTTCCGCTCCAATCTTCTTACCTGGAGGATCCCATACTGTCAAAGAATGTGCACCCGAGGAATCGATGATATGCGAAGGGTCGAGAACGTATCTCCTCAGTTGAGATACGTGGAAGTATTCATGCACCTGGTGCAACTGAGGTGGATGGGTCAAGCGGTAAACCACCCCTCCTACCCAGCTGAGGACCTAAGAAGGTCCGCTGAACCTCGGAGATAACTTGCCGCCTTGGCCACATCTCCGTAAACCTCATCGAGGTGATACCCATATAAGGACGTGATCGTCATCCTCAAACTCCAGTGGTCTCCAATTCCTGTTAGAACTGGAACTCAAAACGACTGCTGCCATGAGGGTAAGGTTGACCGACTCAAGAGTGATCAGTCTCACCCTCCTGTGCATGAGTTACCCTGCGCTGCATGGGGTTTCCCTTTTTTTCGCCGACCAAGGAAAACCCATTCCGATGTCGTAGTTAAACCACAACCTTTTTGCCTAAAACCGTCAATTTGTGTATGAACTGTGATTGCCCAGTCCATACTCAAACCAAAGCCGTAAGGACTCCACGCTGCCACCAAGAGGTTCCAACCGAAACTCTCGCCTCGAGGGTCTGACTACACTGTCAGTGAATGTGTGATTATGGAGTCTTCTCCCAAGTTATCTCCAAACATGAGGGTAAAGTCTACGGCTTACCGAAAACTCTAGGTCTAGGACAAGATTTGTGAAAGCGAAGAATGATTCATGTCGAAGTATGTTACTACAGCAGCTAGTAGTGGACACAGACTATCCCTTGAAATTTTTTAGAGCCATTTGGTCACTCTCCCTGACCGCATACAGCTACACTTTTCCTCCACCCTCTAGCTCCCTGAGCCTGGCGGGGATAACTAAGGCGGGTGGTTGTAGCATGTTAAGAAGTACACCACCACATGTTGCTCTCCAAGCTCTACCTCCACGTCTGCTGCTTCACAGACTCATCTCTCCTTAAAGCTTCAACTTCTAGAAACATTTAACATGCCCGAGTCTCTAATATTGGTGCCAGTTTACTATTTCTTACCGTACTGTAATGTCTTCATCTACTCTTGCATGATCTACACCATCTTTTCCTATGATCTGAAAGAGCTACTAAAAATTTCTCCTTTTCCGAAAGGAGTAACTCGGTCTCATCCCCTGGATGAACCATGCCCATTGCCTAATACAATCAATCCTAACATTAATGATTCATTCATTCCATGGATGACGTCATAAGGCCTAGACATAACTACTAAGTGATCCAACTCCCACTATCGCCTCCAAGGGTCGAGTCACACTGTCGGCATCAGTGTGAGGTCACTGGGTCTCCTCCAGTAGAAATCTCGAAGGTGAGGGTCAAGTCAACACTTTTAACCAGGACCACTCAGTATCAACCAAACAAAAGGACAGGAAATAAAACATCACAAATATAAGTGTCTTTTTATTATTGCATCTCATAGTACAAAGACATGAAAATAACAACAACAACAACAACAACAACAATAACAACAAAAACAACAATAACAATAACATGGAACTAGAAGCAACATGATCAATAGCCTCCAGGTCTAGAGCTAGTCTCGCTCTTTTCCATCTCCTTTCAGAGCTCCATGACCATAGGCCTCATCTACCTGAAGCTGAGCTCTCCCATGTACTCCTGTCACCCTGCGGTCGGGGTGGACCTCCTGGTGGTGGTGGTGGAAACACCCTGAAGCGTCGTCCACCTCTAGCTGCACGGCCAGCTCCTCTTCCATATCCGCCTGCTCCTTGTGGTCTGCCCTGATCGAACCTCTGCCTCGGCCTGGGAGGTTCTTCATTTAACTACTGGTCATTTGCATGGAGGGTCGGACAGTCACGTGCCATGTCACCAATCCCGCCGCAGGAGTAACAATGTCCACTCTCGGCACGACTGGCTCTAACTCCACCCCGGTTCCCCCGCACAACTGAACCTGAGTCATGCAGTCGGCCACTAGTAGGTCTGTTCCCCTTGGTACTCTGCGTCATCTGTCTACTGCCTGCTGTAGAAGACTCTGATGCAAGCTGGCTAGTGGTGGGTCCTGCTGCTGGAGACTGGTCAGCAAAGAAACTCTCCACTAATAGGGATCTCTCCAACACCCCTATCTGGGTCAGAATGCTGTGAGGAACAACAGAAGCTATAATCTCTCTCCTGAGCCCCTGCTCGGAGGTTCGGGCCCTGAAGAACGGGTCCTGTACCATATCTGTGGAGTAGCGCGAGAGGTCTGTGAACCTTGCTGAATACTGTGCCACTGTCATGATGCCCTGCCGCAGCTGAAGTAGCTCCTATATACGCACCACTCGAAGGGTGGCTGGTACAAACTCTGCCCGGAACAAGATCTCGAAGTCTGCCCATAGAAGTATTGCCTCGTCATGCATCTGAAGCATTAGGCTCCACCATCTGCATGCTACTTCCTAAAGAAGGCAGGCAGTAAGGATCACCATGAAATCTTCTCACGTCCCCACTAGCCTGAAGACTCTCACCACAACCTCCAGCCAATCCTTAGCCGCATGCGGGTCCGTCTCTCACTTGAACCTGGGTGGCCTCTGGCGCTGGAACTCGTGCAGTGCGCTCAGGTGACGTGCACCCTCTACTGCTAGGGCTGGTGGCATCGGTGGCCCAATGGGTAGTAGTATTGCTGGTGCCTCCGCTGGTTCCTCCACTTGGATAGGGCTCTTTACTGAGGCCACGTCGCTCGGCGGGCTATCAGTACGAACAACTCTCGGGGCTCTAGCTGGTCGTCCGCGGGGAGGCATCCTAAAAGAAACAAACATGACACGGTCAAACGATTTATACCTGGTGAGCTGACCTCGTTTGAGTTGACTTTTAAAAACTTCTGGAAACACACATGCAATCAGTGTTTTCGTGCACAAAGTCGAAAATCAGCTGTCAGGGTCTTAGTGTATGGTTACCTCGGCCGCCCACACAAACACTAGACCCCCTGAACTGAAGACCACACTCGGTACCTTTAACACTATTGCTTCACAGAAAGAAAATATCAGAGTTATAAGTTCTGCGGTAGAACCGACTCCTCTGATACCAATATACCAAATGTGACAACTAGGTCACGGTTACAACATAGGCACCCGACCTTAACATTGTCGTAAGGTCCTGGCCTACCAAGTACCACCAGCTGCCCCCGCAGACACATGGGGCCCACCCCAGGGTCCACCCACATGCCTGAACGGGTCATCTGACTAATGATTGTTCCACAGGACAACACATGTCCTTTCCAGTGTGTTTTGTCCTCACTCACACACACCCTGGGTAACGTCCCAGAATGTCACCCATCCTGATCACTACTCCAGGCCAAGCACGCTAAACTGTGGAGTTTTAATCAGACAGGCTCCCGAAAAGGAAGGTGCACCTTGTTGACATGGGTCATATCATTTAGTCATTTAACCCTTTATCATTTGGGGATGTTACAATCAACCCCCCTTTAGTGCACAACGCACTCGTTGTGGGCCTTACATATCAACCCAGGCAGTGCACCACACTTAAGGCTGGGTACCACCACTGATACCAAATGTGACAACTGGGTCCCGGTTACAGCACATGCACCGCGCCTTAACATGGCCGTCAGGTCCTGGCCTACCAAGTACCACCAGTTGCCCCCGCAGACACATGTGGCCCACCCCAGGGTCCACCCACATGCCTGAACGAGTCATCTGACTAATGATTGTTCCACAGGCCAACACATGTCCTTTATAGTGTGTTTTTTCCTCACTGACACACACCCTGGGTAACTTTCCAGATGGTCACCCATCCTGATCACTACTCCAGGCCAAGCACGCTTAACTGTGGAGTTCTAATCAGACAGGCTCCCGAAAAGGAAGGTGCACCTTGTTGACATGAGTCATATCATATTTTCATTTAACCCTTTATCATTTGGGGATTTACACTTATAATTTTAGAATCCAAATTATTAGTTTCTTAGACATAATGTAAGAACTAATTCATTTTTTTCAAATAAAAGAAGTTTTTTTTCAAAAAATGCATTTTTACCGACCTTTAATGGTGAACCCTTTTTAAATCCAATATTTGAAACCTTTATATATTCAATTTAACAAAATAAAATTATTCTTTAGAATCGGGACATATGAATTTAGTTTCAAAATTTTTTTTGTGTTTTTCTGATAACATTCATATTTGGGTGAATATTAAAAATACTATATTTTGACTGAAAAAAACTTTTTTAATCAAAATAATTTTTAGTGTTAAATTATAAATTTCAATGGATTTGAAGTATAAATGGAATATTTTTTTACATTTTAATCTAATTTTGGTCGATGTATGTAAATTCTCATTGAGATTGGACATAAACAAGTGTCAATTTTTTGATAGTTATTGTTTTTTAAAATACGTCTTTTTCGTTATGATAATGGAATTAATTAAAAATTATTAAATGAAACTTAGAGGTATTGAATTTGGTAAAATAGACTCCATTTTTGAATTCATAATATCAAAATTAGCTTAGGGTGAATATTTGTTATTTTTCTCAAAACATTCAATTTTTGATGAATAGTGAAAAAACATAGTTATTGTTCAAAACTGACTTTTTATTTAAAAAATTAATTATTTTATTTAAATTTATTTTTGTTCAAAATAGATTCATAATACCTATATATGTTTAATGTAATTCGTTGGAGTCATTTTGTAATAATATTATATATATAAAATTTTATTGAACTTTTCCCCGTCTTTTACCCACCTACTCAGAAAATTTTCAAATTCACATAAAACTAAATTTTACCACTTATGTGAGTGGAATTTCAAAAACCCGAGAGACATAGTTGATATCAGTTTGAAAATTTTGGTTCAATAAGATGAAAATAATTTTTGATGAATAGAAACATTTTACTTTTATTTACCACAGTTAAAAGTAAATAGGGTAATTAATGGTTAAAATGATATTATTATTACCCTAACAAATGTCCCAATTCAATTGGATAAGTATATTTCGACCAATGAAAACCATAGAAATAAAATATGAACCTCTTTGATCCACTTGGATTAGATTAGGACACTTATTATTATTTTATTAAAATAATAGTTAAAAGAGTAAAAATCGATGTTTAATAAGTAAAACATTTTTAATATAGGGTTATACATAAGATAAATTCAACTATATATATCATTTGAAACCTAAAAATATTTACTACATAATTGTATTTTATTTATATATTTTATACCTTATATAGTTAAATTTATATATGACATAATGATGATGCAGTAATTAAAAAATAAATGAAAGATTAATATAATTAACATTTTAAACATCCAAATAAATGTAATTTGAGAATTTTTATGAATTAAACTAATTTTATAGGTAAATATGACATATTAGGGTTTATTAGTGGAATTTGTTTTCGAATTAATAATGCGGATATGAGTGTAGAAAAAACAAAATACGAAATACTGTCAAAATTGACATAAAAGAGTTTTTAAAACAAATATTATATTATTAATTGATATAATAGTCCTAAAAATATAATTTTCATCCCAAATATGTATATAATAATATATATGATATTAATGAACCAATTTGGGTTTTATTGGTATTCTATATTATGTTTATTAACTATATAATATAAAAATACAAAGACACATGGTAAATGTCAAACTATTTAACTAAGAGTTAAATCTGAAAGTCAAGTTTAAAATGATTACTCAATACTGTCTAAAACCTATTGGTTGAGTATTTATTGACCCATCCTCACCTATTAATTTAAATAATACATTTTTGAGCCATTAGAAACCGAAAATGATTTTATTATAAAATAATATTTCTAGCTTTTCCAAAGGTCCCCCTCTCCCCTATTTTAAAATGGAACTCCTCCTTCTCTCTAATTCACTACTTCAAAGCCATTTGCCGTGAAAAGACGCTACCAAAATACTCTTTCAACTATCATACCTTCATTCAAGAGGCCTTCCATTAGTCAAGAAGCCATCCTATAGAACCATTTTGATCAAATCATAAGGAAGAACCCAGAGAAGAGGTAAATATTTCATCACTTCTTTCAAATTCCTTTCTTCTTCCACTTCCTCTTTCTTTTTTGTTTCCATTCTAAAATAATAAATCCAATATCTTCTATATACTATTATGTTAATAAATATATATTAAACCATATTCATTATTCTATCCATCCTTTGAGTGAATTTTCAATATACGTGCGTACGTACGGCTTACCGTCTCCATGTCATGGTGTAATTGTTATTTAATACATTATTATTTGGATGGGTATATTAATGATGTTTAATTTATGTAAATAATAAATATAAAACTATAATTATTCTGTATATATGATATACCATCCAATTCCACACCTTTAAGTAAATTATATTGCCGCTCGTGTGTACTTACAGATTACTGTCTCCACGACATGATGAGATTCATTTCTAAATTCACCATTCATCGACGATTAAAAAAATATTTATTACTAATAATTATGTAATATATTACATAATAATTGAACTAGAGAGATATATATTATTATATATTTTTTTTATCTAGTTATATATATATTACTCACTTACATTCGTTCAATACGATATGAAAACAGAAACAACATTTATGCATACGTACTGACTACCATCTCCATAAACGGTGTTTTCCATTTCATATATATATCAATTATACATATTTAAATTCTAAATATATATGATATATAAATTATTTTTTATATTCTGGAAGTATTTAAATCATGTTCTATGTCATACAATCAAGAGTAACTATCTAAAACACGTATGATAAAAAAGCGATTATTACCCGAAATGTTAATTTAACATTGAAATTATTATTAAATGGGTATTATAAAGTCATAAATGAATCGTGTATGATATCATAAATATTAATATGGTTCTGGTATAATTTAATAACATACTACAATCTTCATACAAGAGGTTAAACGTACCCTCGACAAAAGGAAATTACAAGCTAAGGGTTAATTTCCCAATCTCCTTATTATCCGATGTTGTTTTTACGTAAGTATATAACGAGACATATTTATTATCCATGTGCATGTTTCATAAAATATTTTTCAAAAGGATTATCTTTAAGGTAATTTTTACTCAAACATCATTTTAAATGTTTTAAAGATTTATTCTTCTAAACCATCATCATTAATGTCTATGTTTAAAAATTGGTTTTAAGGATTTATTTAAATGGATATGAATGTTTTAAAATCTTAATTACTTTCAAAAGTTTTAATGTGGTATGTGAAACATTGATTAAAAAATGAATTTAAATTTATTTCTTTCTAAATTGTGTGATTTTTAAATGTTTTCATGATAAAGGGCTATTTCTCTCAAAGAGTTTAACAAATCATTGTCATCTATGTCAAAACCCTTAAATTGATTTTAAACACTTTTGATGTTTATTTATTAGGATACAAATCTTCCATATTTAATTAAAGGTTTTATTATATGTTTGAATGTGGATGTGTTTTTTTATTCCATTCATGGTTTATGGGTAATTTATTGACATTTGGTATGAAAGTTTTAATTAAAATTATTATGTTAAGTTTAAACATTCTCCTATGAGGAATTCATTGGACTTAGTAAATGAATGGTTGATCCCGCTATAACTCCTCGATGCATCAGTAGGTATCATGAGACAAACTAGTGACTCAACATAAGGCCTTGACAAAATCTTCTTTGTATTCTTAGCACAAGGCCTAGACTATGTTGTTATGAAAGTCTGGCATTATGAATTCCATCGTTATAGAAGTGGCTATTTATATAACATGTGATTATTCAAAGAGTAGAATATCCATGTGAATAAGTAAATGGAATTTTTTTGATTTATATTTTCCATATTATGATGTTGTTTATGTTGAAAGGGTTTTTTTATTTTTATACATTTCCTTAAATGTTTATTCTTATTTATAGAAGTTTCCACTATATCATTATACTTACTGAGCATTTGAGCTCACCCCTTTCTTGTGTATTATTTTCCCTTGATTCCAAGAATTGTTTTATGTTTGAGATATAGGGTTTTGCTAAGGGACAAATGGAATTCTCAAAGTATTTTTATTTTTATGTATGTTAGAAAGTGTATTGTTACCTTCATTCATTTAATCTATTTTCCAAGACTGCTAAACTAATTGGTTTTTTGGGACTCGATTCCATGTAATCATTCCAATGTATTAAAATAATGAACCGACTATAGGTAACTAGGGTCAGGGCGTTATAGATGGTATCAGAGGAAGATTGGTATAAACCTTTGAATCTAGATTTATGAAATCTCTGATTAGAGAACATTACTGTAAGATAGAATTTGATCATTAGTATTGAATAATTTCCTAGAAATTTGGTATTGTAGATATTTTTGAGTGTTCAAAGAAATACATCCATGTCAGGATATGAGAAGGTAGAGGCGGCTCTGGAATAGATGTACCTAGGGGTAAAACCCAAAATCACCGCTTTGAGGTAGACTCGAACAAGTATTTGTGCACAATAATGGGACTTGCAGCACTCTTGGTTATAACACTCTTGGGGGATATGCATAGGATAATTCTCATTTTCTTTACAAACCATTATAAAGGGTTTATGGGTATATAATTTCTAAAATAAAACATTTTTTATGATTTTGGATTTTATCAATAAATTGTTCAATTTATATTAAGTGTTTTATAAGTTCAGAATTATGTATTTTGATTCATAAAATAATCTAATTTATTCCATTGTATATAAATGGCGCCCAATAGAATGAATGTGACCTCTAGCAATACGTATGATCCAAAGAGTAAGATTGGTCACATCATTCATGGTGTTCAGCCAACATATAAGTGGGAAATAGTCTCCCATGTATTCTAAACATATGAAACAATAATATCATGTGTTAATAAGATAAGTAATGATTTTTCTGAGTCCTATGGCTTTGAAGGGAAGAAAGAGAAGAAAAGGATGGTAGAGAGAAATATAGATAAATGGAAGAGGGGAAAGAAGGATTTTTTCATATGTGATAAATGTTGAATGAATCACCTGGGTAGATAATTGAAGGGAATCGGAATTTGTTATAATTGTGGAGAAAAAGGACACCAAGTACATAATTTCAATGTTAAGAAAAAGGATTCAAATTTAAAATGCTTCATTTACAAGGCGTTGGGACACTACGAAAATCAATTTCCAAGTCATCAGAGTATACCACAAATGAAGCTATTGGATAATAATCAAGTTATGATACTACCGAGGATAAAGAGGAATGATTATATTTCTTACGTTGTTATTAAATTATTGTTTCATTTGAGTATTGTATTAATGATGTACATGTTATAATAATTCTAATGTATATAAGAATTGTACAACAGAATTATTTCATTAAGGACTTATGATTGTATGGAACCATGAAATGTGACTCAATAATAGGTTATTTTTTTTGAAAATATACGGTTTAGGGAAAGATAAACCATAATATGGTTTTGATACTAAGGTAGTGATTTTGGAATAATAATGATTGATTTGGATAAATTATATTGTATATTCTTTACTAACATAAAGATTATTAATGATTTGTATATTCCATCATTGTTGGAGTTTACAACATTTTTGGATAGAATGAGAACATCCAGTATTCTATATGGAATAAAGAGGCATAAATGTAATAAATAAGGTTTCATGGTAATTCAGGGATTTAAAAAGTTTTAAAGTAATTCATGATGAAGGTGTTCACATGTTATTACGTGGAAAAAATAATTTCATTATGTTTAACTTAATTATAAATTTTGGACTGTTAGTTTACATAGAAGTTTTTTGGATAAGTCTACTGGTTGGAATGGATTATGTTATAAATTGGATATAGTTGTTTAATTTATTTTTGGATTATCATAAAAATGACAATTGAGTGTTCGGGCGACAACCAGTCACATCCGGCAAGGTCGCAAGACAAAAACCCGCAACCGAAGGGTGAAAAGGGTGTATCACCTACCACAGGCCCACATGTTGTCATGGATTGAATAATGTATTTTTTTAAAAGGTCTGGTAGATTATTTATAAATTAATTTTTTTTGAACCCCATACAAATAGGATAAATAGAATATTTTTTAAGTTCTATTATCTTTTAGATTGAATGATGATTTCACTGTAGGAATTAGTTAAAGGATGTAACTCCACTTCTCATGTATATATAGATATATATACGTTCCCTCTTATTTTATGACTAAATTAACTCTTAATCTTTACATAAGAGAATTTGTCTCAATCTCCTTAAATTTAGACATCCTTTTATTTCTAAACTACTTTCTATTATATGGTGTATAAAACCCTTGGACTATTCATTTCAAGAGGAATCTTTTACTATGAATCATTTTAATAAATGAAAAAAATGTAATTTTCTTTTTATGTAAGTGGTGACAACGTCCTTTCCACCACTGCATGATTTATTTGATCTTTGTCTTCCATAACAAGCCATAATGTTTTTTTAAAAGAAACTAAATACAATATACTCTTTTTACGTATTATGGTATTGAAAGTGGTTTTGATAATGGTTTTGTTAAGTCAAATATTTAAATGATATATTGTGATTAGTGACCTCATTCACTCTATATAAATATTTACATTTTCCCTCCATGTATGTGCCTATAATTTCCACCAATGTTCTCCTAATTGATATCATAATTGGGTGGTGACCATTTCATTTCACTTTTCCTATTAATAAGTCTACATTTTATTATCCCAATTTCAGATGTGGGTTTTCCCACATAGGTATTTTCTATTTTCAACCGTTTATTTTAAAAATAAAATTCAAATTTTGAGGACTCAATTTATTGAAGGAGGGGAGAATTTAACACCCCAATATTTCATAGCACATTATTTCTTCAATGTAATTCAATAACTTGCACTACACGCAACACCGAGTTCAAGCGCACCACGACGTACAAGACTAACCGTTCAAAAGCAGTTATGAATAGTATTAACTAAATTTTTATCTTTATATAATCCTTATAATTTTAGAATCCATATTATGAGTTTCTTATATATAATTTAAGAACTAATTCATTATTTTTCCGATGAAGGATATATTTTTTAAAAAATAAAATTTTACTGCCTTTTAATGGTGAACCCTTTTTAATCCAATATTTCAAACTTTTATATATTACATTTGACAAAATAAACTTCTACTTTCGAATCGGGACGTAATAATATAGTGTTAATAAATTTTTTGTGTTTGTTGATATCTTTCAAATTTGGGTGAGTTGTGAAAAATACTATATTATAACTGAAAACAACTTTTTAATCAACAGAATTTAAAGTTTAAAATTATACATTTTAAGGGTTTGGAAGTATAAATAGATTATATTTTTACCATTTAATTTAATTCTGGTCGTTGTAAGTAATTTCACTTTGAGATTGGACATAAACATCTGTCAATATTTTGATAGTTATTGTTTCTCAAAAATATGCCTTTGGTTTTGACAACGAGAATTAAATTCAAATTAATTAATGCAACTTCTATGTTTTGAATTTGGTAAAATATACTTCATTTTTTAATTTGGAATATCGAAATTAGCTTAGGGTGAATTTTTGGTATTTTTTTGAAAACATTCAATTTTTGATGAATAGTGAAAAACAGTAAGTTATTGTTTAAAACCGAAATTTTATTTAACTAATTATTTATTTTATTTAAATTTATTTTTGTTAAAAATAGATACATAATACCTATTTATTTTCAATGTAATTTAGTGGAGTTTATTTGTAATAATATTAGATATATAAAATTTAATTGAACTTTTTACCGTCTTTTACCCACCTACTAGGAGAATTTCAAAATTCACATAAAACGTAATTTTACTACTTCTGTGAGTGGAATTAAAAAATCCAAGAGACACGGTTCTTATCAATAAGAAAAATTTGGTTCAATAATATTAAAATAATTTTTGGTGAATAGTGACATTTTGTTTTATTTACCACGGTTAAAAATAAATAGGGTAATTATGTGTAATAATGATATTATTATTACCCTAAAAAATGTCCAACTTATAATGGATAAGTATAATTCGACCAACTTAAATCTTAAGAATAAAATATGAACTTATTTGGTCAACTTGGATTAGATTAGGAAACTTATTATTATTATTTTATTTAATGAAGAGTTAAATGAGTTAAAATAAATGTTTAATAGCTAAAACATTTCTAATATAGGGTTATATATAAGATAAATTCGACTATAAACTTTCATGAAAAAACTAAAAATACTTCCTAAATAAATTTATTTTATTTATATTTTTCAGACATTAAATAATTAAATTTATTTATGACACAATGATGATGCAGTAATTACCGTATTAATGAATGATTAAAATAATTGACATTATAAATATCCAAATAAATGTAATTTGAGACTATTTATGAATTAAAATGATTTTCTTGGTTAATATTACATATTAGGGTTGATTAGATTAATTTTTTGGAAGTAATAATTCTGATATGAGTTTAGAAAAAACAGAACATCAAATACTGTCAAAATTGACATAAAAGAGTTTTAAAAACAATTATTATATTATTAATTGATATAATAGTCCTAAAAATATATGTTTCGTCCAAAAGACTTTTATAATAATATATATGACATTAATGAACCAATTGGGGTTCTATTTAAATTTTATAGTAGGTTTATTAACCATATAATACAAAAATACAAAGAGACATGGTAAATGTAAAACTATTTAACTAAGAGTTGAATCTAAAAGTTAATGTTAATATGGTGACCCAAACCTGTCTAAAACCTATTGGTTGAGTATTTTTCGACCCATAACCACCTAATACTTTAAATAAAACATTTTGGAGCCATTATAAAACAAAAATAGTTTTTATTATAAAATAATATTTTTAGCTTTTCCAAAGGTGCCACTCACCACTCTATTAAAAGGGCACTCACAATTTTCTCTAATTAACACCATAAAATCCCTTTGGCATCGACAAACCCTACCCAAATACCCTTTAAACTTTACTCCATTCATATTAGTGTCCTTTCATTATTCATAAAGCCAACCTAAGGATCCATTTTTCTCAAATCAAAAGGAAGAACCCAAAGAGGCGGTAAATATTTCATCGCCTCTTTCAAATTCCTTTCTTCTTCCAAATAATATTTCTTAGTTGTTTCCATTCTCAAATAATAAACCCAGTATCTTCTATATAATATGATGTTATCATAAATATGTTACAATGGTATTCATTATTCTATCCATCCTTTGAATGACATGTCACCATACGTGTGTTTGTACGACTTACCGTCTCCACGTCGTTGTGTAATTGTTATTCAATACATTATTATTCGGATGGGTATAATAATGATTTGTAATTAATTTAAATAATAAATATAAAATGATAATTATTATTTATATATGATATATAATCCAATTATACACTTTTAAGGAAATCAAATTTGCACTCGTGCGTACGTACAGATTACAGTCTCCACGACGCGATGAGATTCATTTCCAAGTTCACCATTCATCGACGATTATAAAAATATATATTACTAATAAGTATGTAATATTTGACATAATAATTTTATTGGAGATATATATATATATATATATATGTATATGTATTTATGTACTTACATATATCTTATTCACCTACTTCTGTTCAATAGGATATGAAAACCGAAACAACGTTTATGTGTACGTACGGACAACCGTCTCCATAAACGGTGTTTTCCGTTTTATATATATTTCTATTATACATATTTATATTCTAAATATATATGATATATAAATAATGTTTTATATTCTTGAAGTATTTGAATCATGATCTAAGTGATACAATCAAGAGTAACAAGTTAAAACGCGTACGATAAAGACATCAATTATTACCCGAATTGTTAATTTAACAAGGAAATTGTAATTAAATGTGTATTATAAAGTAATAAATGAATCATGTATGACATCATAAATATTAATATGGTTCTGGTATAATATAATAACATACTACAGTCTTCATACAGGTGGTTAAATGTACCCTCCACTAAAGGAAAGTGCAAGGTAAGGGTAAATTTCACAATCTCTTTATGGGAAAATTTAGTTCAAAAATTTATTTAATTAGTTTCCTTTCTGAATTGTGTGATTTTAAAAGTTTTTCATGAAAAAGGGATATTTCTCTCAAAATGTTTTACAAATCATTTTCATCTATGTAAAAATCCTTTAATTGATTTTAATATTTTATGAAGTTGATTTATTATGATACAAATTCTCTATATTATAGTGATTGTTTTATGATATGTTTGACTATGGATGTGTTATTTTTATACCATTCATTATTTATGGGTAAAGTATTGAAATTTCATGTTCCAGTTTTAATACAAATGATTATGATATGTTTAAACCTTTTCATATGAGGAATGCATTGGACTTAGTAAGTGACGAGTGGAGACCGCTATAGCTCCTTGATGCATCGGTAGGTCTCAAGAGACAAAGTAGTGTCTTGGCACATGGACTTGACAAAATCTTATTTTTAGTCTTGGCACAAATCCATGACTACGGGGTTATGAAAGTCTGGATTTATGCATTCCATCGTTGTGAAAGTGGCTATTGAAATCGTATGTGATTATTCGACTAGTAGAATATCCATGTGAGTAAGTAAATGAAATTACATTGATTTATATTTCCCATATTATGATGAAGTTTATGTTAAAATGGATTGTGTTTTAGTTTTATTCATTTCCTTAAATGTTTATGCTTATTCATGAGAGTTTCTGCAATATTGTTATCCTTACTAAGCATTTGAGCTCACCCCTTTCTTATGTTTTATTTTCCTAGGATCCCAAGAAGTGTTTTATGTTTGAGAATCAGGGTTAAGCTAAGGGAACAATGGAATTGTCAAAAACATTTAGTTGTGTTGTATGTTAAAAAGTGTAATGTAACGTTCATCCATGTAATCTATATTCCATGACTGCTAAACTGATCAGTCTTTCAGGAGTTGATTACTTGTAACCATGATAATGTGTTAAAATAATGCACCGAATCTGGGTAACTGGGGTCAGGGCGTTACAAATAAAAACCATAATATTTTCAAAATGGTATATATACAACACTTTTATACATAAAGACAAGTGCTTTGTATATTTAATTATAAAATTACCTTTGTAAACTCAAAATCATTAGTTGGGTAATTTTTCTCATCAACCATATTTTTTTGTGGAATTATATATAACTATGTAATACTACATGATAACTCATCCTGATCTCTTAATTGGAATATCACTATATTTTGAAAGCCCTTAACCACTATAGGGTAATTTATGAACATGTGAACAGACTAATATTGCCTTTAATTCCTTGAAATTTCCTTCAAATTCATATGTTTGTAGAAAATTCACCCTTATAAATGATAACACGGTGAGTGGACTGGATATTCATGTGAAATTATCCACTAACCATTCATAATATCATATTAATCCATAAAAAATATAGATGCAAATCACTGTGGATGGTATTGGCCAATGTTTAATACCCTCCGCCATAGAAGGACCTACTAATATAACCTATATTGAGATTATGTTACAAAAAAATGAAACCATTTGTATCCAAAATTCTCAATTTATAAATTTTCTATATAACTTCTCACTACATTATAAATTTTGTATAATTATCATGTAAAATTCAATCTATTTATTTTTCTTAAAATAAATGAGAATATTCTCTATGATGTATTTGAAAAAAATGACCATCATAATATCTAAGTATCTATTCATTAAATCCATGAATATAGAGGTAGAATAATTAAGATCAAATGACATCAGTATATATTCATAGTGTCTTTACCTTGAATGTATCAATTTCTTTGGTATATACTACTTATTGGCCAAAATGAAATTATATATTGAATGACGGTCAATATTTTAAATGTATGGAGCTATGTTTGGTTGACCAAAATGATCATCAATACATGGTGAAATATAAAAATTATTTTTGGGACTCTTTTAATCTCTCAATAATAAAGGCATAGTCTCAACAATCCACATTTTTAAACAAATAACATGGGTAAAAAACTAAGTGAAACACTTAGCTGAATGAATATAATGACATTGATACACTAGATAATCTTAAAAAATTTATATAACACAATTGGGTCCATTAGTTATGTAGTAATTATAATTTTTGTCAATCTAGGTATAGGTTCTATTATGAATTCATCAACAAATCTCAGTGTAATAAAATAAATCTCATTTAGAAAAACATTAAAAAATCATATACAATGCGAATATCATTGATTTTTGAGTGTCTACCCAATCATATGACGTAAAAAATTTAATTTTAATGAAAAAAATAAAATGGATTTTATTACCACCCAGAGTTTCTATTTATTGTCACACTAATTGAAAATCTTATGCTGGTTCCGAATAAAATACCTGACTTCTCATCCTCAGTAATTGGTATTTAATTTATCTAGAGGAATAAAACCCATTCAAATGATAACATTAAATTAAATTATTTGTATAATAAACGATATTTAGGAATCACATTACCAAAATCATCAACCAGATAAGAATCATAGATTAGTGATGCAATAATTGTCTCCTTAAAGGTTTTCATTGAAAACTTATTATCTAATTGTTTGGATTGCATTTTGATTCCCTTATTAAATTCATTAGATATAAAAATGTGTGTATATCAAGGTGAAAATAATATATTATTAGTTTTTTATTTGATGATAATTTTACATCTCACCATTCAGTTATCAAAACCAATATATGAAATAGTGGTTTCATAAATATTTCCATTTTAATATTAGATTAAAATGTTAAAAAATCGATCATCATTAGTAAACATTAGATTTATGAACTAGTTACCATATTCCCATACTCATTTTATTTTAAATACAAAAGTATTGGATGTGAATTCAAAGTATATTCCTCTATACTCACATAATTATCTAACATATTCAAATAATATAATCATTCAATTACTCGATGGACATTCTTCCAAAATATAAAGCATTTACCGGTCAACATAAGACAATTTCTACTATATTTACATCCATTTTTTTTGCCTGAATAAAAGGGAATATTATTTTTTCTATGGGATTTAATGTTTCCATAAATTTTTATCTATTTTTTGAATAAACCCATGTGATTGTTTGGAAAACCCAATCACTATTTCTTTGTTAGAAACATAATGAAATATTTCTTATTAACTATTAAAGTCCCTATTGTCTAATTCTCTTTGAATTCATGGTTTTTTTATTCTAAAAAATTTGATTGACATTAATTAAAGTTGGCTGATAATACTATATGAAAACCTCATAAGTATTATAAAATTCATCCCAAAAGTACCAATAGATTCATCCTCATTATTCATTAACTCAATATAATCCTTCTCTATTTTTCTATGTTGAATATGATGAATGTATTTATTAAAAAATATGATATTGAACTCATCTCATTACATGGAGTCAGTTTCATCTTGTTGACTCATATTATTGATAATATTTCATAATTTATCAATATTTCCTTCCATGTGATATACAAAAAATTATTTTTATGCACCAAAAAATAGAGAACAAAAAATATCATTTGAATTGTATTGATCTATTTACCAACAACAAACATATTAAGGTTGCAGGTGGGGTTAGACTAGGAAGAACCCACCCAAAAGTTTTAGTCTTTTATCATTTTGAGTTTCATGATGCTGATGAATTGTGTTGGGAACTATATTATGATATTCCTACTGTTAGTGAGGTTCTTTGGGATAGTTTAGTCTTATAACTAATTGTTGTCGATCTCGATGATGGCCTACCGTCAGTTGAGGTGATCATTATTCACAATATTCATCTTGATGGTGGGGCCCTTAAAATGGGGTGACGGTTGGGGTATTCTTTAAAATATGGTTTCCACACATGATATATTCAATACACAAACTGCCACTATGTGATTGATGTAACGGTTTAGGACATTGAAGGTGATATGGCCTCTAATGATGGATTGAAGGGAACCCACGAAATGAAGTATTACTCATCACTTCCTCCCTCGATGGATACTAGGTCAGTGAAGAAAGCCATCATATGGACGTCCAGGGAAATTTAGGTGATTCTCCTTAGAAATACTTTGAATTTATCATGAGTTCAGAAGATGATGTGGCTGAACAGATTTTGTCTCTTAATGATACAGAAGAAGAAAACACTAAAGAAATGGTAGATAATTTAGAAGGACTCATTGATGAGCATTATTCATGGATCGACAAGCATTGCATAATTTTGGTTGGGGGTTCAAAAATGGGAAGACTAGACTTCATGAGTATATCTAGTCCTTAGACAAGCTACCGATTCAGTTCGAAGATCTTATAATGGATGATTATAACATGCATGTAAACTATATATCTTGAAAATTATTTAGGTATTTTATCTTTGGTAGGATTAAGTTTTCCAGTAATTATTCTCTTATATCTTATTATGGTTGAACTCAAGTATCTCCCAGTAACCATAAAATAGTTTTAAAGATAATAATTATCATTTTCTGTCAGTTATGTCACTCATAACTAGAACCCTTCTCATAAATTCCGTCATTATAAATTTTCTAAAAAATTGGAAATAAAATATAAGAAATGTTTTGAAATGATTCTTAGGAAGGGAAATAAAAGGGACAAATCAACATATCATAAGCATATGTCTAAAAGAACATAATAATAACATTTAAAAATCATAACCTATATATCATTGATCATAAACATGGGTCATGGAATAAAAATTTCTAGTTCATATGACATGAATCATTATAAATGAAAAGAACATGATCCCTAATAACATATCATTGTAAAAGGACATAGATTTTTGGTATACACATAATAATGGATGATCATTTACCAATAAGTCAATTTTCATTTAAGAAACTATTAATCTCGAATGGGTTCACTCCCTCCAAACAATCATAGTGGCCATGGTTCACTCCCAATATGATCATGTGGAAAAATTAATTTATTAAACTATTTTCACTACCTATTCTCATTCTATTATTATCACGAGATAAATATATTTTCCAAATTCATTGGAGGGAGATATAGGGGTTGACTGGAAATATAATATGGATTATACATATGGGTGCCAAATTATTATGATAAATATATCATATGATAAACCATGGAAATAAATAGGTTTCAAAATCATTTAATAATATAATAACCTAGATAAATGAAATAGTTTTCCAAAACATTTTATCATTTAATCATATCCAAACCCATGGAAAAAGAAGTTGGTTTTATAATCATTTTCCATGGTATAAATCTTTGATTAGAAACAAGTTTCATAAAAATATTGTATTATAAACATAAAACATTTATAGAAATAATAAGAATTTTATTATTGTATATTATCCCTGGAAAATTATTGTACAATCAATAGATGTCATCGTAGATTGAAAATAATTTTTAAAGACCACATATAACATTTAATTGGGTAAATAGAAATTCGAATTTGATAATTACTTTTCAAATTTGAAAATTCATAAAACAAATTTAGGATACTAATCAATTAATAAAAAAAATAAATGTTATGATTTAAATAATTTACTGGTCATGATAGTGAAATATTCTTTTCATGTCATATAAATTTAAAACAGATATTATTTTATCTTTTTTGGTAAAATATAATGGCACAAAATTCACAAAATGGCAATGAGATTCTTATTAAATACATTCAAAAAAATTACAAAAATGGTAAAAATGATATAAATACCCATTTTAGAGTAGTAATAAAATTTTCAAAAAAATATTTTTAGAAAAACAATGATACAGAAGTAAAAAAAATATTCCACCAAAGAGATATATAATGTTTTTTATACTATTATTTTATTCCATGAGTAAATAAGGACATGTAAATGAATGTAATACATATTAATTAATGAAATAAAATTATAATAATAAACACCATGAGTTTCTATTGAGAAATTTTATAATATTCCATAATCATAATGATAAACATAAACAATCCAGATAAAAATAGAGATTGTATCACCAAACCCTTACCACATGTTAAGATTCAAACATAATATCCTTGAAATAATAATGGTATAAAAAACCAAAAAAAATATCATTATAATAAACATATTCATGAAGTTACATTTTAATGGTTCTTTATATTCAACTCAAAGTAGAAGATATTTTTACAATATAATTTATGCCCAAAAGAAGATTAATTAAGACAAAAATACCTTACTTTAATTATCAACTTTTTTTATACACAATCAAACCATTTTATTAATAATGATTATTTTATAAATCTAATAAAATAAATAATAATATGCATCATACTATATATTATATACTTAAGAAATTTTATATCAACTTTATTAAAAATTCATTGTTAAAATCATATTTCCGGGATAACTACTTCAATATTTTTGTATGTATTGATTTTTTATTCTTATTCATTTTAAATTGATCATGTTTCCATCATATTAATAGTTTTAACCATGATAAAAATAATATATATATATATATATATTATATATTTATTTACGGAAATCTATTAATGTAAGAGGTTGAAAATGTATTTCGACATTCATGGATTTGGTAGCTCGTGCATATACCTGAATGATGCTACAATTCTATTGGGATATCACTTTAAATAAATTTAAAAAATAAATTACTTTTAAATAATCAAAATATTTCATATATATCACTTATTTTTATTAAAATTATACTTATTACATTTCATGTATTGCATATGTGGAAAATGAATCACATCGCTTCGTGAGGTGGTAGTCTTTCGTACACAGAGGTGATGCTATCATATTCTTAAGAATGTAAATTAATAATATTAATATATTATTATAATGAAATGTGTATTGTAATTTAATAAATATCATATACTTATTTCTTACCTATCATTATATCCATCCTTGATACGTGGTGATGGAGAACAATTTACATCAGTTCCTCAGGCGGCAGTCATCTGTACACACACTAGATGGTTCCATTTTCACCATTTGATAGAATATGAGATGGATATATGTTATAAAAGAAATATAATAAAATATATGTATATTGTTGATATTTTTTCTATTATATCATCATATTTGGAGAAGACGTTAAGGAGCTGAATTTAAATTAAAACAAAAACACAAGTTCAAGAAATATTCATCTTATTCAAATAACTTATTTAGGTTTATACCTAAAACCCTATCACAGGGGTTTAATTATAAAAATAAGGACTTTTGTATGTTTGGATGCCCTTAAGGATGATGTTTTTGTACTTATTAGATGACCCAATAGTTTTTTTATGTGTTAAATAGAGAGGATATGTGTTTCCCTTTTCTAGGATGAGGGTATGATATACATGGTATTTTTGAAAAGAATTGTCATGAACCATCCCCCGGGGCCCATGCCGTGACTACCCCAAGCCCGCCTCCCATAGGCTAGGGGATGGAAACTAGTACTGAAAGGTGTATTCCCTAATATGAAAAGGCTTTGCATTTATCATTTACAAACACATGTTCCAAGAACACAACAAGAAGCAACTGTGAAGTAATTTACTGTAGTAAAAGTGTACTAAAAGTAAATGGGTTGGAATACAAGACCAACTAGAAATGTACAAGTACAATTGAAAGAGTACAAATCAACTTAAAGTGTGAAAGCAACACCTGGATCATCCACTACAGATCCTACTACATGGGTGGCTACAGATCACATCCATAGTAGTCCACGTCCGCATTTCTCCTCTGTATCACGTCATGCCGAATTTCCACCTATGAGCACTGTCCAGTCCTAGCTCCCTCAGCCTCGATCAATGGTGTACGTCGTATACACAAGACACAACAAGGTGCTGGTGAAGCCCATGCAGGGATGAGTATAACGATACTCAGTAGGGACCCCGAGTCCCCTAAGGTCTCCTAGAATTATAAAATGAAAAACCATAGGGTAAAACCATGAAGTTAAAATACCACACTGGTAAAGTACCCCAGAGCATAACCTCAATCACAAGCACTAAGAAAATAAATCTCACACCAGGATTTATTCTATGGGTAGTTACAAGTAACATCCCTATAGGAAACATGAAAACACCTCATCTACCAGAGAACATCTCCTCTATCAAGTATAGTGGTCCTGGATCATCACATAGAGGCACATACCACTAATCATGAAATTTTGAAGTACTGCTCCCCATAACGTACTATGGGTCTTCCGGGTTACACAGATTCATCCCCCACCCAACGCGGTCTGCTATGGTAACCCTCCTTATTGTGTAACATGGTTTCTACACATTGTGGCCGGCCAGGTCACACAGTAAAACCCACCCCCATCGTGGTCTGCTAAGGTACTCCTCCCCATCGCGTGACGCAAACTTCAAGTCACTCTGAGTCCAAAATTCAGCAGACGTCAGGTCCCAGCTAGTCAGAGGGTTACATATGTAGTGCGCTTGGAAGAACAAATCCCTATGAAATCAATCATATCTTAACCAGAAAATAGTCTGAAAAAGAAGTAACCTGATTATTTTCCTTGTTATAAGTGATCCAATAGAACAGATGGTGCGTCAGTCAGATGCCTACAATGTTCATTATTGGCATTTCAGTTCTGAGGGACTAGTTTTATTTTGGTGTGATCCAAACCTTCCAAATTACAAGTATCTCCAAAACAATAACGGAGAAAGGAAAAAAGGACCATTTTTCTCCAAAGGTCCCAATGCCATAGAGGGTTATTCAAACATGCATCTGGTATTTAAGGTAGGCCCCTATGAGTGTTTCTAGGCCTGGTTCCAGTCTGACCTGGTTGGAACCACCCGAGCAGAACAGGTTTGGGTGGGAATGAGGGGGACTCGGCATACGAGGCCGATGTTCGGTCAGGCCTTCATAGGGAGTCATGACGCGCATGGGGCAGCCCGGCCCGCATTGAATGGTGGTCCACTGGGGTGGTGGCCTAGTTCGAGGGTGGCAGCTCACTAGGTTGGAGGCCCAATCAGAGGGTGGTGGCCCACCCTGAGGGCAGTGACCTAACTCCAAGGATGGCAGCCTGACATTGAGGGTGGTGGCCCGACTTGAGGGTGGTGGCTCGGCTCAATGGAAGTGTCTCGATCTAAGGATGGTGTCCCGTTCCATGGGTGGCTTCCAGGCTCCAAGGGGGCTGGCCTGACTCAGGGAGCGGTGGCCAGACACAAGGGCGAAGGACTGGCTCGACGGAAGAGGCCCGGTCCAATGGTGGTGGCCCACTCTAAGGGTAGTGGCATGGCTCTGAGTGCGGTGACCTAGTGCGAGGGTGGCTACCCACTCTGAGGTAGGTGGCCCGACTCGAGTGGGCAACCCAGTTTGATTGTAGCACCTGATCTAAGGAATACGACATGTCTCAAGGGCAGTGGCCCAGTCCGATGTTAGCGTTCTGCTCCGAGGGAGGTCGCCCAAATCCAATGGCAGCGGACCTATGTGAGGGTCTTGGCCCACTCTGAGGGTGGATGCCCAGCTCGTGGGTGGTGGCCTGGGATGGTCAGGCATGGGAGAGTGTAACCCACTGGATTCCCAGATTCCCGGACGGCCCAAATGTCGTTCGGTTGATAGGGCGGCAGTGTCGCGTGGGCACCGCTCAGTCATCACGGAACCCACCAGAGGTGGGTTTGGCCTCCGCTGCGGCATCATCCGCTACTTTCGTTCCACAATGGCGTGGAAGTTGGGCTGCCTTCTTTCCCACGGTCATCCGTCATGCAGGCTACCTCCTCATATCGCCACAGTTATTTAGCCTTGGCCTTACTCTTTTGGTATGCATCGGCGTGCTCGTGGTCTTCCATGCAGTCGTAAGGATATAAAGATGGTGGATGGTTCAGGCCGAGTTCGTTAGTCCTGCACCCTCCATGTTAGATAATAAACATGAGGGGGTTAAGGGTTTAATACCAATGAAATTATACATCAATATTAACCCCATAAGATTCCTCGCAATAACCTCCCACAAAAGAGAATGAATCATGGGACAACCCGTTCATCGACTGACCCGTTTTCATCCTATAATTTCATGAATGGGGAAGAGGGAAACAAAAACACACAAACAGAATATATCCCCCTACTTTGGAAACCTATTGGAGTTCGTCCGCATTGAAGGTGGGTTAGCATTCATCATCGGTGCAACTGGTTCCCAAAGACGCCACTCGTATGTCGCCATCCAGTTAGTGGTTTGGTGTCACCTATTACCTTCCTCTAGGCTAGGTCAACCTTTTAAGGTTTTGGCGTCATGGAACTCCTTCAGCAGTTCCTTGCTTGGTGAAGCTTTGCGGGTACCTCCCCCCAAGCTCCATAAATATAAAAGTGGGGGAGGGTAAGTAACGACGATGGAATTTAATGGTGTCTCATTAATTAGGTAGCATCTTAATTTCCCCAAATGTTATTGTTACTTAGATAGGTGGGTCAATCTATTTATTGGACTGACACGCTGTCTGTCCCACCTTACATCTTGTCTGTTAGATAAATAGAATAAAAATAAAATAATAAAGTAATTTTATTTATTCTATTAAATAGTTCGAAAACTAACATTTTCACCAGACCTACTATGGTAAAAGTAAATCATCCCTTAAGAGAATCTCGACACTGTAGATTAAATGGTGGCCACAAGATTTTTAATCCAAGGTATTGTTTAATATTTAGAAAATTCCAGTTGCACATTTACTAAATGTACCCGAAAAAAATCAATAAATTATTAACATTCACCCTCAACCCACACCGGTAGAGGATAGACTCCCCTTAAAGAGACCACTACCCAACGAACCCAATGGTACTCTCGTATTTTCAATCCACGATACCGTTTAGAGGTGTGTATTTTACAGTAAAATATTTTCCACTTAATTATATTATTTACAGCCAAAAAGTAACATTCAATGGTGGTTTGTGCCGAACAATGTTTATATCAACCTAAGGAAAACATACCCTCATTATTTCAGTGGTGGCCTTGGATTTTCAATCTTAGTTACCATTCAAGAGTTATAAGCATTTGAAAAATAAAATAATTTTATTTAGTTATTTTATTTACAATTATTCCATTTTTAGGTTTTCTCACAAGAGGCATTTACCAACTAAACATAAGTAGCGCATATTGTAATCCCACTATTCTTAGCGTAGTGGTGCCCTTCGATTTCTGATCTGGGCATTTGTTTAAGAGTTATGCCACTTTTTCATGAAAACTACTTACGTGTGTTATTTAAAGATTAACTAAACTTCGACAAATCATTCTGGGCACTAGGAGTCTTAGAATCACACACTGTTAGATTTCGTGGTCTCAAAATAATTCCATATAATTTAAAAAACATACGGAAATTATGGGAAATTAAATTCTCCCCACCTTGGGGATTTTCATACCTGAAATCCAAAACACGGACTAAAAAAACAAATGGTGGTACTGATCTTGTATCTGAGCCTCAGGCTCCCATGTAATCTCTTAGAGGTTCTCGTGATGCCAGTTAATGCACACTAGAAGTATAGATCATCCACTAAAGACTCAATCATGTCGATACTCAATATCTACTGGAACCTCTGTAAATGTCACACCATTATCTAAATCTTACTCACCATGGTCAATGCTGTGAGATGGGTTTTTCATGTATCTCTTTAGCTGGGATACGTTAAAGACATTGGGCACCTTCTCCAACTTCGGTGGAAGTGACATGTGCTATGCCACCTTGCCTATCCTATGATATATCAGAAATGTCCGGATAAACCATCTTGTTAACTTTCTACATCGACCTAATCTCCATAGTCCCTACTAAGGAGAGACTCGCAAGAAAACGTGGCCCCCCTCCAGGAACTCTAGAGGTCTCCATCTCCCATCAGCATATGACATCTGTCTCCTCTGTGTAGTCTTCATCCACTCTTGGATGGTTAGAACCTTCTCAGTGGTGGCTCATACCAACTCTGGATCCATAAGTGCTGACTCCCCTAGGTCTGTCCTGCATAGTGGTGATATGCAAGGTCAAATGTATAGGTCCACAAATGGAGCCATACCTATGGTAGAGTTATAACTATTGTTCTAGGAAAACACTACTGTGGGTAAGTGATCCTCCCAAATCCATCCAAAATCTAGGATGCATGCACAAAACATTCCCACTAACATCTGAATGGTCTCCTCCATCTAACCATCTATCTTAGGATAAAAGGTGGTGCTCAAATGTAGATGAGTCCTGAACTCCCTCTATAATCCCTTCCACAACTTGGATGTAAAATTTGTGTCATGGTCAGATATGATCATTGATGGCACCCCATGGAGTCAAAAATTCTCTTTAATATAGAGGAGTCCCAAGCACTCTACCGATCCATACTCTTGGATAGGTAGGAGGTGGTATGACTTGGTGAGTCAGTCAATCATTACTCAAATGGAGTCATGTCCCATGGACGTACGTAGAAGCCTAGTCACAAAGTCTATGGAGATCCCATCCAACTTCCACTCTGACACCTCTAATGGTTGAGTTAATCATGCTGGAACCTAATTCTTGAACTTCACTTCCTGAAAAACGAGGGATCATGAAACAAACTATGTGACGGTGTTCTTCATCTTTAGCAACCAGTGTTGATGTCGGAGGTCATGGTACCTCTTTTCCTCACCAGGATGTACCACTAGAGGGGATGTATTTAATTCCCTCAACAAATCCTCCCGTAGTGCCACTGGTACAATGGTACGCCCTTTGAATAGGATAAAGTGCTCCCCACATTCCGAAAATCCATCTAGTGCTGGTCCTGGGGATATCTGAGAATATTGTGTCTTGTAGTCGGTGTCCCAAACCTGTGCCACCCAGACTCACAGAAGGAGTGGGGGAGTCACATTCATAGACTAGAGTTATGTTGCTTCATCTCTATCCATGAACGATATCTACATCGCGGCTAGCTGCTCTGTCACCTCACTCAGTAGTTGTTGACCAGACCTCCTACTGAGTGCATCATCTACCATGTTCCCCTTCCCTAGAGAATAGACTATCTCATGTTCATAGTCCTAGATTAATTGTAGCTATTTTCGATGTCTGAGGATCAAGTCCTTCTATGAGAAGATACACATGAGACTCTTGTGATCTGTGTAAATAGTAAACCATTCACCAATCAGGTAGTGCCATCGCATCTTCAGTACAAAGACCAATGCTGCCAACTATAGGCCATAGGAAGTATTGTTATACATGTCAGTCTCTGTATCTACTTCTATAATCTTTACTGACACTTCTCCATCCACAAAAAAGGCTCCGCCGTCAACATCAATGCTGACAAGGGTGCCTCCACCTTGGAGAAGTCTAGTTAAAAACTCTGGTAGTACCCATCCAAAGTAGAAGTCCCTCTCCCTTCCAGGAGGTAACCCTGGAAACATCTTTTGAAAATGTGTCCCCACACACTACCACACCTCTTGGGAACTAAAAACCCAAAACTCCCTCTTCCAAGAGGATAAGTCTTGTCGAATCTAGAGTGATCGGCTTCACCCTTCTATGCATCAGTTTATCCTCTACTACCTGGGTTTTCCTTTTTCTTCAACCTAGGAAAACCCCATTCCCACATTGAACATAAACCACAAACATTATTCCTAATACAGTGGAATTTAGTATGAACTGTGAATGCCCGGTTCATACCCAAAAATATGTCTTAAGGCCCTGACAATGCCACCAAGAGGTTCAAACTGAAACTCATACATCAAGGTTCATATCACACAATCGGCGTAAGTGTGATTATCGAGTCTCCTCCCGAAAGTATCACCAGACATGAGGGTCAAGTCATTTGTTTTACAATAAAATCTAGTTCTTGGACAAGATTAATGGACTGAAGTAATGATTAGTACCTATGTCTATTGGTAAGACATCAAGTAGTATACGCAGACCATACCATTATACATTCCTGTAGTCCTTAGGTCACAATCCTTGACCGCATGCAGCTACTCCCTCCCCTTTTCCATCAGCTCCCTGAGCCTGGTGGGGACCACAATTAAGTGGGTGTGGTACCACCTCATGTTGGTTTCCTAGATCCACTTCCACGTCTGATTCCATATGGATTCATTTTCCCAATATCTTTTTCATCCAATATCATTTTACATGCCCAAGACTCCGATAATGGCATCAATTTCATTCTTTCATACTGTAAACATTCACTGCATGTATCCACTCAGCCAAAGAAAATTCTACCACACATGTTCTCTCCAGAACCCTTACATAGGTATGAATGCAAATATGAATATTTCTGGATCACACATTCTTATACACAACTCACTCGGATGTCTGAGCCTCTAATAATTGTTCGTGTTGTATTCATCGTGTAACAGGAATGGTCGGTATGCCTCGATAAATACTCAGCTATCGACATGTTGTCCGGCCAAAGATTTAGAATCTCTAGATAACTCTCATCCCTTATCTCTTTATGTAAATATTAAACCTTCTATAAAAATGGTTCACAAGAATGTACTTCAAACAATCACTTCTTAGCAAGATCAGTGTATCCTAAACCCTTTCGACATCCTATTGATCCACATAGAATGCTCACTATCAGGACCTCTATCTAATCGAATGGTTCCCTAGAAATATGTAAACACAACCACCTCCCCAAGTTAGTCCTTTTCCACCTGTGAGTCGGGCTTGCCTCGGATTTCGAGGGGTATCCGATTCTGATACTTGTGTAAGGAACTAAGCCTACATGTGTTCACTATTGGTAACACTGATTATACCAGCTAACCAATTGTCAATGCTATAGCTAACGCACTACACGAAAGTACTATCTTGGGAAATGGTCCAAATACTGAAGTCTCATCACTATGTCGACCATCCTCATGGTTACACACTAAAAAAGACTAGAAGCTAACACCACCATCTTCACTTCTGGTGTCTCATTTATGTAGAAAACACTATCCACAACCTCCATCATGTCTTCAGCCGCCAGCGGGTCTGTCTCACCCCAGAACCTTGGAGGCCTCTTCTGTGGAAACTCATTCAACGCGCTCTGTTGGTGGGCACCCTCTGCTTGTGGGCTGGTGGAAACGATATCCCAACAGGTATTGGTCTTACTAGTACACCACCCGAAGGTGAAAAGTAGTAAGGGGGCCATGTACCGAGGCCTCATCGCTCGGTGGTCCATCAACACATACTCTCTTAGGAAACTAGGGTGGTTATCTTCGTGGGAGCTTGTTGATAAGGAATTGGTGCACCACAGTCATGAAGTTATACCTGGTGAGATAAATCCATGTAAATTAAAATAAAAACTTTTCAAAAACACACACATTCAATTTTTTCATTCACAAAGTCGGAAATCAGAATTCAGAGTCCTGGTGTATGGATACATCAGCTGCCGCACCAACACTGGATTACCCAAGCTAAAAACCACACTCATAACACTTAAAACTATTTACACATAGAAAATATCATAGTCTTATTTCTTCGGTATAACTGAACTCCATTGATACCACTTTTTTAGGACCCATCCCTCAGGGACAGTGCTGTGACTACCTCATGCCGGCCTTACATCAGCCAGGGACTAGCGACAAGCAACTAACGGAATATTCCATAAAATGGGAATTCATTGCATTTAACCAATTTAAACACATGGTCCGAGAACACATCAAGAATCAACTATGTAGTAAACTTTTGGAGTTAAAGTGAAATAAATGTAAAAGGGCCAGAATACAAGATCATCAAGAATAGTAAAATTATGACCGAGAAGTAAAATACAATTGTAAGGTGAAAAGTAGATCCTGGATCATCCACCATGGGTCTATCCTAATGGGTATGTTGAGATCGCCTCCATAGTACTCCATGTCTCCCTATATCCTCCATGTCATGTCATTCAGAATTTCCACCTCCATGCCAATATAGTCCTTACTCCCTTAGTCTCGATCAATGTTTTATGTCTTCTACACAAGACACATCAAGGTGTGGTTGAATCCCATGCAGTGTTGAGTATAATGATACTCGGTAGGGACCTCATGTCCTTGAAGGTCTCCTTTTATTCCACAATGAAAAACCATAGGCTAACACCACGAAGGTAAATTACCACAAAAGTAAAGTACTACATAGAATAACCTCAATCACAAGCATAATGTAAAGATAACTCATGCAAGGAATTATTCTAGTGATAGCAACTAGTAACATCCATAGTCACAATGGTGAATGTCTCAGCTCCTGGAGAACTCCTCCTCTATCTAGTACACAGGGCCTATTGTTTCACACAGAGGTGCTTCCCAGTATACTTGAATTGTAGATTTACTGCTCCCCATCGTGTATTGTGGGTCTGGGGGGTCACACAGAGCCATCCCTCCCCCCCAACGTGGTCTGCTAAGGTACACCTCCCCATCACGTACTGCGGTTGATCCCCACAGTGGCCCACCAGGTCACACAGAACCACTAAACCCCATCATTGTCTACTAAGGCACTCCTCCCCATTGCGTACCACAACCGTCGAGTCACTCTGAGTCAAAGTGTTTACAGGCATCAGGTCTTAGCCAGTCCAAGGGTTCTGTACATAGTGTGCTTGGGAGAACCACTCCCCAAGCAATAATTCATATCTCAAATAGCACGAATTCTAACAATAAATTAAACTGATAATCCACCTTGTCTTTAGGGTTCTAATGCAATAAACGACATGTCAGACGGACGCCCGGTCTGTGAGTTATTTGCATTTCAGTGCTGAGGTCCCGGTCAGATTCAGATGCGATCCAACCCCGCCAAACTCCATGTTTCCTGGAAACTATAATGAAGTAAATAAAATTTTAAGTCTTAATCCAAGGATCCCAACACCACACATATTTTATTTAACAGGCGTACGGTCCTCATGATAACCCCCTTTGAATGTTTCTTGGCCTGGGTCTAGTCTGACCCAGACAGACCAATAGAGCCCGACCCTGTCTAGGCGAGGTCGCGGTGGTATCAGCCCGTGGGGCCGATATTTGGTCTGATACTCTAGAGGTTGGCATGAAAGGGTGGCTTGGCCCGAATAGGGAGGCCCACAAAGGGGTGGCCCAACCCGCGTGGGGCGGCGTCCCGCTCCAGTGATGACCCGGTCCGAGTGCAGCGGCCCACTCCGAGTGCGGCGGCCCGGCTCTAAGGGCGGTGGCCCAGATCCAAGGAGGCGGCTCGAATTGAGGGCGGAAGCTAGGTTATAGGGTAGCTGACCGGTCTAAGGGTGGTGGCCCGATCCGAGGGCGATGGCCCGGCTCCAAGGGCAGCGACCCGAATCAAGGGCAGCAGCCCATCCTGAAGTCGGCGGCCAGATCTGAGGGTGGAGACCCAGTGTGAGGTCGGTGGCCCTGTTCTGAAAGCGTCGGACCGGTTCTAAAGGTGGTGGCCCGCTCAGAGGGAGATGACCTAGCTCGAGTGTAGCGGCCCAGTTTGAGGGTGGCATCCTGCTCCGAAGGAGGCGGCCTGGCTCCAACGACGGTGGCCTGGTGCGAGGGTGGTTCCTCGGGCTTAGGACAGTGCCCCCCTCCAAGGGTTATGGCCTGACTCGTGGTTGACAGACCGATTTGGTCAGACACGGGGGGGGGGGGGGGGGGGGTGTTACCCCTAGGTCTTGCAGATTAACGAACAACCCAAGGTATTTCGGTTTGCAAGGTGGGGGCGCCAGTGGGTGCTGCTCAATTGCCGTTGAACCTTCCGGAGGCGGGTTCAGCCTCCACAATGGCTTCAGACGTGACTTTCCTTCACCAGCGGTGTGGTAGTCGCACTGCCTTCATTCCCATAGTCAGCTGTTATTCCATCCACAACCACCGTTCACCATGAATGATGAGCCACGACCTTTCTATTGTGGGGTCTGTCGACATGCTCGTGGTCATCCAAGGTGGAACATGGACATCAATATAGTGGAGAGTTTGGGAAGAGATCATTAGGCACACGCCCTCCATGTTTGCTCGTAAACTTGTGGGCGGTTGAAGGTTTTATAAAAATTAAATTATACAACAAGATTAACCCCACAAGATTCCCCAGATTATCCTCCCACCAAGACGAATGAATCATGGTTCAACCCATTAGTCAGTTTACCTGCGTTCTTAATATAATTTCAAAAACTGGGAAAGGGAAACAATAACGCACAAAAAAAACCCCTACTTAGAAACCACATTAGAGAGAATCTGTGCTTGAAGGTGGGTCTGCATTCATCATCCCCGTAACTGGTTCCCAATGACGCCACTTGTACGTCACCTTCTGATTTGTGGTTCAGTGTCACCCATCACCTTCTATTGGGTTGGCTCCGTCTTCTAAGGGTACGACATCATGGTCCTTCTTTAACACTTCCTTGTTTGGAAAAGCTATGCCGGTACCTCCCCACAAGTACCATATATATAGGAGTTGGGTAGGGTTAGTAACGATGTTGGAATTTAATGGTGGATCATTAATTAAGAAGATTCTTAATTTCACCCAATGTTGTTATCACTTAGATTAGAAAGTCAAGACAATGATTTTCTTGACATGACGCCGATCCCACCTTACTACTTATCTGTTGAAGGAATAGAATAAAAATAAAACAGTAATGTTATTTTATTTATTCTATTAAAAAGTTCAAAAAACTATCTTTTCCTATAGACCTACTGTGGTCGATGTGAAGCCTCCCACAAGTGAATCACATCAAAACGGATTTATTGATGCCTTCAGATTTTTAATCTGATAAATAGCTCAAAGGTAAGAAAATTCAGCTCATGTGTTTACTGAATGTACCTAAAAAAAGTTCATTAAATTATTAACAGTCATCCTCGACCCGTTCCAATCGAGTTTAGGCTCTGCCAAAGTGAAACCTGCGCAAACGAACCCAAAAATACTGCCAGATATCCAATCTGAGTTTATGTTTATATGTTATGGATTTTACAATAAACTAATTGTCACCTAATTATTTTATTTACGGCCAAAAATTAACATTCACTGGTGGCCCCCTGCCCCCAATGTTAGAATCTGGCTAAAGAGAGCATACCCTCACAAGTTCAATGGTGGCCTTGGATTTTTTATCCTAGTTACTGTTCGTGAGTTATTAAAATTTTAAATAAAAATAATTTCATTCAATTATTTTATGTACAATTATTCAATTTTGGGTTTTCTCATAGGAGTCCTGCACCAACTAAACTTAAGTCACGTCTAGGGTAAAACAACCATCCTGAGTGCAACTATGCCCTTGAATTTTTGATCTGTGAACCCATTTATGAGTCCTCACCATAATCAGAATTTTTTATTGAAATAAGGGAAGAGAACCTAAAGGAGGAATACAAATTGCCGGAGATTTTAGAGGCCAAAAATAATGAAAACCAAAGGCATCACCCATAACAATACTCACTCCTTGGGGTGGAATAGATCATGTACAGTGAAAACACGTGAACACATCTTTCATAGGAGATTTAGAGGCTAGATAATCCTCCGCTCTATTCCCATCGTTCCAAATTTTAGAGATCTCTAAGTCGTCATGCAACAACTTCCTGCATCTCCGAACATGATACGCAATAGGACAAGGGGTATATAAGAGACCATGAAATTCCTTGTGCAAGACTAGAGATTCCATTTCCAAGGGATTAAGGGGATGTTACTGCTAAAACAAAACTCCAGACCAGCAAGGTGAGCGTTAGCTTCAGCCTGAAAAGTACATCCCTTACCAATGTTGGCATGAAAGCAATAACAACTGAACCTCTATTATCCTTGACCAAACTGGCTACCAGAATTACTCCAGAGCTGCATGAACCATCTTTGTTAAGTTTCGGGCTAGAGAAATGAGGATTCCATCTCAACCATCGACCCATAGAGAGGTTAGGATAGGCCAAGTTGTCTGACCTGGAACCTAGTATAGCGTTCAAGGATGGAGATGAATCCCGATGCTGAATAAGGTAACCTAAATCAACCTACAGATTTCTTGTTCGTGAGGTAATGGAAAGCATTGATATGGAAATACCCACATAATGATCATTTCTTTTTACATTCCAAATAAAAAATCTCCCAACTGCAAGGTTTCAGACTCTAGCTTTGAACTCCATACTATTTTTTCTCAAACCATGGAACCATTGGACAAGAAAATCCATGGATGTGTAATTGGTAATGGAGATTCATGTGAAGATTCCATACTTACCCCACACATGGCGAGCCCATTTTCCCTCAAAAAAAGGTGGAAGATGGTATCTTTAATGGGAATAGAGAAACATGAACATCGAGATTCCATATGAACTCTCACTTTTTTTATATTTTCCTATGTAGACAATGAATTTTTCCTGACGCGCCACATAAAAATTTTTGTATTTTTCAGGATGATCTTTGCACCAGATCGCCTCTCCCCAGTCGTCATTCACCTCCAAAGAATGAGTCACTTTGTGAAAATTCTTCACCGAAAAAAATCCATTCACAGATCCAGTGAAGAATCATGTATCGGGGGAAGAAGATAGCTCGATGAGAATGGATTCCCTTCGTTGGTCTAAGTTAAGAATGGCCATTGGGAAAACAAAGTAACATCTTGCCTAACTGAAGGATATGTCCAGTGAAGGACACCCAGGGAATCCGAGTTTGCTCAAAGCCCAATTTGGATTCCAAAAATTGATCTCACCCTAAACAACAATCTAGTGAGTATGATTATCAATTCTATAAATAAGGGTTTGGATCATACACCACATTAAAGATATATGTCCTTGTGGGATCACAAAAAAATCCCTATATTGTTTAGCAGAAAAACATCTCCATAAGGTTTGACCATCCAAGAACTCGCAAGCGAGCTTCGCATGCATACCATTCATGGCTCCGAAAATTCCCTTCACCCTAATGCCCGCTTCCTTGGTACGTCTAGCTAGATGATCCCAGGAAGCCCAATGACGATGAACCTCCCCTTAAACATACCATATGAAAAATTCCAAGAGTTTCTCCATCCACGAAATAACAGAAGATGGGACTCTTGTCGAGGAATGAACATACATAGGAATGGAGGATATCACACAGTTCACAAGTGTGATTCTCCACCCAAACGACAGGAAGTGACTCTTACAATTAGTATTCATATTAGTGACTCTTTCCACCAAATTATCAAACTGATGAACATGATGTATGCCCAAGGAAATCAGAGCCCTAAGGTATTCCATCAAAATATCCCTTCTGCTAAAACATAGACTATCTTCAAATAATTTAACCCTCATGGTTGGGAATTTATCTATGATGATCACTCAGCTTTTATCATGATTCACCACTTTCCCACTCCATTTGTATTAACATTAAATTACATCAGTAATACCACGTAATGATAATATTCACCCATTAGCAAAAAATATCGTATCATATGCAAATATTAGGTGAGAAAGACCTAAAACATTGGATTGGCACAAAAAATGAATGATTATTTCATCAAGGAGGCTCCATTTAATAAACCTACTCATGGTATAATTCTCTAGAATAAAGTGGCATAGGGAGATCATATTACCTTGCCTTAAACAACTAAGAGATTTTAAGAGACAAAAAGACTTCCCCATAAAAGATATGGACATCCACAGAGAGCTGAAACATCGGAATAAGATATTAATGATAATTTCCAAGAATCCCATACGTGTGAGAATGTTGAAAATAAAGGACCACTCAATGCGATCGAAATATTTTTCCATGTCCATATTTATTGAAATGTTAGAGCCCAATGTTTTCTGATTTAAATCATTCATCATCTCCTAGGCCAAACATATAGCATTTGGGATATTCCTTCCCTTGAAAAAGCCATGCAGCTCCTCAGCAATCCAATTGTTGAGATGCATGGAAAGTCGCCTATTGATCGTCGTGTCTAAGATCTTATAGGTAAATTTGTAGCAGCTGATCGGTCTATAATGATAAATGGGGGATGGGTCCTTTGACATAGGGATATGCACAATAGATGTGGTGCCCATTGCACAGGGAAGGCACCACCCTTGAAGAAATCATGCACAACCTCCATAATATAATTTTTAATGCAGTTCTAGGAGTCCATGTAGAATGAACCGGTTAGCCCATCAGGCCTAGGTGAACTGGTTGGATTGAGAGCGAGAGCAGTCTCATGAATCTCAGGTTCCTACGGGCACTCCGGGCCTCGGAATCACGTGCAATCCAATTTTGTGGTCTCAAAATAATTACATATAATTAAAAAAATACAGAAATTCTAGTACATTACATGAATAATGGGTGACCACATTTTACACATTACATGGTGCTCCAAAATGGATACATTTCATGAATAACCTATATATGGTAGAAATAAGGCCATATAATGTTATTTGGAAATATTTTATATCATTTTATAAATTATTTTTTTAGTTTAATGCCTAATCACTATAATTAATTGTATCTATTTTTATAATTAAATTTTTGATAGAAAATTAATTTTACCTTTTCATAAAATATTAATAATTATTATTAAAAATATGTAATCACTATTTTCAAATACTGTTCATAGATTTTTCAAATTATAATTCAAAAAAAATCATATATACGTGACAAAAAGGTATTTTTCCAAATAGAAGATATATATATGTATACAATGTTATAATATCAAAATTTCATATAAAATTGGTAAAAAAAATTTAATGGGATTTAAATATATATATTATTTAAAATTTTGATTTAAATCAATTTAAATGATATTGAACTTTGTTAATTCCTTAAATTATTTTTTAATAAAAGTATGTATTTATTAATAATCATCTATGTATTAATCATTTGAGAAAATTATCAAAAACTCACTTAAAGATAATATTGAAAAATAGAATTTAAAAATAAATATTATTTTTGAAATAAATTTTATAAAAATTTATATAAATTAATTATTTTTTCATAAAATATAAAAAAAATTATTTTGGAGGAGATAATAATTTTGAATCATATAATTACATTACATAAAATTATGTACTTTTCTAAAAATATGTTTTCTTTATATAAAACTATTATATATAATTATTTAAATTTCATTATTCTTATTCTTACATCGATTTTTAACATTTATATTATATAGTTGTTGAATAATTATAAATATTAGTAATATATTGTTGTTCATTAAAAACTCAATGTTGCGTGGAGAACTTAATTTCAATTAAATTAAATTCATTAAAAATTATTCCATAAAACATTTATTTGTTTCATTATAACAATATTAAAATGTATAACCATGTATATAATATTGTTTTGTATCCCTTTCTCTATATGATACATAATTGATATGAATTATTTATCACAAGTAAGATCATTCATTCGTGGGGTGACATTTAATTTTCTAACATTTGAATGTTCGTGTATATACTTCATGAGGAGAGATACATAGAACACATCACATATGTGAGAGAGGGTCGGTGGAATCACTATGTGGGAAACTACCATCTTGATAAGATCAACAATTTCAAAGGTAACAATATACCTGGGTATTAACTTCTATTTCTTCAAAAATCTCATAATCTCTTCCCTTGGGGAAATTTATGGAAACACGTTTTTACTATCTTCCAAATCAAGATCATCCCAGAAATTCTCATCACATATTTTCAAACAAATCTATTTTTACCTTATGTTTTACATAATTTATATAAACATATCTTAAATTTTCATAGTTATCATATCTCCTGAAATATTTATATCACTAACTTCATCCCGTAATGTTGTAATTTTACTATTCGTTCCATAAATTGCTTCCTATTGGTCCAACTGAAAGCTTGAGTGAAATCTATTGTCGTATGAGAACCCGACTACATGAAGGTAATTATCCCAACCACCTTTGAAAACAATATAAAAATATCTTAATATATTCACTATGGTGTTAATTATTCTCTCTGACTGGACATCTGTCATTTGATGATATATAGTGCTGAAAACACTACTACTATTAATGTTTAAGATAGTAAATTTTATAGTGGTTTTTTATTGTTTATATCATTAATATATTATTAATATTTTTCCAAAGAATCGTAATCATGTCATAAAAATGATAATTATAATTACGCCCCATTATTAACTATATCGATGTAATGTATTAATGAAAATGAAAATAAAAATCAATCAATCCATGGAGGTATAAGCCCACACATACGCATTGGTGGTGATTTAGTTTTCAAATGGTTTAAAAAAAAGTAATATAGTTAATCATTTTAGATTATGAAATATTTAATAATCGCAATAATGAAATATTAAAATCCCCATTACTATATTTCTTATAAAATGGTGAATTAAAAAAAATCATGTTGCGTGATGGAGGAAGTAGTTTATACAATACTTGAACGAAGGTTTCATTTTTATTAATGGAAAAGGGAAAGGTGGATAATTATTTTACCATTATTATTATAATATACTAGTATAATAATGTAAATTATTATTTTTGAAATGGATTAAAATAATTCAAAAAATAAAAAGTTTACATAAATTAAATGAAATGGAAATGGAGTGGTTAGAAATGTATACATTCAATTTTATATTATCTCAATTAAAATGGGTTAATCCTATGCTGGATTATATTTTAAGAATATCAAAACCTATTCATGGTGGATATATATTTTTAGTTTTCTCTTATTCATATTTTTAGATTATCTATGGGGGTTGAAGTGTGATTAGAAGCGAGGAGCGGAGTGTCGCATTTATATGTGAAATGGAATGGATTTTTTTATAATACACATAACTTTTTAATAAATTCATGTCACTCATAATGAAAGTGGACAAAAAATTTATAAATTTTAAACTAAAGAAAATATAATGTTGATCAAGACTCTAAAAATAAATTTGACAGATGTTTTAAAAAAATATAACACTTCACCAATTTCATTACATCAATTAGCATTTTTACTTTTACACAGGTACATCTCTTACCTTCATAATTTATCAATTATGCCTTAAATTTGAATGGAAATTTTTAAATAATTTTGAATGGATATATCTAAATATACAATAAATTTAATGTGACTAAATTTCTAAAATTGTTATAAATTTATGTTAAAATTGTAAATATATCACACAATAAAATATTTTTAGTGAAAATTTTGATAGAAACATGTGAAATGTAAAGTATAGGTTTATAAATAATGGTAATTTTTTGAAATGTAAAATATTACATCTAAAAATATATATTTGTTATAGATATTTTTTTTGGTGTTTTTTTTAAATTATATCCAATATATTACATAAAAGACATTGTTTTAAAAAAAGAATTGTATTTATAATCTTTACCTAAAATTTACTATTTAAAAAAAGTAGACATCATAATAAGAATATATCATTAATTAAATTTATAAAATAATGAATATCTTGTTAGAAAAATTCTTACATTTAGAAATTAAACATTTGATTATACTCATGAATATTAGATCTCTAGACTGTGTATTGCATGACAATTTAGGATATGGTGTTTAGATACTACAATAGGGTACTTTTTTTACATTATTCTCCTTTAAATAATTTCACTATCAAAATTGTTGTATATATGATATACTAAAAGTTTATTGATATTCCTTCTTCAAATATTCATTGGTCTACAATGTTTCCACTTGTAGTATGAGATTTATTGAAATATAATACACTGCTCAATTATTTTTATACCAAAAAACATGATATATGGTTTCAATTAATTTGATGGTGTATTTATTATATGATATTTCAAGTTCTGACGATATTTTATTAGATGTGTTCTGATGAATTTGATATGAATGTATTTCATTATTATTGAATCATGGAATAAATAATTTAATTTTGAATGGTTGGTTAAAACATTAAATTAGTAATATATATATACATAATATGTTATAGTATATTAAAATGTATAATGTACCCATATATTAACGTCCTCTCTTTACCTAATCATACAACTCACTTCTATCGTTAAACCATTAACAATTTATGATCCCCTATTTGAAATTACTTATTTTCATTTGAATATAAAAACATATATTTTGTATTCTACCATATAACTCAAATTGATCAGGAATAATTATTACCCGAATAGTCATATCAGCCACAATCTTTGGAAAAATGGTTCTTAATCCCCGACTTCATCGCAATATGTTAGAGTATGAAACCTCTTTTAAAACAATGATTTATATTATTTCATCTAAATAACTAAATCATTTATATTATTTAATAAAAATTACACCAAAGGTAGATAAATATCCAATATACCACAAAATTCAAGATAACGTGATCTCAGTATGTCTTTTAATTTCTTTAATGTCCTTTTTTAATTCCTTTTTATTGTGGTATAATAGGTAGTGCTTAATTGTATCTCATTATTTACATCCCCATGAAGAAACTTCAATAATTTTGGTGTAATGTTAGGGTCATGATATAATAGACATAACTGATTTTATAAATGAATCTATTAGATATCATAAATATCGTGATGGGTACGTTTCAACATTTTTAGTTCTCAATATGTATCTAAAAAATTGTTTTATGTAGTAAAGGGACTGATAATGGCCCATTTAACATATTTCTGCATTTGAGTATTTAGATTTCAATTTATCAAGTCTATTATAATCTTGTTACACATGAAAATGGATATAAGTAGAGGTTTCTTGGCTCCCTTATCATGTTTTATTATAGATTTTACACATTGACTTAATGATAATCCATTTAAATATTATGAATTATCTTACCTCAAAAACCCACCAGGAATTTTCTCATAAATCCCTCCACAACATTATGCTAACAGAGTGTGTAGTGATTTGTTAGCTTTGTTCTCCATCTAGTAGTTCCCACTTCAACTCTAGTATGTATGGAACACAAAAACAACTTCTAAACGTCATCACTCTATCTGTATAGTCTATGTATTTCAATTTCACATTGTATTCTAATTTAATCATCCGTTATAAGTCTTCTTCATCAGGCTTGGACATCTCTATCATTTATAGTATGGATGGTTATATAATTTCATTGACATTAATGATATATCCCCTTGAATAAAAATCAACATATCTATATTTACCAAATCAATTTATATATGATCCGTGTTAATCATCATCATTGTTATAATTCCATTTTCCCGACTTCTCAATGTATCAACCACTTATTTTTCCATCCAAGGGTATTAATGTATCTTTAATTTATAGGCCTCAGGTAGTTCCAACCATATTGTATGCCACATTGTGATCCCCTTATGAATGAATATCAAATTCAAACTCTTATGGTATATATATATTTCTCATAATTCACCATAGGTTATGTTTCTTCTTAATTTCAAATAATATATTATGGATTCTAGTACAATTTCATTAGTGGGATATTTCATTTCATTTATTTTTAGTTACCTTGATGACCATGAAATAATAATATCACTCTGAACAAGGATACAACCACTTCTTTTATTCAATGTATTAATATATCATATATGTTTCTCCTTAACTAATTTTAATGTTAATACTCATACATTAATCATTCTCAACATCAGCTCTTGAAACATTTCCTCGCATTCCATTGATTATGTGAATTTATCTCTATTAAAAGGTACCTTGATTTATATTCTATCCAACTAGGATAAATCTTGAATAACTCTAATAGTAACCAACTAAACTAAGGAAACATTATATCCAAATTATCTTTTAATAGTTTAGTTCAATATATGAATACTATTTTTTTAAGGGTAAAAAAATATCCCTGAGAGATAGTATATCCTTTGAAATGATCCTCATTAAGACAAAATAATAACTCAGTATATTTCCTATATAGTTTTTTTTCATGGGTATTTGGAATTATTTTCAAATTAATCTCACACTATTCATATAAATTTGAGTATTTTATAATGTCATCAATTATTTTCACCACAATTATATCAATATAATTCATTAATAGTCAATTAATTAGAATTTTAAAGGGAGATGGTGTGTTTTTGAATCCCAATGACATATTTGTAGGCTAGAAATGTGAACACATAATCAAAAATTATTCCCTCTACATATCATAATTATTCACCGATATATGATATAATCATACTAAATATCAATATTTTAAATGTAATAATATTTTTGATGCTGAAAAAAATTCATCATTTCATGATTGTGTACATATTCATTAAATTAATTTCATCGATCTCCCAAAATTCAATACTCAATCTCATAGAACCATCATTAATCTTCCTAAATAAAATTGTGAATCCCTATGGTGAAGCACAATGCCATATAAATCGCATACCAATGAACTCATGTAGATGTTTCTTCAACTATACCGACTCATTTGAAATATTTATATTTGGAGTTTGAAACATATTTCTTTTTTTGGGGAATTATTTCAAAGGAAACCGAAACTTTAATATCATGAGGAAAAATATATAATTATTTTTGAGAAAATTAAATGAATTTTTATACTATGGTTAGATACACGATTCCATGAATTTCTTAAATATACATAGAACATTCATGTTCTTCCTCCCATAATAGATTTTCATTAAGGATTTCTATTAAGGGATTATCTATACATGATTAATATTAGGAAGTTTTTTTATAAACATAAAAATAACACCTCACATTAAATATTCATACTATAATAATAATGTAATTTTTTTGGAATTATACTTTTAAATGAAATCAATACCACGGAGAACATAAAATTCCTCCATATGTATAATAACAAAGTATGAAAATATGGAGTGTCAATGAATAATAATTGAAAATGATCGACATGTTTTTTTTAAATAAATATTTTCCTATTGTTTCTTAATTGATAAATTCATTACTAGGATTATAGGGAAATATATGATGTTTTTGATAATGTGGAAGATAAAAAACAGTGTGTATATCAATGTTCAAATAAAACATTTTCCAACATTATGACTGTGATAGATGTACCTTCAGCCACATCATTTTGAACTTTGAATTTATTTGTGGCAATCAAATTATCATGAAATTTCAACCCTTGTACTTTATTGAGTTGAATTTACTTGTTTTAATAGTATTGGTTCACATAATTTCTCTTCTAACATTGTATTCAATGAATAAAAATAACTTCATCCTTTTCATTTCATTCACAAGAATGATGACCATTCTTTATACAGTTATGAAAAACTCAAGATCCATTCCTTTAAGATCATATGTTTATATTCAAATTTAAATTATTACAAAACAGTATTAATCTAAATAGAATTTACATAAAATTTTTAAAATACATAAAACATTATTCAAATGTTGTCTCAAAGACCGTATTAATTTAGTGCATTTCAAAACATGGAAACATAAACACATGTAAATGAGAGAGCTACATTGTCCCTCATAGGATTCTAAAATATTTTCACACCACTTAAAAATATAATACATAAAATATTTCTCCATTACCTGGGTGACGAAACATAAAATGAGGTAAGCTCATATGCTCAATAACGGTAAACAAGGGATACATTAAAGAATAAAAATGAGAAAAGGGGTGTGATAATTTAATAATTTCATTAGATTTTCGCACCCTACATATGAAAGATCATAAACATAAATTGTGGCATAATGAAATAAAGTTCATTAGGTTTAAATCACTAGTAAATAAATAACATAATCCAAGAATTCATAGCATCAAAATAAGACATCAGATTGTGCCATACACATGATCATATAAAATGACTTCCACTGTAGTCCAAGATCCACTTACAAATCCATATTATTAGTTTGGGTTCACTTCCCATACAATTATAGTAGTCATGGTTCACTCCCATTTCAATCTTATTAGTACAAGTTCTCTCCTCATACTATATTGGTATTCTTGGTTCACTCTCATGGCCATATTAGTAGTTAAGGTTCACTCCCAATACAAATTTTTATATCTACTGAGATATAAATATTTACCCAAGGTATTGGAAGAAATGTAAGTACCAAAAATATCCTAATGAAATCATACATACATGTTCTACAAAGATCATAAACAGTGATATCATAACCCATGAAATTAAATGGGTACCAAAAATATTTAATCATATCATAACTTATGAAAAATATTTATATTTCATAATAATTTCTTAAAAATCATAAACCCATGATGTGAAATGGGTTCCAAAATCATATGACCCATGAAATATATGAGTTTCAAAATAATTTAAACTATGAGAGGTAAAATCGATTCGTAAGCATTTTTCAATCGAAAAATAAACCATTCAATGAACTAATATTAATATAACCCCAAAATTATTTCCCAACAAAGGAATGATTAACACTAACATATTTCATCTAATATAGAATATAATTTCTAAATATCATTTAAAATTTTTCAATAGAAAAATTACATTTTTATTTAATAATTTATTAATAAAACATAGAACCATTTGAGAATATGTTTCTTGAAAATAAACATGATGATGTATAAAAAAATTTGGAAAAAATATTGAAATTTTTTTTCATGAAAACATATAAATGAAGATAGAAAATATTTTGAAAAAATAATTTCTTAAAAAACATATAAAATAATATTTAAAATATTTTAAAAATAATTTTTCTGTAAAAATGTTCAAAAAATATTGGAATCATTTTGAAAAACAATTCCTTAAAAACATCTAAAATAATATTTAAATAATTTTGAAAACCATTTTCATTGAAAATAAAACAAAAAATAAATAATCTTTGATATAAATGAAATATTATTCATTTAAAACCACATGTTTAAAAAATATTGGGAATGCTTTTAAGAACATTTAAAAAACTTTTTAAATATTAAACATTTTTTAAAAACCATTTTCCTTGGAAACCACAATAGAAAATTCAATTTTATAATATTAGGAAAAATTATTTTTTATAGAAATATCTTTGTAATAATTTAAAATAATCATCAACATAATTATGGTCATAAATATTAGTAAATCCGCATGATGAATATTTTTTTTGCAATATAAAAAATTAAGAAAGTCTATTGACCATAATAAAGGAAGAATATTTTTTTTAAAACCATTCTTTTTATAAGATAAAAAATTCGTAAATATTCATTTTATATATAATATTATAATATTAGAATAATTGTTTAACATTTATTTTGGAATTTTTTTTAATAAACATAGATTTCCAACCTAATAGAGGTTACATATGGGATTTCATAAGAATACTTTCTTTTCACTATTATAAAATAAATAGTGGAAAAATTAAACCAATGACTTAATATATAATAAATTAATAAAAGAGAAGAAAATTCATGAGAGAAAATAAAATATTGATCATAATATTTCATTAATGGAAGCATAAACTCAAAATATCTCAAAAAGTGATGAGATTATTTCAATAAATTATAACCAATTAGAAACATTGGGCCATAACCCCCTATAATAAAATGAGATTAAATAAAGATTAAAATCTCATTAAAATAATGAGATTCATGATATTAAATTTATTAATAATTAAATACATTTAATGGGAAAATATTGTCCCATAATGTGTCATGTCTTTCAAATAAGTAAAATTGAGACAAAATTTCTTTATCGATTTGTATCATTTAAAACATAAACCCCATCAAAGAAAGATCATAAAATGGATATATAAATACCAATAAATTTATTTATAATAATAATAAATTATATTCATTTGTATTATACACACCAGAAAAAAGTAATGGGGGGTGAATAAAGCATGTAACACATGGAAATAAAAAGTGAGAAAAAAATTCCTTTTCCATGTGTCTTAACTCTCGTCATAATCATACAAACCTCATGTATAATAAATATTAGTTTATTATAAATTTTTTAGTGAACCATATTATTATTCATATTAAAAAATACTATTTTATCATGAGTTTATATTACCCACTTGTTAACAATTTCATGTTATGTCTATTCTTCTTGTAATATTCGCTTTGTTTTTCACGTGTGTTTTAATTTTAAATAACTTTGGTGCTTATATATACCACAAGACTTCATTAATTTGATCAATGATGTAAATATATTATATATTTAGTATATTGGTATTATAATAATATGTATAATATAGAATTATTAAATAGAGTACACAATTCATAGAGACAGTGTGTTGTTTTTAGACAAGAAGGTTGTTTCTAATTTTATTAGTAATATAAAAATTTAAAAATAAAAAAAGAGATATATATATATATATATAATATCATTATAGTTTAATTATTATGTAATATATATTATATAATTTGATTAAAACCAACATTAATACATTATATGTAGTGTATGAATGAATCATATCGCTCAGAGGGGGAAGATGTCCACAATCCACAATCAAAATTATCATATTTACAAAAATGGAAAGTATAATGATATGTGTTTTACATATATTTAATAATTTTTAAAAAATATATATTAAAAATATATATTATTTATAAATAGAATTTATTTCATAACTCCCAATGATGAAATGGGATAATGGAAAAAAGAACAATTATCATTCCATGTGGCGATAGTTCACTATAAACATAAACTGTGTGTGTGTTACCCATTAGATGGAAATTTTTGTCTATATTGGTAAAAATCGTAGCATAAAAATATATGCATTTTTTTAGAATACTAGTTTTATCTTATAATCATTTAGAAAGGAGAATTTATGTAGTGTAAAATAAAAATAATATAAAGGATCTTGAACAAGAAGGTTACCTCTTATTTGTGTAACTCCTTTTGGATATCACCTATGTGATTATTTGGATTTCATTATGTCTAAATGGATTATTCATGAAGTTAGAGAAGTATTTTGGGAATTTTTTATTTACAACTTCTCTAAATTTATGTGGTTTGATCAGTGTGATGAATGGTTAGAGGTGGTGTCCTTATATAGGGGAGGTAGGGTTCACACATAAAATTTAGAAAAACAAGATAGATTTACATAGATTTGTACCCTAAAAAAGATATAAATTACCAAACAAATTTTAATGGAAGTTTAATGGATGAATTATGGTAGGAAAGTTGGTTTTTAAATGTTATTGGGTGGTGAATATAACATGTATCACGCGGAAAACAATAGAGAAAACAATTCCCTTACCGTGTGTCTTAACTACTATAATAATCGTACAAACCACATGTATAATAAATAAAAGATTATTATATGTCATTTTTTTAACCAAATTAATATAAAAAATAAAAATATATTTTTATCATGAGTTTATATCGCCTTTTTTCTAACAATTTCATGTTAATTTTTCACTTCCTATAATATTTGCTTGGTTTTTCACCTGTGTTTTAATTTCATATATATTTGGTGCTTATATATAAAACATGATTTCATGAATGTAATAAATGATACAAATATATTTAATATTTAGAATATTGGTATTATAATAATAGATATATTATATAATTACTAAATTCATTACACCATTCATGGAGATAGTAGGTTGTATATACACATGAATGTTGTTTCTTATTTTATTTGTAATATTAAATGTAAAAAAAGTAAATAAAATATATGTATACATATATTATATCATTATATTGTAATTATTATATAATATATATTATATAAGTTCATTTTAACCGACCTTAATACATTCAATTAATGTATGAATGAATCACATCGCATTGAGTGGGAGGTAGTCCCCAATCCTCAAAAAAATTATAATATTTAAAAAAATGGAATTTATAAAGATATCTGTTTTATAAAAATTTAATAATTTTAAAAAACTAATATTTTAAATATATATTATTTATAAATAGAATGTATGTCAGAATTACCATCGATTAAATGGGGTGAAGGAAAATTAATATTTATCATTCCATGAGGCAAACGTTCGCTGTAAACATTAACTGTGTGTGTAACCCATTTGATGTAAGAGTGTGACTATGTTGGTCAAAACCTTACCATAAAAATATATCCATATATTTTGGATAGAAGTTTTATATAATAATCGTGTATAAAGGTAAGGTTAGGGGTGGAAAATGAAAATAATATAAAGGTGATTGAGCAAGGATGTTACCTCTTCTTTTGGTAATGACTTATGGATTTCACCAATGTGATTCCTTGGTTTTCTTTCTATCCAAATTGAATATTTAAGAAGTATTATAAGGATTTTGGGAATTTCATTATTTACAGCTTCTCTAAATTTATGAGGTTTTCTATATATGATGAATGGGTAGAGGTATTGGAATTCTATTTGGGAGTTAGGGATCACACCAAAAATTTCTAAAAACAAGTTAGCTTTACACACGTTTGTAACTAAAAAAAGATATAAAAAAACAAAAAAAATTAATAATGGATTTTTTATGGCTGACTTATGGTAGGAAAATGGTTTTTTAATTTTAATTGTCTATTTTAATACTTAATATTAATTAAACGATATTAATAATTTTATAGTATTTAAATTACAAATAAAAATTCATATTTTCATATTATAATAACATATTTGGAATAAATTAATTTAAAACTAATCCAACTGATGGGACTACAATGAGGGTTTTCTATGTTAAATTTTTTAAATTTTTTATGTGTCTTAACATCCAGATTAATTGTGAAATCGGATACAATGATCTAAAATGGATTAATTTATTAATATATTATTATAAATTAGAACAAAATTAAAATATAACAAAACCATAAAAACGTATTAGACAAAATAGTAGTTTTGAATTAAAATTCATTATTTTTTATTATTGAGTAAAAAGAATTCTCATAGATAAATACAAAAACAATTCATTCTGGCAAATTTTTTATGGGTAAATTTTAAATATAGAGTTTATTTTTACAGCTAAAATCTATTAGAGTTTCCAAATCTATATTTAAAAATTTTGTCCCTTTCAAATTTAGTAAAAAATAATTTATACAAATATTGGATTTTATGTGAAATATTGGGTACATTCATATCTTATGCATGTAGAATAGATTGGATTAGTATAATTTTTTAATATATTTCATATAAATTACTATTTTCACTCATTGTAATTAATTTAACATATTAAGATAAATTTTATTTTTAACATAATAATAATATTTTATAAAATCATTTACATTATATTACTTTGGATTATATATCCATTTTTAAATAATATAAAACCAATGAAATCAACTGTTTATATTCATAAGTTAGCTAATAATATAATATTCATTTTAATGGCTATGTAATATCATATTATTGTAATATTTTTATTAAAATGTTATTGTTGGGTAAAACTCGGTCTTTTGTTTCATGCAAGCCATCACTAAAACTGTGTTTGGGTGTAATGTATGTTAACCTTGGTGTCCTATATAGACCAATATTGAATTATCCTTTTTATTTAGTGTACTATTACCTTTTTATTGGGTGTAGAGTATTCAAATTCTCAGTTGGGTGAAAGTATTGTTTGGAATAGTTGAATCCATTAAAAAATTAAAGTTAATTTATTTTAAAAATATTTAAATAAATTTGGTTTATAACATTATACCACCCTTAAAATGAATCTATCCCCAAAAATTCAACTCAGTTATCAAGCATTTAATACTTGAATGATTGATTCATTGAATCCCACTTCGTAATAGTGAAAACTAAAACTTCCTTTTTAAAAAATAATGTTGAAATCATAACAGTTACCCAAAGTCTCACATCACTAATTTTTCACATATGAGAATATAAAATAAAAGAGAGTACACAACATTGAAGAAAAGCATAAATAATATTAGTGATTGATAAAGATAACAAATCACAACAAAGTGGTTGATCTATAAAATGTCAACGATCAGAAAATTGTAAAGTGAATAATTATGAAATAGGTTATAAACATCATCAAAATGATGATAACCTCAAATCATTTTATTTAAATTCTTCATTCCTAATGTTTATTTTTTTAAATGATATAATTACATGATTTCATTTAATTTCATATGTAAAATGTCACCCTTTGGTCTTATCTTCAAAAAATTTTGTTACAACTCTTTCATAATAAAGGAAGTTAAAATTTTCATTCTTGAAGCACTAAAAGATCATTATAATCATGATAATGTATCCCATCTATCATTGGTTACCATAAACTCATTGTTTTTATAGCATGTTATCCAATATGAATAAATATAAGTTAGTGACATAATACAATGATATAAAGAACCTCATCCAAAGTTTAACGTATAAAGTCTATAAATATATTACATTATAACGCTTCGAATTGATAAAAATCAAAAACATTTCATATAGTGTCATGAAATCATCTTATCATTCATCTTCTATATATCACATTGTATTTATTGTTTGTCACATTCCAAATATGTGAATAACTTCATATTGTATTCACTTAAAACACAATAATGAATTAAATTACAGTAAATCCATATTTAAAACATTAATGTTTCCCTCATCCAAAGTTCATTGAATATATTTCTTAAATAAAAAATTGTTGTAAACTATATCAATGATAGGATAAACCACCTTACAAAAAATCGTTAATAGATTCCATAGTGATCAGTATCTCAAAATTTTCATTATCCGTATCAATTATATATTTATAAAGACATAATTATCTCAATATAAGGAATATATTAAGGGTTACCTTCCCTTAATCAAATTATCACCTTTCTATAAAATTACTTTTATACCTCCGGAGCATCATTAAACAAATCCATTCAAATTCTAAAATAACTTATACAAAAAATAAATATATCTATCATTATGCATATAATATAATCATTGAATTCCATAACATATACACTTCATTAATCCAAACTAATACTTAAAAAAATAGTCAGTATTTATCAATGTATTTCATAAAAACTATGTTGATGAATATAATGTAATAATCTAGTCATATCATTTATCCAACTAAATTTAATCATTCTTATCATCAATACTACTAAAACACCACATAAATATCATATGTCTTTCATGGTCTCTTTATCGTGAGTAGTAAAACCATTACAAATTCTTGATTTTCAATTCTCTTCAAAAGTCTTCTATATATGATATTTATTTTTATTATTCTCATGATTCACACAATTAATGTGATCTTAAATTGATAATACCTTAGTGATGATAACATTCAAATCCATTGCATTAACTAAAAAATTCATTTTCTATTATCATATATTTTCTATGTTTCCTTAATTTCCATATTCAATACATATTATTCTTCTTATAATATATTCACTTGGGTGATTCTTCCAACATTCCAATCATTTGAGAAATTGGATCTTATTTCATCTATGGCCTCCATTACAAAAACACTCAGTGAACTGCTTCATTCTCTTCATTATTGATTTAGAGAGTCGGTCAAGGTAAAAATTGTTAATCATGTTCCAGAAAAACAAATTTTGAATTATAAAAAAAATTCTTTGTTGATGTAATATTCCCCTTTGACTGCTCATCAGTAAAATTTCCATCAAACTTCACAGTAATCTTGTTTTTTCTAATTCTGCCCACTGACAAAGAGAAAAACTCAATGAAAAATAAATGATTTCCATATTAAGGAACAAACTAATCATGAAAATCACTAATATCTTGTCAAAATAATTAAATCATTATTAAATTATGACACATATGGTTTATCCTGGGTTATTCTTATTTGGAATACATTTAAATCCTTTTTTTGGTTGGATATGATTTTTTGAATTTCTAATGAATGCCCCCTAAGAGTCTCAATAAAGGTGTGCATAAATGACCATTGTCATGTACAGGGATACATCGAGGAAGTCCTAACACATATTTTTTGAGTTTATACCCCTAAGTACATCTATGAATGTTCCCAATACACATGTATTATCTAAACAAGTATGTATTTCTACAAATCACTCACTCAATCATTTTCAAAAATTCTAGGATATTTTCCAAAATAATAATTCATTCTTACACTTATTCTCAAAGACATCCCTAGATATATCCATGGAAATATACCTAGGGATAACACTAACGTTTCATCATCCTAGATTTCAAAGGTTGACTAAGACATCACTATGACACCAACTATAATAACTCATTCTTAATATACATAGACATTTGATAAAAATATAATAATACATTAAATATTAAAAAAATCGACACCCAATTACTATACTACTTGAGTGCCATTGGAAACATGGAAACGTAAACACTATTAAATGAGAATGTTACATTATATCCTAATATGTTCCCCAAGACTATCACCCCTCTTGGACATATCATACATGAAATATATATTGATAATATGGGGAAGTGAACAAAAAAATGGGTTATATAAGACGTTAATTAAGGATAAAAAGGAAGATATGTAAGCATACCCTTTAGCATATGGGTATTAGAATGTGATATTGACATTAGTTGTTCATAGCCTTCATAACAATGATCATAGTCATAAATCCTAGAATAAATAATTGTTGTTCAGAATACATGAATGATAAGGAAATAAATAACATAATCCATTAAAATATATCATAGGAAGTAGACATGGAATTTTGGTAAATACATAATCATTTAAAATTACTTCCATAATACTCAAGGAATCACTTACAAGACCATATTAGTAATATGGTTTCACTTCCCATACCATCTAGGAAGCCATGGCTCACTCCTATTAATTTTTTTATAGTCAACGTTCACTCAAAAGACAATCGTAGTCTACCTCATGAGTTATAAATTATTACCTAATGAATTAGAGAGGAATATATGTCCCACCTATCCCATAATGAAATAATAGAAACATGTTCCAAAATATTATAAAATATAATATCAGAGCCAATAAAACGAATTGTGTATAATAACCAAGAAATCAAATAAAAAAATACAGATATAATACAAGTTTCATAATAATGACATCAAAATCATCATCTATGAAAATAATATAGTTTCAAAAGAATATAATCCATTTAAAAATTTTATGCATAAAAATATTATCCATGAAGGATAAATAAGCTACATAAACATCATTCCACCAGAACACAAACCATTCAGTGAAATATAATGAATAGATCCTTTAAATTATTTCCCCAAAATAAATGAGAACCACCAATGGAATTCATCTTAAATGTAAACTATTTTTTCAAATATATATTAAAAATATTTCTTTATAAGGTATCTATTATTCGATGATAAATAGTGTAAAACATTAAACCTTATGATAATATTTTTCTTGAATAAAAACATAAAAATTTATAAAGAAATATTGAATGAATGTTTAAAACCATTTTCATTTAAAATATATAAAACATCGTTTACAAAATATTTAAATATATATTACATTAATTAAAATAAAATAAACATAAAATATATTCAAAACCATTATCCATGAATCTTATAAATTAATCATGAAAACTATTTGAAAGTGTTTTCCTTAAGAACTTATAAATTATTCTCAAAAATATTTTGAGAACAATTTTCAATGAAGATACATTTAAAACATTTAAAAATTATTTTAAATCCTTTAAATAATTTTCTTTGAAGAAATTCATTTTAGACATTTAAATGTATATTTTATAATCAAATGAATCATTTTTTAAACAAAAAACATTTTATGAATTTTTTTTAATGAAACCCATATTAAAATAATGAATTTATAGAATATTTGGGAAAAAAATATTTTCTAAAATACAACATTGTAATATTTTATATCATTCATCAAGGGAATTATATTCATGTAAATGGGGAAATTGTTATATTTTAATCATTCCTTTTTCACCATAAAATTATAGATACATTCCTCGACCTAGGAAATGAAAGATAATTCCAATTTTCAAAAAATACATTCTTTAATATGTTAATGGAGTTTTACTTTTTTAAAATAAAAATTTCATAATATTATTGGAAGGAATTATTTTTGAAAAATATGGTTTTATAGGATCACATATTTTTAACAAATGAGAGGGTAAACATGAGATTTCTTAAAAATGCTTTCATAACAATATTATGTACCGAAGAGTGAAAAAAGGTACCAATAGATGTATATATCATGACTAACCAAAAGGGAATAAAATTCACGATATTTTATAAGATATGAATAATTAAATTTCTTAAATAACGAATAAACACAAACAATCTTGAAAAGTGATGATATTGTTTCAACAAAATCTAACCATATGGTAACTATGAACAATACTCCAAATAAAAAAAATAAGTTATGTGAATATAAAAATATCATGATAATAATGAAATTCAAGATATAAAATTTAAAAGTTAGTATATACAACTCATGAAATTATATAGGTTCAAAACATGGAGCATGTATCCAAAAAGGAAAGTAGAGATTAATCTTCTTTACTGATATGTTAACAATTTAGACATATACCCCTTGATAGAAATATCATTTAATGGATATATAAATAACAATAATGTAATTGATAATAATTAATGATTAAATACAAGTGATGTATACACACCACATAAATAGAATGGTTGATGAATAAAGCATGTATCTCAATGGCATGAAATGTGGGATGAAATTTTATTACCTTGTGTATTCAATATCATAACACTCATTAAAAACACCTTTATAATAAATATAAGTTTTTTATACATATTTCAAAGAACAATATTATTTTAATAATATAATATATGATTTGATTGTTACTTTATATTACCATGATGTTAAAAATGTTATGTTAAGGTTACAATTCAGGTAAAATTTGCTTTTTTTTCCGTGTTTCTTAATTTATTATATCTTTAGTCCTTCTAAGTCTTACATATGCATCGATATTGTTTCAAATTTAATTTGTAATATTTAATGTAATTAAATGTGAATGAAATACATGTATTTATATTATATAATTTAATTACAATTATTATTTAGAATTATTCATACAATTTCATTTAACCCATCATTAATACATTTCACGTATTGTGTCAATGAATCATCTCAGATTGAGGGGTTGGAAATCTAAAATTCCTCAAACGAAATTATTGCCTTTACAAAAATTATAATGTATAAATATATGTGTTATAAAATAATTACAAATTCTTAAAGATATAAAAAATATAACATATTTAATATATATATTCATATAGTTTCCAACATAATTCCCATCCATTAAAGAGTGTAAAATAAAATGAACAAACTTCATTTCATGTGGTGCTATTACATCGAACACATAAATATTATATTTGTTACCCATTAGATGGAAGTGTTTGAATGTTTTTTCCAAAATCATTTAATAAAAAATATTATTATATTTAAGATACTTTTTCGGTGTTATAATAATGAAATAAAAATAGTTTATGGGTGGAGAATGAAATGTTATATATGATCTTGAGAAATTATTTACCTCTTATTGAGGAATCACCTTATGATGATCACCAAAGGGTTTAATTTGATGGATTTATGAAAAAATGAATGATTCATGGTGTAAGGTAGGTATGTTGGGAAGTGTATTGGAATTATCTTGGCAAAACATATGTGATTTTAAATTTTTTATAATGGGGATAGAAGGTAGCCTTTAATTGTAAGGGATATGACAAAATTGGTGTTTTAAAAAAAAGATAGGTGTACCCATGTTTTTAACTAAAGAAAGTCATAAAAACTAGAATATCCAAAAATTTAAACATTATCCCGTAATGTTTCCCATAAAATGTGTGTTGGGAATGTTACTGAGGAATTTGTTTCCATAAGTATAAGGTTGAGTCATTTGATAAAATTTAATTTTTCTGTATTTTTTGTAATAAAATTTTATTACTTTCACTAATAGTTTAGGTTAAAATAAAGGTTACCAAATTATAATTATTAAATTATTATGTTTAAAAATATTTAATTTATATTTCCTAATAATTAAAATATATTTGGCATTAATTATTTTAAAATTAATCTCATAGTCGGCATGAAAAATACTTTTTTTCATTGTAAAAACATTCAAATGATTACTATGTGTTTTTTTATCCAATTTAATTTTTTGTTTGGTTGGAATGAACTAAATTAGATGAATTTCTATATATATTATATAATAGTACAATAAGAAACTAAAATATAACTTCACCATATAAATAATTTATATGAAAAAGAAGCAGTAATTTAAAATTCATTATTTTTCATTATTCATTAAAAATTAAGACATTACAAAAATAATCACTCAAACCTATAATCATGTTTATATGCCAAAAAAGATGTTTATTTTTACATATAAAATCTATAAAATTATAATATTTACATTTAAAATAGGTTTTCAATTAAAAGGTGTTAAACCTTCTTTTATAAAAAATATATTTTTATGTATAATATTAGGCATATTCATATTATACTTCTAGAATCAATTGGATGAATATGAAAAATATTTGTTTGAAAATATAACATATAAATTTCATTAATATCATCTTCAAGTAGTATTTATTCAAATCATATAAATATAAATTACCACTTCACATAAGAATAATATTTTATAAAATCATTCCCTTTATATTTATTTGGTTTCTATATCCATTTCTAATTATTCGGCAACCGATGATTTAAAATATATATATTCATTATTAATTTAAACATATATTATTGAATTTAATGTCTTGGATTTATATTATTATAATAAGAATATTTGTAAATTTTTATTATTTGGTTACTCTCAGTAATATATGTCCAGAATGTTATCGAGGAAAGTTACTCTTTTGTGTAAAATAAAATGACTTCGTTGTTCTTTGTAGATCTTGATAAACAATATGTTTCATGTAGTTTTTGATTAAAATGTCTTTTTATGTAGATAAATACATGTAGGTTCCATGTGAAAATAATTTTTTTCTTATTGAAATTGAATATATCATTGAAAATTAATTTATTCAAATAATGAGGTCTATAAAACTCTTGGTGTTATTGTAATAAAATGTGAGAAATCCCATCATTCATTTAATCGACATTTATATAATGTTTTCCCATGATTTGTAGCCAAATTATTCTTTTATAAATTTAAATTGAATACATACATCTTGAAGAGATCAAATTCAATATTTTTGGGTTATTGAGACTATATAATTAGGTGATAAAAGTGAATCAAAGGATATTTTCATATGATGTTATGGATTTAATCATGATAGAAACCGTAAATATTTATTTCTATAATATATACATAGTAAAAATCATTTCGATACAACTTTATTGGTTATCATCACATCGAGTTATATTTTCTTCGTCTTTTTTCTATCATAGAAGAGTTAAATTTCAATATATAATTTTGTCCATCAGGAATATTTTAATTTTATAATTCCTCATTTAATGTTCCTTATTTCACAGACTTTATCTCATATAACTCTATCATTTTTTATTATTGACCTACAATAGTTCAAATATCTTATCAATTTATAGATTATTTTGATGAAATTTTATAGTTCACTACATCATAAATAAAGAATGTTTTTTTTGTGGGGACATTGTAAATTGTTCAACTACCAAGGGATTAGTATTTTATAGTAAATTATGGATTTTATTTTCGTTTTAAGTGATCCAAAAGAGTTAAAAAAAATTCTGATCAATAGGTACCTCTATATAGGTGTGACTGTTATTCATAACTTGGGTCGACTTCCCCAATTTGGTTATGATCTCATTATCCTCATCTCCAACATTATGGAATTCCTTAGGGGGATATCCTAACATTGAGTACATGTTATTATATGTCTGATATTTATCCATTTATTCTCCATATAACTACAATGGAAAAAATAACAGGCTAATAATATTTAATATTAATTGAGACGCCTTAAGATTTTGAAAGAACACTATGTTTTATTGTGTATACAACACACAAATATTGTTTTTATGGAAACCATGATGCACTTTTAAAATATTATTATTTAATGGGACATTTATCACAAAGCTATTAGAATGGTTGGTATGTATAGGATTAGCCACACTATGAAAATATTCATAAGGTTTTTATATAAAAAAATAAAATAAGAACCAAATTCATAGTAAAATCATTTTATTCTTCAAAAACTTAGTTTCATCAAGATTGGTTTTATTTTTCATTTTGTGTGGGGGAATTATAATTTATTTTTAAATTTTTAAATAATATTTTATAAAAGGAATATAATTTTATAAATAATCATAAACTAAATAAATAAGACTGAAAATTTTGGATTCTTATGAAGGGATTGATTTTCTAGTGAATTGTAAAAAATATTTTTTTTATTGAAAACTATATTTTTATATTAATAATTTATAAAGAAAAAATATTTTCTAAATTTAATTATATGTAACATTTTATCTATTATATTATTTATAATAAAATTATTTTAATTGAAATTAATATTTCTATTTTATTATGTTAAACAATTTATGTACATAAAAATAAATTTATATAAAAAATCTATTTTTATTACATTTTTTGATATAATGTTAAATTAATTTATACAAATTATATTTATATACATTTGAAAAAAATATTCCATATCAGAAATCAAGAGCTCAAAAATTTGTAAATAGGTCTCTCTCTATATTAATTTTTAATAGTAATAAAAGTAAATAATTTTCAACACATTAAGGTTAAATCCATTAATTAAGGATGAAAATAACATCATAGAGGGTGAACATGACCCTAATACTTTTGTTTTTATTATTGGATGAAGGTAATTTAGCGATGTAAATTTATTTTTCGAATATATAGAAACTTGTTTACATAGTTATTTTATTTTGAGATTTATAATATTTAACTGAAATATAATAATGAAAAATTCATCATCTTTCATTTAATATATATATATATATAATAATTTTTTGATAGGTCTAAATATATATTCTATTTGGTTATAAAAGAATATTCAAAAAAAATAATGAACATTTTGTGTCATTTTAAATTATTTTAAATTTTGCATGATTTATTAATTATCTAAATTGATTATGAAGTTAAGAACTTGTATTTAATCAATTAATTGAAAAAATAGAATAAATGAATCAAAAAATATAAAATTATATTAAAATTTTATGATTTATTATGTTCAATGAAATTTCAAGACACATAATATTTTAGGGATGTTTGAAAATAGTATAATATAATTAAATATTTTCCTTGATGTAGTTAATTTATAAATAACCGAATACTGTCAAAAAGTTATTAACTATATTTAAAAACAAATCATACTCCATTAAAAGATTTTTTATTAAAAAAAATATTACCATGTGATTTAAAAATGGAATATTGTCGAAAATAGCAACCGAGGTCAATTTTTTAGTCTATTCCCATTTATGGAAATATTCACAACCAATAATGTCCAGAAAAAATTAATATTGTAGTAATTGTATAAAAGGTAATGTGGGGTGTTGATACTAAATGATTAGGCTAAAAATATAACCCAAACTTTTTAAAAAATTAATATAAGAGACTCTTTTAACTCTTCTAATATAATATTTTAATTATATCAATATGGAGTCATTGTAATATAATAAAATAATTTTTATTAATTTAATACATAAGTAATTTCCAAGAAGCCCCCCCACTTATAAAATGACAAACATTATTTCATTTCATCACACCACATTAACCAAAATAAACATACTAAGACATAACAAAATAATATACCATCATCCTTATATATTATATAGATGTACAAGTCAATCCAAAATAATAAAACTCTCTGTCTCTTAATATTATATTTAATGAAAGTCTTTTGAATATGTTGAAATCAACATTACCGACAATTTAAAATTTATTTCTACTTAAAATCACTCAAAATATGTTATAAATATTATTAAATAATATATATAGTATCATAAACACACAAATATGTTATTATGATTATCATAAAACAATTTTCTATCTCATTTTTTTCATACAAAAAAAAGATAACATATCCCCTAGGTTCGTATGACCATGTATCTCTATATAGCGGTGCAATTTGTTTCCATAACTACATCACATGGATGGTTATAAATATAGAAATATTGAATATTTATCATATTTACCAAACAAATATAAATCTATAATAATTAAATCATATCTTCCTCTTAACCATCCAATCTGTAGGAAAATGATAATATCGATCATGTTGATGTGTGGACTTCCACCTTCATGAAGTGATGTGATTGGTTTTTCATTTAAATTTTATATGGATGTAATTAATAAATTTTTTAATTCTTATATATGATATATATTATATAAAAAATATATTGTAAATGTTAAAAATTATTTAATTTTATTTTTTCTATAATATAAATAGTTAATTCAATGTTTCTGAGTACATATGGCCAGCCATATCTATGAATGATGTAATTAATTTTCTAATATATTCCTTAAATGTATAATTATAAATATATGTAAATATAATGTATATTTACGATATATATATATATCATGATTAAAACTACTTATTTTATGTAATCACGATAAATTGACAAGGACCAAATCTACAGGACCAAAACATCTATGAAAAATGAACCAATGATCACCGAAAACATTTATATCAATAATGAATTGTTAATAAATGGGTGGTTGAATGTTATAATAAAATCATATATGTTATGATATATATAATTATAAAAAATTTAATATATTTATAATAGATATATATTTATTATGAAAGAGGCTACAACACATATTAAAGAAGTATAACCTGGGGTAATGAGTTTCTTCACTCAATTTCCATTCATTGGATTGTATCAAAAATTCATTGATTATATTTTTTAATGAATATATATTAAATAATGATTAATATTTTTTTAATTTTTTCTTATTTTGTGTGAATTTACATTTGATACACAAAATATCTTAATTTATCAATTGTCCCATAAATTTTACGTTCTTAGTAAAGAATTGTACCACAATTTCATATCCATTAAGTTATTTTGGTATTATGAACCTATATGCTTTTATGTTGTTTATAAACTACCACATTTAATTATATAACAATAATATTTAATTGTAAATGTTGATTTATGAATCAATTATATCTATTCTTTTTTGATGAATTTTTAGAATGTAATTGGATATAATTTCTCTTTTTGATCGGGTTTTTTATTTCATGTATATATTTTTAAAATTATTTTACAAAATTATAATTTATTAATAATGTTATTTATTAAATAAATTTTAGGTTATCCATTTCTTTTTATATGTTACAAAATAATTATTATAATGTCTTTTTGAATGGTTCATATTTATTTTTCATTCAAACAAATAAAATGAAAATTTTTATTTGAAACGTATACAATAGTAATAGGCTTGATTGCAGCCAAACCCATTTTGCAACCATTATCTTATTTTGGTGAATAATAATATATTTAAAAGAAAATACTCTATGAAAATTTATTTTAATAGTTCGTTTCAATTTTAATCAATTGTTTTAAATGATTTATTTTACTCAAGGATCTAATTTTATAATGGTCATCTCTCGTCACCTTATTAATTTCTATGGAATTTACATTCTCTTGAAACATTCTACTTATTTAAATAATTGGAAATTAAAAATACCATAAATATCCATATTAATTATATCATGGATATTATTTTTTCATGAAACCTGTTCCATTTATATGTATGGTATTTTATTATTAAAATTATATGATTTATCAGGTAAAAACTGATATATTAATATACTACACTAAGTATTGATAATTGTTTTTGAGGAATTTAGTTTATTTATTAAAAATACCATTTAAGACAAGTAGAATGAAATGTAAATGTAGTAATGGGTATGAAATATTTTTAGATATCTCTAGGAAGTGTTAACATGTCTTATGAGACAAAATAGATGCATAACAATACTAATTGTATTTTTTCTATGTTCTTACCCAATGATTAAAATATTTTATCCCAATGATATAATATTAAAATTTATCACGATGTTTTAGATATTTACTCCTAACATTATGCATTTGCATCATTTGGAATTCAGTTATTATTTTCCATGATATTTTTTCATTTGATATTATTCCTCGATGGATTATTTTTTAATGTCATTGATTAAATATAATGGGTTTTTAGTTATTCATCCTATTATATTTTTATGACTTATTTACTCATGATATATTCCACTTTATAATACCATTACTAGTCATATGTGCTCACTATTATTTTATTTTTTCCCCATGCTATAAAGAAGGAATATTTTAATGAGTTCAAGGACACAAATTCTTCACATTCACTATATTGTGTGGTTTAGGTTTTGAAATGTAATTTGATATCCAAATATGTATCAAGATTTAAAAAACTACTAAACTATTAGGTTATTTGAGAAGTGATCACATGTATGAAGTGAAAATTTGATAATGCAACTGTTATCTTTGGGATACTAGATATTGGGCTTCATTAGTTAATATTAGAGAATATTTAGTGAAATCCTTGGGAACTAGATTTATGAAAGAATTGATTAAGAAACATATCCTCTATGAATACATTTTTGGATACATAAAAGCATAGGATAAAATAATATTCTTTTTGTAAGGTATATATTATGTTGGTATCCTAGAAATATATCCATGTATAGATAGTACATGTAGATTTGGTCTTGGAAAAAATTCATGTAGGGGTAATAACTCTGAAAAAATTCAGTCAAGTAAATCTTATCCCTCGGTTCGGTACATAGTATGTGTAATGTTACTGTACTTATTTTTTGAAACTCCCAAGGGATATGATTTAGTTCATTCACATTTTAATTATGAACCATTATGAATGATTTGAATAATTTTAATCCATGTAATTCATTCTATAAAAATACGATGTTTTTGAATTGAAATACAATTTAATGAATTAGTCATCTTATGCATAAGGAATTTATAGATATTTTAAATTTATTAACATAGTCGAAATTAATTTTCCTATGTTCTTTTTGTTTTTTTGTTCTTTTTTACGTTATTTAGTTATTTACTTATTTCTATAATTTTTAGTTAAATTATATATCAATTTTAGTAATTTTATATTATTTTTAAATTTTAATTTTTTTATTTTGACACAATATTATTATTTTAGTTGTTTATTTAATATTAGTTTTATTATTAGGTTATTACTATTTTTTGTATATCTATTATTTTTCAATATTAATATAATATATTTTCCTAAATATAGTTGTATAAATTATAGAGGTATTTATATTATTATATTATTATTTATATAATATTATGTTAATTTTAATTGTATAAATTTTTTATATGTATGAACAATTTTTTTTATATTTCTATATTTCAGTATTTCTAATCCCATTAATATAGTTTTATATATTAAAATTTGTAAAATTTTAATTGTCATTTATTTATTTGATATGGATCATATTGTTTTAGATAATCATAATCTTTTGTCTTTATGATCATCATTATTATTATAAAATTTAGTATTATAATTATTAATTAACATTTAGATATTATGTTTTATTTTCAATTTCAAATTATAAATGTTTTTAATTTTGAATACAATTTTCATTGATATGTGGTGATGGTATTCTCTTCTTTTTGAAGGGGGAATAAATTCTAGGATGAACACCACGATTCACCATCCTCCATATATTGTAGTAGGATGCACCCTCTATCATCCACTTCAATCCTTATAGTGCACCAGAAAGAGAAACACACACCTCCAACTTATACCATTATCACCTAGTTCCTACCACCCTCATCCTCATCCGCACACATGATGTCCTCCTTTTCCACTACACATTAGGATGACCAGCTTTGTATTATTCACTCTGTCACCTCTCCTTCAAAACTAACCAAAAGACAACTAATAAACCCTACATACCATGAAATCTTCATCATGTCAGCCACATTCTACAAGTAGCACCTCACATTTCGACACTCGAAATCCATTACCCAAAACTGTACTGTCTCACCACATAACCTCCATTTCACTACAACAAGGTCACCACTACCCATCCGACACACAATTCATGATGGTGACCTCCTCCACAAATCATTCTGTGCACCAGACTCCACATCAATCCCCAATGACCACTTCTTCTCCTCTTCTTCAACAATGATTAACTACTTTATTTATATACATAGAGTATTCACATTCATAATGATATTGAAGATTCATGGTGAGTGTTAAAATTTATTTGACGAATTTATTGTTACGAAAGTAAAATTTGAATTCAATTTTATTTTATTATAATGTGTATTTTTTGTGTGTGGTAATTTCAGAGTGATATTATTGTTTTGGGATATATATTGAATATGATAAATGTTTCATATATATTTTTATTTTTGGCTATGAAATTAATTTTTTGATGAATTTTTTTAACATGATATATTTTTTCAAATTGTATTTTCATTAAAAAATTTCTAAATTAAAAATAACCATTTTAATTATCAATTGATTCTTTTGTACTAAGAAATTTTGTTTTTTGACCAATTATATTAAAAATATGTGGCACAACATTTTGAAAAATGGCTTATGTTATTTCATCGATTGGTCATGTTCTCAAATTATGTATTAATTTATTTATAAAACCAGTGAATGTGAGATTACATAAATTAGGAGATATAAAATGTTAATCTAAAATAGTTATATTATTGGAATTTGTGATAATTTTTCATGATCAATATTTAATAACATAATAAAATACTTTCCATCATTTTTTAGTATTTTGATTGCGAATTCACCATCCTATAAAAAAATTTCTGATAAAATTTCCTCATTTATATTTTAATTAATATTTTCCACTATTTATTTCATTTTCATAATTATATTTTACATAGGAATAATTAGAAAATAATAGGAATTCTCTTAATTTATTTTTCTCATTAACAATGACCGACGACATAATTTTTGTGAACTAGATCTCATTTTATATTTGGTATGACAAGTATCACCACATCTATTATAGGCATTGGGTCATAAAATTTTATATTTGGATGTTCCATAATTGACATACCAAATTTCTAGTGATTCATTCAGGGATAATGAACATATTTATCATTATAAAAATATCATTTATACCATAATCTGGGAATTATTATGTTTAATGGTTAACACACTTAATTTTTCCCCATAAAAAATTATCCACCTATTAGTGAAGAACTATGTGATCAAGGAAAAGGGAATGAAAAAATTGGTTGTAATTCCCAAAAGTAAATGAATCCATTGGAAATTATTTTTGAGAGTAATATTCCAATCATTCTCAATAGAAATGTAGAACCCCATTTCCTGAACTATCTTGATAATTCAAGGCATATATATACAATTATATAGTAATAGAGACCCAATAAATCTAATGACTGCTCAGGAATAACAAAAACATAAATTCAAGAGACACATTTTTAAATAATTTTATTTGTATTCAGCCTAATCCGACAACATTGTAAATTCCATGGAGTGAGTAGTGGACTCATGTATATTCCCATGGATATATTACCTAAAGTATATGACACATTTAAACATAATGTGGTAACATAAAATTATTTGATCTAATTTTATATTATTTCTCATTTAAATAAAAATCTAACGACTGGTTTAATGTTTTTGACATAGATGTAGTCATCACATGGGATGTGACGAAAAACAAATTTCATGATTGATATTAAAAAACATCACAATCATGGAAAATAAAGACAAACCCTGACTCATTTTCCAATAATGAATATGTAACACTGGGAGAAGATTTGGGTGGAATCAATTCCATGATAATTTGTTTTAAATATCATGGAATGAAGGTGGAGATCAAATTTCATGATTTCTAACATGGACATCATCCCTTGATTTAGTCATTATCTACATAGCTAATTTAAATTAATTCTTCAAAATGGATCTTGAAGATATGTGTGCATTACATCAGAACATTTACGAACATAGTTACCAGTGTCCCGAATATTTTTCATGAAGAAAATAAATAGGGTATCATGTTTATTCTTAGATATTCATGGATATAAAATTTTATGTTATCAATAAGAGTATTGAAATTTTGTCACTAATTCCTCTTAATCAATAATAATTTGTTATAGAAGAAAAATGATATAAAACATGTGGTCTTTATGATTATCCCATGTTTTTATATAACATATTTGAGAATTATATTTCTTAATATATGTTTTCTTATTATGAAATCATAAATAATATAAACAATTAACATAATAAATAGTAGTGAAATAACCAAAATCTTAGTTAATGGAAAACGGTAATTACTTTAACAATTTTTTAGAATATGGTCCCACCAAGGTTCCCTAATCAATATCCCATTATACATTACACAAAATATCAAGAGATAGGATCAAAATATAAATAAAACAATACAGTTCATAAACAAAAAAAATATATGGAGTTAAAGTAAATCAAAATATTTTCTTCTTTTGTAATGAAAGGTCAAAATTTTTGGATATAAACTGTTGAAAAATTAATGATTTATAATCAATAAAGGATTGGACTATAATATTTTTCAACCCAAAGCTTATAATTATTTATTTAAAACATTGAAAATATAGTTTTTCAGTTATATGGAAATATCAAAAAATGAAAATTTGAAACTCTTTTGTTTAATAGAGGAGATAGCCTAATATAATTGGTGAAAGATGAAACATTACATAGCGGTACAAAATTTTCCATTCATAAAATTCATCATGCACAACCATCACATCAGACACATAAAAATTCATCCCAGAATGGGTAATTGAAAAAAATATATTTAAAGATGAAGATAAAGATGAGGAAGGTAAAAAACCAGTGAAATTTTAATTAGAAGTAAAAGAAATGGAAAATATAGAACATAATAAACGATTGAAATATCCAACTACAACGCCACTATTTACAGAATTAATTATTAAATTTAAAATGAACACTCATTTTTTTATATTTATAGATATATTGAAGAATATTCAATTAACTGATCCATTTTCTATATATATATGACAAGTACCCCACTATGATAAATTTATAAACTAACTTACATTAAAATAAAAAAAAATCCAGATTAAATAAGAATATGAATAATGCACAGGTAATGATTGAAAATCATACCCACATACTTACCTCATAATATAAGAGACCATTGATTTTTCACTATACCTTGTAATATTTTAGGACATCAATTCAGAAGATATTTTTATAACTTCATATCTAGTGTATGTCTCGTTCAATGTAGAGTCAATAATATACTAGGAAAGCCATAATAAAATCCCATAAGGTCCACTATGAAAATGGAAGACTGATGAGTGAAGTAACACCGAAGAATTATATAGGAGAGACTCATCATGTTTCATAAAGTATACTTCCCTACTGATTTCATCATTCATGATATATAGGAATATAAGGATGCCCCACTTATTCATGTGAATCCTTTCTTAGAAACATATAGAGCACTAGTTGATTTCCAAGTCGAAAAGATAATTTTTTTATATAGATACTAATACAAAATATTTTTTTGTCCTAAAGGATATATAAAAGCTCTCAATTTAGGATTTTTAATTCATAGACACAATATAAGAATGATACTTATTAAAAATAAATATACTATATAATCAGTATTTATATAATAAAAAGGTGCATTTAACTAAATTAATTGAAGAATTTGAATTAATTTGAACCATATATGAGACCTTGGATATAATGGTGTTCACATAATTGAATTCATCAAATAAAAAACATCCAACAATAGGGCATAACCCCCTTACTCAAAACTGGATGTATAACTACATGTGTTATTTAATCACATTTCCAGTCATCAAAAATAAAAAACATTCGAGTGAAAAATTATAAACTTCTCAATTTCCCCTCACAATAGAACACATAGATAGTATCTTTGATAGATAATATAATAGTTATATGAACTACCATATAAAATCACATGTCAAATAGAAAGGATAATTTAAAACCTTATATGAAATCACAATGAGTCATAACACAGCTAATGAATGAAGTAGTAAATAATTAATTCAGTAGTATTCACAATGTTGGTTTAATATTTCGAATTTATGATAGTAAGTGGGTTATTCCATTGTAATTGTTACCTAAAAAGGGTGGGACGGTGGTGGTTATGAATGATAAATAATAAATGATTCAAATAATAAAATTGAATGGATGGAGAGTTTTCATGGACTAAATAATTTTAATGGTACAACTAGAAAATATAACTTCCAATTACCCATTCAGGATGAAATCTATTTATATCGAGGGTAGTATAATAATATATATTTTTGGATGGATAATTAGGCTAAAACATTTTTTTGGTTACATAATATGATCAATGGAAAAGCATATGAATTTGAATATATGGTAAATTCTCATATTATTGAATGCCTTTTGGAATGTATAATTCACGTGTAAAATTTCAACGATTCATGATGAAAACATTCCATAATGTGATTATAGAGTTCTATGATATATTCATGGATTTATTATTTAATTATAGAAATTATATAGATGTATTAATAAAAAATGGATTTGGTTTTAATGAAAATTGGGGAAAATAATATAGTTTTAATTTAAGAAAAATTATTCTTCGAGATATAAATTGGGATAGTTTTAGGTTATCAAATTTCAAAAAATATAATTGAATATTATTCTTCCGATAACAAAATAATATTTGAGCAACCCATTAATACATTTTATTGTTCAATTAAATGAATTTGATGGATATTTTATACTCAAATAATGTTTTATTAATTACTTTTTTAGTATTTCCCTCCTCCTTACCACTATATTAGAAATATATGTGACATTTCACTTTAGAAAAATTTGATTAGAGGTATTTAAATTGTTAACGAAACAATTTTTAAAAGTTATTAAATTGATTTCACTCGACTGGATGAAACTATTTGGTTAATTTGTGGTTCTAGTTACTACGAATTTAGTGCAATATTGGGTTAAAGTTATGAATAGATCATTAGACTGAGTTATTATTCTAGCCAAAAACTGAATGGGGCTTAAAACAATTTCCACAGAGATCAAAAAATAGTATCTAGAAATTTTTTCACATTAGATAAATTCTGATCATACCTGATGTTCAGAAAATTCATTATGTAAATAGATCACACTTCCCTACAGTATCTAATTAACATGAAATTTGTGAATCCTTGACATGTTCTATTTGTATTCCAACAACAATAATTTGTAATTAATTTCTTGGATAAAATTATAAATGAAAATTTCCTTCTAAATCAATTTTCACACCTAACCAATTAAATAATTGGAATAAATGTGGGAATTTTCAATGAAACATTTCCTAGTGATAAACAATATGCCAAAGTGACAATCACACCAAAACATTATTAGTTCATGAATTACATAGCTTATTTTGTGGAAAAAATGGATTTATCAAAGTAAAAGTGAAAAGGAATTTGGAATGAAGAACTCCATAACTAATGGTACGATCCATTATTTTTCAATATATGTGATGATTTAATGATTAGAGGGTGTATCCCAGAAGAAAATGATAGTAGTTTTTAGAGTTTATGTTATTCTAGATTTGCTATAAGGAACCATTTAATTCACCATACTTTTAGAAAATCATTACAATTTTTAATCTATTGTCCCACTATTCAATAAGACATTCTTGTGTTCATCATTAATTATGATAAATGTTTAGGAACTGGGGGAATAAATTGAAAGCGTGAGTGGTCATTACATTTAATAATGGGTGTTGAAATTTTAGACATACGAGGAATCAAATTAAAGAGTCATTTTTTCAAATATTTTTCAAATAATACACACTTTTCTACACTAAATACATGAAAAAGTGTGTGGAAGATAGATTATTTTTTAGAAAATAGTGATTGAGTCTTTTTTATTATTTTTAAACAATACATTTTTACTATGATCATGATTATAAGGATCTTCAACATTATCCATGGAACCCTCAAAAATAATGTTTATTCACAATCTAGATAATATAAATCTATTTCCATATAACATAATGACTTCATAACAAACATATACCAATGGATAACATGGGTTTTCAAATAGATAGTATTCGAATATTTTGGATGATTATATCATTATGTGTCAAAAATATTGGAATATAAACTTTATGATGCACTTTGGTCTTATAAGACTATATATATAATACATATTTGAATGTCTATATTTGACATCATATTTGGGAAAACCATCCACCTCCCTATCCAATTAGAAAAAAAAAATACTTGTAGGCTTTGAGATAGTATAGTTTTTATTTAAAAGGGTCATATGATGGAAAATTTCTATAGATGAATGAATTTGATGCGGCGTAGAGGGAACTGTACGATATGGATTTTATTTATAATGAAAAAACATGACCATGTAATTTTAAATGGGTCCAAAAAGGAATTTGGAACTAATCAACAATGTTCTAATATTAAACTCTGTAAATCTATTCGTGGATAAGAATCTCCAATCAGCATGGTTAAGTCATTACACAGTTAAAATTTCATATCCACATGGATCCATTAAAATATATGATGGGACATTAACATAATTTAAGTTAAATTTTCAACACCTAATACAATTTAAAATTTAGATATAATAGTAATCATTGAAGAATTTCAATTATAAAGATATTTTCCTCGACTAGATATGTTCATTAAACATAGTGTTATTTTTGAGTCAACCTAAATATTGATACATTTTATAGTCCTTATTTACCTACACTGTCCCTCTATTTTTAGTTTCATTTGAAAAAAATGAACACTCAAATGAATCTTGAATTATGGATGATTCCCATTGGAATTTACCTTTACAAATGGGTTTGAGATGTACCGAATGTTGGGAATTCAATGAACTATAGAGCATGATATGTTCTCATGAACTTTAAATGATGAGAGGATAATTAAATTTCCTTATGAAATGTTCCATTCTATAAAAATTGTGGGTTTTAACTACTTGTAGACATTAATAGTGTTTGTAAATTGTTCCCCTTTCATAAATAATAAACCTATGAATTCTGGGTTGACGGACCAAGTTGATTCACCAGTTTCTATCAAAATAAATGAAGGAATAAAATTTACACCTCATTAGAAAAAACCCATTATTTTTTATTTTCCCAAATATTCTCTTTATTTTTCTATGTTTTTTGGAAATAATCCTATCATCTCTGGAATAATTTAATCTACTCTATAAAATTTGAGCACCAATTATTCTCCAACAAGCATGCTTTTATATATTTGATCTTTTGATTTATCTTTCTTATATGATTTAGGTATCTATTCCCCATGTAAATATTTTTCTGATCGATTATTTCTAGAGAATTGTTTCTTACCAATAGATGTAACACTTCTATAGTATCTTACTCATTTATTTATTTTAGTTTCATTAATTTTTTATGGATCAAAAAAAGGTAAAATTTAAAATATAACTTAAAATTGATAATATAATAATATTCATGTTATTAATTAACCCATATAAATTTTTTTGTATTTTTTCATAACGTAATCTGAGGAACACTTGTGGTATCCCTTATTAGTTTGAGCATGCAATTCATTTTTGGAATTATTTGATTTTGGATACCCTAATTAAGATGAATTTTAAAATCATTTTACTATTTTAATGTGATAAGTTAAAACACCTTTGTTTTTGAGTAACTTATTTACACTCATTTTTATATTCCCATACATGTGAGGATTTTTCTCATTTTTACATGTTACTTTTTCTCTTTTTCAAAAGGTAATCTCTACCATGTTATGTCATATATAAAATTTAGGGGTTTTCATCAAATAGGAATATATTTTGAATGATTCCTTGGAATGAAAAAGGAATATATTTTATTTTTTTAACACCCTTTACCCTATAATACACCCCTAATTTTTTCCGATCATGAATCCCATAAAATCTGTGGATAAAACTTTTTAGATGATCACACAATTGAATTTTTTTCTCTACCAATTTCATGAAGAGTTTCATGTTTCTTTTCAATCAATGTGTGTGAGAGTGAAATTTATTCATCAAGAGGGTAGTTTTACGGACAATAAAGGACATTATGGACATGGATTGACATTATCTCACCATGATCGTATGTTTTATACTTCAAAGTAGTTAAATTCATTTAATGTATAAATTTATGGGAATTGAGATTCATTTTAGAGCCAATAATGATTACATTTTCAGTAATTATGTGACAACTTTAACCTTTAGGGACTTCTTAAAAAGGGATTAATCATTACACCAGCAACTTGTGTTTTCTCTATATGACATATATTCACTATATATTATTTAATATGATATAACTTTGTACATTTTATTTTGATATTTTATTATTTATATATCAATGGGTTTTGGACCTTTTAATCACCTGTGAACAATTCAAATATTATTAAGTGACTTGTGTCACTTACAAAATTAAAAAAGTTGAAAAAATAATATCTTTGATAGATAAATTGATTATAATATTCTTGGTGATGAGAAATGTTTTATTTTTTGGGGAATGATATTTTTTGATATACATTTGGATTGACACTTATCATAAAATTATATCATGTCTTTAAGAACCTGGACCATCATTTCATGAATGGATATTTATTTTGATTTGTTTTTTAGAAAAAAGGAAGAAAGGGTAAATTATCTAAGTACACATCATGTACTCCTGAGTACACTTTGTATAACCGATTGTCACGAGTAGTTGTGTAACAACCAAGTACATGAAATTGTGGGAAACCTGGAAGACCACCTAAATCAGGTGCTAGTTAAGGTTATTAGTTGACATGTACATTAAATAAATAGTCCTTTTACTATTATTTTAATTTGTTATATATGTATGGGATAACGTCTCAAGTCCAAAAACACTTTCTTCTCCTTGTGTTTCATAAAGGAGAGAGACATATGGCTGAAGATCTTCAAGATCCTTCTGTTCCTCCTTCCAATATTTGATTGAGATGTCGTCAGGTGTGTTTGATTCCCATTGGTGTGTTCACTCTTCCCCTAGATCATATCTTCTAGATTTCTCGTATCTTATGAGTTATCGATTATAGAAATTTTTTACACTTTTTTATATCTATGTCATTCTAGGCTGGTTCGATGTCTGATATTCAAGTTTGTTCACCTTACAAAGTTTATTTATGGGTTTTGTACCTTTCATTGATTGTCTTTGGATTATATATGCTAATATTTATGAATACACATACTTAGGGTATTGTGTTTATTTGTTTGTTTACTATGTATAAGTCCTGTTAAGGTTTGTTTGATGAGAAAGGGTTGTTTGATTATTTATAAGGATTAATACCTTAATTATGGATGAGTTTTCCAATGATTGATTGATTATGGTCACTAGGCCTAGGAAGCATGTCAGGCTTTGTAATTTTCCATGCCATGAATGGTTAGGATATATTTGTTGTTTGTTTCAGATGCATGTTTTTCCATTGTGAATGTTTGAAAATAGAGAATTAAATATGAGTGCTTCCTGAATTTGGTCCATTTATGTATAATTAATTTTCTGTTGACCCATAGGTATTGAATACAAGAAATTCTGGGATGTCATAGACCAGAGGGTTATAAACCGTGAGAGCTACCTAGAGGATATTTATTAATTTAATGTTAGACTAAAGGTAATTGATAGTAAGTGCTTCTAGTGGTCATTTTTTTGCTGTTGCTATGCAGAAAAAGTGGGTATTGACCATTAGATCTACCCAGGTGTTCTTTTGTAATTTTTTAGTGTCATGTGGGACCAAAGGGGTTAGAGTGTGTAAAAATTCATAGAGGGTTAGTATTGATTCAAATGATGACATGTGAAACCATAGGGGTTCTTCTGTGAGAATATTCCTAGAGGGTTTCTTGAATATGGAATGGTTGTAATGATCCTACTAAGATAAAGCACATTCCAGGACTCATTTTAACATGTTTTTAGATGATCTTATAAGACATTGGTATTGTCATTACATTGGGGATATAGAGATTTGTATAGATCATGGTTATTTTATTATTCTATAGCATGGATATTTTATTAATTATAATTAATGTAATTGAATACTGTATGATTTTATACTTTTGATTACTTCATTGTTTATTTCGTTATTTAAAATAATTCTTGATATATAAATTCACTCACTGTTAGGCAAATATTTTTTGGTGTTTTCCTAATGAGATTCAGGTCATACCCTGTTTGGGTCATTCTTTTGGAACCAATATTATTATATGTTTACAGGTATGGAAAATGGAATGTTTCATACTTCATCTGGTATGTGATTTCTATAGAGCTGGAGGTTATGGGACCTAGCTAATCCTTGTGATGCTATAGAGTTTACTGTTTCTTATAACTTGTTTTCGGTACTATATTTCCAAATTTGTGAATTTTTTCTATGCTCTCCAGAATACATGGGACAACAATCATTTATTTGTAAGAGTTACTATTGTATGTAGTATTAGTCTTCCATTGTTTACTTTTATTGTATGTATTTCTACTTTCTCTATTGTATACTATTTATTTCTACTCTGTTACACTTCCAATGTGGTCACAGTTTCCCCACTATCACACCCAAGGACCGTGATTCTTGTCGGCAGCCTTTGGCATTCTAAGAAATGTGATTGAGGCCATGTGGACAACCATGTAGGGGGAAACTTTGGGTGGAACCCAAAATTGGGACATTACAAAGTGGTATCAGAGGAGTTTATTTTTGGTTTTGTATTTCGATATGGATTATATAGATACGTATATTAATTAATAGGCCATTGGTAATAAGTTTTTCTTATAGTATATAAACAGTGTACATGGAAAATCTAGTTTACCTGGAATATTAAAATATTGTTGGTTTTGAAATTGTAATAGATGAATTTTTATCACTGTTGGTTGAAACAATGGTTTTATTATATTATGATTTATATCATTATGGTTCTATTTCTATTGCGACCCAATTAGATGAGGGTATGACATCTCATGAATCAAAAAGGCACATACTAGAGATCACATGTCATGCATTATCGTCATTCCATTTAGGGTGTATTATTGATTACATGGTGTTGTGATAAATGAGGTGATAGATATGAATGTTTTTGGGATAGATTCCATGATAGTGTAACGGATATTTTGATAGTGTATTGGAATATATATTATATCATTTGTATAGACAATAAAATTTGGTCTCTAATGTGTTATTGGCCCTCGATGATTGGAATTCAGTTGATCATGTTTGAACTTTAGTTTAATTTCTTCATGTTATGATAGAAAATGGATGCCAGAATATGATTTGTGGAGAATGTGGGATCCCTCGGGTCATAATTTTTCATTCCTTGGACAAATATATATGTTATTTTAGGGTTCTAGTGAAGTTTCATAGTATTACTATCTGGAAAGTCAAATAACACATAATGTGGTGTTATGAACACATACAATGTGTTCTTCTGTTTGGGAAGAAAAAAATCTATTAATTACTAGTCGTGTATTGTATGTACACACCACGAAATGTTTGTACATGTCACTAAATATGTGCATATATATATATAGGGCTTGTCATCATTTTGTAGAACACATCGTGTCTGAATTGTACACGTAATCTGTAAGAACAATTTATCCAGCTGTTTGATCCATGACATGTGTGGATGAAACATAGGTTGTACACACTGTTTTTTTCATTCACAACATGTAGTGTTGACCATGTCTATGATAGTGTGAATAATGACACGAGTCTTTAGATCATAATAAGTACACGCTATGTGTATGGTGAACACATCGTGCAGTGTTACCTAGGATAGATCTAGGTAGAAGGGCATGGACATGAGGGAAAATTCACATACAAACCATGTATGAGGATGAACATGCTATTTGTAGTGTTGTTCCACGAACATGATTGTAAGAGGTACACGACAATGTTGAAGCCTAAGAGAACACTCCATTTGGCAGATATACACACCGTGTAACCCTGTTTTGAAAAACATTAATGTTTTCTTCTCTTATTCCTTTATTGAACATCAATTTTAGACATTTATAATCATGAACTAGGGAGTGTGATTTTCCTTGAATATTCAGTCCACTGAGATGTCCTCTGGTTGAAAGATAAGTGCAGGGTTAGGACTAGAAAGTAAATTGGATATATTGGGAACTACAGGAAATTCCTCATGTCATGCTCGTCTTGGAACTAACTGTTATACCAGAAAAATATATTCATGCATAGTTCCATGAAGGCTTTTCCAGGATGTTACAAACCATTTAGGGTGCACCGAATTCTTCCCTATCTATGGCAGAACAGATAGGGGTGTTCCAATAGCATCATCCTCAAATGCGGATGGAGGCAAACGAGCTTTAGATTCATGGTTAGAGTTCATACTTTCAAACTTTGAGCTTCTCGAGATACCATCAGAGTGGAGGGTGAATATCATGACCTACATGATACATGATTCTGCCAATACCTTTTGGGATGTTATCTCATAAGAAATATGTCATCAAGATATAACATGGTAATAGTTTCAAATGGCCCTATATCATTTTTTCTATACTAATACACTAAAGGCAGATCGAGCCTGAGACTTTATGAATTTGGAGAGGGGTTCATTTTCAGTGGTGGATTAATCTCCTCATTTAATAGAGCTTTAGTTCTTCACACCTATTCCTGGAGGAGTTGGGTTATCTATAGCTAGGTTATTTTTGGATGTACTCTGGTATGATATCTAATATCATGTGATTGTTTTCAATATCACTTCAGCGAAGGCTATAGTGATAATGTCACTGATTACTGACATCAATCTGAGGGAGTTGGGAGCTGCGAGCTATGGTGGTTCAACATCCAGGGCTGGTTCTCATTCATCAGATAAGAAGAAGTGCTAGATAGAAATTTCACATTATATTTCATTAGGTAGTCAGCTGGAATGATAGTAGTGCAAAAATAGTGATCATATAAGACCACATTACCCAAAGGACCAAGTTGAATGCTAATCTTGTTGCAAGATGGTTCTCCTTTAGTGTTTTTTCTAGGTGTTATCACCAACAACGAGTGATCGGGGTTCTATTATGAGTCCACATTTAGGATCAAGACAATCGTTTTCTCCTCAATTAGGGAATGGGAGTTCGTATGGCCTTTCAGGCCAATGAGGAGGTAATGGCTATGAAATCTAGTTAGTAGGTTTTCTGTGACAACATGTTGGATCAGATCTGGTTTGTTAGGCAGGGTTGTAGGGCCTAAGTATAGGTCGGGCTTTTGCAGTGGAGCTGACCCAGTAAAAGTAGGATCTCGAACCCACTATGGTTAGAGGTAAAATTCTAGTTTCCTCTGTTTTAACATATGCACTTTTTTGTATGTGGGCATCCCAAAGTAGCATATTTTTTACTATTATGAAGAGCCTTGGGAACAATACCATTACATTAGAGAATATTATGAAACTAGATACTTCGTTGGGGATTATAACGGCTAGGGTACTTCAGTGCAATGAGTTACCTATTGTGATTTTGGGATGTAACTTTCGATGGGACCTCTATTTAATGGAGATTAAAGGGTTCGATTTCATTCTCAGAATGGACGGGTTGGTCTCCTTCTTGGCCTTTTTTGACAACTATCGTCGTAGGGTGAGTTTCACATCACCAGAGGGAGGGTCTTTTCTATAGAAGAGCTAATGGGATGTCAAGAAGAGAAGATTTGGACCTAATAATCATGGGATTGGAGGAATTATAGCAAAAATTTCTAGAAAATATATGGATTACCTGAGGACTTCACAGATTAAATTTTATTTTGTGGTGGATCTATTCAAAGATGTCTATCCAAACTATATTTTATGTTTAACTCTAGAGCATGAGTTAGATTTATCTATTGACCTTTTTCTAGGAGAAGCATTGTTTTCCATTCCTCCTTATAAGATAGCTACACCATTTTTATAAAAGCTTAAGAATTAATTAGATGAGTTATGTGCAAAGGGTTTCATCAGACCTAGTATTATTCCTTGGGGTTCGCTTTACTTTTTTGTGAAGAAGGATTAAGGTACCCTCAGACTTTGTGTGGTTTATTAGAAGATGAATTATTTTATGGTCGATAATTTATATCCCTTTATAAGGATTGATGATCTCTTTGATCGGCTTATAGGAGCTCCGGTGTTCTTGAATATTGACTTTAGATTCATTTATCATCAGTTGTGCATTAGACCATCATATATACCTCTTACTGCATTTCATAGCAGGTATTTTCTATATGAGTATGTGGTTAAGATGTTCAATCTCATGAACATTCCTATATTTTTCATGGAAATGATGATCTGAGGGTTCCAATCTTACTTGTATTCTTTTTTATTGGTCTTCTTGGATGACACCATAGTGTAATCTCACACTTTACATGGCCATGATACCCATCATGTGATCATATTACATACATTTAAAGTGAATCAGTTATATGATAAGAACTCAGAATTACTCTTTCAGATAGACCAGATTCAGTTATTGGGTCATTTCATTCAAATGATAAGAAAAGCAGAAGAACCAAAGAAAGCGATAAATGTTTCCTACTAGGAGTAGATGATGAATTTCTTTGAAGTATATTGATTCTTATGGCTGTCTAGTTACTACCAGAGCTTTATAATGGACTTTTCACATTTAGTAGAGCCATTGACGAGCTTGAGTAAGAAGGGTGTGATGTACTTGTGGTTAGAGTCTTGTGATTCATCCTTTCATAAGCAAAAAAGTGATATTTTCATCAACACTGATACTAATTTTTTCATAGATGAGAAAGGGTTACACTATTTACTATGATGCATCCTGAATCATTATGGTAGATTTCCATATACAAGGGGGAGGATTTGTTTCTTATGGGTCTTGGCTATTGAGGCCACATGAGCAGAATTACCTGACACATGATCTCAAGTTGGCTACAGTGGTGCATGATTTATGATGTTGGAGACATTATCTTTTGGGAGAGAATTTGGTTGTATATATTGATAAAAAGAACCAAAATTATATATTTACTCAGTGTGATTGAAATCTTACATAGGGAAGGTGGATTGAATACCATCAATCTTTTGACATTGAGCATGCTGATATGCCTGGGAAAGGAAATGTTTTGGCTGATGTGTTGAGAATGCGGACCCATAAACAGGAAGATCAGGAGGTCAGCAGTGATTGGAACCTTATGGCTATATTCTATTAGATGAATTTGGAGGTGCATGAAAGACATGGGAATCCATTTCTTTATTCTATATTTTTTGCCTCTAATCTACTGGATCAAGTGAGAACGAGGAAACTATCAAATTCCAAAGGTTGAGTCATACATGATAGTGTGTTAAGAGAGGAACCTACTCGTTGTTAGACCATATGCGAGGATGTGGTCTTACGTTTTCATGGATGCGTATTGGTGTCAGTAGACATACGTGAAGAGTTGATGTAGGATTTTCATTCCTCAATATGGAAATTTCAACATGCTATTACAATAATGTTTCTAGACCAAAACTGATGGTATTAGTGGGAAGGTATGAAGAGGTATGTAGTTGGTTTTTTATGATATGTTCCAAATTAATTTCGTGACGATGGCACATCATCGACCAGAAGGTCATGTACATTAGTTAACCATTCCCAAGTGGATGTGGAATGATATCATGATTGATATAATGAATGGTTTAATAAGGTTTCCTTATAATAATGATGTAGTTTGGGTTGTTGTTGACAGAATCTCAAAGGATTCACAATTTTTGCGATTAAGGAAACCAATATTGTTGATGATCATGGAAGGTGGTACAACCGAGATATTGTACATTTGAAATGGTTTTCACTCTATTGTTTCAGAAATGGAGGCCTATTTTACATCTCATGTCTTGTAGGGACTATATAGGGATTTGGATACACATGTATATTTGAGTAAAACATACCATCCACAGATAGATGGCTTGTCTGAGAAAATAATTTAGGTTTTGGAGGACATGCTTCAAGCATGTGTCCAAGATTTCAGGTGATCTTGGTAGAGACGCATACCCCTAGTAGTGTTTTCCTACAATAATTTTATTCATTCCATGATTTAAATGGAACCTTATGAATATTTTTATGGTTCTCTATATCGATCAACCCTATTTTGGATTGATGTAAGAATGGCCGCGATATTGGGACCTCAACTTGTCCAGGAGACCACTGAGTCAGTAGAGTTGATACAAAAGAGGATGGCTATGGAACAATTATGCCAGAAATCTTTTGCTGATCGAAAGAGGTAACCTCAAGAGTTCGAGGTTGGAGATCAAGTTTTCCTACGTGTCACAATGATGCAAGGACACATGCGGATTAAGAGATAGGGAAAGCATTCAACAAGAAACATTTGGGTCGTTTGAGGTTTTTTAGAAAGTTGGGATAGCTGTCTATCAGTTGATGGCACCTTAGAGGCACCAGATTATAAATGAAATATTTTTATGTATCTCAGCTATGGGGTAACTTTTTAGACATGTCTCGTGTTTTTCAACCCAAAGAGGTTGAGTTGGGGGTGGATTCATCCTACGAGGAGAAACCTATTTTGGTTTTGAATCATTATATGAAGGTTCTCTAAGGAAGATCTGTTCTTATGGTATGGGTGATGTGGAAGCACGGGTGAGTATAGCATGATCCATGGGAGAGGGAGGCCAACGTACAATCCTAGTGGCTATAGTTTTTTAATATTCTTCTTAAACGCCCTTAGAAGGGAAATTCTGGGAAAAATTGTTATATCAGTGTGATTGTGCATCCAATATCCAGAAACACTTTCTTCTCCATGTATTACGTACTTGAGAGCGATGTGTGATGAAATATCTTCTTGCATCTTCCATTCATCTATCTAATTTCTGATTGAGATGTTTCCAAGTGTGTTTGATTCCCACCAGTGATCCCTCTCTTCTTGTAAATCCTCTCTTCCTGATATCATCTCTTTCGTGAGTTATCAAGGGTTGGTCATTTAACCCTTTTCATAGATATATGTAATTCTAGGGCGATTCAATGGCTTATATTAAAGTGACTTCATTATACAACATCAAGGTCAATGGGTTGATCTTTTTAGTTATTATCATTGTATTATATAAGCTAAAAGTGTCGAATACCCATGTTTAGGGTAAAGTATTTCTTTTGATGTTTACATTGTTTAAGGCTTATTACAGTTTCTTTGATGAGAAGTGTTTTTTGATTATGTATAATGTCTAATACCTCAATTATGGATGTGGTTTCCCATTTTTGATTGATAATGGATGTTGGGTCTATGAAGCATGTTAGTATTTCTTAGTTTACATGACTCATGTGGTTAGGATGGAGTTGTTTATTTGTTTGAGATGAATGAATTTTTTATTGTGGATGCTTGACTAAGATGAATTCACTATGAGCGCAGCTTGAGGTGGGGTCATTTATGTAAAATTACAGTTACATTGACCTAGTTGTATTGCTCGTGAGAGTTACCAGGTGGTCATAGGCTAGTAGGGGTATTTACCATGGTATCTAACCATAGGATTTTTATTAAATGAATGTTGTAACATAGATAGTAGACAGTGAAAGATACCAGTGGGTCATTTTGATTATTGTTACTATACATACCAAGGGGGTATTTACCATGAGAGCTACCCAGGTGGCTGTTTGGAAATGTTGACATTCATGTAGGACCAAAGGGATTAAACTATGTGAGATTTTCCAGAGGTTCAGTATTTATTGAATGGATTATATGTTAATATAATGGGGTTAGACTATGAGTACATTTCCATAGGGTTTCTTGAATATTTGAATAATCATGAGGAGCCTACTAAGGCAAAGAACAAGCTTGGAATATTTATTACGTCTTTGTTTAGATGGTCTTCTCAGAGATATATTTTGCTATTACATATGGGATATAGATATTAGTATAGATCTCAGGTAAAAATTATTTAACATTTTGAATAATTCATAAATGAAAATGAATGTCATAGAAAACTATTGGATTGTTTATATCTATGTAATTCCTAGTTTACTGCTTATTTTGAATATTTTTTTCTATATCTATTCACTAACTGTTTGGAATGGAAATGTTGTTGGTTTTCTGCTATGAATTTTCTCACACCCTATTCGGGTCATTCTTTTCATCCCAATCAGATTATCAGGTTGTTGGTATAGATAATGGAAAGAACCCTTTTCATCAGGTACCAGATTGATGTGGATATAAGGAGCATGGAACCTACCTAAGGCTTTCCATGTTGTGAAGTTTACTATTATCTATACGTTGGATTTAGTACTTTATTTTATTAATTTTCACATGTTTGGATGATTTCCTAGATACTAGTGACATGAATAATTTATTTACACGTGATTTGTTTGTTTATACTATTAGTCATTCACGTTATTACTTATATTGTATGTATTACTGCTTCCGCTACTATTTACTATTTGTTTCTGCTATGTTACTTGGCCAATGATGGAATAATTTCCCCACTATCACACCAATGTCCCTTTCTACAAGTCAACAACCTCTGGAATTTTGGGAAATTCTCTTGAGGCCATGTGACTAACTGGGTACGAGGCACCTTTGAGCGGCACATGGAACTGGGATGTTACAATGTCTCAACATTTGTTTTTCCAAATTTTCGAAAAAAAATATTATATAACCTAAAATCTTGTTGCCACATATAAAAATGAACATTATTTTTTTATGTGATATTGATTTTTTCATTTTATTTTCTCTAGTAGAGATGGGAAATACATTTGAAAATTATTGTAAGCAAGGATTTCTGTGATAATTGAGCTTACATTTTATTAAATTGTTTGAGAAATTGAGTGTGATAGCGAGGTGTCGAACATTATACTAGAGTATAGATATATTTTATGGAATTAATATCATTGGAACTGAAACAATTTTTGAAAATTGGAATTTATTATGAAGAATGTTATTTTGAGTGTAAAAGGGTCTTAATTTTTTTAAATTGTTACATTAATGTTTTGATTTTTTTATGTGTCTAGTTCTATATTACCTCTGAAATTTTCTCATAAAATTGATAAAGTATAATTTTAGGGAGTTTTATGATTTTTGGAATTCATTGATATTATATATTTTTAAAACATATTTTATTTCAATATTTCTAAGTGCTTAATTTGTTTACAAGATTTTATTTGTAATTTTTCTATAATTTTTATTATTTTATAAATTTTATTTATGATATATGATAATAGTATCAATTTTTATTTTGTCGTTAATTTTATTGTAATTTATATTTATTAGCACTTTATTATTATTGTTAGTAGTTTCCCCAATGTTACTTTTATTTTTAGTTTATTAATATTTATTGCTACATATTTAATTTTCTATATTATTATTATATATAATTATAAATATTAGTATTATAAATAATTGAAATAATGACACAATTATTTTATTTTTTTCATAAAATTATATTATTCTTCAATATTTTTAATATAATTATATGTATAATAATTCATTTTCGGAATATTAAATATATTTTAGTATTTATAATCACCAGAATATTTATTTTTGTATTTATATTTAATTAATTATAAAAATTATTTACATATTTTATTAGTATAATAAAGTTTTAAAATGACCTAATTCTATTATTATAATTATTTATCTTCTGGATATTATAATTATTATTATAATTATTAGTATTGTTGTTATTTCACATTTATATATTATGTATTATTTTGAATTTTAATTTTTTATTGTTTTTTTAATTCAGTTTTTGGAGACATAGTGAGAGTATTTTATTTTATATGAGTGAGGGGTATAAAAATAGAGGAATAAATAGTCCATGCTATCTTTTATTTACTAAAGAATGTGCTGGACTCAATCATCTAACTGTCTTCCGAGTAGAAAACCACCATGAGCCACAAAATCCTGCTTCTTCCACAATGTTCACCCTGTTCTTTCAACCCCAACCATCTTCCCGCCCAAAGAACATTGTGTACCTACTCAACTCCACACTAAGTTTACCTCCTCTATCTTAATCACTCTTTTACATATCCTTATATACCAGGTTTTTGAATACCCACAAACCGTAGTCACCCCTATTTTTACATCACAACGACCTCCATCAGTGCATCCCACATCACATCACTACTATAAAGGTGCCTCCTACATAGTTTCAATGAGGTGCCACGTCTCCTATATTGTACCACCACATTTGTGACACTACTCTTCAAATGCACTATGCATGACATCGACCTCCTCCTATACTATTTTCATGTAATATACTTCATAGTTACGCCACTGATTCTCTGACTTCACTAATTTATCACTACTAATTTTTTATTGCATCGATGTAGATTCCCTAATTCATTTCCATATATAAATTATTCACTTTCTTATGGAGATATAATATACAATGTGATATAAAAAATAGATCCTACTATTTTTTCGATAATTCAGTTAAAATTTTAATTATTTAACATATTATTATCATGCGTGTATTTTTGGTTGTGAAGTAATAGTGATATTATTTTGATGGGATGTTGATTGAGTATGACAAATATTATGCAAGTCATGTTAATATTTTCTATTATGATAAATTTCAAGTTGAATTTATTTTAATAATATATTTATCTTCTTCAATTTTATATGTAGTAAAATAATTTATGAAATAAAAAATAGTCATTTTAGTTATTAGTCGATTCTATTATATAGATAAAGTTAGTTATTTTGTCAGCGATTATAGACCAAATATTTAGTACAACATTGTGAAAATTGCATTGGGTCATTTCACATATTTATTTGGTATTAAAATGCGTCTCCTAATTTATTTATAGCATATAAGAATTGGAAATTAATTTAATTAGATGATATAAAATGAACATTTAAAATAGAGATATATTTTTGAATATTTTGATAAAATGGTATTATAAATATTTAATTATAGGAAAACTTATTTTTACAGTTGTATAATAGTTTGATTACAATATCATAATTTGAGAAATATTTTTCAGATAAAATTAATTCATAATTATTGAAATAGAAAAATTATTTTATTTTGTTCATATTCCTGATTTTTATTTTTATAAGAATAATTGAAAAACAAAAAATTCCAACAATTGAATTATGGCATAAACATTTTGAAATGAGGTAATTTTAGTGATCTTGATTTCATGATTTCAATGGTTTGACCCAACTAATGACTTAATTCGTAGATAGTGGGTTCTAAAATTTGATAATTGGACATGTTGTAACACATTTACCCATATCATACTGAATAATTTTAGGAGCCACTACAATGATTATTGTTCATCATACTAGGTTTTTGGTTTAATTCAACAGATGGAACCAGCAAGAACTCAGTTAACATTGAGTATGATATAAAATTTGGTTATTATGAAGATGTAACTAGTATTATGATTTAGGGTAATGATATTTTGATAATGATAATTCTATAATCATGATAATTTATTAACAACTTTCACATTAACATAGTCTTAGAATCCCCACATTATAGGTGGATAAAATTTTTCTATAGATCGGAATGTGAATACAGTGATTGAAATATGGATCAATTTATATCATAAAATATATGTGGAAAGGGAAAATCATGGAATGTCTCAAACAAATAGAATGATATCTTCTGTGACAAAATGAAGAATATAATGATATAAATTTCCAAGGAGTTCATTTTATTATTTTTCAGAAACATTGTAATTTTGTGAGTCAATGCCCATATAAAATGAATTAATTCAATTAATACAGTAATACTTATGAAATTTAAATCATTAGAGTACAATTTTAGATGTGTTTATCTAATTATATTTGAGATTATGTCATAGAAGTGTTATATAAATGATATTTTGGTTATAATAATAATAAAAAATCTAATAATTATGTCATAATAATTTTTTATTTAAGTATTTGAAATCATGAATTGAATGGTTTTATAGAACTATAATAGTGATATAGTGGTAAAATTATAGTTTTTTAATACTCACTATTTGGAGAAATATAACTCGTAATTTGTACATGATTTTAAAGTGATGATATTTAGTGGGAGTAAATTGCTGATAGAAATTGTTGAGGTAAATCAGATCACGTTGGTATCCCGGAAATTGATTCGTGACATAATTAAAATTTAATTTATGATGGAATTTAAAATATTTTAAGATTCATAGAATATATTTTATAATATATTATCTAATTTAGTTAAGATGAATATAATTATTTTTTTAAATAGTTTTCATTTCATTGTGTTTTCATAGTGATTCAATGTATTCAAATATTTGGTATTTGACATTAATCATTACATTATATTGATTGTGGTATTAATGATATATTAAATTTATCAACCTAATTTTAAATTTTTATGATTTGGAATTAACATAGACATACATTGTAAGGGTTTTAATGATAAATACTTATTAAATGAATGAATATGAATTGTTGGTTTTAATATTGATGATTAAGTTATTACTGTATTATATTGGATAGATTATAATAAATTTTTTTGTTTTTGTAAAAATTTAGAGGTGGATAAAAAGAATTTTCATTCCATTATGCATGTTATGATATGTAAGAAGTTAATTTTAGTACTTCATGTATGAAAAATTATTCTTGAATATTCATCTCTTGGAGTAATAAATGAAGTGGAAATTGATCGAAGCACAAAAATATGACGATATTATACTTATGAAATTGAATTAAATCAATAAACTAAATTGCATTTTTTTCTATATCTTGATATTATAATAATACCTCATGTATATTAATAAGGATCTAGATATTTTTTTTTATCATTTTAACTCTATTTCTGATGAATCAACTGTCTATTCACCAATAAAAGATTTATGGTTTTGTGGTCATAAAATTTATCTCGACCATGTAATCTATCATTATATATTATAGCTTGGGTGTTATACATATCTTTAATGTAAATATTTTAATTTTACACTAATTTAACCTATTTGGATTCCTATTTTTGTGTTATTTAAGATGACCTTAATATTCCATGTTCCCTTATTTTAAGAGCACATTTTATTTAGTCTTTTTATGATGTCGTTTTCCACATTGGAATTTCAAAATTTTAAAATATGAAAAATATAAAATCTTGTGGATTTAATTTATTTATTTGGGTGAGAAAGAGTTTTAATTCTTATATCTTAAATTAATAATATGTTTCATAGTGTATACAATATGTAACAACTAGAATTTAAATGTCTCTGACATTATATTAAAATATTATTACATAAGGTGATAGTAATAACATAGCTAATGGAATGGTATTTTTGTTTATAATTGAGCCCAATATGATAATATGTCTAGAGGTTTTATATAAAAATAATAAATTTTAATTTTAATTTTTGGAATATAATTTTATACATAAAACTCCATTTTATTCCGAAATGGTTTTATTTTACATTTTTTTAAATTTATTATGAATATATTTCAATTTTAGAATTTGTTTTCATAAAATTTACGTCATTTTTGAAATTAGATTATAATATTTTTGTTAGGGTTAATATTTGATATTTATCTGAAAAGGTTGATTTTTTTGTGAATAGTGAAAAACATTGACATTCACTATAATTTTAATTTTCTTCCAAGAATTTAAAATGGTAAATTTTGTATTAAAATTAAATAAAAGTAAAATTAATATCTCTTATATTTTTAATAAACAAAATAATTTCATTGTAATCATTTTAATTTGTTCAATATTTAATAAAAACATTTTTATATGTAGAAATGCATATCACTAAAACCTTTTTTACATTTTTTTTCATTTAAATATTAAATTATCTTCATACACTTATAGAAATTGAATATAGAAAAATTTATTCCTTATTTTTTATTAATAGGTCTAATTTTTTCAAATACGAAAATTTTATTTCTGTTTGTTATGAATAAAATTCAATATAAATAATTAAACCAATGGTAAGTGTAAGTTAACTAAAAATGGACTAAATAATATAATAGGGACTAAAAATGACACTAAAACATCCATTTCTCTAATTATAAGAGTGTAATTTATATTTTTTCATCAATATTTTTAAAATAGGTCTAAATAGTTCAATATTTCATTTAATTTTAAATTTATAATATTTAAGTAACAAAGAATGCTACAAATATCAGTTTATTTCTTCTTATATCTATAGTATTTTATGATAGTGATTAATATAACATATTTCAACTATGAATGTCTATTTATATGTTTAAAGAAATTTTTTATCATAATCATTTATTTTATATTTTTTGTGATTGAATTACTAGATTGAAAGATTTTGTAATGTCGACACAACATTTATTTAGTTATAAATAAATTAAATTAGAGAATTTAAATATGTTAAAAGTCATATAAATTAGAATTTTTTTTGTTAATTTATATATATATATATATGAAATTTTTTGGTTGTGTGGTGAGATTTTATTCAGATTCAATATTTCTATTAGTGTAGTTAAAGTTAAATGAAATTAGTAGCGTCGAAATTGAAAGTAATGATAATTTACAACAATTAATATTTTATTAATATATTTAAAATAAAATTTTTTTTATTAATCCAAATTAAATGGATGTAGTCGACAACATAAAAAATAATGAATTTATTGCTCTTTTCCTATTTTATGGTCATTTTCTTGACTTATAAATTGTAGGAATAACTAATGATACAATATTTGATAAAATTGTTTACTAAGGGTCCAATACAAATTAAAAGGCTAAAAAAGAGCAAAAAATGTCCAAATATTATTTTATTAGAGTATTCAGACATATACATTCAATTTTTCATATTATATAATTTTTTTTAAATTTACTTAAGATATATTTTACATTAATTTAATACATTATGAAATCCCATGAATTCACCCCACATTATTTATAAAACAACATCACCCGTCCCTTTTCATTACACCACAATGATAACGTATCTACATAAATACCTATAAAATTATATTTTACAGATCCTTTTCCATATTTTAGTGGTTTCATAATATTAAAAATACTAACCCTTGGATGCAAATTGAAGATTCGATGGAGCTCTTTCCAAGAAAAGGTAATCATCTTTTCCAAAACTTTCAAATTTATATTTTTTTCAACATCATATTTATATCTTGTAAAAATGATATAATGAAACTTAAAAATTTATCGATATAATTATATATTTTTTTAATTTTTCTACATCCATTTCCACAACATTTTATTCAAAAATAATAATAAACATTACTTCTATGTACGTATGACCTATTGTCTACACATATCATTTAAATTCTTTGTTTTCTCAACATATTTGGATCATTATAATGTAGTGAATAATTATTTATTTTATATTTATGACATTAATACTATATTGGAATTATAATATCATATATACCTTCACACTTTAAATCCATTGAAAAATTGAAATCTCATTCATGTGTACGTGTGGACTACCACCTCCACAATAGGATGTCATTTTGTGGTTATTATTAATATGGATGTTAATAATGGATTATTTAATTAACATAAATCATATGTGTGATATAAAAATGATAATATAATAGTGAAGTAGTATTTAACATTCATTAAATCCATATTTTGAAAAGTGAAAGCAATGTTAATGATTATGTATGGCCTGTCGTCACCTTGAATAGTGTAATTCATTTTCCGTATATATGTTTTATATATTAATATATATATATATATTATTTATATTATTACAAAAATTATACAAATTTTAGAACAATTTTAAAATTATAAGACCAAAACTTTTGAACTAAAGCATATATGAAAAAATGAACTAATTATCTTTTCAAGTAGTTGCTTTAATAATGAATTGTCGATAAATGTGTTATAAACGATCATAAGAAAATAAAATATGGAATGATATATATGATTAAGGTAATAGAATATATTTATATTAAATATATATAATTTAATATGTTCAAACACATTGGAAATAAGTCAATCCTGAGGTAAGGGGTATCTTAACTCAGTTTACTTTCATTGGGATGTATCCCTTCTTCATTGATTCTATTATGTCATGATTTCATGTGAAATGAGTGTTGTTTATTTTATACTATATTTAAAATTAGATTATATGTATTTATATTTTTGATCAACTATTTCTTTATTTATTAATTCATACATTGATTATTAGATCTTTTTCTGGGATTTCATCCTTATTTAATGATCATTGGGATATACTCTTTATTACAAAACAATTTAATTTTTGAGGGTTTATATAATAAACCACGGAAGTATTTAACCTGAATATCTACTTCTTGATGATTATAAAATATTCAATTCAATTTACACCCTATATTTAAATTTTTACATGAAAATATGATCACATTTCAATTTTTGATTTGATTGAATTTTGTTTCATGAATGTATTTTTCAAAAAAATCCCATTTATTATGAAAATAATTTATTAATAAAAAATTTATTAATTATTTAATAATAACATGTAATTTCTGTTTTATTCCATTTTCTTAACTGATAGTTTTAAGTTCAATGTATTTTATACAAATTAAATATGAATGTCTTCCTTTAAACAAATACAGTGTTATGAAAATTTCAGACACCCATGAAAATTTTACATATATTAGATAATTTTGTAAGATTTCAATGAATTTAAAGGGAAAATATTTATTAAAAATCATTCAAAATTTTTTGTTTCCATTTAATTAGATTCATTTAAATAATTAATTTTACTATAATATAAACTATGGAGATGGTCATCTCCCATATAATGATTAATTTTGTAGACATAAAAATTTTCTTGAATCACTAATTTTTTTGTGATAATTATAAATTATATATCTCTTAAAAATCAATATTATATATATTAAGTATATAATAATTTATTCAACTATATACCATTTCTATGTATTATTTTTTACTATGAAATTTATTTAATTAACATAGGAAAACTTGATAAATATATATTATTTACTCATTATGTTTTTTTTGAATGGTTGGTTCATGTTTATATCAAACCATGCACCATACTTTTTAAAACCATTAAAACAACGAATAAAGGGTTTTCAAGGATATTTAATGGTTTTAATTACCATGTGAAAACCTAGTAGAAACTGTGTACCCCACCTGAGGGGCATATGGTTAGGGTGGAAAGTTCTCTTAACTATTCAACCTATCCATGTTAACAATGTATATGAAAAGTTTTAATTTCTAATTTTTTTTCAAAACCTGAAAACCAAATTTTAGTTTCCTAATGATCCCATTCGACCTTAATATAATTTATTATTCCTTGTATGCTCACTGAAGATGATTTTTTTACCACCAAACACCTTCTAAGGAGAATCGAATCTTAGAGAAAGACGTTTGATATCCTCTCAATAAGATTTTTCCCCATTTCCTCTATCCTTCTCTCTTCCTTTATCCTAATTATGGTTGGATAAATACATGTATTTTTGAATGAATCAATATTTTTTTAGATCTTAAATTTATGTTTGATTCAATGATCTCTCTTGTTGATGTTCTTTATTAAGGTTCCCTTTCTGAGTGTTATGAGTTGTGATATATTTGTTTCAGTGGGTCATTTTATTTGGTTGGAAAATTTATTTAACCCTAAATTATAGGGTTTAAATGAAATTTAAGTAAATTATATTATGAAGAAACTATATTTCAAACAAATTGGAATTTTAAATTTCATTATATTGATTATTGGGGAAAACCCCCATTTCCAATTAATTGTGTTGTGATGGGGGATTTGTTTTGGAAATTATGACATTAAATTGTTGAATCAAATTGTAAAATTTATTTTTAAAATTGATTAAAAATTTTATTTTAGAAAAAATATTGAATAATTTTGATATGAACAATGGTTGGTTTTATCCGATAAAATGTATGAATTTATTACAATTATGTTTTGGTTTTAAAATGGAAACTTACTTATTAATGTGTACAATGGGATAATTGTGTTTTGAAATGTTTTGAGATAAATTTCCAATATTTGATTTTTTATAGAACATGAAACCCTATGTAGTTAGTGAGTAATTTGGTGACACACTATTCTAATTCATTCCAACTCTAACAAAAAAATCGAAGTAGGTAACATACCAAATGGGATGGTGATGGTTCTTCTTTGACCAGTGTCTAAGGTTTGTGGTTTTACATATTGTCATTGTCACCAATTCATGTGTGTGTAGATCCCATAATATAGAGCCATCATTCCTATTGGAATATGAAAATGTTTCTCATTTGTGATTATTTTGATATATTTCATTTTTTATAAACTACATTACACAAGACATTTGTATTTATAGAAATTTTTTTTTATTAAAATGATTTAAATATTTCTGTAATTTAAAATTAAGAGCATGTTTTTTAAAATATAGTGTTTTAATTCCATTCTTATATTAATTAAAAGTTGAAATACATTTTTAATTAATGTGGCATAATCCTAAAAAATCCACAGTGAAACCCTACTAAGAATATACTTTAATTCACACATGTTCCATAGAATGTTTTCTGATTATCTTTTTTCGGGTTCGACCAGGGGGAAGGTGACACATAGAGGTGGTGCATATTATTGACAATTGGTACATGGAGTGTTGTGTCATATTTGGAATTATGTTGTTATCTTTCATATTTCTAGTAAATTTTTTTATGTACTTCATGTATATATACCAAATTGAAAATGGGTACAGTAAACCATATGGTGTTTAATTTTGATCATAAATACTTTTAATAGTTTCTTATACTACATATGTTTAAAATGCCCCCCCCCCCAATTTTCTCGTGTGATGCCAGGTTATAGTCACTAAACTGTTTGTATAGTTAATGACCTTCATAAATTTTTTTTGTCGTCTCAGGTATTTGGTTATTGAGATATCTTGGATCATTCATTGCAAAGTGGTATCAAACGAGTTTGTTAAGAATCATTCCCTATTGTCAGAATATAATTTTATAATATTTTGTAGAAATATTTTGTATTTGATAATGAGTTCATAGTTATATTTCATATTTATGGGCCTTATGTAATTAGGGGTTGTTTGGAAAAGTCGTATTGAGGATTAGTTTAAGTAATTTCCCTTATTTTTTTGGTAGTAGAAATAAAAATCTTGTTTATATATCTAATGATATTATTCCAATGTTGATCTTTTTGGGTTTTGGTATGTCTAATGTACCAACATATTCATTGTAGCCTTGTGATTTTTTGTAGCTTCATGACTCTTAGAAGACTTTTGAATTTGTTTTTGGAGGAAGATGCTGAAAATTCCCAATGATAAATTCCTCCAATGTACCTAAATAAATTTTAAGTTGTTGTACATGTTATCTATGCTCGAGGAAATGAACCTATTTTCAATCCCATTCAAACACATGGTGTGGAACTTCATGGGGATGGTTTTAGGATTTGTGCATATGAATTCCTTCCCCTTAATCCCACAAAATTACAAGGCTGAAAAAAACAAATGTGGAAAATTATTGGTTAATAAGTACTAAAATTTTAATTCAGTTCTCAGATATGTTTGATTATATCAATGTGAAATGTTCCAATATCAAATAAAGGTAGCTAGAAACATATGTTGGTACACCATAGTGGAAAAATTACTACAAGGTATATGAGTGGATTTAATTTAATTATATTTTCAACCAATGGTTCTACTCAGATTTGATGGTGTGGTCCAGGGCTTCCATGACTTGAAACTCAAATAGGTTAATAGGACAATGGGAGAATATAAAAATCATCTTGATAAGATATTGAAATTCACTCATGATATAGTATTGACTAAGTAGATGAAGAAACAACAATTTGATATGAGAAATTTATTAGATATTAATTCCCTATTTTTCTTGTTAATAATCTCGTCTTATGATTATATGATGGATACAATGCTTATGGTTGAGATGGACCTAGCTTCTAAGTCAGGGTTGACAGAAGTTTATTTTTTTCCCAGTGGTAGTTATTTGGGTTCCCAAAAAGTTATTATAAATAATGATGACTCATTATCATGGTTCTAAATATTATATTTCTCGTAGACCTCCTATAGTGATTGGAAGATTCTGTATGATTTTTTTACAATTTGGAAAGTTAGTGATTCTGATTGTTTTTTGCATTGAGGTTCACAAGGTATGTTGTTCCTATGGAAACTCGGGTAACATGAAAATGTTATTTCATGTATATAATAATACTCATAGTGGAATGATATCATATATACTAAAACATACTACGGTGAAATCAAATGCATCATGAACAAAGGGGTTTCATCCACATGCATATGGAATGAGGCTCTATCATGTAGTTGAATAGTCTCCATAGGATGAAGATATGAGTATGTTATCATGGAGAGGTACCATCACTATTCCTTCATCATTAGTGAATGAATTATTTTATTCTTGTGGACCTCATTCATTCATTTCATCTTATATTGTGAATATTATAAATATTTCGATGGGAATATAATCTAATGTGATGGATATTTCAACACCACACCGAAATCTAAAAAATAAAAAACATTATTGTGCTTACAATATTGTCATTTTATTAGATATAAATCATTACTTTGATTTTATAGTTCTATAAATAAACCATCTTGAATTTGTATTTGAGATGGATTTTATTATTTATTAAATTTCTTAAATTGATTACTATCTTTGGGGGATCTTTTTACTATAATTTATGGGGTGAGTCGTATATTTCAAGGATAATGAGTCTAGAGGATGAGTAGAGTCATTTATTATTATTCATAAGTGGGGAAATAAAATATCCATGTTGTATTTTGTTATGGAGTGATAGTATTTGACTAGATATTTCCCTCCAGTGGTCACCGACATTCCAAATTATTTTCCATCCGACTAATATGTTTCTTCACTGATAAGGGAGGTATATTTTTCTATTGATGTAGTTATAGGTAGTAAATTGACATCAATTCCTTTTTACTAAATGGCATCTACTATAATTAACCAACTTTAAACATATCTGGATGATAGTTTATGGAAAATATTCATCCAAAAAAGAGTGTCAAAATTGTTCAAGCCAGTATCGTATGCTAAGAAAGTAATGGGTCACTTAACCATTGTGTTGAATACCAAAAACACGATTAAGTTACATTAGATAAAATATATCTTTTGGTATAGAGTGATGATGTATTTTTGTAGTTGAAATGGGTTAAGTGGTTCTTGAAGACTGATCTTTGATTTCGATACCATAAGTTGAGAATAAAAGTATATAAAAAATAAAAAATAGTCGTTTGGAGTTGGTGTGGCCATTATGTGTACCTTGTCATGCCATTTGGTGTAATCAATTCTACACCAGTTATTATGGAAATAACAAAAATGATCTTCTATGAGTATTTTGTTACATTTTTTGTCATATATGTTTGTGACTTCCTTTTTTACTCTAGGTTTGAGGAGAACCAGATGCACTATTTGAGAGATGTTATGGCATTTTCAAAAATCATAGAATTTATTCCCAGGTTTCAATATGTGATTTATGGAATTATGATGTGATTTTAATTGGACATGTAGCCTCAGAAAATGGTATTTTAGTTGATCTTAAAAATGTTAATGTTTTTACGAAATGTGAACAACCATAAATGTAATAAATCATTCTGATCATATTTGGTTTAGTGGTATATTATTTCCCATTTTTAAATAACATTTCGATGATTTCTTCATTGATGACTACTCAAACTCATATGGGTTAATGTTTTTTATGGGATGTGAAATGTAAGAGTTATTTTGTTTATCTGAAAAACATTTTGAGAAACAAGAATATGTTGAGTCTTCAAATTGACAAGAAGGGCTATGTGGTTTTCAATGATCAATCATGTTTGAGTTTTAAAAATATTCCTGTGCAGGTTAATAAAGTCATTTTACTTGGCTCGTGAATAATTATTCTACATGAGTAGAATTATCCAATATAGGACCTAGAACAATAAGATTTTATATCTTCCCTAAGAAATATTCATACCACTAGAGTTGTAGTTATATATTCTCTAAAAAATATTTGAACCTATTCTATAGGTGTTGGTAGAAATAAAAATAATGTTTTGACATTGAAACAAGCTATACCTCCGGGAATGGAAATTTCATTGAAGACTCTTTGAGAAGGAAAATTATGAGCTAGTCTATGAAATTACCATAAAATAATAAGAACATAACAAATATCATAAAATAGTTGCATATAAGAGTTTGCTAATTTCGCGATGAGGTTGTTTTGGATAGTGTTTAGCTAAACACCTCTCTTATCAGGTTGATTCATTATCAACATAATCTTCATGATAACTTACACAGTATTAAAGACTCACTTTATGGTGGAGTGAATATTATTGGGTGGTCGTTCATCCCAAATGGAATTATATTTTTTTGAAACCGATGTGTAGTACCCTTTCCCATGAGATGTGATGTCATGGGGGACTTCCAAAATATATAGTGGGAATTGCACACTAGAACTAAAAATATGTTCTATGACATGAATCATTGATTCTGGTGTCTATATATCATATATGGAATTTCTGATTTTTTTCTGTCATTATTATACATGCCAACGAGTCAAGTCTAAACACTAGAGACATTCTAGATTCTTTCAGCCACTACTAGTTCTATCTTGGATGTGGGATGAGGTCATAATAGAATTTTATTGTGGCTTTTTCGTAGAAATAAAAAAATGTTATATGGATTGTCATGGATCGCCAAACTAAATCATGTCACTTATTACACACTCATGATACAACCAATGTTGGAGGGATAAGAAATAGCTATGTGAAATAGATTATTCATCCAAATAGAGATTTATCATCTATAGTATCTAATAGATATACATGGTTTACTTGTTTCTTTTGTAGAGTCATTCTAGAGGGACTAGGATCTCATGATCATTTAAGGATAAAAAACCTTCCATAATCAGACGGCCGGATAGAATTCACTCCATTGGTTCGTGAGGATATATTTCATGAATAGGTGGTGGAATTTTTAAGAACTTGGGATGGACATTTGAGGATTGTTTTTTTTTCTTATAATAATAGTTACCAATCCAATATCTAAATAGATCCATTTGAGTCCTTATTTGGATAAAAATTAAAATAATTGTTTTGTTGGTCGGAGATCAGTGAATTTTCCTTAGTGGGAATGATGTTGGTTAAATATATGACATCAAATATTTAGATGATTATTTAGAGAATGTTGACAACAAAAATATGATAATATGTCTTATTTTGATCATCATAACAGACCATTGTACTTCTTAGTTGGAGATCATGTGATCTTTCATGTTCCTCCCTGTTTTGGTCATAAATTTCTTGGAATGCAAGGAAGAATGCTCCTTATTTTGTGGGACCTTTTAAGGATGTTGAGTACGTTGGGAATGTGGCATACCATTTAGAAATTCATTAATAGTTGACGTTGATACATAATGTGTTCCATGTATCATTGGAAAAAAGGTAACTTTTTGATCAATCTAATCTTGTAATCTCGAGTGATCTTGATTTTGGGCCTAATTTATCCATGTTGAGAATATATAATGGTTAAATGACTCCCAATCCATGGTAATTCATGGTATGATGATACATTTGGTTCACGTATTATGGAAGAATGGTTATAAAACTCGAAAAACATGGGACATGGAGGTAATGATGAGATAGTAGTGTCCCTGATGGGTGAAAAGAATCCTAATATTTTTGACATGAATTATTTATGATGGTTTTCATAGGGATATATTATTTCTATTGTGGGAATTTTCTAACGTCCATTTTTTGTTTTTAGGTACTCATCGACACCTATATTGATCATTCTTCTGATGAGTATTTTTAATTGTAATTACTGAAATTTTTTGAATATTTTTGATAGATTTTGGGCTATGTAATGTAAATGAATGGTTTTGTGAAACTATACACCCTTATTGTGATAAAAAATGATAAAAATGGGAATTAATTCATTTTATGTTTGCCATGCAGTTTGAGAAATTTACTCCAACCTTGAAGAAAATGAGTATGCCACTAAAGGGGTGAATGGTTTGGACACATTGTTTGTTTAACAATGTGTCCCTAGGTTGATAAATATGCATATAATATTTTTTTAATTCTGAAAAAAATATTAAAAAACACTTGGTTTAAGGGTCTAATTAACTTGGGTGTGATTTTAAAATTCATTTGTAATTTGGAAATTAAATTTTCAAAGGAAAATTTCATCATAATTTTAAAAAGATGACCCTGAATTTTTATTTCAGAAAAATAGATTAAATTGTTTTTATAGGTAGAATTGTTGGTTTAATCCCCGAAAAGTCCTTAATTAATTGAAAATATTTTTTTTGTACATGGGAATTGACATATTAATGTGGAAATGGAATAATTGTATTTTGAAAAACATTGTGACAAAATTTCCATGTATTTATTGTTTTATGGTTACATGAAGGTCTAGGTAGTTTGTGAGTTATTTGGGACACCACTCTTTTGATTCTTTTCAAATATAGAATAATATAAGAAATAGGTCACATCCCAGATGGGATGGTGATGAGTCCTATTGGACCAGTGTCTTAGGGATGTGTCTACAAATATTATTGTGATAACCAATTCGAGTGTGTGAGGATCCCATAACGTGGAACTATTGCATATCTTGTAAGATGAATCTTTATCATGATTATAATTATTTTGATATATTATAATACTAATAAAATATTTTTATGGAATCCTTATGTATTAATATAAATTTTGATTCAAATTTTTTTATTATTTCTAGGTTTGAAATATATTCAACAATTGAAATTAAATTATTTTTTATATTTTAAATATCATGTTATCCGACCATGATTTTTTTCAAATAAGAGATTAATTTTCTAAATTAAATTGAAATCTTTTTATGTAATCCATGGTGATACATTACTGGTATTTTATCTCACACCCTACATGTATCTCCTAGTGTTTTTAGATAATATTCAACTAGATTTTGATAAAGGGGAATGTTCCAATTATAGGTGATTTTTTACCCTTAGGACTTAGATAAATGTGAATTATTGGGGATTGGTTTTATACATTTCCTATTTCTCATAAATCCTGGTTGAACATTGAGTTTATATAAATTTTGATCTTTGGGAACAATTCCCTCTATGGTGTTTTATTTTAATCTTATAGACATTTAATATTAGTTCCCTATTTCTGTAGAAATTCTACTCCCACTATTAGCTTGAAAGATGATTTGTTCTAGTCACGAATCTATGGGGATCTGGAACACCCTTCAATCCATAATGGTGACATCATGGATATCAGGGAAACATGGTGTCTAGGATTGTTTTTGACATCATGAGACCAACAAGCTGGCTGGATGGATCAGATATGGTTTTGATGAATTCGTACTAATAGTTTAAACAATCCTATGACAATTAATTATTAGTAGATGATATCATGATGTATAATATAATGAAATCATATATCATGCATTTCCATTGAGAATAAAATTTTTATTATCTCTTATATTATTGATTTTGTCCATATTCATGGATAATTTACTTTGTTAAATTATTGATTAAATGGGAGGTGTTTTTAATTATTTACCCTCCCTTATTGATTATGACATACTTAGTCATGATAGATTCTACAATATGTATCCCTTACTTAGAATTTGAGATCATTGTTATTTTTTTCCATTACACAGGATATGAAAATGTAATATTTGAATTAGGTCAAGTATTTAGAATATTTAATTTCATTTGATTTACATATTTAATGTTCGATTCATGTAATATGTAGTTTTCCTAGACTAATAAATTATTGGTTTTTTTTAATGATATCACTTGTATATAGTTCAAATGTAGAACATAACCATCGGCTCTAAGCCACTAGGGTATATGTTCGAATAGAAAAATAAATTTCCTTTTATGATTTCTTGGGTATTACATAGAAATTTTAGGGTTCATAAACTTCTACTTTCAATATAACAAGGTTAATATAAATCATGTATTCGTGATTCCAAAGAAATTTATTCTTATACTTACTATAACATCTAGGTCACTAGAAACATGAAGTAATTATTATTTTATTTTGTTTTTGTATACTACAATGTTTATTTAAATGATCTAATAACATATTTGTTTTGTATTAGTATACATATACACAAATTCAATTTTAATACCTAATACAAAACACGAACATATAGAAAATTTATTAATATTCCTTCAAACTTTTCTTTAAAAATTATACATTGAACTTATATAAGAATCTGGTGAGAATGAAAAAAATATATTTTTATCAAATTCTAAGCAAGGAGTATAATATAATGAAATATATCACAAACTAAATATGGAAAAAGGGATATGATTGAATGAAATAAACAATATAAATCAATAATTAACTAAAATTTATGGAATTATATTTCAAAGAGAACAAATTAAGACATGTATATCATTTCTAATTAATATTAAACTTATATAATAGATAATTTCAAACATGAAAACTAGTTTCAATACCATTTATGAATAAATTATATTTATATGAGGGGGAGGTAAATACCCAAGACCAAGATGTTTTCCAAACTATATCTTCCAAATAATCAGTAGGGGATATATTATTCTAGGCATCAGTATTTTTTTTGAAATCAAATTCATTTATCATAAGAATATAGAAGATATTTTAAAAAAATCTTGATGAATCTTCTGGGAAAATTAAAACATGTATGTCCATATACTAAAAATCATTTCAAAAACATACATACACATTCATTGGAACAATGGAGATGTCCTTGATAACATATCTGAAGTGCACTGTGTTGCATTTGTTGTCAATAAGGCATGAAGCTGTCTTGGAATGAATGGAAGTCAGGAATGTCAAGATGTGAATGCCAAAGGTTGTGATGGTGTTGGTGGTGAAGGAGAATGTCCATGGTACTAAGATGCATGTCACATAGGAGATTCACTAAGTGGTATTGGAAATTGTGGTTGAAACATTCTCCATGCAAATCTGACGATTGTTGAGCAGTTCTTAAAGTTCAAAGAACTTGTATCAATATGATACAAAGTCACAACATGATTAGAAGACCATGCATGGTAGTGACAAAGAATGAGGAGTTGAAGAAGATCCATCCACAACTACTAAGTGGATGATGTGCATTAATAAAGTCCATGCACTATCCTCACTTAGTGCATGAGAATCAAAAGAAGATCCAATTGATCTCTGATTTGATCAACAAAGCCCATTGAAGATGTTATGTGATTCAGGAGTTCGGTTGATGAAGATCCTTGAGAATTCTCTCCTAAGTAGAAAATGAGATGATGAAGAAGAATCATAAATTGAGGATTTGTTTCTAATCAAATAGATTAATGTTTGAATTCTCAAGAAGAAGAAGAGAGGAGAAGAAATGAAGAAGGGAGAAGTGGCTTGGAGTGGCATTTGGCATTCTCACTTATTTACTTTGTTTTTAAACAAAGTCCTAAGTGCTTCCTCACGCAAAAAATTAGCCACCAAGGGCCAGCCTTAAGGGATCACTGATTCACCCCCTCCCCCTCTCAGTGATTCACACTGATCTGGGCACTTCAATTGGTATCAGAGGGAGGTTACCTCTAAAATATCCAAGAGAGTCTATATGGAGTGCAGATTTGAGGAAATGAAAGAACAGCCTCAAATGGAGATATCTGCCAAGACTCTGAAAAACAGAATGAAGAAACAGGCAAAGAAGATGAAGAAGAAGGCTGGTGCAATCAGAGAAACTCCTTCTATGGAAAGAAATGTGAAAGTCACATCAGATGACAATTCCTTTTATCATTCTTCTGATGAAGCCTGCTCTAGCTGTGATGAAGATGGAAGAAACAATGATCTTCTAAATTCAATCAAATATCTTCAGAAGAGAGTCCCCAAGGAAGTTGCAATGTGTATAGCTACAGGCCTCCTTGATCTTCAAGAAGAAAAATTACAGCTAGAAGATGAAGCCAATTCTCTGGAAGTCCAATTGGCAAAAAGGGTTGGCATAACCAACACTCTCAGAAAGCTGGTGAAGGCTAAAGATGAAACCGTTTCCCTTTGCAATGAAAGATATGAAGACACTACTGAAGAATTGCAAAGAAGTCTTTCTGAGAAAGAATTCTTTAAAGTAATAATCAAAGATGTTTTCCATGCACTGGAAAAGAGGCATAAAGTATCAATGGTTGTCAGAGATGCTCAACTTGAAGACAAAGTAAAAAGGGTGAAGGAGCTTGACAACTCATTGCTTGAATTAAAGAAGGTGAATGAAGACAAGATGAAACAACTGGTGGAGAATTGGGAAGGAAAGCTAAGAACTGTTGAGGATGAGAAGAACTCCCTCAACATGAAATACTTAGAACTAGAGGTGATATTGAACAATCAGCAATCACCCAAAGCCAAAGCCTCCCAGTCAGCTGAAAGAATAAATGTTGCTACTCAAGTGAGCTTTGAGAAGGATGATTCTAAAAGAAAGACATCCTCTAATAAAAGGGCAACAACTTCTAAAAAGAAGGTACCATCCATCCCATCTTGTACTGATGCTTCTAATTGTGTTTCCACAAAAAGTGCAGGATGGAAAAATAATTCCAAACAAGTATGGATGAAGGCAGTAAAGAAGCAGAGCTCTTCTGAAACAGCACAACAGGTCAAGAAGAGTACCCTACAATCAGAAGGACTGAAGAGGTCAAGATTTGTGGGACAATGTTGGTGTTGTAATAAGTATGGGCATTGTGCAAAAGATTGTTGGTAGAATCCACTGAATGTCAAAGCACAGAGGAAGCCCATTCCAAGGGGGAGCAAGCCAGAAGGAAGGAAGCAACATCCACAGGTCCAGAGACATCTGTTTACTGCAAATAGATTTGGATTACTTGACAACATCTGGGATGATTGCAAAAGTGGTCAAAAATATACATGTCAATCTCCAACTGTATCCAGAGCTAAAAAGAAGAGAATATCACTGAACCTGGCTCAGAAAGAATCCTTGGGAAGCAAGAATAAGAAAGCTGAAAAAGCTCCCAAGAAGGTTTTGAAAAAGGAAAAGAAGTCCTTGGAGTCTAAATCCAAGAAGGGTGATGCATCCAGAAGGACCACCAAGAAATGCTTCTACTGTGGAAAGAAAGGACACACCATGGATCTTTGTGAACAAGCCATGGAACTAAATAGAAGCAGACTGAACTCCAGAAGACAATCAATCCAGAAGAAGAAGGGATTGATTGAAAATAAGTTTCCTAAGAGAGGTAGCTTAGCAGCATCCAAAGAACCATGTGGAACTTCCAAAACTGAGGCCACTCTTCCAAATGATTTACTTGTCATATGGCCACATCAGTTGCAACTTGCCAGAGAACTACAAAGAGTTGAAGATAAAGCTCTGGCAATTGCTAAAGCAAAAGGGAAGAAGAAGGTTTCACATGAAGATGTTTTGAGAAGCACACCAGCACAATCATCAATGACGATCAAATGTGCAAGTGTGATGACTGGTGAAAATGGGACATCTCGGTTGAGAGAATCATCTCAACCTTGTTGTTCACATTGATGAACCAAGGAGGTTCCATCTTATTCCCTTATACTTCTGGTATTTACATGTGCTGACATTGCAGGGAATTGAAGATGATGATCATTCTCAACTGGAGGATGGTTTAGAAAGAATGGAGTGCACCCCTTGAGGGGGAGCAAATCTGAAGAAGATGATGTTCTGAGATTAATATCATCTTGAGAAAAGTGAAGGTATTCCAATCATACTTTCATCCCTTGTTTCTTAATTGAGTTTATCTTGTCAATTAAGGGGGAGTATGGATTGAAGACAAATGGATGAAAGGGGGAGCTTTATCATTGCACTGAACTTTCTAATGAGTTTTGTGAAGTATGTGCAGGATTTAGCAATTCATTGTTATATCTGAAAAATTTTCAAACCCCTGAAGCATGATCTCACATGTGTAGAGAATTGTGGACAGCATTGAAAAATCTTGGTTATATCACTCTTGTTTTCTACACCGGGTTAGCCCAAGTAGACTTAGAGTTGATTTACTAAAGGTTCTTTGCTAAAGAGAACATGTGACATCATCCCTCTCTTAGTGCTTTTCAAGAAGATGCTATTCAAAGGGAGGAAGAGATTTTTGAAAGAGAACCACACCACACCTTTGCATTTGATTGCCAATAAGGGGGAGAAAATATTGGCACACATATTGACCCATTCATATGTGCTGAAGAAGTGTATTGACAACAAATACAAAGGGGGAGATTGAAGTGCACTGTGTTGCATTTGTTGTCAATAAGGCATGAAGCTGTCTTGGAATGAATGGAAGTCAGGAATGTCAAGATGTGAATGCCAAAGGTTGTGATGGTGTTGGTGGTGAAGGAGAATGGACATGGTACTAAGATGCATGTCACTTAGGAGATTCACTAAGTGGTATTGGAAATTGTGGTTGAAACATTCTCCATGCAAATCTGACGATTGTTGAGCTGTTCTTAAAGTTCAAAGAACTTGTATCAAGATGATACAAAGTCACAACATGATTAGAAGACCATGAATTGTAGTGACAATGCATGAGGAGTTTAATAAGATCCATCCACAACTACTAAGTGGATGATGTGCATTAATAAAGTCCATGCACTATCCTCACTTAGTGCATGAGAATCAGAAGAAGATCCAATTGATCTCTGATTTGATCAACGAAGCCCATTGAAGATGTTATGTGATTCAGGAGTTCGGTTGATGAAGATCCTTGAGAATTCTCTCCTAAGTATAAAATGAGATGATGAAGAAGAATCATAAATTGAGGAGTTGTTTCTAATCAAATAGACTAATGATTGAATTCTCAAGAAGAAGAAGAGAGTAGAAGAAATGAAGAAGGGAGAAGTGGCTTGGAATTTGGCATTTTACATATGGGATACTTTGTTTTTTTTAAAAAGTGTTTATTCATTCCTTAGCCAAAAATTAGGCCATCTCAAGCCAGCCTTAAGGGTTCAACCCCCAAGGCACATGTGGGCCTAAGGCGCCACGCCCAAGGGGGGATCCCATGTGGCCAGCCCGAGAGGCAGGGGGGCCGTGTGTAAGCCCCGGGCCACGCAGGGGATCAGTTCCTGCGCAGCATGGGCGCCTGAGCGTGCGCCCGAGGTGCATAGTGGGCGCTAGAGCGCGCCCGCGGAGGCGAGAGTGGGCGCAGAGCGCGCCCGCAGGGAGAACACGGTGTGGGGCGGCACCGTGGAGGGAGAGGATTCAATTGAGGGGGCTGGGGGAGCGGCATATTGATAAACCGCGGAAAAACCGCGCCCCATTTCGATGTGGGACGCGGAAAAATTCACCGGGAGTGAATTATGGCCGTCCATCTCATCGCGCGCCCGATCCGAGCCGCTCATCTAATCCCACGGCGAGGCGATCTGATCCAGGCCGTTGAAGATATGATCCGATGGCCCCGGCATCGTCTCCCACCTTCGGCCATGCAGAGCCCTCCCGCGAGCAGCCGCTGAACCAGAGGCATCCCGACGATGGTTTTCGAGCTCCCGTCCACCTCTGATCAAGCTGAAGGGTCCATTGAGATCGTATGGCCCTATGGAACTCGTCCATGGTTTGGACCTAAACCGAAGGCCGTGCATGCGTTCTGAGTCGCATGCACGTAGAGGAACAAAAATTAAATGAGCCCGCGTGAAACGGAGGATAAAAATAAAGATTTGAAAGATCTTTGAAGATCCGAAGATTTCGGAGATTCGAGATTTATCCCACGCGGAAGGCAGAGGCTCTCCTCGCCTATATAAAGAGAGGCCGAGACCTCTGTGATGCTTTGCTGAAGTTCTTGTTGAAGATTTGTGCCCCGCAAAGCCTCTGCCTCGTGAAGTAGAAGCCCCACGCAAGTACCTTGCGTGGCTGGAGTCCCTTGCGCGCAACCCCTTTGCGTGACAAGAAGTGGAGGTTGGGCAGCACAAAGTTGTGCGCTCCCTCTGTGCACCGTGCCTCCTGCGCGGTTTGCACTAGCGCGGCCAAGGTGTCCTTGACACACTTTCACGCCCTTGTGGCAGTGGCACTTGCGCACCCGAGCCTCCTTTCACTCAAGTGCTTGAGGACTTGCGCGATAGTGGGAAAGAAGAGGAGGGCTGCACCACTTGCGCGCTTCTTTGGGATGGTGTTCGGGTATGAGCAAGAGAAGGCCGAGCCTTAGTGCCTTGTGTGCCAAGTGAAGTAAAGACCACACATTTTTGTGTGTGTGGTAAGTGGAGAAGGAAGACCCTACGGGTTATTTGCATTCAAGAGAACCCAAGGTCGTAGCCTTTGTGTGTGCAATGAAAGAAGAAGGCCGAGGATACCTTGGGTGTGTGCAAAGAAGAATAAAAGAATAAATCTTGTGTGCAAAGGAAGTGAAAGGCCATAGCCATGTGTGGGTGAAGTGAAGACCACACCTCATTTGAGTGTGTGTGTGTGAAAATTGAAGAGGAACACCCTACGGCCATTTAAGGGTGTGCAACAAGAAGTGTGATGGCCAAGCTCAAGTGTCTGCCAAAGTGAAGAAGTTTTGTGTGCAAAGAGACAAGAATGCCGAACCTAGGTGTGTGCACTAAGAAGTGTGTATACACTTAGAAGAAGAAAAGGGAGGACATCCACACAAAGAAGAACACACATTTACGTGTGTAGACAAATTTCATAAAGTGTGTGAAGTCTGAGAAGTAGGTGTGTGCTGAAAAGAATTACACCCTCTAAGGGTTTACTGCACCAAGAAGAGAAGAAGGGGAGTGCATGCATGCATGCATGCAAGTGCACACGTGAACAGTGCTAAATCAGTTGTGTGCATTTGAGTTGTCCAAGACCAGAGGATCTTGAAGAAATTGAGAAGGCCATGCAGTCAGTGCATGAGGATTCAGAGTTGCCATGCATTCAGTGCATGAAGTTGTTTTGAGTTGAGACTGGACCAGACCAAAGTTAAAGATACCAGTTGTCTGAGTATTCAGTAGTTGGAGAGAGAAGCCAGGTCATCCTGAAGAAGGAGATAAAGCCTGAGCTAGACGAGAAGCCCTGATCAACCACAAGTGATCAGAAGAGAAGAGCAAGGCCAGCAGCCTTTATCCCAGGCTGCTGAAGTTACTTGAAGAACTTAAAGTGAAGAAGAGATACTCGTGTGACTCGAGGAGCCAGGAGAAAACCCTGTGGGACTCAGGGAGAGGAAGTCTTCAGTGGGATTCTGGAGCAGGCCAGTGGGACTCTGGTAACACTGTGTGACGCAGTATAAAGACCCTCCTGTGGGACTTAGGAGAGATACAGTGGGACTCTGTATCGACCATTGTAATTCTAACAAGTTATAATGGGAGAATCCATGCTGGGAGAGCATGGCAAGGATGTAGGCCTTTGGTGCCGATCCTTGTAAATCCTTGTGTCCTGTGCCTTTTCATTACTGCATTATCCGGGAAAGGTTGAGAGATACAAGAAGAGTGGATCGAGGCTTTAACCAGCCATAGAGGTTTAATTGATAAGGAATCAATTAGTAAAAAGTCTTAAGGGATCACTGATTCAACCCCTCCCCCTCTCAGTGATTCACACTGATCTGGGCACTTCAATATCTTAATCATCTTAGATATTGTTGGGTATCATAAATTTAATAAGAATTACAATTATCAAAGAAATATACTCGTAAGGATACTTTCAATGGTTTTGGTTAAAAATTTAATATATTAATTGGGATTATCAGTTTTAATTGGTAGTAAACCAAGTTAATGGTAGTAAAAATCATTTATCATGGTTCATAAATAGTATATAAATACTTGAAATTAAATATCCTAGGAGTGTCTATTAAGGTGTGTAATCTTAGTCCCACTCATTAATCATCCAAGTAATTGTTGATACAATGATTAATTAAAATTTTAAAGTTGAACACACTTAGGTACATCTATTAAATATTAACATCCAATTTCTAGTATTAATACATGGATGTATTTTATATGAACCTACACACACTTTTACTTCACAAAACCATATGATGGATTTACCCCATGAAAAATATTGAGTTTTAGAATAGTTAATGAAACTCTTGAATAAAAATAATTTTAGGGAGGAATAATAATATATAAATTTAAAAAAATTTAAATTTTGGTGGATTAAGGAAAAAAATCATACAAGGAAAATTATACACCATAAAAAATTAAATATGTGGTGATTATATCATGATCCCCAATGATTGAAAATTGGTATAGAAAAAAACATTTAGATAGGGTATCAATTCAATAAAAACCACTTGAAAGATAGGGGTTGCATTTGATCTTTAAATAGTATGAAAAAATTTTATTTCATGATATAACTTCTCAAATTTGTATTATATACTCCAAATTAACTGAATTAGGTGTATATTACAAAACATGACATAATGACATGAATTTTAGATTGAAAACCCTTACCGTTTCTCAGGGTTTCCATAAATGTACATGAACTTTATCTATCATAATAATAGATATCATGATCAAATAATTTATAACCTATATAATATGAAAATTCATTTATAATCTTCAAATATAGTTTTTTTTCTATATAAATCAATGTAATTTTTACCCATTTTCCCACATCAATTCTTTATAGTTTTGAATTTTTTTTGAGTTTTGTAAAATCTATGTAAAAATTTATTATTATTAAAAATATCATCATTAAAATGTAATTAATTTTACTATATTTTATTATATATAATAATTGATTATATTTAAACTTAGTTAAATGGTTGTTTTATTCTCTATTCAAGATAATCAAATTGATTGCAAGTTTGTTTCTCTGATCCTTGATTATAGAAGGGTGATTTCTTAATTTTTGAATTATGTTTTGATTAAAAATATAGATAAAAATAATCCTTATATACTCATTTATATTATATTTTAATAGTAATTATTATCTCATATTAATTCAATACATATATTCATATTATTTTTCTAGTAGGTGGCTAAAATGGCCCTAAAATTGAAAAAACCTGACATAATAAATAATTGGGAGGTGGTTTAGTTGTTATGTAATATTATAGTTTGTATATAAATCTATTTTTTTAAAATTTTATATATTATAATTTTATATAATTAGAAAAATATTTAATGGATAAAAATAATAAAATAATTGGATGAAAAAATTTTCTTCATTGTTTTCTTATTTCAGATTATAATGTTTAAAACAATTGTTTATTATTTATATTTTTATCAAGTTACTCAATTTTTTCTTAAGGGAAACTGATAATTGAAATAAAAAATTTCGTTTAAAACCATTTTTAATTTATCCATATAAGGCGGTATTGAAAATAGAAATAAGAATTAATTTTTCTATCTTGTTGGCAGTATAAGCATACACATGGAAGATAATATCATTTTCAATTTTACGGGTAACATTATTAATCTAATTTAATTTTTTAAAATAACAAATAAATCAAAAATATAATACTTATCTATTAATTTAATTATTTTTACCATCATTTTAAGACAATTCTTGAAAACTAAATTTGTTTCTTCGTGGTGTTTGTGGTCCACATAATGCAGAAATGATGCTTTCATTTTTTAAGAGGTAATGGGTAATGGTGGTTAATGACCGTAACATCATTTTAATTATATAAGTATATACCTATGGATTTGATTTTATCATTTTGATATGTTTTAATTATATTTTATAATGGATAGTTCACAAATTGAATAGAAATGGGAAATGAGTGGTTCTAATTTTATACCTCGCTTCATGAAATATGAACTTTATAGAAGGGGTTAAGCCATTGAGTTTTGGTATTTCGAGAAGAAAAAAAACTATTAATTGTCGATATGAATGTTTAGGAAAATGTTTGTAATTTTTTTAGTGAAAAATATTGATTTTTGTGTATGGTGAAATGAGGGGGGCATTTCTTTATTTACAAGTGAAAAGGAATAGAATTTTCTTAATAAACATAAAATTTTAACTATAGGATGTAACATTCAATGAACATGGATGAAAATGAATAATTAAGGGTGTAGGGAAGAGATAATGTTGATAAATCCTCAACTATTCAATTATACTCTTGTTTTTATCTTATTCTCAATTCAGTTCCATGTGACATTCCATTTTTATCATTTTAATATTTATCATTGAAACTAGTGTTGGCCTTATTAATATTTACATTATGGTTAAAAAATATACAATACTACATAATTTTTTCATACTTCTTCCATAATTTAAATACATTTATTACGAATAAATTTCTAAATGTGATATATGTTAATTTTAAATTCAAATTTTATAATGCATTAAATCAAATTTCCTGAAAAATGTGAACGAAGTATTTTAATATCAAATATTGGGTTATAAATACAAAATATCGTAAAATATATAATATTAGTTATGAAACATATATTTTCTCAAGATATTATTTTTTTATAGTTACATATATAAGATACCATAAAAGTTATGGTTTTTAAAATATTTTATTTTTACTATTGTACTTTAAATTACTCATATCAAAAATCTCCAAAAGTATCATATTATGATAATATTTTTAAATAAAAAAAATGGAAGATCATAACGATAAAATAAAATTTGAAAATTGTGAAATTAAACATTCATATAAACTGATGAATAAGAGTTATTTAAAATGTGCATTGTGCGATAGATCAAGATAAGACCTTTCCCTCTTATAGTGGGGTCTCAGGTATTACATTAATAACTAGTGATAATATTTTTTATATAAAATAGTGTTACAGTAATCCTTAATATGGTGAACCGAATTATAATACATTAATCAAATGACTGTATAAAAACATTAAAGAATAATAAAAAATTAAATATACATGAAAAAGTTTCTATATATAGTACATAATAAAATAAATATGATTATTTAGGTTATATGAATATACCACAGGATTAATGTAATATTGGTAAGGTATCATCCAAAAGACCCAAAATACATTTGGGATACATTACTTTTAATTTAGGGGGATTATATATGTTATTCTTATTAAATTATCAATTAATTATTTATAAAAATACATATTAATAGATTTAGTTTTCATAATATCATTCTTTATTTACTACAAAAAATAATTAATTTTATATTTAATGAACTAAAAGAATTATAGTTTTTCATCTTTAACCATTTTAACATATTTTGGTTTAATGAAATCATTATTCTTTTTCATTATTCATATAATCTTAATAACTTTTCATAAAAACCACCTAGGAAGTTCATTTATAAACATTATTCTTCACAATTTGTTAGTTCATAATTTCACTTCACCTTATTTTTCATAACATATTTCTTTTGTTTATTTATAAAAATAAAATGATGCTTTATTTTCTTCTTCTACATGAATCTTGTATATATGTCATTTAACAAAAAATTAAGATAAGATTATGTAATGAATTTTTTTCAATGTTTTCATATTATTAAATCATATATATGATATCCTTATGTGTAACATATATGAATTTACAAGTTGTGAATGTGATTCGTCAAACTGGAATTATGAATTCTTCAAATGCATACGGTGATGTTTTCATCGCATGTGAAAGTGTATATGGTCCATCAGATATTGTCTTAGCACACTATGTCATGAGTTTTTAGAAGTGATCCTAGACTTTTATATTATTTCATGGTTTATTTTATTTCCACATTATAATGATTCCATTATACTATGATATTACCTTCATCAAACCAAGATTCCATGTGTACATATATGATCATTCTCTTCTTTTTTATCATAATATGAATCTCTTAGCATATATATTACCATAAGTTATAAATTACTATAATTTTCCCCTTGTTGGGGTTTATATATCACTATTTTTTTATGTTTATCAATTTTTTATCAATTTAAATAATAATAATAATAACGTAAATCTGGGTGCACATTATGTACAATGAAATAAATATGATGTTGTTTTTGTTTAAGTTGTTTTATTTAAGAATCGAACCTTCCAAAGATACCAGAACACTAATTTTTTGGGTTGTATTTTATGAGATAATTTATTAAAAATAATTAAATATAATTTAAAGGATATTGTATTTCGATTACTAGTATCAAACAATGGTCTAGTTAATTGTATAGATTTGGATAACAGTACATTATTCAAAAACATAAGGATAATTTTATACAATAAAATGAATTTTCTAAGTTATAGAGTGTGTGTTATTATAGAAATTAAATATACATAATTTAATAGCCAAATTTTTTATGATACATTTCTCATTAAATATTTTTGATGGATTTAGAAGCATTATTTAAAGTAACACAATGTTTAAATGAATGACCATGTACTATTGGATTATTATAATAATTAAATGTGAAAACAATATCAAAACAATTGGTTTGATGTGTATTAATATGACTTAATAAATTATAAAAATTTATGATATAGAAATTTATAAAATTAGTTTATATTTTTTAAAAATTTAGAAATAAAAAAAGTATTTAATGCTAAAAAAGATATTATTTCCTTAATAAACTGTTTTTATTTTAAAAAACAGATGTATGATAAAAAATAAAATTAGGAACAATTAATGATTGATTATATATAATTATAGGATAATTTACTCACAATATTTTTATATATTATTGTAATTTTTATTAATATATAATTTCATTTTAGGTCATTATGATTACTATTTGAGGAAAAAATTCATTATTACAGTAATGGTTGAAATTGTTAATGAGGGGTTAAACATAATAGATATGGGTTTACATAACATGAAAACATTTGTAAATACTATTGGTTATGTTTATTTTTTATAAAAAATTATTATCTTCATAATTGGAATATTTTGTTTCAAATTTAACATGAATGTGACTACATTATATGTCATTTTTTCTTTATTTATAATTATTCTTCTCCCCTCAAATACAAAGGGAAGAAACCACTCGTATATTCTCAACCCTAGTTTATATGTTCATCCGGAAGAATATATTAGAAAATAATATCTTCAAAACCATATCAACTAAATTTATTTGATGTTTTCCCAAAATTTTCCACCCAATAAGCCTTAATGGCCATTTCAGTGGAGTATTCCTAAACGTTATGCATATGTTCACACTGAAATTATTCATGATTATTTCTTCATAATATTTCATTGAATAATTTTTTAACATATTAAAATTATGGTATACATGTTTTAGATATATAATTTTGTTTTATTTTAATGTTATAGGGATTTTTTAATCTCATTTGTACCCCTTTATAAAAGATAACATCACTTGTAAAATTTGTTGACTATCACATCCAAGAAATGCAAAGATTAATTTTTTTCATATTTAGAGGTGTAATAATCAATATAATTTGATTAATATATATTATATTTATGATATAAATATTATTATATTATACTGAAATATAATTTATTTATTTTTTCCATCCATAAATAAGTGAAAACATTACTTGTCTTTATGTACGAACTACCATCTCCAAAAAGTAAGGTAATTAATTTTACATCACAAAATTATATGAATGATTATAAAATGGTATATAATTAATAAATATGATAATTATGGAATTTTAAGGATTTCATATATTATGAATCCATCTCCATGGTTGATGTACCAGAACCATTAGACCAAAAGATACATGGAAAATATACCAGTTTTCGACTAAATAATTATTTTAATGGGGAATTATTAATAAAAGAAAAAGTTAAAATTAAAATGGAATAATATATATTATTAATTGTATGAAAATTGTTTAGAATTAATTTATATGTTAAAAATACATAATATAATGGAGGCTTTAGTGCGTTTGAAGTAACAGAGGACTTGAGGTAAGGATTTGTTTTTCATTGTCTTTTCTTTTTCGATTTTTAAATCATCAATTTAAATTGTCGGAAATTATATGGAAAACATATTTTTAAACCTACATATTTTCTTCTCATGTATTTATTAGATACTTCTTCATGTAATAGTATTATCTTCCTATTTTTATAACCTAAAAATATTAAGAAAATATCATTATCAAATGTATATTTGTTACCACTTTATTGGTGATATTTATATTCCATTTTTATGTTTCATAAAAATTCACCAAGTTATTTTATATGATCAAAAAATTATTTTATGTCATTTCTATAAAAAATAAAAATATTTTCAAATTTTATAAGGAATATTACTATCATTTTCTAAAATAGTTACTTTTGGCATTTTTCCCAATGATTAAAAGAAACATTTTCTTAAATGTTCACTAAATGAATTAATTTTCCTTTATCATTACTATTTTATTTTTTTATGATTCATTTAAATTTTTTCAACATTATTTTCAATGAAAATAATCTCTCAATATTTCAAGTATTTTTTATGTTTTGTGATTCTAAAAAACATTTAATTTTCCCTATTTTCAATGAATGGTTTAAATGGTCTTGTAAATAAATTTTCCATCTATGTTAACATCCTTTAAGGATTTTAACACTTCATTGTTGATATAATATTATGATACCATCTGAATAATTTTTGTATATTTTATGTGATAATGATGATTTAATGATTATTCCAAGAAAATGATTTAATTCTAACATGAAAATTTTATGGTGATGAAATATTTATGAGTCATATTTCACTTCCATGAGAGATTCTATGAAAAATTTATGAACTATATAAAAACCCAATTTAATTTTAAAAAAATTGTTCTTTAATTATTTGTGGAATATTTTTATTATCTATTTGGAGACATACATATAGTTCCCATTATGTTTTAGGAGGGTATGAAATTATATAGCCTTATATTCATTAAGAAAAGATTAATATTTCATGAGTTTATTTGTAATATAATTTGGATTAAACCTAATTAATTATGGGAATCTATAAACTATGATATTTTTTGGAGTGATCCTTGATGAATGAAATTAATTTATATTCCTCTGGGTAATCCAAAAACCCATGTCATGTTCTTATAATATTTTCTCATGGGGTATGATTAATTATTTTATAATTATTCAATCTTATGATAAATTTAGTTTCTAAAAAACATTATTCCATGATACCTGAAAAAAACTGTTAATTTATTAATTATGAATTTTATAATTCAAGTTCATGTAATAATACCATTATTATCCTATGATCGTTTACAATCACTGATCAATTTATTATATTTTTATCCATAATAAGAATATGAGCACACCAATTCTTATGTTTTCACTTTTACTAGGCTATGAATAATTATTTGATTTCGCTGAGTAAAAATAGGGTACTATGTATGAAGAAAATAGTAGCAGATATTATAGATCATTTATAAAATACATTGATTATTTATATAGACTATAAAGACCCTAAACTGTTAAAATTATAAATAATGTTTTGTTATGAAATCTATTGAATACTTTTCTAAAATAGTGTAATTTTTATGTATATAATTCTTGGGTAGTAATAGTATGTATCATAGAATTCTAAATTAATTCTTATGGATTTTTTTTGGAAAATTATCGTGAAAACCATATCGACAATTCTAAATATATGATATCATCCTACAATTTTCATAAGGAAATTATTATCTGGTTTCTTAGAAATTTACTTTATATATACACATCAATGTGGATGTGGTGTTAGGAGACATTCTCATATGGGTATGTTTCATAAGAATATATTATTGAATATTAATATGATATTAACTTATTTTATGATACATTAGCTTTAAATGTGCACCATTATTGAAAATCCATATTGATATGATTATGTTAATTCATATTATCTTTATAATCCATTATGACAAATGATAGAATATAATCTATGAAATCATACCACAAACCATTGTGATATAATATGATCATTAAAGCCTAATTAGTTGAAATAAAATTTCATAATTTCTGACATTATAAGGATTATTGTCAAAATCATATTATTTTTTACTTGGATTATGGATGTTTTAAACTCATACTAAAATTTTATGTTTTAGTAAATGTCCAGAGATAGGAGGAATCTTGTGAAAAAAAAATGTGATGGCCAATGTATGAACAAAGAACTAAACAAAGAAATAATTAAATAATTTTTTTATATGGAAACCAACACCTCTTTAGTGATTCCTTGATCCAGTAATTTACAATGAAAAAATCAATGAAATAGAAAGTGTATTATCTATTCTCCACTGACCTGACTATGAGAAGGATATTTTAGTAGCATTCCATTTATATGATGAAGCTGATCAATGATTGAATCTAATCATGATTAGAAGGACATTTTATGAATTTAAGCCCCTTAGGTTGGGATATTTTAATAAGATAATTTTTTAATTGTATATTATTTTAATACATTTCACTATATTGGAGAGTCATTTTCATGAACTAATAATGTTGGATACAAATCATTCTTCTATATGAGGAAATTCTTTCCAGATTTGGAGGCTACATTTCTAGTTATTAATTGACCTTGAATGCATATCTGATTAGATTTTAGTAGTTTAAGACTAAGACACTAAAAGGATATGGATATTAGAGACATTAATAGTTATGAATAAATTTTTTGATTTGATCTCAATTTAAAAAAATATATTAGATAATATCATTGTTATCATGGTCTTTGGGAATATAACAAAAAATTGTAATTTTTAGAAAGATACAACAAAAAGCATGGTGAAATGACAATTAATATTCGTTAATATAAGAAGCGAAGAAGGAAACATTGATGATAATTCATTTTTGGGTTGGAAATTTTATTACGTGATAAAATTATTGTTTTGTTGAAATGGAATTCTAATATGATGTGTATATACTTATTAATAATGGTGGGAAATCTCAAATAGATGTGATAAAGACACTCCAAATTTATTATTGTAATTCATTTAAAAATTATGAAAATAAATTAATTAATGAAATTTTTTATAATATCATAATCGAAGAGACCAATTAAATTCTAATGATATAAGAACTGCTGATGTGAATCATGAGAATGATGTGGTTAAATTTTCACTCACCATCGACTTTGATTGAAAATTTTCATTTTTTCATCAAAATACATGTATGAAAAATGTATAAATCCAGAATATTAAAACACTAAAGGATATATCAAATAAAATTAAAAATAACTTAAGTCTACGCAATCCAATTTTTCTACATAATTTCTAGGAGATATTACTAACCTAAGTATTTGGATCATCGATTAAGATGACTTCAAATTGATACGACAGCACGTACATATTCTACATGTACCACTCTTGATTTATCAGCCCATTAATTAATTTCATTATTAATATATGATATCTTTGTTAATCCATTTAATCTGGTCAATATTAATATTCAATTGTAACTATCTTCTCATCATCATGTCTGCTGCATCCCCAATATCATTCATCAAAAAAACTATTTCAATAATTTTCCTTTTCCAAGGGTAAAATCATATCAATAGATTGTTCTTTATATTAAATTATCACTCATTGTGGGCTAGTTGGAATAGCCTTGGGAGAAAGACCCCCATGATCCACACCCTTGTCCTGAGAAAATATTTTTGAGATACTAGAATCACATTCCATCATCTTTTCATTCGACTTCTAGAAATATCAGGTTTCACTTATTAGTGGTAAGTTAGGGAATTCCTTTCTCCCATTCTGATTTTCTCTCTCCCTTAGTCTCCCCCACAGAATTGGAAACCCTTTATTACGTAAATCCTATAATATATCCCCTAAGAAATTACTAGAAGAATCATCATTATACCAATATCAATAGACCCCTTTCATATCCTTGGGCACAAACCGAGTTTCATCATTCTCTTAAACTGGTTCTCCCTTCACTAATCCTTCCAATATATTAATTATTTCAATAAATATCATCTATATTCTTATGATCGTCATCAACCTACTTGTTTCCTTTACCTGACCATTGTTTCATCTAATTTAACAAAACACTTGAGACACCAACATGTACATTGCACAAACTTTAGCATACTATACATATTCATTTATATATGAAGGAAATGCGATAACATTGTATACCTCTAATAATTTGGCTTCAACACCCATTTCAACTCCATTATCTAGAATCCCTACTTCCCCTAGAGCACACACCACCTCCCGGTTCAATTTCAAACTATCATTGACATCTTCCAGTCTCAGGTCTGGAGGTGTAGTTGATACATTATTCAATGAATCATTACGTTCCAGATAAATATTGATGGAATCTATAGAATTTACCAAAGAAATCCATTTGAAATCCCATTCCTGATGTAGTCTATTAAAAAACATCCATGAAACATTAATGGTCAAAATCCACTCCAACAAAATCATAATTCTCATAGTTTGAACATTATCTATATGTAAAATTATTTACTCTATTCTTCAAACCCTTGTCTATATTATAGTTTGACTTCATACACCTACACATTGTTAGTCGATTCCAAATTTTCATTCAACAAGAGAAAAAATCAAACAATATCTCAAATAAAGCGGATTATTTGTCATGTAACTCCACACCAATTGAAATCCAAAAATATCAACATGTGGTCTCCATAAATAAACATCATCATAAACTCTCTGTGAAATAGGGTGGCATACTAATCTAGTCATATTGTCTGAGAAAAGGTAAAATCCAACTATATTTCATAATATATGAATAATGGAAGGATTATGAAAAGGGAGTGGGAGTTCTGGGTATCTTGCCCTTATTGATGTGGTCAGTGAATTATTCTTCATGTGATAGTCATGTGACTATCTAATGAGGAAAACCATGATCCACAACAGTACCGAGGAGAACTCAAACACACAAAAACAATGTAAACTTTTGTAGAAACCTATATCATGGTTTTCTTGTAATCATGGATAATGACTATAGCATGCTCTTGATAACCCCAAGACATGAATATGAATTGATCTAAAGAGTCCACAAAAGGATGTTGTTTTTTGACTCATTCTATAAGTGTCAGATTTAATATGAATAAACTATCAGTAAAATATCTAGATGAAAATGATAGATGTGGAATCCCAACATACGTCTCTTGAACATTAAAAATATGGTAGATCTGGGTGAAAGAAGGAATAAAGATCTAAAAGAAGTGGAAAAATTTGATGAGTAAATTTCCTTCTTGTGGTGGCTAAGGTCCCTCCCCCATCGAGGGGGCGGGGTCCTACTCTGAATCCATCAGGACCTATGTTCTAGAGAAGAGGTAATCGACAGATGTGGCCAACTACCATCAACACACTCTATTCACATACCATCAATTATATAATTCAAAATGTTTTTTTTGAATTTTGAACTACTAAATTAATTATATTTGAATAATTTCTTAAGTGTATAATAGAGCCACCTCAATAACTAGATTTTTATTTTTCCTGTGAAAGCTCATAATGGTACGATGATATAAACTCATATATATAAATCCACATAGATTGACTTTGGTGGGATTGTGATTCCAAAAAAAATTATTATTATTTCTATATTTTTTTTATGTCATTTTGGGAGTAGAATTCTTCATGTTATACGGATCCCATAATAATTTCCAGGGATGTAACGTTCCAATTTATATTTCAAATCAACCATTGATTATAAATCGATATGAGGATGAATATATTCAACGAATGGTATTTAATTCCATTTATTTTTCTTAATTCCATTTCATATAGTGAAATGTGTCTCAGTTTATTTTGGAGAGACTCAACAATTCATATAGTTCTATTATTGTGGATTATGATTATTATTCATAGAAAAAATAATTATTCTTCCCAAATTACTGAATTTAATTTTCTAATAGATATAATAACCTTTGTTAAATGTATTTGAAAACTATATATTCAAGGTACCGAATTGATTTAAATTAATTAGAAACAAAATCTAGAGGAATCAGGAAAATGGGTTCATATTATTTAGTGCATCATCATGGGTGTGCTTTCTTTTTTTTAAGATAAAATAGTGTTAACACATTTTTTCATTTATTTTTTAAAAGTTATAAACATCAAATTCTAGATGAACTATCAAATTCCACCTAATGATTTATATTTTGACCTACTAAAATTTCTTGGAAATATTTCCAATAGTGGACTTCATAATATATATCATAAATTAATCAGAAATAATAGGAATATCACCACGATAGTCTTCTCTATGTTGAATTATCATTATGAATTTATAATGATACAATTTAGACATACCAATGCCCCTACTATATTCATGGATTTTAGGAGTAGTGTCAATATATAATACCATGATCTATTTGTCATAGATTTTATAAATGTTATAATAATATATTAAAAAATGAATTAAGAATATGAGGAACATATAAGGATTATGTTTATGACCTTAAGGATGGATACGTCAATTGGTCTATTTATCATGTGTGAATTTAAGAAATATAAAGACCCATTATTGTATTATATAATATCAAGTGAGGGAATAGCAAAAGATCCTTCAAATATGGATTTTATTATATTTTATCCTAGACCAACCGTGTTGAACAAGATCATGTTCTCTCTTTGATGTGATTTCCGAGAGATTTATCATGACTATATTTTCCAAAACAAAAATTAACAATTAATGGATAAACGTAACTTGGTAATGATGAAAGTAGTGATAATTTCAAAGAACTATGTGATCTTGTTGTCAAACTACCATATAGTTTAGAGGGTTATGCGATCTATATTGATGAATCTTAGAATGGTGTGGGATGTTTTCTCATACAAAACGATGTTGTGATCACTTATATATTATTCAAATTAACAAAAACATATGAAGCATTAGTCTATTGAATAGTTAGAGTTGAAAGTTGTATGTTTCCACTAAAAATATAAAAGAATTATCTTTATGGTGAATGGTGTTATATATGTAGTGATCATAAAATATCTATGTATATAATTGTTTCTGATGCACTCGATGGGGCACACACATCTGTCTGTTTTGGAGGACACACTGTTTGTTGCCTGGAATTCCCACAATCCAACGGCGAGTGAAATCCAACTCTTAATTAGGGACATTTTCTCCTTGATATAAATGGGATAATGGGATGTTAGGTAGTCCTTCCTTGGATTTATCCTCAGAACATGTTTCCTAGTCTGGGTATCCCTTATAGATTAAGATGTTATTCATGAAACTCTTCTCGGTGTCATATCATTATGGACACTAGTTAATTACACTGCTTCTGTCGGATGATTCCATGGGGGTCTAGTCAGGGTAGAAACCTCTGGTCGATGGAGTAGTCACGTTGGACATTACTGGCATGTCTGGATGCTAGAACACTTGTGTGTTAGGGATTCATCCTCTTATTATAGGTCTTCTCAAGGGAAAAAAAGCCCGAGGAATTCCACATCTAATGTGGGGAATTATATGCCATGAGTCCGTCTCTAAGGTTTTCCTCATCATCTCATCTTTAACGCAGGGTATGCTACAGGTTTAACATCTATAGGAGACATATCAAACTAATCAGAACACAGACAGGAGTGGATCAGATGGGTGCATCCCCTGGAGGGAACACTGATATTTGGGATAATACATGTTTAGTTACCCGACGACAGCCAAAATGACTGAAGAGGTGAACTGGCATCATCTCACTGGGATGTGGTGGATCAGGTATGAATCAAGATAGATGATATAGAGTTAAATGATGGAGGAATGAGATGGAACTATCTTGAAGGTGATGGTGGCGCTGGGTTTGATCCTCGAAGATACATCCTATGAGTCCCCATGGTATGGAATCAAAGTCCACGTAGTTCAGTGGCGAAAAGGGACACCTAAGTAGGCATCCTGTATGAAAGGGACCCACAGGAGGTGGAACCTTCGAGTTGGGTCATGACCATCTCGAAACACACAAGACCAAGGAAAATACACGGATGAGTCATGGGTTATGGGCTTGAACTAAAGAGATGTGTCCTATGTACCTTGCCTTAGTATGGATCAATGTTTAGGTAGTTCAAAATGGGGGATAGAATTGCGGTGTTCTCAGAGCACAACGACCCAATGATATACTAGGGATTATGCATGGTTTTTTAGGATCGAAATAATTATATAGATGCTCAATATACAAGAGGGGGGTTGAATTGTGCACTTTAAAAATTTCATTAAACAAGGAAAGATCTACGTTTAAGAAAGTTAAACTTAGAAAATTCATAGCACCTCTAACATGAATTGAATGATAGGGACAAAGTATTTAGTTACAATCTTTAAGTTCTATACACTTTCTTATATCTGGAAAGTGATTCTGAAAAACTGGTTCTAGAAATATGGATTCGGAAAAAGAAACATAACCAATGTTTATAATATTAGATTCTACCTTAAAGCTTATAGAATCTAACTAAGTCAGAGTACAAGTGTAAGGAAATATAAGAAGATTATAGTTTTCGTACGATACAAAATGCAGCAGAAAAACATGTAAGAAAAAAAAGTAACAAGATATAAATCTTTTAACCCTAAGAGAAGGGTATCCAACAACCTTGAAAAAAGGTCCCTTGGTTTATACTTTCAATAAATTCTTTCTTACCCACACCCGAGTAATCCCTAGATATGAAGAACAGAGTCTCTATCTTTCTATCCCCGCAAGCCCTCAACTTCAAGGTAGTTGGAACCTATATCTTCATAAGAAAGGAATCCCTTGAACATAAAGGTAGGTGGAACCTCTATCTTTCTATCCCCAGAAGCCCTCGAATTTAGTCACCAACATTCGGAGTCGCACAAAGAAATATGAACAAGCAGTTCAGTACGCAGAACGCATAGAAAGCTTCTCTCTCTAGAAATCACCTTAACAGCGCGTGGTCTCTAGAGTGACCAACTTGTTATTGATCTCTTTCAAATGAGCTCCTATTTATAGTATTAGTAGCGACAGTCAACTACCTCCTCCAATGGTTAAATTTTCCTTAAATTTCGGAGAGACCTGTACACCTGTCTCTTAATCAACAGTTAGTTAAAAATAGAATGGACGACATCGTTTAATAAAAAAATATGTGTAAATGAATGAAAAAAATCATTTAATAACAAACATAAAAAATCAGAGTTTAAGTAAATGGTTCGGATTCAAACAAAAAATATATTTGGAGTCTATATTATAAGGATATTCAGATTCTGTTTATTAGAATAATTCAGCATCGAACTTCATAAAAGTTCGTATCCGTTATTCGTAATCAGAATTCACAACCAAAATTTGTATGGAGATTTATGCAATGGAATTCGTAATGAGAATTCATCACTGGAATTCATAATCACAATTCCTAATCATAATTCATAATGATAATTCATCAATAAAATTCTTCATGAGAATTCATCAAAAATTCTTAATGAGTATTCGTCATAGAATTCGTAATGAGAATTCATAAGAAAATTCATAATGAGAATTCGTCATCAGAATTCGTAATGAGAATTCATGACATAATTTGTAATGAGGATTCAACACAGAATTCGTAATGAGAATTTGTCATCAGAATTTGTAATGAGAATTCATCATCAGAATTCATAATGATAATTCTAAATTAGAATTCGTAATGAGAATTCATTACAGAATTTGGAATGAGCATTCGGATCCTGAAACAGAATTCTTTATATCTAAGTATTATACAATTCCGAGAATATTGATATCAATCCGATTTTTTATACATAAGAAAAATGTTGATATGAACAATGAAAACAAGAGGTAAATTTCGTTAAGGAAATTTTCCTTATAGAAATTAAACAGAGGTAAAAACATATTTTCTTAAGGATAAGGTGTTTGTGATTTTCAAAAAAAGAAGGAATGGAAAATTCATAAGGAAAACATTATTGAATCAACAATCTCCCCCTTTTTGGAATGCACAAAAATCATTACGAAAAATAATATAAGATCTTCGAATAAATTTCTAGACTTTGAAATTAAAGCTTATCTCCCTTTGTTTATGAATGATAGTGAATATGACTAACTCCCCCTTAGGCTTTTCAACTCTAAGGATCATATTATAGATTTATGGAATGGAATTTTCATTACCAGAAGAATGAAAAACTTCGTAATGAGAAGATACCCCTTAGATAATATCCCCCTTACTTATGGATAATTCTTATTTACATAGAAATTTTTCTTCTCCCTTTTAGATCTTTCATTATTTATCTTTTGAATAATTTTTCCTTCTCTCCCTTTGTGATTTTATAAAATAATTGAGTGAATGGAAAAGATAATAAAGTACCTGAAATATAATTTCATGCAACCAACCAAAAGACAAGTAACCAAAATTTCATTAATTTTAGAAAGAACTAGAATAAGGAAAATAGTACAACAAAAGATCGGAGTGGTCTATTTTGTTTCTCTTTCCTTGGGAATAAGCATTTTGAAAATTTTCTTCAGATTATTCATTTCTTTGTGGTCATCCTCCAGTTGCTTCTATAAAGCAATGATTCTTAAATCTTGAGCCTCCATAGACACTGCCTGAGTTTTAATAGGATCATCTTGATTTACAACCATTTATTCCAATTGAATCCGAAGATATTTTTCTTCCCTATAGTACATGACATGAGAACATAGGTTAACATGAAGATTTTTGACCTCCTTCATCTGAACATCCTGCTCAAGAATCAACTTATTCTCGATAGAATTTGAATCTTCCTTGATTTTAGAGTCTTCTGTATGAAAAGCATATTTAACATCTACTTGGAATTGATTAAAATCTGCCATCTCTTGAAAAAAATTCTTAGAACACTTGGTTATCTTCTTAAAAGAAAATATATGACCATAATAATTGATAAGAAATTTTTTATAGTCATCCTCAAGCATAACACACTTATCCATCACCATGGATACAGAGTCTGAATTTTGATTTATGTTGTTCCGAATCATCTGGCATCTGGATTCTATTGCTGGAAAAATCAGAATGATGTCCACCAGATTATTTAGGGACTACTAAACAAAGTCATGTCCAAAGAAAGATGACTTCAAATCTGATATTCTTATTGGTGATGGTTCTTCTTCTGACTGTATCAGCTTCCTTTTGGGTGATCCTCCAACTTCTTTCCTTATTATAATATCTTTCATCGGAGTGTCAACAACCACTTTCTTTCCTTTATCAACTTTAGGAACGGCCTGTTCATGAGGAGATTCTTTCTCACTTTCTGAAAGTTGAAAAATATAATCATCACTAACTTTATCCTTATCAAATCTAGATTCAACATCCTGAGGGAGTATAAAGTCATTATTGTGACATTCTTCCTCCAAAGGCTTGTTTACTTCCTCTTCACCTTTCTCATCAGCTCTAGGTGTAGGAAGTTTTTATGATTCGGCATGGGAAGTCCGAAGTGATAATTTCTCAGAAGCACTATCCTTCTCGTGATAGTCTTAAAATTGTTTTATTACATCACCAGAGCCACGACAGCTCTCTGCTTGTTGAATTTCTTTGACAACTTGCTGAATTGTTAGCATCAAATCCTTCTCACCTGTATTCTTTATAGAAATTTCCATAGTCTTATCACTTGGAATTTCAGGTAATCCTTCAACCAAAAAGGATTTCGGAATGGGTAAATTTTCAGATTCTACCTCAGTGTCTTTTAGAAGAGATTGAACAATCTCTGCCACTTACATCTTTTTCTTCATCTTCTTCTCCTTGGCTTGCTTTTCTAATTCATCAGCTGCATTCTCTTTTAAGGCCTTAGCCATAGCAGGATCCAATCCAAATTGTGGATCCCCTTACATTCTTTTCTCCTTGAGCTCTCTCCACTTAGCTACCACTTCATCTGGGTTTTCTTTTTTGTTTATTTGGATTGGGTGGTGCAGATTGAGTTTCCGTAGACTTTGGGTTTTTTTCAGCAACTTCCACTTCCTTTAATTTCCTTTTCTTCGTTGATATCTCAGATGGTTCTGGAGTTTGTTGATATTTCTGAGCGGCCTCAGCCTCTTCCTTTCGTAAAGAATATAATTCTCCAGATTCAACAGAAAAAGTCATCTTCATCCTCATCAACATATCATTACTAACAAGAATTACCTTGAAATTCCTTGTCATGGAAGAGCACGAAACATTAAACAAATCAAGACACCAGACATTAAGCTTGGAAATCAAGTCCGGATACATTATAATCCGAGCATTCATATTACATTCTCTAATATTCATAACTGTAACCAAAACATGCCTCATCAAATTTAACATCCTTAGATTTACTAAGAAATCTAGGATATAAATGACACGTTTCTTGAGGTTATCCTTATCACCCCATCTTGGTACAAAAAAACAGTGTACCCACAGCTCTTGAATCTGATTGTTCGAAGAGAGATGAGCAATATTAGCGGTCTTAAAATATTTAAGTCCAAGGCATTCCTTGTCCTTGACTTTATTGAAACATCCTTACTTATCCGGTATCTTGTTTGAGGAGATTCAACTTCACCTTCATATGATAGACCCACCAAGATTGCATCCCTGGTGTAAGATAATTTGTAAGTCGTCCCATAAGAATTGAAAGAAAACTTCTCTCTACCATCTTCTTCAAAGAATGAAACAGGCTCATAAAACTCTACATAAAAATCTAAATAAACCGGATCCTGATTCGCTGGATTTGATAAGAATACATCCTCCCATACATTTATTTTTATGTTCTTCGATATAAGATAATCATACTTGTATAAATTTAGATGCACCACCCTCCCCCTATAAATTACCCACTTAGAAATGGGCTTCACAGTTGACATATCTTGAGAAGTGGCTTCTACAGACATTCGATACTTACAGCTTCTAAAGAAATTGGAACAGACATGGGAATGATCAGAGTGGCCTTACGTAAGAAGGATAGAGCATCGACATGCAAAAGCATGATATCCGATGTGGGACACAAATAGGGGTCCCCTTCATATAGGCAGTGGAGGTGACCTTTGAGCTTCCAAAAACCATCTAACGGGTGAGATGCCCTTTGATATGATCTTATGGTTGAAATCATACTCGTAGGAAACTCTTGAATCCGATCTTTTGAGGTTTTAAGAAAAACAATTGGATATAAGAAAAATAGAATCCATGAAATTTTAAAACTCATAGGAAAATACTAGTAATAAAAATATGACTACGAAAACATAAGTAAGGAAATCATACCTTTCGGATTGGCCAGGAAGATTATTCGTAATAGGTGATATTCTTCTTGAATAAAAATTTGACTACGAAAAACTAACTATGAAAAACATAATGTTGAAAAGTATTTGAGTAAAAAAACTCTAGTTCAAAAAGTAAGAGTACGAAAAATTATGAGTATGAAAAATCATGAGTACGAAAAATCATGAGTACGAAAAATCATGATTATGAAAAAATTGAAAAGCTCATTTATGAAAAAAAATTCAAAAACTCATTACGAAATTTTTTCCAAAGGTAACAAACAAATGTACTCCCCCTATGAAAATGATTTTATTACTGTAAGGAGATTGTTTCAACAAGAAGTTAATGAAGAATAATTACCTTACAGTTATCATTCCTATCATCTGTTTAATTAATTCATATCTATCAGAATGTAATGATTTTGTTAAAATATCAGCAAGTTGATCTTGCATTCCCATAAATTGAAGAATGATATCTCTTTTTAGTGTGTGATCCCTAAGAAAGTGATGCCTAATATCTATGTTCTTTTCACGTGAGTGATGTGCATGGTTTTTACTAAGGGCAATGGCACTTGTGTTATCACACAAAACATGAGTCTTAGTAAAACTCAAGCCATAGTCTGTGTGTGTGTGTGTTGCATCCACAAAACTTGAGCACAACAACATCCAGCTGCTACTTATTCAGCTTCAATAGTGGAGAGTGATACTGAGTGTTTCTTCTTGAAAGATCATGAAACTAATGAATCTCCTAGGAAATTACAATTTTTTGATATAATTTTTTTATCCATTCTACACCCACCAAAGTCAACATCAAAAAACTTTTTAAGAAAAAATATTTTCCAGATGTATAAAATATTCATAGATCCATGGTTCCATTTAAGTAGCGGAAAATTATTTTCACTGCCTTTAAATGAGATTCCTTAGGATTGGATTGATATCTGGCACATAAGCATATTGAAATCATTAAGTCTGGACGACTAGCTGTCAAGTATAGTAGGCTTCCTTTCATACCACTAAAAGATATTTGATCCACTGGTTTCCCAGCTTCATCAATATCAAGTGTTTTTTAGGTACCAGTGGGAATACTAACACTTAGTGTTATGATATCCATACTTTTTAGTAAGATCTTTCATATACTTATGATGAGATATATAGGTTCCTTCTAATATTTTGGAAATTTTACAACCAAGGGAAAATGTTAACTCAGCCATCATACTCATTTCAAACTCAGATTTCATTAGATTTTCAAAGGAATCGGTTAATGATAGCAGATTTCAACCAAATATGATGTCATCAACATAAATTTGAACAATCAAAAAAATTTCTTCTCTTTATTTATAAAAAGGGTTGGATCTGCATTTACCTTAACATAGTTATTTTAAAGCAAATATCCTGTTAGTCTATCATACGATGCTAGTGGGGCTTGTTTAAGGGCATATAAAGCTTTGGTAAGTCTAAAAACAAGATTAGGATGTTTTGTGTCTTCAAAGACAAGATGTTGTTCAACAAAAACATCCTCTTGAACATAACCGTTAAAAAAATCACATTTCACATCCATTTGAAAAATTTAAAATTAATGAATGCTGCAAAGGCAAGTAAGATACAAATAGATTCTATTCTAGCTACTGGAGCATAGGTTCTTTTATAATCTATTCCCTCTTGCTGATTAGAGCCTTTAGCAACTAGTATAGCATTATTTCGAACAATGACTCAATTTTAATCCCACTTATTTCTGAAGACCCATTTTACTCTAATAATTGAAGTTTCATTTGGACTTTCAACCAAGGTCCAGACTTTATTCCTTTCAAATTCATTTAGTTCATCTTGCATGGCTTTTATCCAATCATCATCCCCTAAAGATTCATCAGTGCTTTTTGGTTCCAATTGGGATTGGAATGCTAGATTTTCTACTTCATTTCTCAAGGAACTTCTAGACCTTACAGGTTGATTCACATCAACAATGATACTATCACTAGGATGATTCTTTAGAAATGACTTGTTTGGGTTTTTTAAAACCTGTTCATCAACATAGGGTAGGAAACCTTCTAGGGTAAATGTTTCAGAAGCATCTTATTGAAATTTTCCTTATCAGAAGGATTTTCTATCAATGGTTGATAATCAGTTTTAGAAAACATGTCCGATGATGTAGGATGAGGTTGTTTAAAAACAAAATTATCAGTTTCATAAAATTTTACATGTACTGTCTTTTCAATAGTACACGTGTTTTTGTTAAAAACTCTATAAGCCTTATAAGTTGTGGAGTAGCCCATGAAAATTCCTTAATCATATTTTGGTGCGAATTTGTGTATGTTATCATTAGTATTCAGAATGAATACCTTGCAACCAAAACCCTTAAAGTAGGGAATTCTAGGTTTTCTACCATTCCATAACTCATAAGGAGTTTTATTAAGAAAAGGTCTAATTAAAACTCAATTTATAGTATAACAAGCAGTATATACTAAATCAGCCCAGAAATGTCTAGCTATAGAATATTCACTCAACATGGTTCTAGTTATCTCTTAAATAAATCTATTTCTTCATTCAACTACACCATTTTGTTGAGGAGTTCTAGGTGCTAATAGGTTTTGAGTAATACATTTCTACTATAAAAAGTTTCAAAATCAGAATTTTGAAATTCTCATTCATGATCACTATTAATAGTTTTCAGTGGAAGGTTATTCTCATTTTTAACTTGGGCTCTAAAACATTCGAAAAAATAAAAAGCTTCTGACTTCATTGCTATAAAATATACCCATGTAAATCTAGTGTAATCCTCAACTAGAACAAACACATAGTATTTGATTCCAATGCTTCAAGTTTTTGTTGGACCAAAAAGATCAATTTAAACCAATTGTAATGCATCAGTTGTTGAGACTTCACAAATTGATTTAAAACTAGATTTATGTTTCCTGTCATATTAACAAGGATCACAAACTTTAGAAGAATCAAATCTACGATCCAGTAGATCCTTAACCAGTTTCTTCTTAGAGATTTTACATAAGTTTCTAAGGCTATAGTGACCTAGTCTCCTATTCCATAACCAAAAATAATCTTCCATTTTACTTAGGCAAGGTAAGTCTTGGCTACTAAGGTCTTCTATGTTTAAATTGTAATCATTATCTTACCTGTGAGCATAGATAATAAACTCTTCTTTGGAATAGTGTACTAAGAACATATCATTCCTAAAATTCACAAGGTATCCTTCATCAAATAGTTGACTTATGATAATGAGGTTGTGCTTAATAACCTTAACAAACAAAACATTTTAAATCAATGTTTTAGCAAAAAGAACCATATTACCTATACCAACAATTTCTCCCTGAGCATTATCTCTAAAAGTTACTTTTCCTTCTTTCGCCTTGATAATATTTTCAAAATATTTTTTGTTAAAAGTTATATTGCGGAATCATCCACTATCCATGTACCATGTATTTTTGTTGGTACTTCCTTTATCTTCCTGAAAAAATGAAAAGAATTTGACTTTCAGAATCCAATATTGTTTGGATCCGATATTTTCATATAAAAAAATTTTGGGTACACACATCTTCTTAGAAAAATAAGCCTTATGAAAACCTAAAGATTGGGTTTTGTTTAAAGAATAATTCTTTTACCAGTGACAACCACATTGACACTTGGTACAAAATGGGTAACTTTGAGGAACAAAGTAGTTGTTACTAAAAATTGGTTTATCATGGGTATCACCAAATCCGGACTTGTTTCATAAAGGACATATTTGTGAATACATATTATCAAAAAAAAATACCTATGGTAATGTTCGACAAACACTTCTTTAAGGAAAATATTTCAGACTTGAGTTTTATAACCAAGTTTTTATCATCAAAATCATTAGATTTGAAACTAGAGCTAGGCTCGAAAAGACTTTTCTTAGAAATTACGTTTTCTATATCTTTTGAAATATTATTCTTCTCAGAATTTACTTCCTCGAGACATATTGAAATACTTATAAACTCATAATTTTTCTTATCATGATCTTTAGAAAGATCTGCTATTTCCATAGTAATAATAATATTACTAGAGTTTGCTTTATCATGTTTTTTATTGTGTTTTGAATTCTAAATATCAAGAAGATCATCAAACCTAGAAACATCTTCATAGGTTGGTAATGTATTTTATTCATCAGAATAGGATTATTTATCAGATGAGTTATAATATTTACTATCTTTTTATATTTTAAGAAACATTGGTCAAGGATTCAGAATTGTGTACCTAAGCCATAAAAAATTGATTGTTAATAAGTAATCTGGCTATAAGACCAAGATTCTTCTATCCAGAAGTTTCATAATACGAATATTTATTTGAAGAGTCACCACCACTGGCACTCCAAGTATCATTAGCTTTCAGAACATTCTTAGCTTTAGCTTTATAATACTTCTTCATATTTCTTTCATAATGCCTCTCTTTTATTTCTTTCTTCTTGAGAAAAGGACAATTAGGTCTTATATGTCCAGCTCTCTTGCATTCATAGCATGTGACTTCTGAATCATTCTTATCTTTCCTTTCCTATTTCTTATACTTGGAATGGAAATTTCTCTGACCAGCTATCTTGTTCATCCTTCGAGCAAGATTAGCTAACTCATTTTTTGAGATTTCAGGCTCACTAGATTCGGATTGTATAACATCCTTATTACACTTATATCTAGTTACTCTCTCATGAGTCTTAGCTTTTATATGATTTGACATTGTATTAAAAGCAACAGTAACATTCTCATTAATCTTTTTAATGTTGTCAGCATCTCTCTTCATCCTTGATTCATGTTGGAGAAGAGTTACAAATAGATCATCTAAGAAATTTGAGTGACCTTCCTGTTCTCATAAATAGCTGTTCTCTATGATTCCCACTCATTGGGAATAATATCAATTATCTTGTCAACAAGAACATCATCATCCAGGCCTTTCTCTCCCATAGATTGTAGGGTATTCACAGTAGTCATGAATATCTAATGTACTTTACTAATTGGCTCTCCATAAGGAAAATTAAAACCATGATACTCAGCTCTTAACAGATCTCTTCCTGTCTCAATCACTTTGAATGTACAAAAATGTGTAACATCAAGTTTCTTTCATATATAGTTAGTTGTTTCACATGAAGAAATTTGGTTATATATGTTCCTAGTCATTGATCAAAGTAGAGTATTATGTACCTTATAGTTGAGTTTGTATTCATGCCTTTCTTGATTACTAAATGAACTCACTTCCTTATCAGGAATTTTATATCCACCGGTAAGCATGAAGAAGTTATCAACACTAGTATTGATAAAGAAATCCTTCATACGATCTCTCCAATATTCATAATAATTACCATCAATGATCGGTGTGTAGTTGGATTTAGGATGTCGATGGAACCAATGTTCATTCCTGCCATCCTTAAAAAAAATCTACACAAAAACTTGTTAATAACCAATGTTCGGATTCAAGGAGAATATTCTTAAGCAAGGAAAAATTTAGAACAATGAATAACTGAGCACAAAAAACTTATATGTGAGTATATGAATTTCAGAGACCTCCTCTGATACCAATTTTAGGATCGAAATAATGATATAGATGCTCAATATACAAGAGGGGGGTTAATTGTACACTTTAAAAATTTCCTTAAATAAGGAATGATCTAAGTTTAACAAAGTTATACTAAGAAAATTCACAACACCTCTAACACCAATTGAAAGATTGGGATAATGTATGATGTTACAAACATCTAGTTCTATGCACTTGCCTAAATCTGGAAAGTGATTCCGAAAAACTCCTTCCAGAAATATGGATCCGGAAAAAGAAACCTAACCAAAGTTTACAATATGAGATTTTACCATAAAGAGTATAGAATCTAACTAATTCAGAGTACAAGTATAAGGAAATATAAGAAGATTATACTTTCCTTACAATAGAAAATGTAGCAGGAAAACTTGTTACAAAAACATGTAACAAGATATAAATCTTTTAACCCAAATATAAGGGTATCCAACGACCTTGGAAAAAGGTCCCTTGATTTATACATTCAAGAATGTCTATCTTACCCACACCCGGCTAAGACCTTGATACGTAGATCAGAGTCTCTGTTTTTCTATCCCCGCAAGCCCTGAACATCAAGGTAGTTGGAACCTCTATCCTCCTTAGCATGGAATCCCTTTAACTTCAAGGTAGTCGGCACCTCTATCTGCTATCCCCGGAAGCCCTTGAATGTAATCACCAACATTCAGAGTCACACGAAGCAATCTGAACAAGCAGTTCAATATGAAGAAGGCATTAAGAGCTTCTCTCTCTAGAAATCACCTTAACATCATGTGGTCTCTAGAGTGATCAACTTTTTATTGATCTCTTTAAAATGAGCTCCTATTTATAGGCTTGGTAGCAACTGTCAACTACCTCCTCCAACAGTCAAATTTTCCTTAAATTTAGTTGGTACCTATACACATTTCACATAACCAATGGTTAGTTAAAAACAGAATAGATGACATTTTTTTATAACAAAACATGTGTAACTAAAAGCACAACATCGTTTTATAACAAACTTAACTAATCGGAGTGTAAGAAAAAAGTTCGGAGTCTAACCAAAAATATATTTGGAATCTATATTACAAGAATATTCAGATTCTGTTTATCAGAAGAATTCGTATTCAAACTTCATAAAAGTTTGTATCCATAATTCATAATTAGAATTCAGAACCAAAATTCATAATGAGAATTCTGCACTATAATTCGTAATGAGAATTCATCACTGTAATTCGTAATGACAATTCTTAATCATAATTCGAAATGAGAATTCATCATCAGAATTTGTAATGAGAATTCATTACAGAATTCATAATGAGAATTCATCACAGAATTCATAATGAGAATTCATCACAGAATTCGTAATGAGAATTTGTCATCAGATTTTGTAATGAGAATTTTGACAAAATTCGTAATGAGAATTCTTTACAGAATTTAGAATGAGAATTTGTCATCAGAGTTCGTAATGAGAATTCGTCATTAGAATTCGTAATGAGAATTCTGCCTTATAATTTGTAATGAAAATTCATTATAGAATTCAGAATGAGCATTCAGATCCTAAAACAAAATTCTTCAAATATAAGTATTATACGATTCCAAGAATATAGATATGAATTCGATTTTTTGTATTTAAGAAAAATGTTTATATGAACAATTAAAACAAGTGGTAAATTTCTTAATGAAATTTTACTTTATAGAAATAAAAAAGAGGTAAAAACATATTTTCTTAATGATAAGGTGTTTGTGATTTTCAAAATAAGAAGGAATAGAAAAGTCATAAGGAAAACCTTATCGACTCAACAGGTTAGATGCCCGAGGTTGGTCAGACGTCGTTGGGTTGAAAAAAGGAATTGAGTCCCAAAAAAGGGATGAAAATGGCATACCATCAATTGCAGTGTACAATGGCTTACCGCTAGATGGGGATTACAATGTCTAACTGCTTGATGGAGATTACAACATATTACCATAGAATAGGGTTTACAATGGCTTACCACTGGATGGGGTTCACAATGTATTTCCATTGAAAGGGGATAGTTTAGTGTCACGTAGGAAAAGGGGTCATAAAATTTAACATCATGTAGGACAGGGGTGGACTGACGTGAAGTGATTGAGACCAATGGTTGGTGGTCTGGAACCCTAGGGAGGAATCCTACAGACGATTCGGTGGAAAATATCAAATTCTACGTAGTTCCGAAGAGGTGTTGATTAAACGAAGTGAAGGGAGTCAGTACTAATGGCTATTGGGCATGAACCTCAGGAAGGCTTCCAACATACCATGTATTGTCAAGGATCAAAGTCCTGTAAGATTGGGTAAGGTGTTTGTGAGCCGATGTGAAGGAGGGATGGAAAAATTGTTATTGGGATTAAACCTCATTCTGGATTTCAACGTACATTGCCTTAGATAGGATCAAAGTCCACGTAGTTCCGAAGAGGTGTTGGTGAACCGACATGAAGGGAGTCAGTGCCAATGGTTATTAGGCTGGAACTTTAGTGAGACTTCCTACATACCTTGGCTTGGAAAAGATCAAAGTTCACGTAGTTTAGTTAATGTTTGGTGCACCAATATGAAGGGATTCAAGACTAATGCGTGTTGGGCTTGAACCTCTGGGAGGCTTCCTTTTTTCCTTGCCTTGGAAAGGATCATAATTCACATAGTTTGGGATGCTGTTTGGGGCTTACACTCTAGGATGACCATGGAGGATGTCATGGTCAATGCTTACTCTAATCTGACACGAGTCATTCTATGTGTGAGAAAAAACAATGTAGGATAGACATGATGATCATGTCATGAAAGTTTCATCTATGGGGAGTGGAGTGGGGTTTACGTGAGTTTTGCTGCCCAAAAAAGAAACAAGGGATTACATGTGGTTCACAGCCCAAATAGGAAACAAGGCATACACATGGTTGTAATCCTAGGGAGATGGAGATTGGAACTTACCCTATGATGGGGGCCTCAATGGAGACAAAGCCCAGAGGGTGAAGGATGGGATGATGAAGGTCTCGGTGCCCATCCCCCTATGGTACATGGTATGGAAGAAGAGATGAGGAGTAAGTGTACTACCTCCTACAAGGAAGGCTACGGGCCAACACCAATATGGTTTCCCTTTCCCCATATACATGATCTGTTGCAAAAAAGAGGATATCATTCCATGTGATGAATACCACCCTACCGTGGAGAAGAGCGGTCATAGAGAATGTCCGAGATGGGGATCCCCATGTATGATGCACGGGGAGGGATCATAGTTTTACATCATGTACTGAGGATGAAGGTTCTTGGTAGTTTAACGTGCTACAGATCCGACGAGGGGGTTCATTCTACACCCTTAGGACTTACATAACTGACACTCACCCACCCTTGGGGAAGGTAAGGCCACACTAATGCCATTTTGTTGGCGTGTTATAGAGAGATACATTGAGGGGACCACTTTAGAATGGATATGTGAAGAAGAAATAGCTATTAGAATGCATATGCGAAGACGCATGAGGTAAAGCAACATAGTGGGAATCACTTCTAAATAGATTTCTGATATTCCTTCATGTAATCCTAGAGGGTAAAATGTGGAAAGGAGTTGTGGAGCAAAGCGGTTCATAGGTAGAATCATCATGAATCCTTGCTGCCCCATGTACTGGAGGGGCTTCATTAAGGGGTATGTTTCACTTAGTGTGGTGGCCTATCTTAGACATCGTTAATAAGTGCATATGGAAGGATATTTTCAAATTGGAAATGATTTCATGTAGCTGTCCTTCGTGAAGCAAGGGTACCCTATGAAGCATAGCATTGCAAAGAAGTGTGCTTTTTGAATCCCAGTGACCTTGCCTTAGCATTTGGGCTACATGTGCAAGACAGTTTCTTTGGGAAGCATAAGTGTTTCACAATGACCCGAGTCCCCTTGGGGATCCCATTCCTTCACGAAGGCCCTGTGTGCTCCATGAAGGTAATACCATTTATAATAGGGGTTTAATTCAATCAAAGGGAAAGGCCCTTCATGATGCTAATGTACCATGAAGAGAAAATGTCTTGTAGAGTAGATTTTGCTTCGTGATTTGAGGGCTAAGAAGATGAATGGTGGGAGGATCAATTCTATAGGCTAGTGGAGAACATGGTATTTATAGGCACAAGGAACCACTAATTGAAGCTCGCTCATAACCAATCCATGAGGCTCATTTTCATAACCATGGAGCCTCCATCCTTCTTGCTCCGTGGTGGCTTCGCAAACGACAAATTGCATTGTGGAGCCTCCAGCCTCCTTGCACTTTGGTGGCTTCACAAATGACAAGCTGGTTTAAAAAGCCTCCCACTTCCTTTCTCCATGGAGGATTCACAAACGTCAAATCACATCACGGAGCCTACCGAATCCTTGCTCTATGGCGGCTTCATAGAGGGGGAGAATCGCGTCGGCTATGGTGCTTCAGTGATCTATGGATGAGCATTATGAGTATCCCCAAAGGATTCACATTTTCTCTTCCTTTTCAAAAAATTTGGCGCCATTAAATGCCCACCCTCATAATTAGAACCAAGGGGAAAATGAGGGTCAAATTTTGAGGTTTAATCAATGAAACTCTTTATTCAATCATGAATAAGGCTCGTGATGGAGACTCACGAGGCAGAGAGGTGACGCGTGGGCCGAGAGAGATGTGATGCTCACCATGGTCAGATGCACTACGAAGCACAATGGGTAATCTCTTATTAATACTGCAGGATGGCCTTTATTTTTTCCTTTCTCACCTATGTGTTTTGGAATTTAGCACTCTAGATTCACGATGCTCCGCGTACTCTATGATTTCTCTCCATGAATTAGTATTTCTGATTTGCTGTGCACAACAAGTATTCAACTCCACTATGGTGTGCTCTGTGGCTTGCTCATGAAGGGAGGGGAAAGGCTCTGTGACCTCTCTACTGGGACTGAGCTCTGTGAACGATCTTAGCATACAATCTCCGCAAACAAGCTTCACAAACCAAAACAATAAATTACCAAGTTCCAAAGATTGAATGGCAAACCCAGATGCTTTCAGGGGATCCTTGTGGATGCTGCTCAGAGGGAGGAAATAGTTTATATCTTGGATATATGGGAGTTCTTATGAAGCCATAATGGTCATAATTCACTAGTAGAGCTGATTTCAGATAGTTAGAAGGAATATCCACTATGTAGGAGGCTGCCTCCATATGGATATGGAATGAGGGATGACGCCTACATCCCTAAAGTGAGAAGCGATGAAAAAGATTCTTGGTTCAGGAACACACTGTGTGAGTGCCAATAGTTTAGGGCAGCTGCCGCCATGCCCTGGAGGACATCACACACGTTTTCATTGACTGTATATACAATCATGTGATCAACGTTAATGGGAAAGAGCTACAGCCAGAGATATCTCCCAATTTGTACCATTGCATTTTTATGTATGCCTTGGGGAACCCATAGAAGGGGTGGTCTGGCTAGTGGGATCTACGGTAGGGCAGAATCATCATAGATGTCTGGCCCTGGGCTTACTATATAGGTGCCTCATGCAATGAATTCAGGGAAAAGCTAATGAGAGTGGGCATGTATAAGGAATATTTGGCCTCCAAATTCTATATCTATTAACCAAATCAGCATATTCCAAAATTGCTAAAAATATGGTCATTGTGGACTAATACCTTCCATTTCACCATTAAGAGGTCATCGTCTGTATATTGTACATGCATCAAATCTCGAGGTATCCAATTATTGGAATGATGTATGATGAGTTTCTCACTATTATTAGTGAGTGGGACGATCTATAGAAGACACCACCACTGGAAATTACATTAATGACCCTAGTGCGAGGAGAGGACAGGAAGACGGTGAGGGACATGCATTTCAAATGGTGGTTCAAGCAGTTCTTAAGCGTCCCAAAAAATAGGCAGTTCCTAACGAGGCCTCGGACTAGCCCAAAGGGGGATAAATGATGCAAGGGGAACTCATACTGGTGGATATTAGAGGATATCCAATGGAAGATGTGAGGATTCAAAATCAGTACCGAGCAACAACCGGTACTTAGGTTGGATACAATCATTGCGAAACTCATATACTGTATGATCCATCCTATGAGAGACAAGAACATGGGCGTGCGACCGTGCACATTTATCATGGTACCCATTATAGTGATAGGAGGACGGGTCAACCTCTAGTTCCAAATTATCTCCAAGTTGTACAAGATGTTGGGGAATATCAGCATGTGGAAAAATCATTAAAGAATTTGGGGCATTCCACCTCTTGTATGGGTGGACTCTGGGACATGTCAGGGGCATCTATGAATATCTAAATCCCATTTCTCCTATAGAAACGATATCTCGCCCGTCTATTCTGAATGCAGTAGGGAGATTTCTGGCAGTGCAGACCATGTAGTAAGTACTGATCAGGGTCTGGAAGGTCGACGAGTTTAAATTTAACTTGTTCTCATTGCCAACGGTTTTGTTCAATGATGATGGATAGGGAACAGAAGAGCATCAGTCCTACCTCATTGAATTTCGAGGTGTAGTTTAGGTGGAACAAGTGGACTTCATGTCCCTCTATGATCCGTACACCCCACATCGATTTTCAAGGCAATTTCAGTGTATGTAGTGGCTGACCCCACTAGTCTACTTGGGGGTGAGCCATGAGGACCAACCGTGTGTGATGAGTTAAATGTGGCTCATGTTCACACGATATGATGGGAAGATGAAGAATGAGCTCCCTCCCACCACTACCGTCTATGGGCTTGTTATGGAGTATGCTAAGAGGTGAGAGGATTCCTACCATAGGGAGATGCTCAAGCAACCAACCATTTTCGAATGTGATGGGGTACATTACCAACCTCGAGGCCGTGGCCGAAAGGTGGTGAGGACATCTCATTATTGTTGGCCTACAGTGACGGTGAGGCATGCACTAGTTTATGGGGAGGTAGTAGTGGATACAGTGGTAGAAAAAGGCATGAAGACCATAGAGGAGTATATTCGTCTGGAGGGGAGGCCACCAAAGTGGGTTCCATAGGATATCCACCTATGATTTGAGAAAGTGGTTGCGCCATATTGACATTCTAGAGAACGTTTCATTCCGGAAGGCTTTGTATATTTTGGATTCCAACCTGCATTTCCTCAACCCGTCTGAGATTTGGAAACACCTGAACCATCTCAGGATGGATTTTCTAGGGATCGTCCATGTCATGGCCAACGTTGCAGTATCCCAGGCGGAGGCAGAGCAATACCTAGCCGAGTTGGAGGATTTCATGTACTCCTGGGGTGCCCCACTTCCAATGACTGACTAGTTAAAGGTATTGTTGGATCGAATGACTCCTACATAGTTGTTGATTACGGAACTAAGGTAGCACATTCCTCTGATATAATAATCTTATGAATCCTCATGGAGGGAAGAGGCTGGTAAAGGGACTCCTCTGGAGGAGGGTGAAGTTGAAGATTAAGACCCAGATCTTGATGATTTTGTAGATACTCTCGAGGTCAATCCCTGATTCCCTTCCCCAGGTTCAGCATCCAATTTACATTGGACCCCTCACTAAAATTTGAACTACACAGGAGGGCTTTAGTCTCAGAACCCATTCTCGCCCTACACTAGATGCAGGTATAGGTAATTCGGAATCCGTGCTCGTGGATATGGTGGTTACCGTACATAGCGGGCCTGAGAAACCTGGGGTGGTTCTTCCAGAGTTTTCTGAAATCCCAACAATATATGGAAGGCCGTGCCTTAGGGTCTCGATTTTAGTAACCAAAGAGGGAGACTGACTATTTGGTCTTTGTACATCTCCTTCACAGAATTCATGAATTCCAACCACTGATCATGTTAACTAACATCCATGAACTTTGTGTTATACCCATTTCTTCAAATGGCATGGGTTGCCTTGTTGAGGTTGGATGGAGTTTTTGGTAGCACCATTCCCTAGGGAATGCTGAGGGTTATTGAAGAGAACACTCAAACTGACGAGACTAAGGTGCTTCCGATCATAGGTGGGCAGTTAGCAGGATATATCCTAAGATCATGGAGGTGGGGTCTAATAACTAAGATCAATTATATAGAAAGGGTCCAAACATACCTGGTCAAACATTAGTCACAGACCCTACTGGTGAGTTTTTGGGAGCATTCCTTGCGTATGAGCCCACCAACCCCATGGATCGAGATGATAAGGCCTCGATTAAAGAGGATTGCAAAATCACCCATCTTCGGTCATATAAGAAGATTAAAAATTCATTGATAAAACCCCTCATGCACAATGGATAGACCATATGGGGAGTCTTCGGTCTCAGTTTCATGAACTATCACCTGGGGGAGTGGATCTACAACATCCTAATATACTTGTTCGGGGTCTCATGGTAGAGATGATCAAGGAATATGACAATGAACTTGGTGTCGGTTGGCAGCGGAGAAATGCGGTGAACATCAAGGGGTTCCAGAAAGATGGAAATGACATTCAACGGTTGCAGGACCTATCATATGAGCATTCTTCTTTCCTCACCGCACAATCAGAGCTCATACTGCGGCTAGAGACCCAGCTGGAAGAGGTTGGAGTGCATATTAAGCAAACCACCACGGAGATGAATATCATCCGGTGTGATAAGGAACGGGCCCATATTATGGCTGAAGATATACAAACATTATTGTAGAGGAGGAGTGGGAATAGAAAAGGTGACAATGGATCATTGATGCCACAAGCTGGAGGGTGTCGGTGTAGTAATGCTCTCTTGACGGGGTCAACCCGTCAATGGGAGGGGTCAATCCTCAGATGATGTGATGCACATAGATTTTGAACATACTTTAATGCATTGATTATTTATCATAGATTCACATATGAGTTCTTTTATTAATTTTTTTGTTCTATTGAATTCTTTTTATATTCATGGATTATGAAGAGATCAATCACTAAGCTCATGTGGGTTTAGCCTGATGTGAGAATCAATGGATGAGAATGTTGTTATTCCATCCGGATTTAATAGTGCAAAGCAAGCTTCGAGCATCCAATGGTGGAACAATCAATCGTAGTTTCCAGGAAGGAAGTGGGAGGCCTGACTAGAGAACGAAAGTCTTAGAACAATCAATGTTCCATATTCCCAACATGCTCTGGTTCAGGAGCAGGGTAACGCCAGGGGAGTTGGAATCAATCTGATCAAAGGGAAATGGGGGGGGGTGAATCACGATACCCAAAATTCAGAACACTGTGGGGATGGCATGACAATGAAGGATAATTATTGACCATGTTTGGAACATAGTATCCTTATTGTGTTATCCATAATTGGATAGAAAAAATAAGGGCCGACCACTGACCATGTTCGAAACATGGGTCCTAACACAAACTTTTATACTTTAGTCTTCTATAACATTGGCCCAAAATAGTAGGCGAACCATAGGCCAAGAATCCATACTGTTAGGGGTTCATTTAGATGTCAAAGAGTATGTGGGTCTGAATAAAGGGAATTAAAAGAGTTGAGGGTGGTGTGATGGGTTGTTTGAAGGTAGTCCGACACTATTGAAATTATGCCACCATGGTGTAAACACATTAGGTGGATGCATTGGTATAATCATGGATCAAACTAACTTTCTAATAGGACCTCTCCATTAAAGACCTGGAAAGACTAACAGTTTTACATCATACTAATTAAAATGATAAACTTGTAGTTTAAACATCATACGATGAGGATGATGCACGTTGTTTAATGGTCATACTTCCTGGACCATGATCGGGCACGAGGGGCCATAAGGGTTAATGACCCTAGGGTTGGGAAATAGGCGGAATACATGGCGGTATTTACGTATCTCATAAAGATGGGAATCCATCCATAAGTAGTTCTAAATCATGTTGTGGTTGGATACCAACATTGATAGGGGAAATACTCTCTGGAAATGGATCTGTTTCATCCCATGATAATCATGGGGCATCCTGAACTCATTTAGGGTAGAAATGTAGTTTAGAGTTATGCATTAAGGATATGGATACCTAGAAAGGAAATTTGTGGCGTGGTAAATTCCCCGACGTGAATGAGGAACATGAGAGTCCATGACACACCACACGCTCCCTAGAGAATCCTTAGGACAAGGGACCGAATGTGAAAAAAGGGCAGGTTCTAAGAAAGGCTGCCTGGGCATTTCGACATATCCCATGAGGATGGGAATCAAGACACACATAGTTCTAAGAGCACAGTTTAACATCTTTTGGGATAATGAAAGGAATTTTTGGCATTGCCTCCCCAGTACACGTCCTACTAGAACAACTAATCCCACATAAGTCGTGCACGATGTGGGAGACATGGAGTAGTGATGGGACATTCCTAGCACTATGAGGCTTATATTATGGGAAATGTGATGCTAGGTGAATGGCTTCCACAGAATTCTGACCCTCAAATTTAACAAACCAAGATGCGCGAAGGGGTAAAACCTAGTAGGTTGCAATTCCATATGATCATATGGATATGGAAAAATGTGAACCATGATGCTTGATATCTGGACCATAATGGTGGTAGCATAATGATAGGGGATAGAAATTGATCATGTTCGAAACAAATCATCCGTATTATGTTACCTACAATGGAGAAAAACTAGGGGCAGTGAACCGCTGACCATGTTCCATGCACGAGACATGTATCAATTTGTCGTCAGAGGTCCTCAGGGACATTAGCTAAGATGGTTGGTGATATAATGTGGAATGATACTGGGTTCTAAAGGTGAACCCTTCAGTCATTGAAGAGGATGAGGATCCAAATAATGGGCCCACAAATCTTGGAAATGGAATGAGGGAAAGTCATTGTGAAAATTCTACACATTGGACTCATTGTCACAATGCCTCTGAGTATGACAATAAAATGTATCAGATAGTAGGAGTCGACTCCCATTCCAAGGAAAAGGGTCTTGGGGTTGCATAATACTTGATTAAGGTCGTAGGATGGTCCATTATGGGGGGGATTGATTTAATTGACTATGCACTAGGCGGTGAAGTAGCCAAACATGATGTGAAGTTCCCATAATAAGATCTTAGGTTAGGGTCATAGAACATGAACCCGATTGAAAAAAGGCAATGGAGGCACCTGGTGCAACTGTTGCAAAACCCGAAGTGAATGAGAAGTCAAGAGTTATTCGCCCCACCCCATGTTTCCAAAAGAGTTCGGGCCATAGGGATAATGGGAGGGGGCATGATTATTGGTTCCTGAGGCTAGGCCTGAAGACATGATGCCTGGGTGTTCCAACGTATCCCATGGAAATGGGAATCAAGCCATATGTGGTTCGGGAAGATTTCATGTAGTTTAATATCTTGCGGCATTGATGCGGAGTGGTATTAGTTTATTATTATATGCTCTCGGAAAATAGATGGAAATGAGGTAGTGAAACACATGTAGAAGTAATTATTAAACCTAACGTGAATAATGAAAACAAGAGTTTGTATCACCATGTGTTTCTTGAGAAGGTCTTAGGTCAATGGATTGAAAATGAAAGTTATTCTGACCCTAAGGAAAAGCTCATGGGAATTCCTATATACCCCATAAGAATGGGAATAATGTCATATGTAGTTCTGTAAGTAGAATGGTAAGGTACCAGTTCCATGAAAGATAAGGTCTTGTGAGTCTGGACACTGTAGAAAAAGAAGATGAATATGATATATTTTGTTTGTCCTTTAGGATAGATGTGTGTTTTGTTTTTGAAGCGATAAACATGTGACAAAGATTTCTGGTATCACTACTAGAATAGAGACATATGTAGGAATTGGAAAATGGTATAGCGGATGACCAATACGCAACATGATGTCTCCTCGAGTGAGGACACCACAATTCAGTGTTGTTTTTCTTCATGCATCCAAGATGATAATGTCGCTGTTTAAGGTTGTGTGGTAGGACAAACCATGCATTTTAATTCTGCGAAATAATGATAGAATAGTTTAATGCCATGTGGGGCCATATGGGGAATGTTCCTGAAGTTATAATGCATACTTGACCTGAATTAAAACAAGGTTAACATCACACTTCACACAATTCTACGGAAGAAACCTCAGGACGAGGGGCTAGAAAAGGTTAGAAAATATGGGGCTGGACCCATGGATGGAACCCCCATTTATTCCTATGTATCCCATGAGGATGGGAATCGAGTCATATGTAGTTCTGAGAGTGCAATTTTACGTCATTTAGTATATAACAGTTTAAGGTCATGTAGGACCATATACAGTTAAATGTCATACGGGACGACATACAATTTAATGTCATGCTGGACCATAGGGGGAATGCACATGCTATTATAAAGTAATCATGATGTGAATAAGGATGAGGTCGACATCACACCACACACAAATATGAGGAAGAACCCACGGGCCGAGGGGCCAACAAAGGTCAGAAAAAATGGGACTCGACCTATGGACGGAACATCCATGTGTTCCTACATATCCCATGATGGTGGAAATAAAGCCATATATAGTTCTTAGAGTACAGTTTAATGACATGTAAGACATAACTGTTAAAGGTCATGTAAGACCATATACAATTTAACACCATGAGTGATGACATACAGTTTAATGTCATGCATGACCAGAGGTAGGAGAGACTATCTTCAAGAAAGGGTGTACGTGGTGTGACTTCTAAAAACCCGACATAAATGAGGGCATAATCCCACACATGCCACACTAAGCAATACTATATGAGTCGGGGCCTAAAATTCTAAACAAAAGTGATAATTAGTGAAATTTGAGATGGACCTAAGGACGAGATTTTCAGGATTTCCAATGTATCCCATGAGTATGGGAATCAAGCTAGAAGTAGTTCTAAGGAGACGACGTATAATAAAATCATTTTTTAAGGGCATAGAGCTCAGACCATGAAAAAGAGAAACTCTTCCAAGTTGGTGCAGACCTTTATCTGATCCCTATGTCAAGAGGATTCAAACTCGGTATGAGAAATAAGGGAGGAAGAGGTCATTGAAAATTTTAAGATACACATAAAGGGGATGTCAGTGTTGAGCCCTGAATGACGCCTTACCACAGCTTTGTCCACCTAACATGAAAATTTCCACTAAGCAATAGTACCAAGAGTGTCGAAATTATAATTGGACATGATGGGGTGGAGAATGATGTGAATCATGAAACCTACATTTTAGTATTGATGGGTTTGGAATGATGATGGAGGATAACCATGGACCATTTTCGAAACACATCATCCATAACATGTGACCTGAAATAGGAATAACAAATGAGCATCGACAGCTGAACATATTCACAGTGTAGGACTTGTATCAATTTGTTTTTCATAAACATTAAGTTCATTGGACCATAATGGTAAGATAAACCATTGGCCGAGAATCTTTGCCATTTGGGGGGTCTCTTAAGATGTGATAGATAATGAAATCTCTAATAAAGGGGAACAAGAATCCTGAAAAATGGGTGAAACCATGTCACGGTACAATACTAGAAAATGATGCTACTGCCACAGACCTATAGCCATGGTTTTAAAACCATTTATATAGGTCTTTGTTCCATGACCTATAGCCTTGGTTATAAGGCATATATCCATAGTTCTAAAAAATGAGGCTATAGGTCATTTGTTTCGAAGACCTATTGACATAGTTTTCCAAAACATTGGATATAGTGTTCCCACCCTTCCATGGGAAAACAATTTCCACCATAAATTTGGCATGAAGGATTAATTTAGGGTTTTGTGGCTATTTACATGGAATTTATTAATATATATATATATATATATATCATAATATATACACCTATACATGAAATTTTCAGTAGTGTAGTGGTAAGCGTCGTGGGTTGGAAAGCGGGAGGTGTAGGAAACGAAACTCGGCGGGAAATTTTTTTTATTTAGGTTAATTCCAAGGTTTTCAAAGGCTATATCCTTAGTTAAATCCCTTTATATAGGTCAAACACCATAGTGGTGAATTTTGAGGCCTATTTCAATGGTTTTTAAAACTATGGCTATAGGTTGGAACCTACTACCATGGCGTTAGCGACCACGGTTGGCCAAAACTATGGTTGTACAAGTTGTGTGTGAAAAATAAATGTGATCCTAAAATTTAACCTCAATCAAGATGGTGAAAGAAGTTGATAACTCCATTGAAGGGGATATATGGTGCAATTATAATGGATCTGTCGTAAAGGAGTGAATATGCAGGCACCATACCATGTCTTCACTCCCAATAGTTGATTTTGTTGTTGGTGATGGGCCAATAGACCAAATGTCCGGGCATTCCAATGTTTCTCATGAGGATTATAATCAATCCATTCATAGTTCTTGAAGGTAATTCAATTCAACATTGTGCGGTAAGGATGAGGGTGAAATAGAAGAATGAGGAGTGGCACATAGTGTGATCATCATAATCCTAACATGAGCAAGGCCAAAAGGAGCCAACCAGACACCATGCGGGATCCTCCAAGAGAACATTACCCGTGGGTTATAGTCAATGAGTAAACTAGGGATTGGAATCAGGATGAAGCTTCCGATAATTCCTATGTATCCCATGAATATGGGAATCAATCCATACATAGGTCTTGTAGTTTAACATTTTGCATGATGACACAAAGTTTAACATCATGTAGGTAATAATAGTTGAAGTTTGGGTGGGACCATATATAGTTTAACATTCTGTTAGATGATATACAGTTTTATGTCATACCAGAGATGATAATTCATCTTTTTCTCACAGTTTAATATTATGCAAGAAAAGCGCTGAATAGTTTTAAATCCTTTAGTTTAGAAAAACTACACATTTTAATGTCTTGTAGTATGGACAGAATAGTTTATGGTCTTGTAGGACTGGACATTTGAATGTAATTTAGGACTGTATGGTTTAAGGTCATGTGGGATTGGATATTTTATGTTCATGTGGGATCGTAATACTGTTTAGAGTCATAAAGAACTGTAATGAAATTTAGAGTCTTGTAGGACCGTACAATTTAAGGTCATGCGGGACCATTAAAACTCATGAAAATTACTTTTGGAGGAATTTTTCATTGGTGAGAGATGTTATGTGCTCAACATTCAAGGTAACCATGGAGTATTTTCAATTATAGTGATGCTTGTGAATGATGTAAGGCCTTTCCCATTTGGGCTCCAAATTGTGTGTTTTACTACCAGTTTTCATTAGTGTTTTTAGGTATAACAATACATCGCCTTTCAATAATGAGCGAATGGAAATATTATTGTTGAAAGCTCAAACTATATTTTTCTAATGCCATTCTAAATTGTGTAGGGAAATAAGCCTGCTCTCATCGCACACTTCCAACTCAGCTAGATGGATTTCTGCTACTTTATTTGGCACGTGCTGATCATAGATAGCTTTGTGCAATGAGGGTGACTGAATCTCGAAGGGTAGGACATCTTGTTGAAATTGTGGGTGCCCTAGACCCAACTATTCTGTGCTTTTGATTACCATATCGTGTATACAGTATGGTATGCATGATGTCATCTTACCATTATAGTGTAGACGTTTCTGCATCCACTATTGAAATGGTAATGTCCAAAGATTAATTGTTGTATCGGGAGGTTATAGTAGTTCCCAGGCTATAATGAGGACCTCTAGATACTATGACATTAATCTTAAATATATATGTTCTATGGTCTAGATACATCTTACTAATTGGACATAGTAGATGTCTGACCATCAGGTGCTGGGGGCTCATAAGCATTGAGACATCTTCTCATGAAGTTCGCACTTGGTGATCTCTAGTAGTGAGATCATGAGGAATGACCCGCCAATAGGAACACCACATGTTTCAGGTGTCATTGGATGTTCCTATCTACGATCATGTGTAATGGTCTCCTGACTTGAGATCATTACCAATGTATGTCATTTGATTGTGTACTTTGATGCAAGATGAAAACCATGGCAATGAAGTTGTGGCGAGGTAGTTTGTGTCGAGTGCGTCATTAGTGGCATGTCATTGGTTGAATGGTCAAGAAAGGATTTGTCGCTTCCAGGTTATGGAAGTAATATATCTCTGGCCATGTTGATAGGGATGGAAGTACCTTTATAAGACCATGGCCATGGCAGTCGAGGGTAAATCCGTCCAGTTACATCAACAAACAATAAAGCAAGAAAAGGGCGATGACATGAGAGTGCGTCCTGCTTTATGATATATTATAGACAAAGAGATTATATTACACAGTGCATGTTCGTAGGTTGGTTGTCGCTGTTATGAAAAACCTTATTTCTTCAGGGGCCATGATGGGTTGCTATATCCCGCTCTTGGTTTGTGAATACTATTCACGGCTGTCGAAATAAGGACCTAGAGGGTCACACACAATAGCGTTTTCAAGAATCATCCCTATTCAGTGGAATAAGTGTTTTGGACATAGTGGGCCCCACCACAGGGGTCCGGGATTTGTCCAGAGTTAAACGATCACCAATGAAATAAATAAATTCATATTATTCGAGTTTAGAATAAAGAGTATTGAATTTATTTATTAAATGTATTTACGAGTTTTAAGTAAATACATGAAAAAATATTAATTGACGAATATTAAATTATTCAAGGTTCAATTAATATTTGTGGGAGAGACGAGTCCAGTTAATGACTCAATTATTATCATGTAATATATTTTAGTATATTACAAGTAAATGATAATAATATTTATGGCTCAGTTTAGTAGTCATAAAATGTCGTTAATAGTGCGTTAAGTATTCGGGGCTGGCGAGGCGATACCGGGTATTTTAATTATTCACTATAAATAGAAGAGGAGGTGAATTTGTCAAATACTATTCATGGAGTTTATCTCTCCTCTCCTCTCTCCCACATTCTAGAGAGAGATGCTCTGGATCCAAGGAGCTCAGATGGAGCTCTCTCTCGGGCATCTCTAGCGAAGCGATGCGGTGGTCGTTGGAGCGTCGAAGGCATCGTCACAAATCCGCGCTAGCACCCGGATTACGACGAACGGTGCTCCCGCGGATTCCTTGAAGCGCGTGTGGACGATCTAAATGAATTCGTCTTTGGATTCTTTGAGCAGTGATCGCCAACGACGAGCAGACGTCGTGCGCAACTTTGGATTTAAACCAGGTATTTTACGGTTTAATTTTGTGCTTAAAATCCTCCACACGTGGTCCTCGGCTTTGACCGGGCTGCTTTTCACCGACGTCGTCAAGTTTACAGCGAAAGGCAGTGGAAAAATCTTAAAAAACCCACCTATTTGGGGCTTCCGCTGTACGCCCGGTTCCAACACATCCTATGTTCCATACACCAGGGAATATGGTGGTCACATGGGTGGAATTATGGGTCATCATCTAATAATCCCATAGGGTGTTAGTGATATAGTCTGGCCAACACTTTTTTTGACCAACCATTTTTTGCAAAATGTCAAAGAGAGTCTTGTTGAACGCTTCGATCTATCCATTTGCTTGAACATGTTAATAAGAGGTTTGGTTAGGAATGAATTTTTACATAGCATAAAATTTATTTAACACATATTCCTAGATATTTGTGCCATTATCATTGAGGACGACATGAGGGGATCCAAATTGGTAGATGATGTTGGAGCTCACATAGCCTATGATGGTATGATCCATTTCCTCCTTGAGGGGGACTGCCTCAGCCCATTGGGAGAAGAAATATATAGCATTCAGGATGAACTTACACTGGCGAGCTGTCATCGGTGGATAGGGTTCCGCAACATCGAGTCCCCAGACTGCAAAGGGCAATGAGTATTTAGTGGTGTGGAGAGGATTTTGCAGCAAAATCATAATAATGGTATGAATTTGGCAAGGATAGAACGTTTTGGAGAACTCTATGTAGTCAGATATCATAGAGGGAAAAAAATATCCCAGTATCTAGATCTGGTGAGATAGTTTAGGCCCGGTATGATGATCCCCTTAGGAACTGACATGAACCTCTTACATGACTTGTGAAATCTCTACCCCTAGAATGCAAAAGAGGAGTATCCGATGAAACTCTAGCTTGTTGAGGATCTTCTCATGACCGGGACCACTCTAGATGGTAAACTGCACCGCGCGACATCAAATTCGGTCGTGGTCGGCCAAATATTCCCATAGGTTATCGTTTTGTAGGTACTTGACAAAGGGGGGTATCCAATCATGATTCACCTCAATCACTGCATCTGGGGGACCTGGAGGTCCTGATGTGGAGGAACCGGTGGTAAGGTGTCTCACATGTGGGCTATTATCAACATCTATAGTGATGGGAGTGATGAATCTCTAGTGTACCACATGGATAACCATATCGTCATGTTCATTCTCTACAAATGATGAATCTTGGATAGCTGAGGCATTAGTTCGATCGTTCTAGGATCAAGGAATATGATTAACTTCTGGATGATATGGGAACTGTGCCATTATTTAGAGAGTGCATTCCAACAATGGTACAAGCTCTAGCTTTCTGACTACATAATCATTGTTGATCTTCTTGATAAATAGTTCGATGTCCCCTTTCACATACATGTGGGGAACATTAATCTCAGGGGCCAGCTCAAGGACAATAATGATAGCCTGATACACTACCTCATTTTTTGTGAAACCTTCTAATAATAAGAATTTATATGGTAGAATGGATTGTGTTCAGTTAATGAAGATGATGGCCAGGACTACTCTATTGAACCTGGGGTTATTGAGACTTCTTCCGATGGGGAACCCGGAAGAACAATCAACTTACATTTACCAAAATAGGGTGACATGGAATATAGAGATAATTGTGTCCTTAAATGAATCAAGGTACATGGACTGGTCTGTTAGAGATGGATGAGTGGCAATAAATTCTAACAACACATTCCCTTTAATATACTTCTGAGGGAAAAACCAAATGTCTAACTACTAAAGGATTACTTCCCACTGAGCTATATGTCTTGTCTATAATGGGTGATTTAGGATGTACTTCAACGAATCCACCTAGGACCCCACCAATACCTCTGGATGCTGCAGGTAATTCCACAATTTTTGTACTACGTATAAGAGCACAAGGCCGCTCTTCATAATAGGATAGTATCTGGTCTCCATATTAACAACCATGCGAATGAGATAATAGAGACTATTCTATGTTCCCTCACTGTTATTATGGGCTAGAAGGGTGAAAATGTGTCATTCTAGGGTGGACACATAAAAGACTAGTTGCTTTTCTGAAACGGGTGGCATTAGAACTGTAGGATATAATTGATACCACTAGATTTCCACAAAAGCAATCTTAGATTCTTCATACCACTCATAGATAATTCCTATATTCATGAGCGTTGAAATTGGATTACACTTATGATCTATATTTGTGATGAATTGATGTGTGTAGGCCAAGAGGCCTTGGAAACATTGAAGCTCATCAATGTTGGTCGAAGGAGGCATCTGGCTAATGACCTTGATCTTCTTAGAGTCGTTTTCGATGACCATGTATCTCACAATGAATAAATGAAGCATTCTAGAGTTGGCCCTAAAGGAACACTTCAAAGGGTTAATATTCAGGTGGGTGGAACGGAGGAGGCTTAACACTTTCTCAAGGACTTTTAGATGGTCCCGACATTGGAGTGATTTCACCACCAAATTTTCCACGTAAAATTCTACGAGTTCCCGAAGGATCATCTTAAATATGAAATGCATCACTCATTGATATGTGGGACCTAAATTCTTTAAATCGAAGGGCATGAATTGGTAACAAAAAGTACTTTGTGGTGGCACGAAGGCCGTAGAATCCACTTATTTGGGGGCTATTTGGATATGGTTATACCCAGAGTACTCATCCATGAAGGATAGGTCTCGAATCCCATCTATAGAGTCGATCAACAATTCCATCACAGGAAGCGGAAAATCATCTTTCAGACACTGACGATTGATATCACAAAAGACAAAGTAGACATTGATCTGTTCATTCTTTTTCCTGATGGGAACAGTGTTTCCTATCCATTTATGGTACTGGACCTCCTTAATGAAATTGTATTTGATGATATTATCAACTTCAAACTCAACTATGGTACCGTGACAAGGTGCATCATTGTAGGAGGTTGATTGAACCCGCGATGATTTCCCGGGAGACCGAGGTGATGGACGAATACCTAATGATCTATCCCTGGTATCTCTTCATAACACCAGAAGAATACATCACGATGCAATTTTAGGAAGTTCACATAATAAAGTTTCTCTTTCAGAGGCATAGCGGCACTAATCAATGTGGGATTCTGATATTCCTCACTACTGAGGTTCGCTAGCAACAATTAATAAACCATGGTGGAGATTCTCTCTTCAATGGTGGGAGGATCAACATATAAATCATATTGTTCACTTAAAGAGAAGGGATCCTCTATTGGAAGAGTTTCTTCTTAGTAGAAAGATCATAATGGGAGGCTGGTACTAGCCTGAGCGGTAGTGGACACTACATCGTGGGACTCATGTGCTGCCGAAACCATAGCGATGAAGGCTGTTGATATGATCCCATCTTGTATTCGGCACAAGGGTCCACACTTGATGATATTGAAGCAATTGTGGTGCGTATGTTTGATCCGGTTTAACCCAGCCATGTAAAACAAGCATATGTGACGTATTGTCATTTTAATGGGAAGATATACAGGTACATTATGGGAGTAAGAGACTTGAGGATCTCCAAAGCCTAATTCATGTAAGAGTAAGTGGTGATCTTTCAGTGCCACAAATATTTGGGAATGTGTTCCCCCTTATTCCAGAAACAACGAATCGTTGTCCCACGACAATGGTCGTAGACTCCAATTGGTGTATTGAAAATATGTAGTTAAAATTGGGATTTGACCATGGGTTGGTTGTAGCCATGACATGATCAACCTTGTTTTCTTGAATCTACATGTCCTTTCTCTTATAATATTCAGCATCTAGATAGTGGATTTCCCAATAGGAAAATGGAGACACATCACCTTGGGGTATTCCCACCATACCATTAAGGGAGTAATTGAGGCATTGATGATACGATGAAGGGACCTCAACTTGTAGGTGAAGTCATGGCTTGTATATCAATGCATTATAAGAGGTTTCCTAGGAGACAACCATGAAATCAGTGCAAGATAGTAGGCCACTGAACTGGGTTATTAGGAAGATATTTCCAAATAGTGTCTATTTCATCCTATCATAACCACTGATTTTCATGTTATAGGGACTCATATAAACTTTGGACAACCCCAGTTTTTGCAGTGTCCGGGTAGGGATTAAGTTGATCCTAGAGCCTCTATCGACCAGACAGTGGTGAACCTCCACACCATTAAACTGGACAATAATGTATATTGGGTGAATGTGCCCATGTATGGGGGATCCCTCGTCTTCTCTATAAAACGAGATGATGCCTTGTCATTCAACATGCTCAACCTCCTAAACAAGGAAGGATTTTGTGGCTTCTTCCTCTATCATGAACTAGAGGGGTTTCTTAAAGCCTTAGCGAGGGGTTAATAAATATTTATTGATAGGAGAAGGTCCATAAGGATAGGGAACCTTTCTATAATGATGTAAAGATGTTTGAGTACATAATACATTCATTCTGGGGTTGAGATTCTTCTTATGGAAGGTCTCTCTATCAGAGGAGGTATGTTGGACCCGGCCGACTAGACCGTCAGAAGATTGGTGCTGGGAATATCTAGAAGCTCACTAGTTGAATCCTATGGAGTGACCGCTAGGTGAGGTCCCGATGACTGAGACTGGTCTGTAGTAGTGCATGGCTGATCATGATGTAGTCAATGTGGCTCTTCCTAACCCATCAACAAGAATAATGGTGAAGTCGAACCTGATGACACGAGATGAGAAGGCTACATGTGCTGAGTTCTGTAATTGGCTAGCTTTCTAGTTTCGGTTGCATGAATAGCCTGTATAGAAGTAATGATCGAGGATCTTTGATGAACCATATAGCCATGGCTCTACTGATGCTAGTGATGACTGGGGACTTTGGGAGGATCCACCTGGAAAACCTCATCATCATGAATCATGTAGGGGTTTACCACCTCTACGGTATTAACCGAGGCATACCCTTGACTTCCTCTTGAAGAGTCATTCAATAATGGATGAATCATGGAAGGAATCACCATATTTGGCGGCATGAAATCACCATGAGTATAGGATGATGATTGCATTAACGAGGCACTTTGTTTTCCCTTGCGTAGTCGATGCTTCCGTTTCTGGGAAGAGGACGGTTGAGCTGTTGACACAGAAGTTTTGGATGTTGATGATGTCGTGTATTATGAAGGTTCAGACCTATTTAGTTGCACACAGATAATTCCATGGGAATGGGTGACTATCTTACGAGCCATCCAATAATCATACTTCTATGACTTGTAGTTCGAAACCTAATGCAACTCGCATTCATTGAGAGTAATATTGTCTAGCATCATGGAGACACATGCCACCTGTTCTGGACCTAGGTCTATCCTGACTATGTTGTTATCCACCTACTATTGAATCCAATCATTAAACACATATCACTATTTGAGGATGTTCCACAGGATCTGGTGTTTGGGGTAGTAATTAGGGTGATCAGTAAGGATTTCCTCTTCTAGTATCCTATATTCAGGAAAGTGTACAATCACATGTACCATGGCACATCCTAAATAATCAAGGACCTGAGCCTTGTTCAAGGAATAGGTCCCATTACTCCTGTCTTAGAAGGTAGATCTAGGATTCTGTCCCTGATGAGGGGATAGAGGAGATTGTCAAGGACGGGGAACCTAATTATCCTACCTGGGTAGTGGTGGGACAATGGGAGGGGGCCCAACCGGTTTGGGGGTGGTCTCTACTGGACTGGAGGATGCACCATAGGTGGAGGGAGCCTTCAATGCTATGGAGGCGATCCACCAGTAAAACATCTATTTACCTGGGGGCCTCAATTTGAGCCACTACAGCTGGCTCAGCCCTAGAGGCCCTTCTCAAGGGGATTTCAAGAGGCAATAGATGTGCCTGCTTGGACTATTGTAAAGAATTCTCTAGGCACATGGCCTTATCATTGATGTCTCGAAATCACATAGGGAATTTTGTGTAATAAGGTAGGGGACCAATTCTGTCTTGACATTCCCTACACAAATCATTATAATTTTCCCCTGAGTCAGTGGCATGTCAAGGGAGTATATGATCCCATTGCACTAGGCTAAAATGTCTGCAACATGCTCATTAGGACTATTTTTTCACTTGAATAGTTCCGCAATACTCGTCTCCTGAGTGGTGTAATTGAACAGGTAGAGAAATTGACCATGTAGTTCTTCCCAATTGGCTACTGATCTGATAGGTAGTTGGATGTACCATGAAAATGATGGACCCTTTAATTTTTTTCCAACACACTGGAGATTTGATGCCTCATACTGCACATGAGTTCCCAACATGTGTCCACACATTGAGATGAAGTGGTAAAATGTTTCAGTGGGTCATATCTACTTTTGTTGGGGGGAAATTATGTTTTATAAAACCCGAGGGTGCTGTAATAGAATACACCCAAAACAGATATTGATTTCCATTAAGAGGGATGACCACTTGTCACATTTTCAATGCCTCTATGTGGGCAATGAGTGACTCCATTAGATCATTTGGGTGGGGGTTCCTATCTTGATGGGGATACCTGACCACCAATGCATTGGATGGTTTATCAACATGATTAGAAGGCCAAAAGACTCATGGAGAGGATAACATAATAACCTTCGATGTAGCTGGGGGAACCCAAACATGGATTTGAGGGTTTTCACGTTGCTCCGGGGGATTGGATGACACATACCACACCAGATATCCATAAGTTTCATCTTCAACCTTGTCTTCATGGGAAGGATGTCTAGAGTCACTTAGAATAAATTATTCGAGGGGACATTGTGCCAACCACTACATCCATGGTCGAAGGTCACCATTGTCTGGTCGTCGCCCCACAACACATTGAGAAAGGAGGTCATCGACCATCTTCCTGTGTTCTTTGAGTTGTTGATGCAACATCGATTTTTCTTGATCTTCTACCATCTTATGAACTGGGACAAATGTTTCAGTGGGTTTGGTGGCTTCGAGGTGTTCCTTAAACTTGTAGTGATTTTGGCTTAGGTCCAACGCTTCTGTGGTCACTGGAAGAACCTATAGATTTTTCTGTTGATGAGAAATCCTTCCCAACAGATCCAATATCATTGAAACTACCTCGGGGGGTAGTTCATATCCATGAATCTCTTACTCTTTCTCACCGCTGGCATGTCATCCATGTTAACCACAACCATTCTTGGAGGCATATCCTCTATGACTCCTGGAAAATCGTGTTGGCATCAGATGGCTCTAAAATTGAGGGTTGTGTAGATCCATTAACAACTAATTTTTATGTGGAGATAAGCCCCTTTGATTATCTATCATATCACTTTAATTCACTGGATGAATCGTTTCTGGAGGGTCCTATGGTGACTTGGTGACTGAGGGCGTGAGGACATGGGGAGTGTTGCCAAATCCAACAAATGGAATTATTTACTGATGTCCCCGAAATGCGGTTGTCTTTTGGTGTAATCCACTTTGTTATAACAAAGGAGGATGTGTGTTGCCCAGAGTTTTTGGCAAAAACTCTCAACCCCTCCTTAGTTGGGTGATTTCATTGCACTAAAATTCAGTGCTAAAACTGGCCAAAACTTCTCAGGGAAACTGTCTACTAAAAGAATAGACCACAAGCTCCTCTCCTTGGACTCAGGGTTTGGCACATGGTTTCCCCCCTAATAAACTAGTGGTTGTAGAGGAGCCAGTAGTGACACTGAGGTGGATTGTAAGAAATTGGGCTGGGTGACAGAGAATACGGCGAGTGAGCTGACAATCCACTGCATCTCGTGCTATCCTCCGAAGAGTGTTGTGACTTAGCGGCCACATCGTGGTAAGATAAGTTGGAATCTACTATTTATGGAATAGGTATAATGAATATTGGTGATGGAACACGATGTTTCTCATCCTCCATTGGTGTCCAAAATATCTCTTTGTGATCTCTACTTGAGGTAGAGAGTTCTTCTGATGATGATGATGGTGGTGATTTCATGGTCGGACCTTGGGGAGTTGCCAAATTTTTTTCTTCTTGAATATATCTATGGATGGAGGCTGTAATACGATGGAACTCACATTCTAGAATTATGAGGATGAAGCGCCATGTTCTAGACCTAGCCCTTGACCCGGACGATCACGGTGAGGGTTACATTGCTGAATCATATTCTTCATCAGAATCTATGAAGCCGAAAAGTTTCATCTCAGTCTTAATTTTCACTATATTATTTTTGTGCTGGAAATGACTCTCCCTCCGGCCCTAGGATGGTTCTTTGGGATATGGTCGATTTCCGGTGTGAGGTGGACCTTCGGCTATATTGGTACTTGGGTGGAGAGGACTTTTACCCAAGTAAGATGGGGTGCAAGGAGCACCTGCGAAGATGTCGAAGGGAATTTAGGGAGGAACTTCGTATCCACTAACTAAAATTTGGAGGGAATATCTGTAAAATGTGCTGGAGTAGGTAGGACATTCACTGGAGCTGATAGGAGCTTGGGTAGGACCTCCATGCTTGTTTCCCCTAGCATCGTCTGTCTGAGGAGCATCCTCATAAAGTTCAAGCCGAACACAGGTAGGACCACCACACTGGATGCCAATGATATGATGATAACCCTCACACCTCTAATATCTATGGAATGGAGGTCCTTCGTTGGATACTTTAAGGACATTATGGAGGACCCCACACTATATATTGACTAGATTTATAACATCTCCACTTCGGCAACCTGTGGCTGGAGGATTGAACCCATACCTGATGTCCTAACCACAGAAGAGGATTCCGTACTGAGCGTCACTTTTATTGGGAGGACCTTCATTCAGATTGAAGGTGTAATTGGATGGACCTCCATGCAGATCATAGAAGTGTGGAGGACCTGCATTCTTAATGGTGGTAGTACGAGGAGGACCTCTGTACAAGGTTCTGTTACCCCGGGACGATCAACGACGGATGCCCCCACATCGACAACCAAAAGCGATGACCTATCCTTCCCATGGAGTGGTTAGGGACCTCAATCCATGATGGGTGTATGAGGTCCACTTCTTAGAATAGATAGGGGTAGATGATATACGTCAATGGTGGCCCGAGCCATAGTAGTTGCTGACATTGAATCCCCATGGCAGGATTCCTCATCGGCATGTGCATGACGCTATCATGGGGTTAGCCTGGGATGGGGCAGGAAATGCATGCTTATAAAATACCCTCTCCCAAACATGTGAGGATGAGTGTCAGTGTGGGTGAAACGTAGTGGGGGCCCTCTTTGGGGGCCCCTGTAATGGGATCTTGACCGTGCTAGCCCCGACATACCCAAACTCATCAGTATAGCAGACAGAGTCATAGAAGCATTCTATGGAGACTCTCAAAAAATGGTTGTGGGATAGAGCTGGGAGAAGTGGCTCTTTATATATCCCTTAGGGGTAGTGGTGGTGATGAGGCATAGATGCCTCTAAATCAAGGTGGCCCATATCCCACGTCAATATAATCCCTTCCTCCTCATATCGATAGACGAGGTTGTTTATCACCCTTTGCTGAATGAATTCAGATGGGGAGATGGGGTGTGGGTACCCAGTAGTTGTCGTCATGGAGACCATCGCAGAATTGGTGGACCCACACGGGACTATAGTGCTGACATTACCCCAACCCCTGCATTGGGGAATGAATGATGATCAGTTTCCTGTTGCAGCAGCTCGGGTCTTGTAAGGCAGGAAGGTTAAACCATTAGTGCAGCAAAATGGAAATCGACATCTGGGGCTCTAATGTCATTCTGTCTCTCATGGAAGGTAAGAAAGATCCACACTGACAACATCACAGATCGATATTTCCAACATTTAAATTTCCCCACTATCTTGTGAGTTTCACGGTTGGCCTGCTATATTCATGGATGGACTCGGTGTAGGATAACTGGATCTGGTGACATGCTAGTCCGTAGATGTCTCGAATTATACTAATATACACATTTAGGGGAATATATTCACATCTAGTTCACCATATTTATTTCAAAAACGTTATCTAGGGTGCGCTCATCCATCTATTTTGATGGATTCGCTGTTTGTTGACCCGTATTCCTGCTTTCCAAAGGCGGGTGACATCCATCACTTATTTCAGGGCATTTTCTCTCTGATTGAAATAGGATGACGAAATATAAGTTACTCCAATTGTGGATTCCTCCTCAGAACATGTTACCTAGTTCAGGTCTCCAACATTGATTTAGTGGTTGTTCATGAAACACTTCCGAATTCCATATCTTCATGGATTCCAGTTAATTACACTGCTTCTATAGAGTCATTCCAAGCTATCCGGTTTGGGCCGCAACCTTCGGTCATAGGAGTAGTCACATTGGGGATTAATAGTTTGTCTGGATGATGGAAGACTGATCTGTTTCAGTTTGTTCCCCATTTGATAGGTCTTCTCAAGTGCTTGGAAGTCTAAGGCATCCCACGTCGAATGCGGGGAATTATATTCCATTGGCATATCTCTGAAGTTTTCCTCAACTTCCCATGTTTAACGTAGGGTATGCCATGATATTAACATCTTGTGAAGATGTATTAGACTAATCATAACACTGAAAATAGTGAATCAAATGTGTGCAACCCCTGGAGGGAACACCAATGCTAGGTATAACTCATAGTAGGTTACCCGAGTGCAGCTAATAATAGAGAGGAGGTGAATTTGCATGATCTCTCTGGGACATAGAGGCCCATGTAAGGATCAGGATGGATGATGGATTGTTAAATGAAATAGTGGGGTAATGAGATGGAACTGTCGTGAAGGTGACGATAGGACATGGTATGAGCCCTGAAGATATGTTATATGTGTACCCATGCCATGGAATTAATGTCCACATAGTTCTGCAGTGCGATGGAACAACTAATGAGACAACCCATATTGAAGTGGCCCAGAGGAGGTAAAACCTCTGAGTTGGGGAATAATCATCCCAAAACACATTAGCATGAGGGAAAAACCTAGATGAGGCATAGATGATGTGCTTGAACCTCAGGGTGGTGTCCTACGTAACTTTACTTGGAAAGGATTAAAGTCCACATTGTTCAAAATGGGGCATAGAATCAGGGTGTTATTAGAGGAAAACAACTTGATGATATACTAGGGCTTATGTGTGGTTAGCAGCATGAGGATGGTCTGACACTGCTGGGAAGGACCAAGGATATTTGTCCCAAAAATGGGACGACAATGGCTTAACATTGAATGCTGAGTACAATGACTTACAACTAGATAAGGATTGCAATGGATTTCTAAAGGATGTGGATTACAATGCCTTACCACTGCATAGGGTATAAAATGGAATACCACTGGATGGGGTTCAAAGAGTCTTACCACGTATATGGGGCAATTTTTTATCATGTATGAAAAAATGGGGTTTACAGTTTAACATCATACAAGATGGGGGTGGACCAACGTGAAGTGGTCGGGACCAATGGTTGTTGGTCCTGAACCTCATGGAGGTTTCTTACTTACCGTTCATTGGAAAGGATCAAAGTCCACGTATTTCCAAAGAGGTATTGGTAAACCGACATGAATGGAGTTTGGACCAATGGTTGTTGGGCTTGATCCTTAGGGATTCTTCTTACATACCTTGCCTTGGCAAGGACCAATGTCTATATAGTTCATGTAAGTTTTTGATGAGCAGATATGAAGGGGGTCAAGACCAATGGTTGTTAGTGTTGAACCTCATGGAGTCTTCCTATATACCTCGCCATGGAAAGGATCAAAGTCTACGTAGTTCTGGAGAGGAGTTGCTGAACCAACGTCACGGTAGTCGGGACCAATGGTTTTTGGGATTGAACCATAGGGAGGCTTCTTATGTACCCTTCCTTGGTTACTATGAATGTCTGTGTAATAAAAGTAAGGTGTTGGAGCACCTAAGTGAGTGGAGTATGGACCAATGTGTTTTGGGATTGAGCCTTATATAGGTTTACTAAGTACCTTTACCTGGAAAGAATCAAAGTCCATGTAGTTCGAGATAGGGTTTGGGGATTACACTCTAGGATGCTCGTGGGATATGTCATGGTCAATGCTTACTCTAATACCACATGAGTTATGCTCGGTGTGAGAAGCAAGAGTTAGAAAATACATGATGATGACTTCATGAAAGGTGCATCTATGGGAAGTTTAGTGGGGATTACGTGTGTTTATCTGCCCAAAAAGGAAATGGGGGATTACTCGTGGTTCACACATGAAAGAGAAAACATGGGATTACATGTGGTATGTAGGCTAGGGAGATAGAGAATGTAAATTATTAAAGGATAAAGGCCCGGTTGGAGAAAAATAACAGAGGGAGAGGGATTGGATGATGATGACCTAGGTGCCCATCCACCCATCTGGTCCTTGGAAAGAAAAATGAAAGGAAGAGTAAGGGTACTACCTCTTACAAGAAAGGCTAATAGAATACAGCAGGATAGTTTCCCTATCCTCATTGACATACGTTGTTCTGAAAAAGGGGATCACATTCCATGTAAAGAAGATCTCAATATCATGAAGACGAGCGGCCATAGAAAATGTCCGAGATGGGGCTCTCCATGTATGATTCCTACGGATGGGTTACAGTTTAACGTCACGTGTTGAGAACGATGGTGCTTGGCAGTTTATTGTAGTGCAGCTTGGATGAGGGGGGTTCAATCTTCTCTCCAAGGACATACATAACTGATTCACTCCAACCCTTGGGGATGGTAAGGCATCAATAATCTGATGGTGTGGGGGTGTTATGGAATAATACATTGAGGGGCCCATGTAAGTATGGCTATGAGAAGATGAATAGCTGTTAGCGTGCCTATGCGAAGAAGCATGAATCGAACAAACACAATAGGAATCACAGCCTAGGGGATTTTGAAATCACATCATGAAAAACTAGAGGGTACCATAGAAAAAAGGAGTTGTGGATCAAAGGGTTTCATTGGTAGAAACATCATGAAGCTATGGTGCTCCATGTCATAGATGGGCTTCACAATGCGGTATTCTTCAAAAAGTGAAGTGGCCAAGCCTAGGCATAGGGAATAGGTGAATATGGAAGGTGCTTTGTGAAGTATAAAGGATTTAGCTAAGTAGTGCTTTACAAATAATGGGTGACATGAAAAGCATATCATTCCGAAGCAGTGTGTTTTGTGAATCCAAATGACCCTACCTTAGCCTTCAGGTAACTTGTCCACAACAAGTACTTAGTTATGCATAAGGGATCCATAGAGACATAATCCCCCTTGGGGATCTCCTTCCATGGAGATGGCCAGTGTGATCCACGAAGGGCATCCAACTTTGAAGAGAGGTTAAATTTATGCTGAGGGAAATTAACTTCGTGATGCTAAATTACCATTAAGAGATCACGGTTTGTAGAGAAAATATTGCATCGTGATTTGAGAGATAAGAAGACGAAGGTTTGTAGGTTCTTTTCTTTGGGATCGAGGGGAGAATGACATTTATATTCATGAGGTGCCATGAAGTAGAGCTCACTCAGTGTTGAGCCACCTGGCTCTTTGTCTTAATCGTAGACCCTCCCGCCTTTATTCTCCGCGGTAGCTTAGCTAACATCAAATCGCATCGCGGAGCCTCCTAACTCCTTTCTCCATGGTGGATTTGTAAGTGTCAAACTATTTCATGGAGAAACCCACTTCCTTTCACCATGAAGGCTTCAAAAAGTTAAATTGAATTCGTAGAGCCTCCTACCTCTTTTCTCCATGGTAGCTTCATAGAGGGGGAGCTTCGCGATGACCGCAGTGTTGCGGGGCTCTAAGGATGAGGTTCGCGATCTAGACCCAAGGGATCCACGTTTTCTATCCTTTTTTCCAATGTTTGACTCCAATAATATTCATATAAAAAGATTTGCATATACGTTAATGTAGATGGTATGATTTGGTTAATTATTTTGAGAGCTCAACAAATTACAACCCAAGGAGCCTGAAGAAGGAGGAAGATTATATGAGTGAGAATAAAAAATCTTTTTTTCTAAGATACTGATAGAATAAAACACTATATCTATGGATCTATAGAATATAGATATTAAGATCATGAGAATATTGTAAGACATATATCACACATAAATGAATGTTGATATATCTATCCATATGAGGATTATGGTGGCACATAAGGAGGACATGGAACTATAGAAGAAGGATAAGATTATACCTTAGTTATAAAATTACATTGATTGGTTGATAAGGTTCCACAACTATGTGTGTTTCCTCTTGATACAATATTTGGAGAAGGAGTTAATCGAAAAAGGTTGGATTTTATCATTCTCTATTCATAAAAAAATTATATAGATTATTATAGAAAAAAATGTAATTTGATATTGGAATAATGATAATATATATTAAGAAATATGTATCATGATGATTTAAAAGTGTTCATTTTAAGGATGTGTGAAAAAATTCTTTGGAGATGTTATAATGATTATACATACTAGAATATGAATGGGAAAACATCACCATGAATGTTTTCATTTGCATACCCATTTCATCAAAAGGCCATAATTTTATTTATATTGTATTTGATCTATAAAAACCACAAACATTAGTTTATTATAATAATAGGATAGATATTTTTCTTATGATTCACCATGGGGCATTATGTGAATTAAGAATTATTATAAATATATTATTATTTAAAATTGATCATTATAACATAGTCATTAAATGGAAGGGTATGAATATGAGTAACTGAATTATGAAACTTATTTCTAATCAAAATAAATAATAAAAATATATTGATTAATATTTAGTAAATATGAACTAAATTTTTATTTAATTCATTCTATACATAAAAAATACATTTTCTGTCAAAATTATTTTAATGCATTTTGTGAAGAAATATTATTATTAATTACTTTTACATTATGAAAATTTATTTAATATTAATATCAATTATAAAACCATTATATCATAATAATATTAGGGTAAAAAAAATTTATTTTCCTAAAGTGATCGATTTTTATGTGAATAACGAAAATATTGATTTTTTCTAAATCTCGATAATTTTGATTAATTTTTGTAATTTAAAATATTAATTCTATTTTCATTTTTATTGAAGTTATATATGACCCATTTGATTATTAATAATAAATTTTTTTTATATTAATCAATAATATTAAGGATTGTTATGTAATTTAGCTATTATGGTTAAAACGCAGTTTTTTCTAAAAACTATTTTTTTCATTTGTGTTTATTTATTTATATTATAATTGATTCAAAACACTTCTATAGATTAACTCTTAATAAAAGAAACAATATTTTGAATACATAGGATAATTTATGTTAAATATGTACCTTTTATTTTAGGGCGTTATGAAGATTAACTTTAGGAAATATATTTCACCTATATAATGGTAAAATGCGTAAAACATGCTTAAAACTATGAGCATATTTCTCAATATCAACCCAAAACAAGACCTTATTTATTTTTATTGGAGACATTAAACCAAACATGTAAGACTCTTATATTTTTATAAGATATATTTTATTAATTTCATTAATGTCTTATGTTGTATTTTAGTCCAAGATAATATTTCACTACACACCACATCGAGTTGGATTTTTGTATATGTAACACCGTGCATGGCTTCTGTAACACATAATTTCATGTTGTTTTGATAATATAATTTCAAGAAAGACGTAGTATAATAAAACAACAAAGTATTATTATATTACCATATATCCTGACCATCATAATGGATAGTATGAATAATATTAACTGATTTATGAAAATATTCTTGAAACATTTATATGTAATGAGTTCATTTGTGAGCAATTAATGTTAAATGAAATAAACCATTTTTTATATAATTGAAAATGTTTTTCTAAAAAAATATTCATATTAAAATAAGTGAATTTATAACAAAATCACTCTTCATAGATTTTATTTGTGAAATATTTATGTAATAAATTAAATATAATGTCAAAAATTCATCTTATATATTTTGAATACATTATATATGAACAAATTCAATTTTTTGAATAAACGATGTCTTTTTCAATAAATAAACTTCCACCTTTTCATAGAGCACTCATTTCAAATAATGTTTATCATATTTTATTATATTCTATTTCACTGAAAAATTATTCGGGGAATTTGGTGTATGAAAACAAACTTTCGTTGAATTTTTTTCATTATCTAATATGTTTCACATTTTGATGAATACAAAAATTATTGCATTTTAATTAAAAAAAACTTTTCCATCATGTTTATTTAAAGTGTTATATTATATATTTTAATTTTTTTAAATTTTAATTTCAATATCTGTTTTTCAAAAAAAATAACTTAATACATTTAAATTAAACAAAAAATTTAATTTAGATTTAAAAATATTTCAATCTTTTTCATGTTTTAGCATTTAAAACTCATTTTTTAATTTTGAAAACTTAATAAATTTTAAATTAATTACTGCAAGTTATGTGTTTTGAAATTTTAAAAATTTATTCCATATTTGGATTCATTATGTCTATATTATTTAAATATCATTATTTTATTTTTTACATCATGAATAGTATCTTCAGAAATTTTTCTATTAATAAGGTAAATTGGTAAATTGTGTAATTAAATTTAAATATAATAATATTATATTAAACTAAATATGGTAAAAATATAATTGATAGATTTTTTTTCCTAAATAATCCTTGAGTAAAAATTGCAACTTTTTAATGCCACATGTATGAGATTTGGACATTAAATATATTTTATTTTAATTAATGTTCAATATGTATTTCTATAATTTTAAAAACTATATCATTATTAATATAAAGATAGATATGATATAAGTTTGAATAAAAATACTCATTTGAAATAAAAATTTCATTTCTTCAGAATTGTTATTTATTTTTAATTTTTTTTATATAAATAATTATATTAATGGATTATACCATAGTTATGTAGAAATTATTTAATTGAGGAAAAAATAAATAAAAATGATAATAACTATTAAAAGGATAAAATACATGAAAAATATTATAGAATCATTATATCTCATCCATATTCATCCAAGGGTAGAATTATTGACCATTTAGATCCACATGTAAATGATTATGACACTCATAATATTTTATTTAAAGTGATTTGAATATTGTGACATTCGTGTTTTAATAAAAATAAATAATTTAACATAGGATTTTCCAAAGGATATATTGGACTATGAATATTCCTCTGAAATATTTATAACATTTATTCTTAATTTAATTTTGTTCTTAATTTTTATTCAAGAAATATGTTTATGAAATAATTACAGATAATTAATGTGGTAATTATTATATAAATTGAAATATAAAATTAATTTTATTATAGATATTAAACTTAATATAATTTGGGATAATTAATATATAAAAAGTATTTTCATGATTAACAAGACCCCATATGAATATAATAAATTATTTCGTTCTATGATAACATCCTGTCTTGATATTTAAAAAAAACAAATTGAATAGTATAAAAATTTACATTACTTGTTGTTTATCAAAATATTGTATTATTAAATTATTAAAAAATAATAATACATTTTAAAATACATAAAATAAATATTATAGTGTTAAAAGGTAATAAATTTTCCTTTTATGGTCTAATTTAAATAAAATATGTAAATATTTCAATCTTTTAATATTTATAAATGTGTTACCTTACTACGAATTAGATATATTAACTAAGTGTTAATGAAAATTATATGTTTTAAATTTATAGAAAAAAACTCTAAGATTTATTTTATTATTATATTACAAGATCATATCATATCATATTCTAAAACATCCCATTTTGGGGTTTTTGGATGTGGTGTTATTTTATTATAAATTAACATTTCTAGAGATTTCAAAAGCATCCCTCACCTCAATTATGAAATGGCACTTCCTCCTTCACTTTTCACTTCAGATTGAGTCTTAAATCATATCCATAACCATCCCATTTCCCTCCAAAACATCCTTATTAACATTATAATGGTTCTTTTCATATCAAAAGAATAACAATAGTGACATTAAGTGGATATCCAGAGGAATCTCATCAAAGAAGAGGCAAGTTCTTCTACCGATTCGTTCAAAAATATTTCTTCTTCTACATACTCTTCTAGATTTTCACCCAATATACAGTAATAAATACAGTATCATTTATATATTGAGTTGTAATAATTATTTGGTAATAACCATATTACACCTTTTATCCATCCTATAAAGAAAAAAAATCACCTTGTGTGCATACGAAAAACTTACACTCTCTATATCGTGGTGAAATATATTTTTTACACCACATTACATTGATGGATATGATGATAGAAATAATAACTATATATGATTATTATAACAACATATTTTTAAAAATAAAATATTTACCAGCCACTTCCATGCCATTTCATAATTATGGAAGTGATGACATCGCTCATGCGTACAGACCACCTGCCATCTCAACGACTCAATGTGATTCATTCTCCATGATCTCATTTAAATAATTATTATATAAATTTATAAAATGAATAAATATAATCTATATGATATTATCATCCTTGTATAAAATATATAATTGAACCCAAGGAAAATAATTTGGATTTATATAACAAAACAAGTAGCAAATATTCGCTAAAAGAAGAGTATTAATGATATATTATTAAATGGGCAATAATATGATCAGATAAGATATAATAAATTTAAATATGGTATAAGATCATGTTTATAATACCATATAATGCATTATACAGATGTTTCTTATACATAAGAAGGAAACCAAACATTAGGTAATAAAAAATTTCACAATATCATTATTAGTCGAGATTATTTATATGTAAGTATTTACTGAGGTATCATTACCAACCATGTCCATGTTTTCTAAATATTTACTATGTAATATTATTTTTGTTATTATAGTTTTTTTTAAATTTAAAATATCTCATTGGTTAATTTTTCTTAAATTTTAGGAAATGAATCTTTTATTATTTTTTATACAAGGTAATTTTTGACTTATTTGAAAAATGTACAAGAAGAATGTTTAATATTAACTTATACGACATGAATGGATTTTTATGTTTTCATAATAATTTATTTCCCTGAACCTTCCACTACAATATTTCTATGATATTTTTATAGAAAATCTATTCTTTTAAATTTTATTTAATTTTTTTGAAAAGTAAATTTTTTTGATGAATATGTATATTCAACCTAAATTAATTTCATATGTTCTATCAAATTTATTTTCCATCTATTGGAGAATTCATTACTAGGGTTATTATTCATGTAAACTATCCCTATTTTTCCAATGGGATTATTATTATTATTTTGTATTTCAATTTATTAAATATATTATTTTACATGGATTATGTTAAGATCAAATGATGTTTAAGAACCCCATTTTATTCCATGGATTGTGCTATGATGAATGATTTCTATTTTTAAGGAACACGTAAGAATGATTTCATTATGAGATAGGTGGGACCATTATCACCCTCTAGTACATTGGTTAAATACTTATTTCTCTTCAAATAGACATGAATATAATGGAAAATATTTTAATTTTAGTAATATATCGTTGGAATAAGAAATGATCTCGGTTTTTTAATACAAGGGTATTACGGTAAGTAAAACCAATTCAGTAATAAAGTGTTGGAATGAAAAATGATATTTATTCTATAAAAAACATATTCCACTATGTTGTTCATTGAATCAATACATGGATGACAGGGATATGATTTTATATGATTATGTTTCTCCCATAATTCCATGGTTTATTTAATGATTCAATATTTGGTATAAGTTATATATGGAAAGAACTTGAAAAGTTATGTTTATGTTTTTTCATTCTTATATTCATGTTTTGTTTGATACCTTTACTGATTATATGGTCTCATTCATTCATATATTGTGTTTTCCCCAGGATATAAAGAATGTTTTAGGCAGTAAAACTAAAGGGTAAATCATTATGAGAGATGTTGAAGATCTCTCACCAAATTAGATGAATGTTTTCCTTGTTTCGAAAGGAGATATAATAATAATATATATGGGAACCCATATTTGTAAAGTATAAATTATTCTGAAAAAATAATGTAATTTACATTTCCATCAGTATTGTTTCATTATAATCCCCATTTAGAATTAATATATAAGTAATTGTTTTTTCTATTTAACTAAGTAATGAAATTTATAATATTTTATATAATGAAAATTCTAAAAATGTTTCTCTACCACATCAGATTTATATTATATGTTAACTAATGAATAATAATAAATAATGAAGGAATATAATATTTTGTTTTTAAGATCATAATTTTTTTATCAAGTTAATTTTTTTTTTCATTTTTGGATTTGTTATAATTTTCTGATAATCATACAGAAAACTGATGTAGTTGTTATTCATGTAGTATAAAAATCAATGTAAATAATATTAGAATAATAAAAAGTATTATTTTTTTGGTTAATTATTTCATAACATTAATTTTACTGTCAATATTACAACAAAATTTTTATTTAATTTTTTTATATAAAAATTCATTTCAGGTCATTTTGTATTTAATTAGTAACTAAAAGAACATTGTCCAAAATTATAATTAAGGAGATTTTATTAATTATTTATATATTTAAAAATTATTTAATGATTCTAAATTTAAATAAATGTTAATAAATGGTCTAAAATATCCCCACAAGAGAATTTATGATCCAATATTTTTACTCTTAATTAAATTTATATCCTTTTGGATTGAAATATTTGTTTTTGTGGTTACGGTTAAAAATGGTTAGTTAAGGGGTCAAACTAAGATCTATATACTAAAATTACCAAAAAATATTCATAAAAATAATATTTTAGTTTTATTTCAAACATACCATTATCAACACTGAATATGAGTTACATTGGATCCATTTTTCATTGAAATTGATTAATTAATATATTAAATATTTCAAAATATACAAGTTTTCCAAATACCTCAATTATAAAAGGGAACCACCAAAACCCATTTTTTTAAAACTATAAACATCTATAGAATTACAAACTACTAAAAAATATACATCTAAAATTTCATATCCATGAATTAGTTGTTTTGGTCTTCTTAAATTTCTCATACAATATTCCTTAAGAAGGGTTCTATAGGTGGTCATCCAAAGAAGAGGTAATCATCCTACTAAACAACTTTTTATTTATATATTTTTCAATGACCTTTAAATAAAGGTAATTAAAAATAATTTAATGACATAAGTATCCTTAATATACCTATCTTTTTTATTATTATTTATTAACCATTGTCCACCATCATTTTCATTGAATTTGGAAGTGATAGTTGTGATCAGGATTACATGTGGACTACCACCTCCATATAAAGAAAAAATTCATTTTCAATCATCAAATCTCATGGATTGTTTTTATAGAGGGATAAATGTTTGTATATGATATTTAAAATCTAATTAATCTCATTAAATTATAATTTCACATCCATATTCTTACATTTTTATGCATCTGAATATCATAATGTCATTCTTGAATATATATGGACTAATACTTATATGAAATAATGAGATTAATTATTTATTTATATATTACTTATATGGATTAAGTATTGAATTAATGTTTATATATTTTCATTATGATATTATAATGGTTCTAAAATGATAAAATAAAACTTTTCATTCCAAACATATTTTGTATTGGAAATTAAAAACAATGATTCTGTATACATATGGCCTACCATTTTAATGAACAGTGTAATAAATTATTCTATATATAACTATTATGTATTATTTTGAATATTTATATGTTTAATATATATGATATTTTTATCCTGAAAAAAATAAACGGTATTATAGAACTGGGATCATGATTCAATGAACAAAACTACCAATCGAAATAAAATATGGAAAATTAGAAATTTAACTCTTGGAAATAATGATTTTAAGAAATATATATTAACAAATGAGTATTAAAAAGTTATAATTTCTTCATATGTGATATTTTAAATATGTATATTATTTTAGAATTTAGTTATAAGAAATTTATGTCTATTAAGTATGAGTTTAAAAACATATATCAACTATATGTCACCTAAGGTAGGGGTTTATTTCAAAATCTCATCTTTATTCAAGGTCAATTTTTATTATAACTATATAGGTCGAATTATATGTAATTTATTTACAAAATACCATATATTTTATAATCCAGTGGTTATTTATATAATTTACCAGTTTTCATTTTATTTTACTCTCTTAATGAACTCACACGATTGATTGAATGTTTTAGGAGAAACCGACATTATACTCTATTCAGTCTAGAATATTATTATTCCATGTCAATATTTTCAATAAATTGTTTTCAAAAATTTGTTTTTTTATCTAATTGTTTATAAAATTATTATTTATCCATGTTGGACTTTTTATTTTTTTCAAAGGAATCTACTTTTCATTTTATAAAAGTGGTACTTTTCACTTTTTAGAGAAAATGTCAAAGGAATCATTTTTGAACAAACTCAAAACTATTATAAATACCATTAATAATTACCAAACAATTATTTTAGGGTTAATATAAAAATATTACAATATATTTTAAAATAATATTTTTTATTTAAAATTTTTGAAATATTTTTATATTTTAAATAATTTATATAAAAAGGAAGATGAAAATTTAGTTGAAAAATATTCTATTGAACATCTAAATGTATTTTAATCTATATCAATAAAAATTGATTAATATTATTTTATTAAGAAAATATAACCTTATAATAGAATCAAACATATTTCAATGGATATTTTAGGGCCATTTTGACTAGATAAAGTGTTGAAAATCCATGTTCTTGTTTTTTCAATGCTAATATCTATTGATTATTAAGGAATATTGAGTTATATATATAGTTCATTGAATTTATTAATAAATTATCCATCTTAAGTTATATTTATGATCTATAACTCCATATCCCATCAATACATCTATTTTTCAAATGAGATAAAAATGTTAATTTTTTCAAAGGCTTTAACCTTTTTTGTAAGCTACTTTGGCATGACGCCAAAAAAATGTTTAAGATGTCACAAATTATGCATTACAACATTATGAAATAATTTATTTATTTCCATGTTATTATTAATATAGTTATTATATACATGTATTTGTTTCAATATCATGTGATTATTTTAATGACATTATTTGGTTGTCATTTATCTCTACATTATTATTCATACCTTGTTAATTCTATGAAATATTTCATTTTATGTAATCCAATACTATTAATATAAGATCAACCCATTTTTAATGTTTCATTTTACTAGTATTCTAATAAGTGTACTTTGATTGATAAAAGGATATTTATAGATGAATAATGGTGTTCTCTAATAAAATACATTATTGTGATATTTGTCTTAAATTGAAATATGATATTCAATTATACGTCAATTTTACCAAGTATACTAAATTATTTGGAACTTTGGTATTTGATCACCAATATCTAATACAAATTTAAAAAACTGACCATTGGATCTAGGATACTGGAGTCTCATTCACCACACATTCACTATAGCAACTCATCACATTTCATTACAATCATTGATGATTTCCTTCTTTTTCACCCTTATATGATTTTCTTTAAGGATTTAGTAAGGTTTCAATGACTACCAAGTTCTATTTTATATGATCAAGATCCACAACCTACCTCAATGATCATTATAAGATTTCATTAAAATATGTAAACATATTTAAAATGATGAACAACATATAATATTCAAATTAATAACCACTTGAAGGGTATTATTAATACTATAACAGACAAGGTATGATCATGTTATTAACATTTAAAATGTATATTGGATTAAATAATATTTTGTGATAATTTTTCTTATAAGAATATCATTCAACCAGTAATTATGTATGATAATTTTGAATTAATACATGAATGAATGTGTATAACACCAATATAAAGGACTGTAATTTTCAAACACAGATTTCACATCTTAATATATAAAGATTCATTAAAAAACATAATTATGCACACTAAAATAATAAATGTTTAGTGCCTTTGAATGTTGAAAATAAAAAACCAATTCCTAAATTATTCACTGATCTCCCAATAAATTCTCTATAACTAGAACACATAACATATATAATATACATAATAACTTTCTTCAAAACCAGGGAAAAAAGATAAATAATAACATGGTGAGGTCTATTGCTCAACAAGGGTAAAAGGGGGATATATATACAATCACATAAGTTTAACAAGAGAATAAGGGTAAGAAAATATTATTCTAAAATTGTAAATCCATGCCCTTTAAAACATATATCTTAATTCTCTTTCATAGACTAAAGTTTCATAGATCATAAGATATGAATTATTAAGGTATCAAAGAACATGATCAATGAGATAATAAAATTATAATCAGATATGTAATTTTGGCATACACATAATAATAATAAACCACATGTTAATGATACCCACCAATACATCCATAAAACATTATTCATCGTATAACCACCAACATACCTACTTCGGGATTGTGTTAACATCTCGTATACCCTCTTTTATTGTTGGGATAACCTCCCATGTAATCATTAAAATCATATTATAATTATCATTTCCCAATTAATTGGTGGGAGATATAGGTCACAACCATATCATAATTTAAATAATATATGATTGTGCCACTAGGCCATAAATCATTCATTTTATAAGAAGAAATGAAAAGAAATGGGTTTATAAATATTTAAATATTGTGCAACCCATAGAAAATAAACTTATTTAATATAAATCTCATCGTAATAAAAAAACCATCCAATTAAATAATTAAGATGGTATCATTGGATCATGACTTTATTACTAATTAATTAACACAAAAGTGTGTCATCTTTGATAGAAATTTATTTTTAAATACTACATTGTATATTTATTTAAAAAATAACCCATCCTCTTAGAGATCATATCTTTAAAATATAAAAGTTAATAAAATATTTTGGAGACCTTATTCTATGAAATGAACATTGAAAACACATAATGAAGGGTTGAAATTTTTTTATTAGTACTTGTCAGAAAAGTCATTAATGACCTAGATGTTAAAAAACATTCCAATAAAATTATTTTAAAAGTTTAAAAAAGAACCATGTCTGAAAATTCACAAGAAAATACTTTTAAAAACATTTATTAAAAAATATCTTTATTTAAAATAATTTTTAAAAATCATATGATAAAAGTAAAAATCAAATTTTAATCATTTTAAAAAAACATGGATATGAAATAAAAATGTTTCCCATCCATATAGTGAAATAAAGAAGATTTTAATTAAATATATATTTTAAGTCTATTAAGAACATAACCAGTGTAAAGAAAAGGTATTTAATTTATTTTCATGAAATAACCCACTTAAAATAATTATAAGTTCACTGAGTGTTTTATCGATAATATGTCATCATAGAATACATAATCATAAATTTTTTTGAATAATTAATATATAGTGAAGTAAATTATTTATTCTTTTATATCCTTCAAATAAAAACAACATGAAATAGATATTCATAGATGGATAAAGAAATAAACATAATATTCATTAGTAGAATCATAATATTGATTCATGTAAGTTATATACATTGTATTAATGAAATAACTAGTTAAAATGGCATGTATCTAAAAAAAGAAAAAATTAGATAAAAATTCATTACATTGAGTTCCACTTTTATTGAATGAAGTATAGCCTCCTATAAAATAAATTAAAATTTCTTAAAAAAATATAAATTAATTAAGTAAATGAGTAATTATTAATATATATTAGTTATATACATTTATTTTTAGTCATCCTTCTTAGTAGAGATAGAGTATGAATTATATCCTTCATGGAGATGGTAGGTCATTCGTAAGAAAGAACACTGTTTTAATTATTCAACTGATGGAATGAAAGATTGGTAAATTATAATTATCCATTAAATAATCCTTATTATATTATATAAATAATATATATTCATCATATCTATAACAATAATGTGTATAATGATAGTGAATATCAACACTTTCTTGTCACATTTCATAAAATTAAGGCATATATTGGCAGTATAAAATAATAATAAAATTTAATCATATTTATGATAGTGAGTTTATTATTTTATTATAAATATCATATATTTATAGTTTTTATAAAAATATGTAAATTGAAAGATTTTAGGTAAGACAACTACATCTATTTTAAAAGACCTCATTTTGCTCCTTTCTTAATGATAATAATATTTGATTTTTGAGGAGATAAACACCTTTAAACCATGTATAATGAATTTTAGAAGGCACATTTTTAGCAAATGTTTGAGTAAGATTGCTCGATGTGGTGTGACAAATTGAAAGCGGGGAGTCCTTTTCTAAAGGTGGGAGAGGACACATGTAGAATTTCTTAATATATTAAAATATAGTATACTCATTCTCAGTCCAAATATTTCAAAATAGATTATAAATGAACAATGGGAAAAAAAATTCGATCGTATATTATACCATTTTTTATCTTTTAATTTTTTTTATTTATATTATATTTGATAAGATATTATGTTGTTAAAATATGATTTTTATAAAATGTCATTAATATAATTTTAAACCTTATTTGTTTAATTTTACGTAATAGAAATAATTGAATGTTATAATTAGAATATAATATTTTCAAATAACACTAATATGTAATTTTAATCTAATAAATTTCAAGAAATTAATTTCTCAAAAAAATTATACAACATTATTTTTTAAAAAACAATTATAAAATTTATTATAAATTTAATAAATATTTTATCAGTCTTTCCATTTAATATAAGGTTATTATATAATTAATAAATAAATAAAATAAGTTTATATCAAGAATACATCTTTATTAATCTCAACATTACGACCAATATTTATTCATAGCTAGTTTTTCTCCCTATATGAATACATAAAAGATATTTAAAACTAAGGGAGTTACTCTATGTTACTTTATTTTCATTAAATTTTATAAATGTTATTTTCTTGGATAAGATACTATTTAACAAAGAAATATATATTATAATATGAAAATGGTTAAATTTAATTTTTCTAATGATAAAAAAGGTGATAATTTATGGATAACTCCCTTTAAAGACTTGGATTTATTCCACTATATTATCAATAAAAATTTCTTTCATTATTGTTGATAATTCCAAGATATTATAGGTCATGTTCCTTTGGATAATTCTTTATAAAAAAAATAATTGTTCTTAAAAGATATATATCATCTCCCAGTAAGTTCTTAACCACTATAAACATTCTTAGCCGTATCATAGTTAATACCATTCTTCATAACCTGGGAAAAAGAAAATATAGTAATTGGTGAGCAATAATTCTTAGTAAGTGTATATGAGAGAGATATTTGAGATCATATAAATGTATCATCAGTTTCGTGGAATTAGAACATGAGTTTATTCTTTAAAATATATTATAAATATCAAAAACAAAATATTGAGTAATCGAAAAATGCTTGGATGTTCAAATGGCATGAATCGTATCAGAATGAAAGATCACGATCCATGAGAGAATTAAAAAATTAATAATACATAAAAATTTGGAATACACATAAGAATAGACAACCTTATTTCATTGATACCAAAAATGACATTAATAACAGGTTATGCTTTTCAACATATTTGTGAGTGAGAAAACCTCTTATATTCCCTCTTTTGTGCTTTATACGACCTCCAATTACATTTTGATTACTTAGAACCTTAATCTTTACCAGTTGATTTCTATGGAGTTATACATCCCAATCATATAATGAAATATATTTATACATATATTTGAAATTTTATAATAAATCATTCTCCATATAAAATCATATTAAATTAAATAGGTTTTATAAATATTTCATCATAGAATAATCAGTTGAAAATAAACAGGTTTTATAAACACCTAGTAATCCTAAACATAAAATACACCAATAAAGAAAAAACATTGTATTTATGGATCATAACATTAGTATGTAATAATTAATAATAAATGATATTATATTAAATGTTAAATTATTTTAAATGATTAATTATATCGTTTCATTAATAAAATAATTACATTATTTTTTGATCAATTTTTTAAAATATTAATATTATTAAAAATTTAATAAATAAATTATATTAAAAGAAAAAAGAAAAATTGTAATTGGGTATTGAAAATTAATATTATTCATCTTGGAAATATAATTGTTCATTTTTTCATAATTTTTAAAACGTTCATTTTACACTATTGTAAAATATATAAAAAGTACCAAATTTGTGGAAAAAATACGACGATTCATTTAAACCCATTTGGTATAAAGTAAAACATGGGTTGAAATTTATTTAAAAAATCATATAAGAATATTTAAAATCATAATTAAGACACTTTTATAATAACATGGATATGTATGAATACATTTTTTTATCCTTGGAGATAAATAAAATCAATTATCTTTAAAAATATACTCTCATTATCTTGATAACATAATGAATGAAGAATGAATGACAAAATGAATTTCCATGAAATCACTAAGTGATAGTAAATGTAGATTGTTTTACAAGATTATATCATAATATTTCATCATGAAAAAGATAATCATAAATAATCTCAAATAATTATGATATTGTAAAATAAACCCCTACCTCAAATGGTACCATTAAAATAAAAAACACCTAGATGAGAGGAGATTTTATGGATATGTAAATTCCAATAATTATCATAATAATAGTCATAAAATACTTTAAAGTTAAGTATATACTAGTGATAAAATAATCATATTGTTAATAAGACATGTATCTCAATGATATAAAGTGATATTAAAATCAGTTATGTTGAGTTTCACTTGCTTCGAAAGCATTCTAACTTCCTATTTCATAAATATAATTTTTCTAAAATTTTATATCAAAATAAAAAATAAGCATATTATATCAAATTTATTCATTACATGCATATATTTAGAGTCATACATAGTAGAATATATACAAAATGAATTACCCCATTCAAGGAGACGGTACGTCAAACATACAAATGGGCATTGTTTTAATTTTTTAAAAGATAGAAAAAATGAAGTTAAATAATAATTAAAATTTCATAAATAATTATTTTATTATTTAATTCATATATATAAATAATATCCATTGTCATAACCATCCATGAGAATTATAAATGAAAAATTAATAACATCTCTTTGGGCAGGTGGTTTTCCACACATATGCAGAAGCGATATAATCATTTTCCATTTCATTGGAAGTTAAGAAGGAATATATGATATTATCATTAAAGAAGAATAATTAAATCATAATAATTAAATATATACATTGAACCCATTATAATAACCATCCCTGAATCATTTTGAATGGATGTGAATTTAATCATTATTTAGAGACGGTATGTAGTTTGTACAAATGAGCCAATATCCACATCCCATTTGACTGAAATAAGGTGTATAATAGTAGTTTCGTTATACTAATAATATTTCATCAATGTGAGGATAGAGAATATATTTTTTATTATTGATTAAAAATATTTAAATGATATATATGTAGAAATAATTTGAATGAATATTGGTAATTAAACTTACTCTCTATCAAGAGACCACCATTAGATTATTTAATCAAAAATTTTGTTCAGTACTTATTTGAAATTTTAACCTCTAAAAAATTGATAATTATTTTTAAATGAAAATATTTAATCAGATGGTCAATCTAGATTTCTCATTGTGCTGAAATTATTATAAAAAGGGATTTAATTTTATAAAAGATAGAGAAAACACACATATAATATTTGAAATGATTCAAATATAACATACTAGTTAAAAATAAAAATGGTATAAAATGGATATGATATAATATTATTGACCATATTTTGTCCATATTGTGCACTTCTATATTTTTTTTGATTTTTATGTAATTTAATAACAATTTATTTTGATAAAATATCATTAATATCAAATGTAATACTACTAATTTATTTTAAATTAAAATAAATAAAAATATTTTTCTTATTTGAATATAATTATTTAAAATGATAATATTTAATATCAATATAAAAAAGTCATGATAAAAATTACTCACTCATATTAGCTTATTTTTAATATTTCTAAAATTATTTATTATTAATTTTTTATTAATTGGATAAATACTACATCATTATTTTATAATAATTTAAGGTCACTAAATGATTAATAATAATAATAAAATAAATTATTATCATGAAAATAATTTAATTAATATCAAAATTAAAATCTATTTTTATCCAAAACATTTTTCCCTTATGGGATTACATACAATACATTTAAAACAAAGAGTGTATCAATAGGTAGAATTCAACATTATAAATATTATTAATGATATTTTCATGGATAAGAGTCCATTACACAAAAAAATTATTTATTAAGGTGATAAGTGAAGAATTAAACTTATCTATAAATAAATAATATAAAAATACTAATCCCTTTTCACTTAGTTTTAATCATGATTTTTGCGATTAACCTATCATTAAGGTAAAACATTTTACCACTATTTATATTCAAATTAAAGAAAATAAATGAAACATATTCACTATAGTATAACCTAACGATGATAAATATGTAATTATATTTATAAAATTCAATAACTATGAATTTTTAAAACTAATATTAATGTATTTACATAAAACAAAGAAAAGAAATTTATTGAAAAGTTACGTTTTAAAGCATAAATACATTATTATTTTTATCCTATGCTGTGAAATTTATTATAAGAATTATTAAAAAAAATTATTGAACATATTTTATATAAATTTAATTAAAATGATTCAAAAATACTGATATATTTACAAAATTATGTGTGTAAAAATTATTTTTTGAAAAGGTGTCTCCTTCATTTCAAAATAATTTTTAATTTCATATTAAATGAATCGATAACTAATAAATAAATTCTCTAAAAAAGAAAGACATATAATTTTATATATTATTTATTCGTATTAATACCCACACATACAATCTATATACTATAACATTAAATTAAAAATTCTTATATTATATCATAGTTCATTTAGACCAGTTGTTTTTATGAAAACCAATAAAAGAAAAAAAATTAGTCAAAAAATATATTTATCATGTTTTTGAAGAGTTACTACCAATGTGTTCTAATTATATAAAAAAATATATTCTAATCTAGTTTCGGATGTTTTTATATACATTAATTTGAAAATCGATTTATTATATTTTAGTTCTTTAAGTATTTACAAGACTTCAATGCCCCTCACATATAAAAGGGAACCAATTATTCTCTATTCCACCAACAAAAAAGAGACCATTAACTCAACCAAAATATAAAAAAATTACTCACCAAACATCCTTTATAATTAAATTTATGTTATAGTATTCCAAAAATATAAATCCAATAATACATAATGTTTTTATCCATGAAGGATACCTAATGAAAACGTATATGTTCTTAATGATCCTTTTCGTGTATTATTCTTCTTAACCCTAATAAAAGTGTTTTATAATCAAATAAACCTTGATGAAAAAAATATTTCTAATAATAATACAATTTTGTTTTAATATTATATCCATTTTCAACCTTATTCTTATTCATCATAAAATGATAACGTCACGTGTGCATCGGTGTGGACTACCAACTCCAAGAAGTGTTGTGATTCATTTTTAATTTCCTATTTACATGAATCACAATGAGGATAGAAATAAATAAAATATTATATATATATATAAATATTAAATAATTGAAACCACATAATGGTGAAATATTAATTTCCATTAATTTTATTCCATCCATCAAATTGAGAAAATATCCCTGGCGCATATACATAGATTGTCTTGTACCTGAAGTAATGAAATTTATTCTCATCACCAAATTAGTATAATGGTAATAAATGGTGTTAAAATAAATAAATATTATAATTATGACATTTCCTTGATTTATTTATTATAAAAATGTGATCAAAGTTGGATGACCGAACTTTTGAATTGAAACATGCATGGAAAATAATAATATTTTCACCATAATAATGAATTTAATAAATAATTGGTAAAAACGGAAAATATAAATTTATAAAGAAATTATGTATTGTAATATTTTATTGAAAATGGATTTATAATAGATATATAATAAATTTATTTTTGATATATATAATATTTTAATTCATATTATGTAATACTAGACCTGAGGTATGTGCATTTGTTACAATCATCTTTATATTTGGGATTATATATGATAAATTTATATAGGGTTAAATATTTTCAACCTTATCCTTTAGAAAACATATATTTTATTATTCTATAATTATTAATATAATAATAATTAAATAATAAAAATTACATTTCTTTGGTACTTAAAATTATTGAGAATATGATTTTATGAATAATCGGCATTATTCCCACTCTGGTCAATGATGTGTCTTCGATTTACCTATTATTTAAAATAATTTCATGGATAAAATCTTCATTGATGTAATAATTATTTAATGTCCATTTAAACCATATTTTACTTTAATGCTTATGTTTTAAATGTAATTATTTTATCATTTTTAAAATAGGCACTAATGAATTTTAACAACAAATTTCAAACTATTCATTATTTTAATGTTCATTGAATGAACAGATTTTCAAACACTTATAAATACTTTTTTCTTTGAAGATTAATTTATTAGTTTACATGGCCATTTTTAATTAATAGTGTTCTCACTATATTTTAGGAATTATATTTTTTTAATGACACTGAATGAACAATGTTTTCCAGTGTCTTTAATGAAATGTTAAAATGCTATCCTAATTGTATTTTTCATCTATGTTGACATAAAAAAATATTATTTATACTTGATTAGGTATACGATAATCACTAGTGAAAATAAACAATTTAACATCATTTTTTTTAATTTTGACGTCAGTTTTTAACTGATGTCTATAAAGGTGGTGCAAATAATATTTTTTTCAGCATCAAATTTCTAAAAACCGATGGCAAAGATTAATTTTGTTAAGGGATTCAACATTAGTTATTTTCAAAATTATGCTGAAAATCAATTTGTTTATGTGTTTCGACATTGGTTTTATATAAAACTGACATTGTTACCCAATTTTATTAAAATATTAGCGTCTGTTTTTAAAATAACTGATGTCTTAAGTTACAAAATTAAAAATAATATAAAAATTACACTTCCAATAAAATATAAACCCCTATAAACAACGCAATATAATAAAATAAAATAGTATTTATCATTAAATTAAAATATATAACTTACATGATTGTATCCTGTTACTCAAGAAATTATCTACACATTTATATTAGAAGGTATAATTAAAACACATGTACCTACACTCAATATCTTGGTTCGTGATGCTACTCCAATTTCAAAACCCCCTTGTCAAATAGCTTAAATTGAACTTTTTATGTGTATGAATAAATTGAAAGTGTTATTAAATAATGGTTTCATTCGACCTAGAACATCAACAAGGGGTGACCAAGTATTGTTTTTTAAAAATAAAGGTGGTTCAATGATTATTTTCATTGAGTATATGTATTTTAATAACATCTCTATTGTTAACAAGTATCCTTTCCCTTATATGGATTATTTGTTTGATCATCTTGAGGGAGATATTTATTTTTCAAAGAGTGAATTGATGTCAGTGTACCATCAGTTCAAAGTGAAAGAATCAGTCATTCCAAAAACCGAATTTCATTCTAGATGTGGGAATTATTTGTTTTTAGTTATGCCTTTTCGGTTATCCAATTCACCTACTGTATTCATGGATCTTATGAATAGAATTTTCCAGGAGTTATTAGATAATATTGTGGTTGTTTTTACTGATAATATTTTGGTATATTCTTAATATAAAGAGGATACTAAAGGTCAGTTAATGGTTGTCTTACAGACCATTAAAAAATAAACTATATGGGAAACTCCGCAAGTGCGAGTTTTCGTTATTAAAAATTTCATTAAATGGTCACATTGTTTTTAAAGATAGAATAATTTTAGATCCAACTAAAGAAATAAGTTGAAGAATGGCCAAGACACATAAACATAACTCGGATTCATTATTTTTATGGTTTAGCGTGTTATTACTAGAGGTTTATGGATAATTCTTCATGGTTATCATGGTCACAGACTAAGTTAACATGGAAAGGTGTTATGATCATCTAAAAAAATGAATGTGACGAAATTTTTCAGGAATTTAATCAAAGGTTGGATTATGATCTAGTAGTGGAACTTCCATCCATAAATAGTCAATTTTTATCCAATATTGATGCTTCATTGAAAGTATGTGGTTGTTTCCTAATGCAGAATGATATGTTAATTGCTTATGCTTCACGTTATTTGAAAAATAACGATTTAAGTTACCACACACCTGATTTTCAATTAGATATTGTTGTTTTTGCATTAAAATATTGGAAGAGTCTTCTATATGGTGTGAAGTGTGAAATATATAATAATCAAAAAATTCTGATGTCTATACTCACTCATAATGAATTAAACATGAGACAGAGTAGATGGTTGGAATTAATAAAATATTATGATTGTATGATTCATTACCATCCATGAAAAGAAAATAATTTTGTTGACACCATATGTAGATAGAGTAATTGTATATTACCCAAGATAGATTTGGAAATATATCCTTTGGTATTTGATATGATGAAATTTTTATTAGAAGTTTTTGATGTAGGAAATCACTATATTTTTTTCATGAAACATTTAAATCAACTCTATTAGACATAATTAAGAAAGAAATAAAAAGATGAAGTGTTGTAGGAAAAGGTAGAATTGGGTTAGATGGGACAATTACCTAAATTTAACATTGATAAAGACCATGTTTTCTGAGTTTTGGAATGATGTTATGTATGCCTTTTGATTAATAGTTGAAGATATAATTATTATGTGAAACTCATAGTTCTCTGTTTTCAGTTCATCCAAGCAGTAATATGATGTACAGAGATCTTCAAATGTATTACTATTGAGATGGAATGAAAAGAGATATTGATGACTTTACCCTAAGATGTTTGATTTTTCAACCCGTTAAAGACGATTGGATTTTAACGAAAGGGATTATTCAGAATTGTCTAGCATTAGAGTGGATATGGGAAAATATGTCCATGGTTTTTCAAATGGTATTACCAAATACATCTCATTGTAACGATGCATTTTGGGTTATTTTTGATCTATTGAATAATTTAATCATTTTCATTATATTCAAGACACTCTATCTCTGTATCAATTATATCGATTCTATATTAATTAGGTTGTCATGTTTCATTGATTTGATCTATCAATTATTTCTAATCATTATCCCAGGTTCACTTTTAACTTTGGTAATGGACTTCAGATGTTATTAGAAAATGAATTAAATTTTAGTATATTTTTTTATCCTCAATTAGATGAGTATTTAAAAAAACAATCCAGACCTTAGAGGATATTCCACATGCTTGTTCAACGGATTACCACGGACGTTGGGATCAACATATTTCTTTGGTTTATTTTTCTTATAATGGAAGTTTTCATTCAAGTATGCATATGGAATCATTTTAATCATTATATTTTATGAGTTGTATAAATATTTATTTTTGGGATTATGTGGGTGAAAGAAAGTATCTAGAACCTGAATTGGTAGAAGAGATGGCATAAAATGTTCAGTTGAATCAGAAGCACTTGAGAAGAGCTCAGAGTAGACAGAAAAGTTAAATATATTATTAGAGAAATGATCTTTCTTTCATGGTGGGTGATCAATACTTAATCATGGTTTCTCTCTGGAAAAGTGTGATGTATTTTTTGTAAGAATGAAAAGTTGAGTCTGATGTTCATTGGACCCTCTTAAATCCTAGATAATGTTAGATAAGTTTCTTATAGAGTTTCTTGGCCTCCATTTTTATCATAGGGAAATAATGTTATTTATGTTTCAATACTGAGAATGTATATGTCGGATCCAAAAAATGTTTTCAGTCAGAAGTAGTTCATTTGGAAGAGAATTGTTATTATGTGGAATAACCAGTATAGATTCTTGACCATTGAGAGAATATTTCCGGAAAAAGGTAATTTTTTAGGTAAAAGTTTTTTGGAAAAACCATATGGTTGAAGAGGGAACATGGGAATCTGAAAATTCTATGAGGGATAAATACTCCCACCTATTTGATATGTTTGCAGGAAAACAATTTCTAAAAGGGGGACTGATGTAAGATCATATATGTTTATAGAATAATACATTATATATATATATATTTACATCTGAATAATATATAAATTTTATGTTAAAGGAAACACTTTCACTGATAGCGTACTTGATACTCAACAACTGGTTTCTCCAAAATCGTATGATGCACACATCTTTTAGTTCTACTGAATAATAATACAATAAAATTATTATTTTAAATAGTACTTTTTACCTAGTCATTATACTGGAGTGAATGAATATAACTAACGAATATATGATTACACATGTTCCCTAAAGGTTCTCAGATCTATCTGATAAATTTTAGATTCATAAAATAAAAATGAATCTACTTTTAAGAATTAAACACTCTAATATATTTAAAAGGTCATTTTTCTACCTTTTGATAGTGAACCATTATCTAATCTAGTTTTATTTCACTTTTATATGTTCTATTTGAAAAAATATACTCTTTTTTAATATAGAGACATCAAAATTTACCTTGGTTGAATATTTGTAAATTTTCTGAAGAAATTCATATTTTATATAATAGTGATAAATACTCCATTTTAATTCAAAACTATATTTTCGTAAAATTTATATATATAGTTATATAGTACATTTAATTTTCTTTAATGTGTAATTTTTATTATTAATTTATCATTTATTCCAATGATGGTTATTTTATGTAATTTTAACTTTGAAATTTGATATAAACACTTTTCAATATTTTAATAGTTTTGATTTCTTAAATCCCCGCATTTTGGATTAGAAAATGGGAATAAATTTTAAATAAATTACTACCAATTATGTGTTATGAAGATGAAAAAATTGATTCCATATTTGTACTCATATGACCCAAATTGTCAGAATGGGTTCCTTTTTTGACATTACGAATTGTAACTTTTGTAATTAGTTTTATTTACCATGGTTAAAAGGTAAATCTAGGAAAAAATGTAAAAAATAGTATTTTAATAACATAAAACTACAATAAAACGTGTCCGAATACTATTGAATGAGTTATGTTTGACCATGATCATCCGTAGTCCAAACATTGGGCCTTTACGAGCCACTTGGTAGTGACAATAACACATTACAATGATTAATTTAAAGTAAAGTGACAAATAATATTAACATGTATCTTCATAGTAAAACAAGTTTTATATGGGGTTATATATGTATTATTATTGACTATAAATATTAATTAATAAGATAAAAATATTTCATACATCATGATATTTTATTTATAATTTTTATATATTAAATAAATAAGTTTAATTTTGACACATTAAGGATGCAGTGATTTCCACATTAATAATGGATTAAAATAAATGATATTATAAATATTAAAATAAAGTTTACTTTACATAGTTAATGCATTCAATAAATTATCTCGAATAATATGACATTTAAGATTTATTCAATGTTTCTTTATAAAGTAATCATATTTTTATGAATTTGTTAAAACTAGTCATTTATGAATAATGCCCAAAATTGACATAATTCATTACTTAATATATATAAAAGTTTATTAAAGAATATTAAATTCCAAAAAACATAATATTTGGAAAAATCGTTTAGATAAATCCAAATATATCATAAATCACATTCTTGTGGGTCATTTTACATTATATAGTAAGTACATTAACCCAAAATATGCAAATTATGGTTTAAAAAAAAAGATAAGGATAAAAAAATTTCAGAGATTATATATAAATTATTGGATGATTTTTATTCAAACAGAAATCATTTCATCTTCTAATTAAATGATTTTTGAATCATTTTAAAAAGAAAATTAAATTATAAAAATTAATTAGTTCAAGACTTTATTAATGTACCCCTCACCCCTCTTATAAAAGGTTATTAACTCTACCCACATACTCACTCCTCTAAATCCCCTTGAATCAACCAACTCATGCTAAAATAATCTCCCAAATCCCTCCTTTCTACTGTGAAGCCTTACCCATGGTAGAATATAATTAAAGAAATACTTTTGGATAAAATCAAAAGAAGTTTGCCTATTTATAGGTAACGTATTCTCTGAAGTTCATTTATGTTATTTTCCTTCTTCACTCCCTATAATATTCTTTTTATTTGATTACATTAAAACCCAAATATCCTCAATATAATAAAAGGATGTTATGAGAATGATTCAAACTACATTTACACAATCATTTATCTAATGTATATGAACATATTGAGTCTATGTACGCAGAACTACTGACCCACGGAACAATGATTGTTCAATTTTATCCTACATCCGGTCATTGTTTTCATTATGATAGAAATGTTATAATATATGATATATATTATATTTATATTGTTTCTACGCTTCAGTCTTTTTTAGTTACAATATAATTTTATCTTTCCCAAATGTACAAATACAATAATTTCATTTGAGGAAGTGAAACTACCACTCCGTCAATTTTACCTGACTTGTTCAGGACCTACATGGAATGTATAAAGTATGGAGTCAATGAAATTATGTAAAATATATAAACTATTTATTATTATATAATTATAATATACCAATTTATCATTTAGTTTTCATTTTATTAGATGAAAAATAAATGAATGTAGCACTCATGCGTACGTACAACCTCCTTTCTCCATGAACGGTGAATTTCATTTGTTATATAAACGTGTTATTTACAATTTTTAAATACATTTATACAAGATATATGTGAAATTTAAATCCTTAATTTCAATATAGAGATGATATACATTAGAATACATGGACAATTTAAATAAAAACTTGTTCATTATCAACTCAAATACTGAATATCGAAAAAATGAATTATATGAACAAAAATAATTATGTAATTTTTATAAAATGGTGATAAGTAATATATAATGGATAATAAACATGATTTTTTTTAAGAATGTATAAATTAAGCTATTTTTATTATTCAAAAATATAAAGAATGAATAAGACATGTCAGACTCAATGTATAAGATTTCATCTCAATCTCATTTCACTGAGGCATAATTGGATATGAACTTCTTTTTTCAATGTATTATCAACTCATTTTACTATTAATTTCATTCAATGGTTTTAGAAAAGAATATTTTTTACAAATTGTTTTACTAAATGAAAAAATAAATGTATCATTTTAACGTACATAGTGACAAAAACCTTTCTGTCACCACAATCGTTATTTTATTTTTGGATTCTTTCACAAGTCGTAATGTTTTTAAAAGAAAATTAATTCCCTATAAATTATTTACATATATTTTTATTCAATTTTTTTTTTGAAAACCATTAATTATGTCAATAACATGAAATATTATATTTTTATTCCAAATTGGAAATGTTATATTTCCTTTATGCTTGTTTAATATGTTATGATTATGTTATGGTTGTTAGTAATTGTTTACATATATGGGTGGTTCCATGGTAAACCACGGTTAGGTGAGCTAGAGACATCGCTCGAATGCATTGGATAATGTTTTGGAGATAAAAGTTAATATTTCTCTTCAGCGATTTCAAGAATATACTAGGATGGTTATTCCAAACAAAACCATATAGGTTATTCCCTATGCATCCATGAATGCTTTAATGAAAGTATGTTTTGGATTCCAAAAGTTACATTTATGATTTATGATTTTTACGAGTTACTCAAAAATCTTATTATTTAATGAGGTTTGTTAAAGGGATTATGTTTTATGAGAAAAAATTATGATTTCATTGATTTGTATATGTTCATGGACTATCTTTATCATTCCTTATTTCATAACCCTTACTGTTATTTTTATGATAGTCCCATGTTTTTTAAATTTTTTTTATAGGGTATATGGAAGGTAAAGAGAACAAAATATTTCAAGAATATTTTTATTGATAAAATAATTCTTGTTGAATTTAAGTTGTTTTAATTTTTTGAAAAATTTTTGATAGTGTAGAAATGTCTACTTCGTAAAATTTTAGATGTAAAGTAATAGTTGTTGCCTAATTATCTAAAACTCTAAAATATAATGTATCCTTAATGTGAATTCCCGAACTAACTCAAGATTATGTTATTTTGAATGTTGAAACCTTATATATATGATGATTTTTGCTAACAAAAACTTCTCTATCCTAAATTTGATAAAATAATTTTAGGTAATGTAAATTTCATTCAACAATATATTAGAGAATAACATATTTAACTAAAGTGAAACTCTGAAAATTATTTATGTTATCTTATGTTTGAGGTAATATGAAAAGTGTTTCCTTATATATCTCAATGGAATATAGAAAATAATTTTTCGAATTAGGTAAATCCAATCCTCGGGTATGTTTTCACCTTCAATATTCTTGATTGCATAAAAAATTTAATATCATATAGAGATCCCAATAAACATGAATGATGTTTATTTCATGTTTCGTGTATTCAGATAACAGATGTATATAACAGAACCATTATGTCTACTAAGTAAATAGGTTATCATTATGGGTCTCAATCTCCATTATTTAAATAAGTGGGAAATGATCGTAAACTGTAGAGACAAATTTCTTTGCAACAAGATAACACACCTTGTCATCATTCTTTGGTGAATCCATAAATATGAATAAGTAACATGGAATAATATAGAAAAAAAGGAAATAAAAGTATCCAAATATATTTTCATCTTATTGTATGAACTGAATTTTTGTGTTGACATTATTAATGGTTTAAGAATATAATGACCAAAACATTTATATATTGAAATTTCATTTTCAAACATCACATGTTTGTAATATATAGTAATATACCAAATTTTAAAACACATAAAAGAATATAAAAATATGTTAATTTCATTTTCATAATTAATGTGTTCAATTTATGACAGTTGGGTATTTATGGCCACTGGGGATTATGATAATTGGAATTGTTGAAATTATAAATAAACCATTATAATTAGTTTATACTAAGAGTAATGATGTGAAAAAATATTATATATGGGATGAATGATTACCTCAACAAGAATGATCAGGACTTTTGACTCACAATTATCATAGCTTTGGAATGACATTGCTTCATTAGATTTCTCTCTCAATATCCGAAATTCATTAATTATGTCTCGAGTGGAATTAACTATAATATAAGATCAATATATCCATGATTTCCATTATATTAATGTTATATAAAGAACCACATGAAATTATCAATGTTCTACCTCATACCTAGAGGGATTATATTGGTGTACTAAGGGTTAATATGTCTATGGAGATATAATATTTATTGGTTATTTATTTTAGAAATTGAAGACAGTGTAATCCAATATCATATTGTTTTGAATATTTAATAGCTAAAATTATCTAAGGGTAAAATTTAGTATTTCTAGTTAACTTAAAAAATAAAGATGAAAAAAATTTATAATGTAATGAAGAAAATTATTTTAAAAGAAAATTAATTAAATATTGGATATAATTTAATCATCAATATACTTTTGGAAAAATATATATGATACATTTTCATAAAAATAAAATTTAATTATATATTTTCAATTTTAAATATAATTTCAGTCAAACAAAATTTTTTCACAAAATAATATATATTTTTAGAAAAAATTAATATTATTTTATGAATCCATATCTAATTTATTAAATTTCAAAAAATTTATCACATCCTAAAATATTTTTCCCCAATAAATAAGAAATGTTTATTAATATTAAATTATTTATATTTATAAAATCTTTTTGATAAAATGGACATAATTTTTAGAATAATGTACTTGAAAATTGATTGGGATAATATTTTTTAATTTTTATTTGAACTAAAATTCTAATTTGTGGTTGTATAGTACTTTTTACGTACCTTATTTGATAATATTATATATTAATGAGATATTTAGTTGTCTATAATCTAGATTGATATTTTATGGCCCATTTATATTAAACTAAAATTATTTATAATATTGAGTCATAATATGGGATACTTTTAGATGAAATAATATTTCATTATAACATTATATTAAAAAATTATCCATTCTACACCTATAAACACCACCCTAAAACCCTTTAAATTCACATTCACAACACCATATATTGCTAATTCTCTATTAAAGAAATCTCCCAAACATTTTCCCCACTTCCTAGACATATAAGTCTCAAAATATGATAAAACTATTTATTCAAATGGTTTTAGTAAATAATGAATATCCTATTGAAGATGTAATATTCTAAATGGTATTATCTTTAATTATTTTCATCTTATAACTTTTCGATTATGTTTTATATAAGATAGTGTTATAACATTCGTATTATTAATATAAGGGAAAAAATTATATTAATGTAACATCTATTATGTAACCACCTCTCCTTGAATTCTAAAATGAAAATATTTTACATATTATAGTCAGGTTGATTACCCAAGGAATGACATATTTCATTTTTCATCCCCTAATTCATGGTGATTGTAATAAAGAAAATTAATGAAAATTGGGATGAAATTAGTTTATTATATTTTTTCATATTCTATAAAATATAAATTGTCATAGGATTAATTAAAACCAGATATGTTCATCATGATAATAAAACATATCTAGATGAACTAAAAATATTAAAATAACCACTATGTTAATTAATTTGTCACTATATTAGAACATATATGTTATTTGTGAACATTTATCACTCAAAAAAAGGAAAATAATTCTACTACACATTTACTACTATAGTCTCATTGGATAAGTCCATTAGTGATTATCAATAAAAAATGTGAACTGAGAAACTTGTTACAAACATCTAGTGTATGGGGAACATAATATAATAATCATCCTTACGTTACTACAAAAATACTAAAAGTACAATATTAATTATAATATACATAGAAATTATTCTTAAGAAAATATGTAGTAAAATTATTTGGATTATTCATTAGGTTAATGAAACATATTAATTATCGCAAGCACCTGAGATTTTGGATATTATAAACAACATTAATTAATTTTGGGATCAAAATTATATTTCATTTTCTCTAATTACCTCTATTATGTTTTCTATTTTATGTTACATATTCTCTTTATATGTTCCTTACATATACCATTTTTTTAAATTATTATTTTTTTATGGGGATTATGCAGGTTTTCCAATTTCCCTGATCAGTGAATTATTTCTGAAAACAAGTTTTAGGGGAACTTGTTTATTTCATGTATCTTTACGCATACCACTCCATCAAATAAATATTACCATATATATAATCTCAAAATAATCATTACTTTGGAAACCCACATTGGATCATTTTGTGGGTTTATATATACCGTTATATTCATAAAATATTCAATGTTTTTACAATATTTCATAAAAACTAGTTTAATAGGTTCATTTCAGAAAACACTTCTCCTATCTCTTTTATGACTTCACATTAGTTGAAATAAATTTTCAATATAATAATTTTATAATTTTTTTAAATATTTAATTAATCCCTTATTCCATCATAAACTTTTTTAAATAATATTTAGTTGTTCTTTGTGAAAATATTATACTATACATTTACATTTCATGGGTTCTACTAAGCTTGTTCCACCAATATGATTTCTTTACATGGAACAAATATACATATATATTTAATCATTGTGGTAGTTATGACCAAAAATACACATCACTAAATGAGTTTTGCAATGTTTTAAAATAATGAGATACCCTGTATGGTGTACGATTGTTGAGAATAGCCAATTATGTTTTCTTTTTATAATATTAATCCTTAACTGTTTCTTATAATATCACGTTTTCTATTATTTCAACATTCCACCAAATCCATGACTATATGATATCATCATAATTCCATAATTTCATGATATCATATATAATCCATAAATTTTATAATATCATGATATTATTTATGTCTCCTGATTATAATGTTTCATCATACATTACTAAAACTATTCTACTACATGGATTCACAGCTCACCCATTTTCTTATTTATGATACAAGGTTATCCTTTGTAGTATGAATATTGAAATGGTAAATCATGGAGTAAACTACGAAGATTAAAATAAATACGATGTGTTTTTTATAAAATCAAGTATTTAAGTATCAAATTATTATAATTCACAAGGCATTTCAATATTTTAGTTTTATTTTAGAGAATTTTATATTAAAAATCATAAAATAAATTTTAAAACAAATTCAATTTTCTACGATTATGGAATATTAGTTTATTTTCTTTCCCATGGATATATTTTTTACCATTATTATAAATTAAACCATTTTGTAATCAATATTATAAAAAACCATATTCTTACGTTCCATTTTATGAAATTTACATGTTATCACACTGTTTTTTATATTATTTTTGAGACTTGCCAATATCATGTGAGATTTATCTATAGTACCTTTAAATATAAATTACATGTTACTTATAAATGGGTTTTCTATGGTTTCCTTATTCGATTATAAGAGGGTATGTTGTTAAATTCTAAAGATTTTTATTAAGAATGTGTTGTGTATGTAATATGATTGATGAATTATATAAAATTAGTTAGAATATCATGTCACGGTAGGGATTTTGAGGGAGTGTAAAACATAATTTTGTTTTAAGGATTATAGGGGTGGGGAAATGGAATAGGTGTATCAGTTGAATATTAAAACAAAATTATATAAAAAATATAGAAATTAGTCATCCTAAGGCTGCATTACATGCTCACCATAAAAGTGTGTTACCCTGTAGAAAAATTCCACATAGACCATAGAAATATCTTATCTTTAAAATATTTAAATCCATTTTCCATATAGACATTTTATTGAGGATGATATAGTTCTAGGGTCAATGAAAACTGTGAAAATTGTTCAATATAATTACCTCATTTTATATTAATAATCCAAAAAAATCCTGAATAAATATTTACATGGGATGAAAAGATATATTTTATCTTAATAGATAATAACAGTCAAAAGGTCAATAAAACTAATTTTCACTCAATTATTAGGATCCAATATTGAAATTATTAATTTCATCATTTTCATGTATTATCATCGAATTCATTAGTTATGGTGTTTGTTTTAATCCATTTAATCCCTTACTAATTCTCTATTTTTAGAATGTCAATGGGGAATTTGTATAGTATTTCAATGCTTCCTTCCTCATTATATAATATATTCTGAAATGATTATTTAATGCCTATATTTAAAAACCAAAATTTAAATATATATTCAATTAGAAAAATCAAATTAATAATTCCCATTTTCTTTATAAGATTAAAATTATTTTTAATATCAATATAATTAAATTGAAAATATACATCGAACATGATTAATGCCTAGGGAAAATTATATTTTCCACCTTCATTCACCATAGTATTAATATATATATATTATTGAATTTTACCAAATAAAAATGAAAATCCACTTATTTTTATTCCTTTTTATTTGGTCTTGACCATTGATTATTAAGATATAATTTATCATGAGATGATTTATTAATATATTTTGGCACAATAAGTGATAGAAAAATTTTATTTTATGTAGAATTATTTTTTGAATATCTACAAATATTTATTTAACTCTAATATTATCTTTTTTATTATACTCTTTTCTTTTTGGACAAGATAATGGTTGAGTGGTCACCAAATTATACTCCGTGTCTAATAGTATTGGGGGTAAACCATTGACATTCCTCATGGATTTTTGATTTTTAGGGTATTATTGCATTATAACAGAAAATTACTATCACATGTAATATAGAAGAGAGGGTATTCTACCATTTAATAATATATATTTTATATGATCATTTACTATACAATTTATATTAAATTAGAAATTATATTATTCATCATAATAAATTTTTGAGCCAAAAAATTGGCATTTGGCCCCCTAAAACATTGGGAAATAAAAATATTAGGATTTTCCTTTTTGAGGGTGGGGGTTGATGCATTATTTTCCTATTATGTTTATGTGCGATTTCATTTACATTAAATATTTTAAGGATATTATAATATAAATTTATTCTATTTCATAAATTTTTGTGGGGTCAATGGACAATAATCAATATTATCACTATTAGTGTTTACTATGGAGTGTTCAATTTGTTTCATTATTCCTCTTTATGTGTATGATTAATCATCATATTTGTTAAAGAATTCAAAAATATTAAAAAATGTAAATTTTTATTTAAAAATATTTTCACTTGTTGGTGTTCCAAATAGTTTCTAATCCTTTAGTAAAATCTTTTATATGATTTTATTTGACAGAAGACACCTTAAAAACTCCCACATCACCCAACACACAATATTTACATAGATTTTATGATTATTCAAGATTAATTATTTATTCAAATAAACTCAACTATATTATCTTAGAGATAATTGTTTTATATTATAATACTAAAAGTTTATATAAAATATAAATATATTTTTCTAATGTTTGGTAGTCTCGAGAGACCAGATGTATTAATGGATATATCATTATATTATAAATATAAACTACATCATAAGAATATATGAAATATTATTATTTCTATATGATTTTATATAGGTCATTTGTATTATTCTTCATGAATATTAGGTAAATATAAAACATTATAATGGTTGAGTAAATATTCTCACTAATGTATAAGGTATATACTAAGATAATATAGTATAATATTGACCTACATATTATGAAATGAAAAAATAATAAACTGATATAGTACAAATAAATATATAATTATAACCATTTGATGCATAAAATTATAATGGAAATAATATTCCCCTAGATAAAAATAGGTGATCACATAGTGATATAATATTTGATATTAGAAATCATAACCATACAGTTGATTCCTTTAGTAAGGATATCATAAATAAAATGAAAGGAATATCCCATTACCCAATGATTGTTTTTTATAATGATACATATGATTCATGTGAAACTAAATATGGTGTGTCCTATATTATTATAGAATTTGATCACATTACCGGATATCTCATAGTTGGATACAATAACATAATCCTTGAATAAATCATATGAATTTCAATTGATAACCTTGATAAATTTGTTGTATCCTATGACAGACTTTACATTACACATTAGTGATATAAATTTATCCTCCATATAAAAAAAACAAGGTTTTATTCAGCTATAATCCATGAAATGGATAATTTAAGGAATTTTTAATATTTATTTAAGTGTTCAATAAACAACACTATAATAGAATATAACATATGCATTGGAACCAGATACACATGGAATAGAAATTTTTTCATTGATGAAAGACAATCCAATAGTCATATAAATGGACGAGATCCGTATTTTTTGGGTAACCTTTTTATTATAAATATTTTTCAATACAATCTTCATCCATAATCATTTATTACTATAGCAATGGTGGTGTTATAATCACATCAATACTTTAGGGTACTCAGGAATAATTTTAGGAACATTTTTTCTAGTGGAATACCTAAGAAGGATGGAGGATTAATGCTTTTAAATTCATGATTATCATGATGCCTATTCAATCACATAACAAAGATGGAGGACATATCATGTGGTTTACAATTAGTTCATTTCATTGATGATGTTATGTCAGTTTATTATTAGATATATATTAGCAATTATAAATTTTTTTATAGATAAAGATTATAGGAGTTTCCTAAAAACCTTTAAATGGTATTGGGGGGATGTTCTTTTTTGATTATTTATGATGAATTTATATATTTTTTTGATTATATGTATATCATATTTCATTATATTTATTCTGGTATAAAAAAATACATTCAATTAATCTATTTTGAATCCACATAACAGCTGATATATCAATATCATAGAGTATGAAATTGAGAAAAATTGAATATTTTAACATTATAATAAAATAAAATATGGGATATCATAAAATTTTGGGTAATACTATATTTTTGAAAAAAACTATGTGATTTTATTTATGAAACACCAAAACAATCATAAAATATTATAGACATATTAAAATATAGATTTTCATATTTTTTATAGGAATCTTATTTCTTATTTAGACATAGTTTTGAAAATCATATATAGTTGGGATAACCAATCACCTAAATTCATCGTAAAACACAAGAAGAATTTTTTTTGATAATTTAATATTTGATATTTTTTACAATTATTATTAAATTTTTATAAATTATATCTATTATGTATTTTAAAATGGTACTATTCATGTAAAATTTAAAAAAATGAAAATTTTAATATAATTTATCATGCTTTTTAAAATAAATAATGTTTTTTTCTTAGTTTTTTTATTTTTATTATTCATATTTAAAATTTCTTTATATATTATTGAGAATTTATATGTTTTATTTATATAATATGTTATTGCAGAATCTATATAATTTCCTTGAAATATTTTTTTCACCCTATATGATTGATTTTTGAGTAAAAATTTATTCTGTTTGATTATATAAATGTTACATTAGATACCATTTTTTCGATATTGTTTTTTCATACTTAAATTAAATATATCATGAAATTAATTCTCTCTTGAGTAAAATACTCTATTAGAGAGGGACTTGGTGTAGGACTTCCCCCAACTTTGATTACTACACCTCAATCAATTAAGGTGAGATGTTTTATATCTATTTTTCTTTGCATAAACATATAGATGTTTTCAATCTCGTATAACTATTAGAATTTATATAAAATGATTATGTACCATATATATGATATTTATTTTTATATGTGTAAATTTTTTTGGATTTTTTATGTGTGTTACATGAACCTATGGGATCTCAAATGTGTTAAACATTAACTTGGTTTGAACACAATAAATTTGGAGAAGGAACATGATTCTAAAACAATTCATTATAAATACCCATTCACAAAATGAATAAAAGATTAAAAATAGGATCTGAATGATATTTAATAGGTTCTTATGCATGATATATATATATATATATATATATTCAATTGTTATGTATTTAGAAAAAACCCCATTAAAACTCGATTTTTGAGATTCCTCATAGTTCTCCACTTATAAAGCCCTCAATAATTTAGAATTAGTTAATGTAAAGAATGGATTCCCATGAATCAAATTGTCTAAGGAAAGAAAGTACTTGGTAAGAATTAATGGATAAGTGCCTTGGACATGACATTTTTTTATGATAATATGGATGATAAACACAAATGGTTAGGGTAACATTTTAATATAGTTGTCTGAATTAATATAATATATTTTCATAATTTTTTTTATCCATTTCTTCAATAAAAAATAATATATAACATTATTGAAAATTATAGACTTCCAGATATAGTCCTAGATTTTTAAAATACAAAAATCATTGTGGGTATTGTGAAATACGTATATTGGCTCAATAAATATATTTTATATATGGTGATATAATTTTAGTGGGATTAAATTTTTAAGGACTCCATGGTGGAACAATATAATACATAATAATCATGGATATGTTTTTATTTGTTTTAGGTTATCAATTGTTTCATGATAATCATATTTAGGTACCACATAGGTATAGGATATATTTTTTTCTTGATTAATATCATTAGATAAGAAGTGCTCTAGATGTGAAGCAATTAGTGAATCTAAATGTTAATGTTATAGAGGTCAATTTCCCCAAATCTAACTCATTGTTGTTGGATACTAGGAGTATATCACGTATTTATTCTTAAAACAAAAAATAATCAAATATTACATGTAATGAAAAAGGGTGAAGTAGACCATAATGCTGATAATAATGGTAGATATTATTCATTATGTTACAAAATAAATTATCTGAAATTACAATTTTATTCAACATGGGTATTTGAAAATTATTATTATGTTATTGTAATAGAAAAATTGATTTATGTATCTTGTTTTGGAAAGAATTATCATAACCATGTATTCGAATGAATCAAAATTCCAATGGAAATTGACATTTTTTCCTTTGTTTTGTGAGACATTTTACCAAATGGGCTTTGAAACAAAATTATGAGAGTTGGAACACATTGATGTGTATTTTTTGAAATTAAATTAATAAACATAAAATACAATGAAAATAATTTAATTTAAAATAAATAGGGAATGAAATTAAATAACTGTTTTAATAATAATATTATTATTAATATTTGTTTATGTTTTATGAAAAATCATAAAGTGTTATCCCTTACTGCATAGTGTGAAAGACACACCACTGGTCTCTTCTTAGCCATGTGACACACCCCCTCTCCAGATCTCTATTTGATCAAAAATTTCATGTGGTTCAATAACGATTCTCTCTTGATCCTCTAAGGTAAGACCACTATTCCATCCTCCTCCCTCGATTGGGCATTTTTTCTCTTCTCCAATGACCCCTATTGTGTTGAAGAACTTAATTCACTACTAAAAAATATGATTTAATAGTTATAGTATTTATCATCACTAGAAAGAACCGATGATATATGGAATATTGGTTAACGCTAAAGAAAGCACTGATAAATTTTACACATTATCTATGCCTCTTTTATCACATATAAAATTCCCAATTATTTGGGATTTATTTTTTGGGTAGATAAAGGCGAACCATTATCAATGAATTACTTTTTACACTCATAAAATAATCCCTTATTAGTTCTTTTTTATTGTAGACAATGGCTTGAATAAAGAAATTAAAATAATTTAAAAAAATAAAATAATAATTCATTAAAATTATGTTAAAAAATTTATTAATAAAATAATTATTTATAAAAATGAATAAATTGACTATACTATATATTAATTGTAAATATTAATATATAGTATTATATATATATGAAAAACAAAAATTAAACAAACAAAAATATAAAATATGTAAATTGAGAAAAATATCAAACATTTTATTAATTAAATGATTGTTGACAATGGAACTAAATAGTATATATATTATATATATATATATATATATATATTAATGTACAAAAATATGAATTATAAATAAAAAAATATTTATGCACTATATTTAGTTAATAATTCTCAATAGTTAAAAATTAATATGAATTAAAAATAAAGACAAATAGTATAGAGTAATTGACATATAATTGAGTGTCATTTTATTTCTCAATTCCACATAGATCGAATGTGTGTTAGATTGATTTAACATATACATAATTAATTTATTTTTATATATAATTTACTACACAAAACATATCCATTCATTCAATATTATTAACGTGTATTTATTTTAAATTTATTCAATCTTACTCAATTTCATCACGTATCCACATAAAAATTTATATTTATTAATAATGTTAAACAATATCTGTAAATAAATATTTAAAAATGTACATTCTATATTTATAAAATTATTAATTATTAATTATTAATAAATAAAAATTTTTAAAATAATTTATATAAATATAAATAATAAAATAAAAAAATTTAAATTATTATAAATAAATAGTTATATATATTTAAATTATTATTAAATTTATAATAAATTTACTAAAATAATGAATATATTTAATATATTCTTATTTAGATAGATTTATTAAATATATATATTTCTATATATAATGACAAATAAATATATAATGACATAAATATTTTTTAAAAAAATATTATAATTATAAATAAAAAATTATATATTTAAATAATTTTAATATTATAATAAATCTATTTTAATAAAGAATATTTTTATTATAATTATATTAATATATATTGATTTAGTGTATATATATTTAAAAATTAAATTATTTATATTTATAACTTTAAATCATTTATCAGCGCTTATGTAATAAGAACCTTCAAAAGAAATCATTGTCAATAATTTTTTAGAGCTGATAACGATGAGGACTTATCAAGGATAACAAAGAGTTGAGAAATGTAATATTCAACTGCACTAAAACATTATTGCTGATAAATTTGGATTTTATTAGTGTTTTTTTGTCCCTTGATAAAGATCTACCATTATTAGTGCGAAAAAGAGTAGATAGTTATGCCTTTTATCAGTGCTTAATTAATAATCACTAAAATGCACTCTTTATTAGCATATTTTTAAAAGTGATGATAAATGATTCTGGATCTGGTTCCCCCTGTAGCTGCTACAGTTTCTAGTTCTACCTCTTCAGGTGGTCATATGGAATCCCTATGAAGCACAACATTCCTAAAACAATGATTTAGATTAGTTTCCCCAATATCCCTTTACCTTTTCAAAATCTAAGAATTTTATGCATGTTATGGAATCACATTTGTAGATATTGATGTTATAATAATAGAAAATAGTCCGTTTATCACCCTCTTTCTACTCACATTTGTGTGGAAGTTGATGTCTCTATAGTTCTTATAGATTATATTTGAATTATAATAGATGGTTAATTTAGATGCAAGAAGGTTGTTTGTCTTGAATCATCATCGATTTCTATGGTTCCTATAAGAAATTAGATCATTCTATAGTAAAATATAAAAGAGTTGCCAAGAACCTCCAATGATAGCATATTTTTGATTCTGTATATAATGATAAGGTCTTCATGCCTAGTGTTGGTGAATGGTGGATGGGGAGGATTCAATTGAATGTTTATACTAACCAATGAAATGTAATGGTTTTTCAATGTGAGTATTAGGATGGAATTTCGTTGGTAAATCGAATCTCAAATCCAAAAAACACACTTGAATCACACAAACCAACTTCTTCTATTTTCTCAAACATCATTCTTCATCTGGTTTTAGTTTGGGTTTCAAAAAAAACATTGATATTTGGATCTAAGGGTCATGGATTTTCATCAACCTAGGGAGGTAGTCCTATGTATTCCTTTATAGGTTTTGATTTTCATTCTATATTTTTGTTTCAAGATCTAGAACTGAGGAATTTACTTTTTACATTGCAGGTTATGATTTTATTTCTATATTTTTTCTCTGGTTCTTATATACTCTTTTGATTTTATTTATGATCTGATTTTTGGCTGAAAATTGTTTTGGATATAATATTTTGTTCTGTTTAAAAAAAAATTTAACCAATTTGCCTCAATGTTGACATATATACCATAGCCTGCTCCATAATGTAAATATTTTCATCATTTCAAAATCTAAGTGAATTACCTCCATTCCACAAATAAACCGATTAAATAAATATTTATTCCACTATAAAAATAGTGTAGGATTTATATATAAAAACCATAAATGAATTTCCAAATTTATTTATATGTTTTGGGGATAGATGTTGAAAGTGTTAGTGTGTTTTTTCTATCTATTTGCGAGATATCTTGTCAATTTGTATTAATTCATTATGTTCTCTTCATTATGGACATCCATATAATCCCAAGAATGGGTCAATGTGTATTAGATAGCCTCTTAGAAACCATAGGGTGCTACATAATTTGATCCAAATTAAATAATTAATGTCATATAATTATATATATTATAAAATACTTTTAGTTGTACATTATATTAAGTATATATATATTTCATGTCAATATTAACATTTTAGGTCCATATATACATTTTTAATAGTATTATTATTTATGTTTAACTAACCAAAAAATTATTGTACACTCATGTTAATTTTAAAATAACATAATTAGGTAAATATATATACATTATATTGAAATAAATAAACATTAAAATTTTAAATTATTATATTTTATACACAATTACCCATAATAATAATTATACTTAATTAATAAAATTTAAAAATTATTTATAATAGTACCGTCTTGTTTCATTAGAAAAATAGTATTATATATATATATATATATCTAATAATATAGCATATATTTAAATAATTTTAAATATGATCAATAATTATATATATATATAATTATATTTAAATAATGATGAAAATATAATATATATATATAATATATGTTTAAATAATTCTTAGTTATAAAAATGGTCCATATTAAATTTGAGACATTTAATAATTATCCTCACATCAATCTGATGCACATATGGAAAACTCATTCCCAGTATTAATTTTAATATGTGTGGTCATTCCAACATGCCGTATAAAAGACTACATAAATTAGATAATCTATGAAAAACTATAATATTTTATTTTGAAACCAGAATTGAATCCATTTGGGTCCATAATCTCTGAGTAGGAGAAATGCATTAACCTGATAGGTGTGTCAGTCATGGATTTAACTAAGATATGGTCTATTTTAAATTTAATCCCTTTAATAATTTGGATAATTTTATTGATTTCTATGCTAATCATTTGAATTTTCATAATAATAAATTTTTAAGATTTATTGTGCTAGAATCACTTTGGATAATTTTGGATAATTGATATATTAATGACCTTACCGTTAAATTATAATTTAAATGGTTTTGATATTTTTATGATAATTATTTAGAACCCCGATTAATGCAATGATTTTGGTACTTAATATTTTAATTTGTCTAGTTAAATATTGTATTTTATAATAATATATCTGGAAGGATTGATTTTGTCCAAGTGATTTTTTATTTCGTAGATTTGGAACTTAAATGAAATCAATGTAACTAATTTTCAAGGGTTTCATGTTGAGGAAATTTTGAGTTTCTTTGGATATAACTCCTGTTTATTAGGGACTCCTGACATCTTGGTGAAATATATTTCCCAACCTGAGGGTAAGGAATAGAGGAACATGATGCTCGAGGGTTGATTATGTAATTATATTGGATGTCTGAGGACTGGAGGAAATAACGTGATATAGAGTTTTGATTGATAGGGCTCATGTTTGTTTTTTAGTCATGATAGATTATTTCATGATATTATATATGACATGAGGGATAGAAACATATGTACCCTATGGCTAAGTGTATAGTATATGATTATTTGGTATGTATTAGGAACAGATGCAATGATAGAAATTTGAATTTTTTCGATATGAATCAAGTTTATTGTGGAAATATGAGGGCTTTTTGTAAGTACTTTTATACCACCTGATAGCTAGGATCATTGGAACATGATTCCTGAGGGCATAAAATATGATTATATGGGATTTATTCATAACAAATACACATTCACATGATGCATGGGGTGAGATTCTGGATAGCATGTGGGACAAGGCCATTTTTTATGATGTGTTATTAGGGATTCATCCTCAATAGGATAATCTACCACAAATTGGAGTGATCAATCATGATATAGGAGGATATACCCATATAAATAGATATATGAATTATTCTGAAGTAGGTTGTATGGGATGGGGTACGATTTTGAAACCAGGACAACGTTTCTATTATTTAATTTTTTATCACTTTTCATTTATATTATGTGGTACACTATCATTTGTTATTAACTACAATAAATGGATCATGATAGAAACTATTGGTTCTATCTTATGGATATTTATATCTCACAACCTTCTTGGGTTGAATATATTTCTTGACTGATTTCTTGTTTGCATGTCTATGGATTCATTTCTTGTGCTCCACAGAGTACTTAAGAAATAAGGAGTACATGTCCAAGTTAGTGCTTGTGATGATCATGTACAAATTAATTGGGAATTTATTCTATTATTAAATTTTATTTCTATTTTTAATTTTAATTATTTATAATAATAGACTCATCTATCATACATGCATTTTTATAAATTTTCATTGCCAACTTTTAATCAGTTACTATATTTTTCTTCCACTGTCTTTCTTTAATTTATTGTTATATCTACACTTTGATGTTATTTATAATCTGATAAACCACTAATCTTATATGATTTATTGGTTATTTTATCCCCATATTACCATCAATATACCCTCACTACAAGTATGTAGCCTCTAGAATATGGAGATCCACACATGAGGCCATGTGGCGACCGGTCTAGTGACCATCATAGTTTTGAGCCTCACTAGGAATGTGTTGCAACTAGGTAAATAGTTGTGTTTAGGACTGATCACCCCACCCATTGGGAAACAACCAAGAAACAAGGGCCGGAATTTGTGTTCATGTTGTTTACTATTATAATGTATTATGAATTTACATTTAGTGAATGGTGTACATTCCATAGCTGATTAAATGATTATATTTGTAATAATTACCAATGTCCATAAATGGCATGGATGACATATTTCATTTATTATTATAGGCAATTAAGGATGAACATGTTTGGCATGTTCCCTGCTGTGTAGATTCATTATCAGTTTCTTTCAGATTTGACTATGTTCCTTGAATCATATGCCAAGATTTTTCATTCATTATCATTCCTTTATAAGATAAAATATTGGGTGTTTAATTTTAGCATGTTTTCCCATTATACAGTTATTATATTCCATGCATCATATTTATACAACTTGTCTTTCCTATTTAAATTCCATTCTTTTATCTCAATAATATTTTTATAAATGATTACAAATTTTTATGGAATTTTATCTTGTTTTGATATATAAATGGTTTTATGTGATAAATAATATTTGTTTTGTTGGATTAATTAAATAGTAGTTATTACGATGGGATACCATTTTCAATTTGATGGTGTATAGGAACAATATAATTTGGAAAAGTTAAAATTAGAAATCAAACCATCTTTGATCATTATATATATATTTAGAATTATTTTCAAAATGTGTAGAATGAAAAAAATTAAAATTATAATGTGAATTGTTTTTTATGGAAGGAGGAAAAAATCAAAACTATAAAGAGTATGGGTTATTTATGGATTAGTATATGTCCACCCATATAACTCATGTGGTATATATTAATATGTTATGTTTGAAATGGTTATAAGTGTGCCTTATATTTATTTATAAGGTAAAATAAATTTTTCAACATAAAAAATGAACAACTTTCCCCATTTTGGTCATTTGGCTGATGTTTCTGATGATATGACCTCTTTAAGTGTTTTTAAAAATTAAAAAATTAATAAATGACTACTGGATGTCATTCTGAAGAACCCAAGTTGGCTTCATGTGACCCTTATAAGTCACCTCATCAACTGAAAAAATAATTTATATGATAAAATACATTATTATGACTGGATATCATTAAATATTAAATTTTCAATAAGGACAGTGAATGAGACTTTTTTGATTTTCATTTCCCTTTTTCCAATATGATTTATTTCAAAAATTATTACATCATGCATATTTTTCAAATATTTTAGAATATTTAATGATTTCAATATGAATATGTTAAATGATTTTAAATTAGAACCTATGTTTTTTCATCAATTTGAAACCATCGGGTAAGTTTAGTATTATATTCACTTTGAGTTCCTTGGAATGGAAGCGGGAGAGTTTTTTTAGGATTCCTCATTTTAAAAATTGCTTAGATGAATGTCGTTGGATTCTAGTCACTTCTATTTTGTGTGAAAATGTTATATAAGAGACTCTTATACTCTCATTAAGGGCCAACCCATGGTATTTATAAACCATGAGTATAAAATTCTTTCTAATTTTTTGATTTTCCTATTGCTTGGTGTCATTCATGTGTCTTTTTACCTAATAAAACATATTTTTTAAAAATCAATCACAGGTCTGGATTGCTTACCATTAATAAGTTGACCCTTTTTTTGGTCTTGGGAATTGATCATTTCTCTATTAAAGTGGATGAGACGTTCCTTATGCTTTGGTAGTCGCTAAGTAAGTCACATGAACATTTTTTCTTTGTCAGTTATGAGTGACTTGTTATATCATCAACATAGATAATAGTTGTATGAGGAAATATGAAACTGAAAAAAAAATATTGTGCATGCCACTTATTAATTGAACTCATTGGAATGATAAGCCTATGTGAAGTTGATTTATTTCCCATTTGATCTCATGGTAGTATGCATTCACATACGTGGTGTATTTCAAGTTCAAGAAGATAAAATGAATCATTTGGGTTTGGTTAAATTGTTGATACTTATGTTTTTTAGTACATTGTTAGGTCATACCATAGTTTAGTTAATTGTGCATTAAAGGAACTAAGTTCATACTAATATTAATGATGACTCCCATGTCACTTGGTTTTTTCCATGCTGGTTATTTCAATTTTGTTTTAGAAGATATAATTTTTATGTTAATGTTAATATGATTATTACCTACTGTGCTTGTGAGTCACTAATATATATATCATCATTCGATGACTAGGAAACTCTTAAGGGGTGAGTTCCAAATTAGTTTTGGAGGTTATGTTCCCTTCCTTGTAGAAGGATGACAACCTACAAGGGAAATTGGAAAATGGTTTGATTCCTTTTAGTTTATTCATATTTGTAATGATCATGTATCCTATCTTGACGTCATCCATGATGAACTAAGAGATAATCTGTCATACGCCATGCTACAGTTTAAAATGATTTTGGATTTGTTTGGTTGGTTTCATGTATGGTTAATAATTGATATTGGTTTTTTCCTGAGGTGTCGTTAGTCCGGAGTGATACATGGGTTCTAAATCATGAATTCCTTGGATAGACTCTTGGGAACCCAACATTTCTTTTGAATTGAACGATATGATGCTTTAACTCTAGGATAAGTAAATGATTTGATATGGATGTCATGGAAATGTCCCAACATTCCACATATAATTTTTATTCTAGACTACCATAGCCTGGATCATCATAATTCAGTATAATTAATATGAGGACATCTTGGATTTTTTGTTGGTCTTCATGAATCTTTAATCAATTAAAATCAATTGAAGGAAGGTATATAATTCGGTGAATGTGTTATTGGTGAATGCAAGTGTAACGTCCCGAATTCGGAATCATCTCAACTGGTTCCCCATACCCAATTTCTCAAATGACCTCAAGCACATTTCCCCAAATGCCAGAGGCTTCTAACTTGTAGCGATGCCTAGGGTGTGATTGTGGGGAAACTATCTCCTCATTTGCAGAGTTTAAAATAGTTGAAAAATAATAACAATTTTGGAAACAATAAACAACATGCAATAAAAGTATACAACATAATACAGAAAGGTAAGATAACCAGAAGGCATATAATATCATAATGATGCAACTTGTTACATATTCCATGAAAGTAGGGAAAACTAGATACCCTACAATCATGTACAGTACAATATTACATTAAAACAATATAAAAATAAACAATGCAATAATGCAAGCATTGTCGTGGTCACAGGCTATCTAACTCCGAATTAGCAATAATGTACCTGTATAACGAACCATGCATCTATCGACACATACAAAAATATAGTTTTTCAAGCCTAAAAACATGAACCAAATAGGATGTGAGAGATAAATCCATGTTGGAAACCACCTAAGGTCTATGATTATCTATCAGTGGGTATATTCAGCAGTTATGTATAGTGATTAAATGCAAAAAACTAAGAGGTACTCAGAATTAAACAATCCTACAAGTACATGAATTAATTAATAGAGTTCAATATGTTCATTACCAATTTATTTACCCAAAGTATTTACCTCTTGGAATTCTACATATTCCCAACATTCCCTATAGAAATGTAAGAACAACAAAAGCCTCATAAGTCATTAAAACTATTATGTAAAGTTAGAATCAAATCTTATTCATTTTCATGGAAAACATGTCTCAATTCATTCCATTCAAATAAATATGTATAATCGGAGTCCATTCTTGAGTTTTTTAATTTGGGATTTAGGTATCACTATAGGTGTAATTCTACCAATATCATGTGATCCTGTGCTTAGTGGTCCAACTAGTGAGGCATGAGTGTCACTCTCAATGCTGGTATAAGATCGTGTGAGTCCATCATCGATGGTTGTACTAGGGAGCTCAAGGTATCACTCTATTTTTAATATATGGTTTCTCAATTTATTCGATCCCTTATGGGTCCTAATAGGGAGCCCAAGTTTAACTAATGACATATAAATCAAATCCCATCTAGTCCGTCTACGCCATTCTTAACTGATCCCATGCATCACCCAAGGTGAAAGGTACAATAGTCATGAGAGTATTATAACTACGTTCTTAAATGAACATATGTATCACCCAATTCTATTTTCCATTAACTAATTAAACTTCAATAAAACATTCCAATATTCTTATCAAGTAGAAACAGTACATGGAAAAAGGGGTAACCAAAAAAAATACATAAATAGAAATACTTACAATTATAACACTATTGAAATTCCTAACACCAATTATCATAATTTCTAAACTACCCTAAATGGGAATAAAAGGCATTCCCATAGACCTCCTAGGACGAAATGGAAAAACCAATTATCCAATGAAAACACACCCATGAGGTGGTTCTTAACCAAATAACGAAGAAAAGAAAGATTTAGTTCCTTGAATTCATTACCAAAATATCATTAGATAATATTAAGAATCAAATTCCTTTCAGGTAAACACCGTAAAAATGTGTATGTGGAATAATATCCCATATAAACACATCATAAATTAATGATAGGTAGGAGACCACCAACCTCATCATTATACGAAACTCCTTATCTAGCATAAAATTACAATTCATGCTAGAATGGTAGAGATTTATGAATCACATATATTTAATCAACCTAAAATTAATATTATGGGAACTAAAATCTCCATGAACTACTATAGAGAAATAAAGAGAACACATATTGGGTTCAAATTATACCTATGACGATTGATTCAGAGTTCGAATGATCAACAGGGAAGATGATGACGTTTCAACACTTCTCCTGAGTTCCCTAGGCATGCCTTCAATCCAAATGACATGAAAACGTGGTTACAGCCTGTTTTAATTGAAAAAAATCAAATTTCATGGTGTGTAATTCTATATACACTCCATGTATATCATTTTACTGGTCATTTGTTGGCTAACATACTCTGAATCACTTTCGATGGCATGTCTACATGACTAAATGACATGTACCAAGTTGTACATAGCGTGTATTATGATTTTTATTTTCCTTTTCGACATTTCCACACACCGTGTATTCATATCATACTTGTCTAATCTACATGGAATGTACTTAGGATTACATGTCGTGTAATCCTGGATCAGCCCGTGTGACAATATGATCACAATACATTTCAATTTTTTCTATTGTTTCCTAAATACAACACAATAAATAAATGAATAAAAGAAAATCATATCTAAATATAAGATCGAGGTTCTTACAAACTTCCCCTTTAACAAAATTTCCCTTCCAACGGTGGTGAAGGAATATTAAGGAGTAACTCTGAAAATTGATCACGTACGTCCGCCTCCCTCTCCAAAGTAACATTATATACTTGGTGATGCTGTCATAGAACATGTATGAGAAGAACAGATTTTCTCCAGAGTACATTTGTGCACCTGTCAACTATACAAATCCAATACTCCTCAAAGGATGCCTCAACCAGAATATCATCCTCCTCAGGATGAAATATGTGAGAAAGTTCTAAGTGGTAGCGGCATATATGAGATACATGGAAGACATCATTCAGAGAAAGGTACCTTAGACGAAACTGTAACTGATAGGCAACCGATCCGATTTTCTCTAGAATCTCAAATTGTCCAACATACCTTGGTGAAAGCTTACATTGTCTCCTGATCTGCTTATGACCCACCCTCGGTGTGACATGTAGAAAAACTTGATCCCCTACAATGAACTCTAAAGGTCATCTTTGATGATCAGAAACTGATTTCTGAATATAATATGTAGTATCCCTTATAATTTTAATTAAGAGGACCTATTTATATGTCTCCTACATGAGATGTGGTCCTTGCATAGATGACTCACCTACCTCTATCCAACACAATGGTGATCAGCATGGCCTTCTATACAAAGCTGCATATGGATCCATCTGATGTGTATCCTGGAAGATATTAATATAAGAAAACTCAACCAGGGGAATATTATTCCCCAATGATCACCCAATGTCGAGAAAACATGCATGAAAAATGTCCTATGGAACATGTATTGTACTATCTGACAAGCCATCAGTCTGAGGGTGGTTAGTAGTGCTCAAAAGCACCTGGGTACCATATTCCCGCAGAAAAATATTCTTGATGTGAGAATTAAAATGGTCTATACTATTAGAAATTATATAACAGGGGACCCCATGATATCATACCACCTCTCGGATATACATCCATATGTGGTCATCAACGCCAATGGATTCCATTATCAAAAGAAAGTGAGAGACCTTCATAAGCACATCAACTATGACCACCAAAATATCGATATCCCTAGGAGACCATGGTAACATCATCATGAAATACATTGCAACATCATCCAATTTACACTTAGGGATAGCTTAATGATGTAAAATCCCAGTCAACCACTGATGTTCCATCTTCACCTGCTAATAGGTGGAACACATCATAATAAAACTAGCTACTTCTCATTTTATAATCGACGATCAGTACTAACTATTCAAGTCACAATACATCATGGTAAATCCGGGATGCACTGCCCATGATGAACCATGAAACTTTGGCATCAGCTTCTCATGTATGTCCCATGGAAACTATACACGTCCATGGATATGAAGAATTTCATCATCTTCTATCATCCATACAGGAGGAGTGTTCTCACTTTCCACACTCTCCTGTAGAACTAGGCCTTTGGAATATGATAGCTACCTCCTCTACAATCTTTCTAGTAGGTTATAGGTAATATACAAATATTAATGATGTGTCTATCCCTAACTATCGTTCCCCTCCAAATGCATATCAGAGAACAAATCCATAATCTTCCACTCACCACTAGCCTCGTGCACTACCTATATTCATGTCGTCCTACTCAGTGTATCAGCCACTACATTTCCTTTTCTAGGTATATAGGAAATCACAAAATTGAACGATTGATGTTATCCAACCACCTTTGATGTCTCTGATTCAAATCACACTGAGTAAAGATGTATTTGAGACTTTTTGGGTTCTTATACAATACATAATTCAATCCCAATAAATAATGTCACCAACAGTGAAACACATGAATAAAAACAGCTAACTAGAGATCATGCATCAGTTAATTCCTCTCAGGTGGCCTCAACTACAGAGACCTGTATGCAACAACTCAGTCCCTCTACATTAGCATTACTCCCCACCCAATACCTTATGCATTATTGTACACAGTCTTACACTTGCCCAGCTCTAGAAATATCAAAATCGACACTGAAGTCAAATGTCCCTTCAACTCCTGAAAGGCTATATCAGAAGAATCTGACCACTCAAACATCACACCTTTCTTAGTCAAACCTGTCATCGGCACTACTAATCGTGAGAAGCCTTGTATGAAATTCATGTATTAACTAGCTATCCAAAAGAAACTCTGTACCTAAAAAACGTTTTTAGGATGGTCACTGGTCACTAATTCTCACAACTTCTATGGGTCCACTACTACACTAGTCTCTGTGATTACATGACCCAATAATTGAATCTGATCTATCCAAAATATTAATTTTGAGATTTTAGCATATAATTGATTCTCTCTCTGTGAATTCAAAATAATCCCAAAATTTTTAACATGGTCTTGTCGATTATAAGATTATACAAATGTACCAACCATGAAAACCACCACAAAAGGACCTAGATAAAGATAGAAAACTTGATTCATCTTCATGAAAAAAACTACTAGCGTGATCATGTTACCAAATGGAATAACTAAGTACTCATATAGATCAAACCTACTATGAAATGTTGTATCGGGTATGTCTACAGTTCAAACACATATCGTATGATATCATGAACTAAATTCAATAATCGAGAGCACTTGATCTCCTCAATGTTGATCAAATGTGTCATTTATCTATGGAAAAAGATATAGGTTTATAACCATCTATTGTTTCAATTTCATGTCATCCCAAAATTTCATTAGGGTATTATATGCCTTTTTCACATAAAGAACAGGTGAACCCCATGGTGATGTACTAGGATTTATAAAACCCTTAACATCCAGACCATCCAAATACCTCTTGAGCACTTGCAACTCTATTGTGGCCATACAATTAGGAGGAATCAATATTAGTTAAGATCCTAGAACATGATCAATAGTGAAATCCACCTCTATGACCAGACGCATGACTAAGAAGTTTTCTTGGAAAACATCCCTAAAATGATCAATCACTAGAGAAAAATCTAAAAGACAAGTTCCCTAATCATCCAGATATATCCTTGCAATTTGGGTTGTAATCCAACCTTTCCTATGAATATTTGGTCATGCTCGGCTCACCTGAACATTCAATTCACCCTTATGTAGAAACTATCTTCTCCATGGTGATGTGAAACACACCATCCAGTGTTATCAGTCAAAAAAGGAATGAAATGAAAAAAAATAGTCCATTTCGATAATGACATCAAATCCCATCATCCATAAGACATAGAGGATTCATAGAAAGTGGAACCCACCAGTCTCAAGGGGGACTCCTTGCATTGATGAACACCTGACACACTAACCCCTAATGGAGTTTCTAGCATCATAACATTAGAATAAATATAAACATAGATCCCAAGGACATCCACAACAGCCATATATCTAATACTATGAGTATCAGTAGAATAAAAAAGTTTCGATGATAAAATAGAGGTGTCTTGAAAAGTACCTCTAATAGTAGAAGTTCTATGATCCTTCCCTTAATGGGTTTGTTTCACTTCATAAGCATGGCATACACTATGGCCCTAAGAAACGGCTTAGATAGCCTAAACAGACCCACCCTTTTGTAGCTATGATCCTGGGGTATGGCTACAATGGCCACAACCACCACCTTGGCTTAAGCGCTGTAACATATCTAGTTTTTAGATTTATGAGAAGAGACTAACCTTTATCGATCATACGGAGTTTAAATAGTACCTCTCTCAGAAGACACTGGTCGAAATGTCTTACAGAAGAACTGTAGATGGGCCATCATGTAGTAATCTCGACACTCAATTGAGTTCTTTGGGCATTGGGGCCTCGTATGCCTCGACCAACCTCACTAGTAGAACCTCACATGTTTACCAGAATAAGTATTATAACTACAACTATCACTGTGATAGAACTCTACATGAAGCTTCTTCTTTCTAGTTGAGAGAGTACATGAAATTGTTGTCGAACCCCCTAGCTCGCACCACTAGTTTCCCGTAGATTGTTCTTGGTTATCAATGCATGATTCATGATAGAAGGGACAAAAGGAAACCTGAATACCTTCACCTATGATCAGATGTCAAACAAGTGTCCATCCATGAATCAAATATATTTCTATTCATCATTATCCATTAGAATAGGTTCAAGATGATGAACCTGAGTAAACTGGGATGAATAGTCCAAAACTAATAGTGTCTACCTTCTCCAGGTGCATGAACTCTCGAGCTCAGTCGACCCTAATCGTCTCAGGTAAATAATATTCATAGAAGGACGCCTAAAAGTTTTCCCATGTCATATCCTGATGACACCTTTCTTGAGTGACAACACCCCACCATCTCTTGGCAGAATCTTGCAGCATATATGTTACGAGCTTTACCCTCCTATTATGAGGAATGTCCGAATGATTGAAGATATTCAACACTGATTCTAGCCATGAATCTGTATCCTATTTTACACCATCCCATGAAAATGTAGGCAGATTCCGATGCTATAATATACGCGTCATATTTTCTATATATGTGGAATCCTATGGTTCTCCCTGAAATGTATGCAAAAACCATAAAAATCATTCATGGAACATTGTATTTATACCTACATCCAGTATAAAAACAGGTGCTCATTAGCTGTCTCAACTGAAGGTTCCATAGACAGTCCATGGCCTACCATTTTTTAGCATGATCATTATCACTCTCCTAGCATACAACTCATGGTCTTCATGTCGGCATGACTCAACATGGTCAAGAACATTCCTTACTTCTGGTTCATAATCAATTTTTTTCATTCATGTGTGCGAATAAAAAAAGAATAAGACCATCAATGTTTAAAAAAATGGACTACACAGTGTGTATAAAGATTACACAATGTGTACCTTTAGGCTCTTACATGGTCATATTCTCTCGTTGACATAACATTTATCAACCTGAAGTACACAGAGTATTCCATGGGTACATGACATGAACACAGGTCTATCATCCTGGCCATGTACTCCAACATGGCCAAGTCCACGAAGTATCTTACTGTGTAGGATACATGATGTGTACCAATGGTACACGACATGTTCAGAACAAAATTCAATAGCCGGTGTTTCATCCCACACATCCAGTTACACGGGTATACACTACATTGCATGTACACAAGGTATACTGTGTGGTATTATTACAACATGGAACATCATCTCTTCCAATCTGGAATGACACACGTCATGATAGGCTAAACTACCTGACGTGGATACTATATTTTTTAGCATAGAAACTCCATATTTCCAAAGAAACTGTTGTCTAGTAGAAAATCCTACAAGTGTGATGCCTAATTCCGATCCATGAGGGCCTATACTCCCCAAAAATCAATGTATGAAACACAATAATAACCTATGTCAAAAAAATTCTACAAAAAATTTCATCCAATTCAAACCATATATGTAACAATTTCAATTAAAATATACATTCCATTAGTGTGTCATTGACCAATTAATAAGGGCCCATACACTATATAGATTTAATGATGACAACACACAATTATTTATCGGACCCCACATACACAACAATAAACACCACTATCATGTTAACTATCACAACATCTTTTAGTAGATAATGCATCCTAGATGTCATGAAAAAATGTATGGAATGTGATTCTAACATGTTACTATATGATGCAGAGATGGCATACCCTCATCTCATTGGGTTGCAACAAAATATAACCACAATAATTTCAATAATAACATCAAAAAACAGGTGTGCTACCCAATGGTGAAATATAATCAACTGTAATAGCTCAAATACAAAAGAACATTTTAATTTTAGGAAATTTGGATTTTCCGTATACACAGGGTAGCTACTCCTAGGCACAACTAAATACAAAATTTCATATTGTTCATCTTCGAGTCTATTGTTTAAAAATTTGAATGACAGAAGAGAAAAGAAACACTTCTGATAAAACATTGTAACAACCCAAATCTGGAAGCCACTCAACTGGTTCCAGGTACCTGGTTGGACACATGGCCTCAAGTGCATTTCCCCAAAATTCCAAAGGCTGCCGACTAGTAGTAAGGGAATATGGATAGATAGTAGAGAACCTATTCCCTCATTAGAAAACTGTAACATAGTGGAATAAATAATAAAATCTTAGGAGGAAGTAAACATTTTTCAACTGATGTATAAAATGGAATAATGAAAGGTATGCTAACCATAAGGTATATAATATCAGAATAATGCAGCAAGATGCATGTTTTAAGATAGCAGTGAACACAAGATACAGTGTTATCAAGTACAGTTCTATACTAATGTAAAAATACAAAATAAAACATATGAGAATAATAATCCTTGGATTGGTCCCATACTCTCTTGATTCTAATCAGTAATCATGTACCTATATATAGAGCCTTGACCATATCTATACCAATATAAATATAGTAAGTTTGGTTCCAAAAACATGACCCAAAGAGTGTGTGGGAAATTAATCCCAAACGGAAACTACCTAAGGCATATGGCAATATGTCAGTTAGTATATGATGTGGTTTTTTATTGTAATGAAATGATGCAAAGTTGGAGGTACTCATATGTAAACAATCCTACATGTACCAAAATTCATTTATATTGTTTATTATGATCATTAGAAATTCAATTTCCTGATGTATTTAAGTATTAGAGTTCTACATAAGCATAACATTCTCCATAGAAAAGTAAGAACAAGGGAAGTCTCATTAGACCTTCTAAAAAGTAAGTAATGTATTAATCCTTGCTTCCGCATTAGCTTGGTAGATGTTCCATAATTAATTCCATTCCATCATTATGTATAACCAAAGTCTATTCTGGAGATTCCTAACTTGGAATTCATATATCACTATATGTGTAATTCTATAGACATCCTACTACTCTTTCCTCTGTGGTACTACTAGATTTCCCCGAGATTCACTCCTGATGCTGGCATAAGTTCATGTGTGTCCATCCCCAGTGGTCCCACTTGGGATCCCAAGGTATCCCTATATGTGTAATATATGTTTATGTCAATTTAGTTTATCCCCGGTTGTCCTACTAGAGATCCCAAGTGTCAATAATGACATATAAATCAAAAGCCTCTCGAGTCCTTCAGTGGCATTCTAAAATGAACCCCTCAATCACTCAATGTTCACAGTACAATAGTCAAGTGATTCCATTCATAACATTCTAGGCTGAACCCACATATCACCCAATTCAATTTACTATATTCTCATTAAAATTCATTAAAAAAATCCAAATTTCATTAAAAGTTAAAATAATTCATGGATAAGGGGAAAACACAATCCCAAATCCATAATCATAAATACATACAAATCTAAGTCAATTGAAATTCCAAACAGTATTGAAACTCATTTTAAAAAAACCCTAAAAAGTAAATGAATCCATTCCTAAAGACATCTTTGGACGAAACCGAAAAACATATTATCCAAGGGAAATGCACCTGCAGGGTGTCCCTTAACCAAAAAACAGTAATAAAGCAGTTTATTTTATTTAATTCATTACTAAAATAACATTAGATAACAATAAGTCACAATTTATTTTGAAGGAAAACCCCTAAACATGGTCTTGCAGCACAACGATGCATGTAAAAAAACTCAATAATTAATGATAGGCATGAGATCACCTATATCGTCATAGTATGACTTTCCTTATCCAGCATCAACTTCTAATTCAATATAGAATCTTAAAGATCTACAAAACATGGATATTTACTCAACATTAAATAAATTTATCAAGAAATAAAATCACCATAAATATTTTTAGAGCAATAAAGAGATTATGATTGGGTTGAAACTAGATTGATGTTGATTGATTCGGAGTTCAGAAAGTCAACCAGGAAGAGGTTGATGTTCCGGCGCTCCACTTGAGTTCCCTGGGAGAGCCTTTTATCCAAAAGAAATAAATATGTGGTTACTACCTGTTTTATTGGAGAAAACAAATTACATGGCATGTTATTCTATACACATGCAGTTTATATCTTTTTACTATTTATTTGGTGGATGACTTCCATGGAATTACTTTCCATGACATGTCGACATGACTACAAGGCATGTACCAAGAAGTACATGGTGTGTTGTTGGATTTTACTCTTTTCATGAAAACATACACACACAAAATGTATTCCCATTATACATAGTAAAAATACATTCATGTACTTTGGATTACATGGCGTGTAACCTTAAATAATCCCATGTGACAATATTATCGTAGTACTTGTATAATTTTCCCTTATTTCCTCTAAAACAACTCAAAGGAAAAACAATAAAAGAAAACCATACCAAAATTTAAGAATCGTGTTCTAATAAAAAGATACCTTAAAAATATGTCTTAGTTCATTTACAATGTTTTTGGTTGACTATGGAGAGCTTCTAGATAGTGTTCAACCAGAGTTGGATCACCTCGTGATTTCCCCTGTTCGAAGAATACGCTGGTTGATGAACCATTTTAAGCATGTCTTCTGGTGAAGATGAGTGTGCTATGTGCCAGCCTGGGCCTTTCATGAAAAGAAGCATCAACATGTCAATATGAATTTGACGTGGAATCGACTATTTTACGATTTCAAAAATCACCCCAGGAGCATTGCTAGAGTTTTTAGAGGAGTTTATTGTGATGAAATTACAATGTTAGATGATCATATAGATCTATATTTTCCCCTTTCTAATGTAAAATCCTATTGTGGGGGGACATTTGGATAGATGTTTAATGAGATTATGATGTAATCATGTCTCTAACTAAATATTCTCATGTTAGCACCATCTCAATGTCTTTGTTGGAAAACAAATGTCGGATAAATTTATGATGACTTTTGTTCCATATGCACATATTAATTCTTCGAGGTACGTTGGGTGTTTTGAAATGAAACATGAACATTTCAAAGATACTTCATGACCTTTGTATGTTCATTTATGTTTTAATTATTCCTTAAGGATTCATGGGGATGATATTTTATAAGGTGGGGAGGTTGTAGTAACATATATTTTTTAATCAGATAAAAATATAAAATAAATTGAATATTTCATTTAATGTGTAGGATATCTGAGAAAATGCGCCTTGGAATTTTATTCTGAGATTTTAAACATTGTGGGGTGATTTTTATAGAATTAAATTAAAATTAAATTTAAAATAAAATATATGAAAATAATTTTGGATAATGATAATGAATTTTTACTATAATAATAATAATAATATTATTATTATTACATTATCTTTTATAAAAAACTCTTAAGGGGGTGACCCTTACACCATAACATGACGCACAACCACCCTATGGATCCCATTGGCCACATGATGCTACACCCTCTCCAGCTCCCTCATTGATTGAATATTTCACAACGTTCCTTCATGATTCTTGCTCACCTCTCTGTGGTAAGTCACCTCTTCCTTCCAAATCACTTGATTGGACGTTTTTTCTCTTCCCATATGTCCCCCAACAATGTAGAAAACCCTAAATTTATGGATAATCTGGTGTTTTAGTTTTTTATGCTATTAGGGGGTGAAATATGTCTCTTGGATCTCCTACTTGCGTGTTTCGATCTTCTCCACAAGTGAAGTGGTTGAGAGTATTTAGGTCCACATTTCATCAATTTCTATTAAAACTTCATTTCTTCTTTATTGTTTATGAATTTCATATTTGGCCTTTTTTTAGTTCCTCATATTTTTACAAAAGTGTGTTGGACTATTCCACATTGTTTTGAGTCGCCATAGTCAAGGGAAATATACAACATATACATAGCTAGGAATACATATATTTATGTTCCCCTATTATATTTTTTTTTCTCCATGGGAAATAATATATCTATAATGACTCAAAAACAAACATGATCCATATCATGAAAAACTCTATATCACATTATTTCTTCTAGTCCTCAGGCATCCAATATAATTACATACTCTACCCTCGAGCATCATGTTCCTCTATTCCTTACCCTCCGGTTGGGAAATATATTTCACCAAGATGTCAGGAGTCCTCAATAAACATGATTTATATCCATATAAAATACAATTTTCATCAACATGAAACCCTTGAGAATTATTTTCATTGATTTCATTTATGTTCCAAATATAAGAAAGAACAAATCACTCGGCCAATATCAATCATTCCAATTATATTATTATAACATATAATATTTTACTAGTCAAATTAAAATATTTTATACCAAAATCAATTCATCAATCAGGGTTCCAAAACATCATCAAAAAATATCAAAACCATTTAAATTATAATTTAATGGTATGGTCATTAATATATAAATTATCCAAAATTATCCAAATTGATTCTAGCACAATAAATCATAAAAATTTATTATTATGAAAATTCAAATGATTAACATAGAAATCAATAGAATTATCCAAATTATTAAAGGGGTCAAATTTAAAATAGACTAACTCTTGATTAAATCCAAGGCTGACACACCTATCAGGTGGATGCATTTCTCTTAATCAAAGATTATGGACCCAAATGGATTCAAATATGGTTTCAAAATAAAATATTACAGTTTTGCATGGATTATCTAATTTATGTAGTCTTTTATATGGCATGTTGGCATGACCGAAGATATTAAAATTTATACTAGGAATGAGTTTTCCATATGTGCATTAGATTGATGTGAGGATAATTATTAAATGTCTCAAATTTGAGAAGTGTTATAAGGTATTCATCCTAGATAGTGGAATATAAAAGTGATTTGGTTGAATTAACTGGATTTAGTAGGGCTACCCACATAGATATATATTCTTCTTAGGCCAAAACAGGTGGTATGGTAAGGGTTTCCATTTTGGAACCCAAACTAAGTTTCAATTAATTAAGTTTTATCACATTTCATTTGTACCACATGGCACACAATAATTTATTATTAATTGCATGAAATTGATTGGACTAGTAACCATGTGTTCTATCCTTTTGAGATTTACATCTCATATCCTACTCAGGTTCCATATGGTTCTTGAGTAGACATCTTGTTCTTGGTTTTATTGATTCATTGCTTGTGATGTGCTGAGTAATTAGGAGCTATGAAGCATAGGTCCAGGATTGTACTCAAGATTCACATTGATATATTCATTGGGATGTTATTATTTTGATGCACTATATTGTGATTGGTATTGATCATTATTTATAATTGTTACATCATCTATCATAAAATCACTATTGTAAGTTGGATTTTTCCACTTTTATTTAGTTATTTTATTTTTCTTCAAAATGTATTCTTTATTTTATCACTACTTCCACTAATTTATATTATTTGTTATCTAATAAAAAGATCTAATACATTTATCTATATGGTATATTCTCTCCATATTACCATCAATAGATACTTTCTACTAGTCAGAAACCTTTTCTGTATGGGGATACTCTCTTGAGGCCTTGTGGCGACTAACACAACCAACATTTTATTGTTTATCTTGGTAGAAGAAGTTATAAAAATGGATTCTTATTTACTATTATTATTATTAAGATTTGATATATATATATAAATATATAATAATTAAATGTTTTTATAGTGTATCTAACATATAAAATTAATCTTAAACCACCCACAATATATAGTTCTTTAAATATAATCTCATTGATACATTGCAGAACATGCTACACTGAATCTATGTGAACTATAATATATTATACCAGGTAATTATATTATTTTATATAATGTGAAATGTGCAATTTATTCAAATTATGGTTATATATATTTTTTCTATTAAACTAAGAATAATTTAAAATAAAATAAAATATTTTCGGAAAAAATATATTACTTCTAAAAGATAGTTCAGCAGTGTTTTTTGCACATTATTTAAAATTTCATTTTACTACATTAAGAAACATTATTGGATAAAATAAAATTTAATTTTCGAATTTATAATATCAAAATTATCTAATATTGAATTTTCTGTAGAATTTTTGAAATGATTCATTTTTTATCAATAGTAAAATATTTTGAATTCTAATTCAAAATATATTTTTAATTTTATTTAATATAAAAATAAGTTGTTAATTAGATTTAAATTACAATTTGATAAATTATATATCTGAAAATTAAATTTTATCCATTTGAATCGTTTTCATGTTTAATTTTGATATAAATACATTTTAATCTGTTGAACACTTTCTCCTTGAAAACATGTTTTCTCATTGTGTCTTGGAAATTAATTTAAAATTAAATTGTACTATATTTGTGAATGAAATTTTGAAAATGGACTATAATTTGGAATCATAATAATTTATATAATATAATAAGTCTAATTTAATTTTTGAAAAAATTTAATAATGAAAATAATATAAATTATTTACCTTAGATGAGTTAAAAATTAGTTTACTGAGTAGTCAAACTATGAGGATAACGGTTAATAATGACATGAAACTGGGAAAAATATTATTTCATGAAAATAATACCACATAATACACAATATTATTGAAAATAGGGATATTTGGATTATTTTGAAATGGGAATTAATTTACAAATTTGGATTTTTTTTGTAAATTTGAATGTTATTTCAAAAAGGTTTCCCTTTCCCAAATATATAATGGGAACTCCCTATCCTTATTTATCCGCACATATAATGGAATCAATCTTGAAAACCCACTAAAACATTATCCTCCAACATCCTTATTCAAATTCTAGAGCTCCAATTCTACCTAAAAGTACATCCCTAGGGTCTTTAATAGGTGACCCAAATGAGGTTTCTCTTGGAGGAGGTAATAACTTTAACAAGTCATTCATTTTCATTGTTATTATTTTCAAAACTAAAATATGTTCTAACTCATAAAATATAATAAAACATTTATTCAAAATATATTTTAGTGTAATTATGTTTTATGATTAAAAATTATCCATATCCACTTCTAGCAAATGGGAAATGAAATCCACGATCATGTGTGTTGTGGACTACCTCCTCCTGAACCAATTAGTTCAATTTCCATTACCACCATTCAAGGATGGATATAATGTTGAACAATACAATAATATATATATTATTTATGATATTATTAAACATATTTAGTTTTAATATAACTTATACATTGTTATAATCTCTTCCATATTAAATATGACAATGTCGCTCGTGTGTGTGGTGGAGTACCACCACACAAGTTGATGTGAATCATTTTTCACTTACACATTTCATGGATTATAATAATTAAGAAATTATTAAATATTATATATATATATATATGAGATTGTATTTATTTTTAAAAACTAATATATCACACAATTTTTTACCCTTTAGCTTGTTATGATAATTATATCATCACTCATTCGTACATACGACTTACTATCTCCAAAAAGAGATGCGACTCATTATCCAGGCATATATTTTTAAAAAGATTATAATAATATAAATACTGCTTAGATATTATATTTATACATTTTATATCATTATGGAGATTAATTAATTATAACTTATGTAAAATAGAAGGAATATTCATTAGAAAATACGCATTAGAAAACAATGAAATTTACACCTAACACAATAAAAGTAAGGAAATATTAATAGAAAATGGGTGGTAAAATATTTTTATAGGATCATATATGATATTATAAATATGAATATGGTTATGTAATACATTATTAACATGACTAAAACAAATAAATTACAGGATAAATCACATTCAATCAAAATGAAGAATGAGGAAATGGATTCCACCCCAATTTCCATTCATTGAAGAACATCTATATGTTAGGAACCAATTTACATTACATGATTTATAAACATCCCATTCCAAATATGACATCAATAATACATAATAAATCATTGTATTTTGTGTTTTAATTTTTATTTTTTCATACAAGGGTATTTTACATAAAATTTCCCTGGTGGTAAAGAATTTCATTACATGATTTATTTTCATTAGGTTATATTACATCTTCTTTATATTTTTTATTATAATATTATTTGTATAATTAAATTTTATTTTAATATATTTTATTTAAAATTATTTTATTTGTATATATTGTTTATTCAAAAAATCGATTCACTTAAGAATTATAACATCAATGCTTTGATTTTTGTGTGGGTTTATTTCACAATTTCATTCTTGTCGAGATTATTTATACTTGAACATCAGTTGAAGGAAATTTTTTCATCCTTGACTAATTAAAATATATAATTTTATCATACTCTAGTTATTCCTGATATTTTTATTTAACGGTACCATTTTTCACTCAATGTTACATAAAAATCATGAGAAAATACAACTAATAAAATCTGACATCTTTTCTATCATTGATCCTCTATTTATTTTCGTCCAACAACCATATTTTATTAGAATGTTTTCAAAAAAATTAACAAATTTCAGAATGAATTATTTATTATATTTGTTTCAAATTTATATTTTAAGTAAATATTTTTAAATAGATCTTCATTTCATTCTAAAAAAATTCCTGTTTTGAGTTTACAGAAATGAAGAATGAATACTAGTATTAACTTATCCAACATTTACATAGTTTTTGGCATTCATGACAACCAAAATGGTTTAATGATTAATGTAAATGTTTCAAATAATATTTCCACCTTAATTTATTTTAAAAATTATTTTGAACAGATAGTTTTCAAAAGATTTTATCAAATTGAATATGATATTTTTCTCTGAACTATTTTTAAAGATATTATAAATTATTTCTATTTGTAAATGAAGGAAACATTATATTATTACTATGATGGGTATATATTATTTTTATATAAATACATTTCATCTTCAAGATGGTTTATGACCATCATTAACATATAAAATATAAAAAATCACCACCTTGATTCATTTTTTTTAGTCATTAACGTTCAATTTTATTGTTCACTTCCATGTCGATATTAAATTTCCATAAAATATAAATATTTTTTATCATGAATAGGTTTACAACATAAACTATTTATATTTTCTACCTTGGGTGTTTTATAGGGAGTTTTTTTCAATGTAAATATTAATAAATTAGTGTTTCTTACAAATAAATATATAAATTATGATAAACCACATTGTACATGAATTAAATAAATTATTCTATAAATAGTGAATGAATTGTGTTACACTGCAAAAAATAAAAAACAAGAACATTACATTTGATAGAATATCTAACACCAAACATTGATTTTTTCTTAATTTAAACACAACACTATGTTTATCATGCATTACACCCAATGTTTTTTTATCTTGCGTTATACACAACACTATGTTTATCTCATGTTACATGCATCACTTAATATTAATTAAATTGGAAATACTATGACTATATTATAATAATAGGAAAATAATATTCGTTAAATTGGACGGGATGAATTCTAAAAATAGAATTTAAAAATTATTATTATATATTAAGTATTAATTAAATATTAATCCTTCAAAATAAAAAAAATGATTCATGAAAAATAGTATTTTTCTCAAATATGCTTGAATCAGGCTTTCTGCACATAATTAAAAATAATTTCTTTTTTTTGTTAAATTTTAATAAAAATTAAACTAAATTGATCAAATAATAATATTGAATTTATTATTTTTTGAGTTTTTTTTATAATAGGTTTGAATTTTTTGATGAATAGTTTAAAATAGAGAATTGTATTTGAGATCCACCTTTTAATTTAAATTATTTTTATTTTAAAACTAAAATATATTGTTTAATAACTAAAATTAGTTAAATTTATTATAAATGAATACAATTTGATTAATTTAAATCATTTTAATATTGAATATAGCTTTGAAAACATTGTACACTTTTGAATATATTCACTTCAAAACCCCACATTCTTATCACATTTGTTGAATTAATATTAAATTATAATTTCCAATTATATGAATTACATTTTCAAAAATGGATTCTATATTTGGAAATAAAATAATTTATAATATAGAATTTGGTAAAATTAATTTTTGAGTAATAATGAATATTGATTGTAGTAAAAATTAATTATCGAGGCTAATAAAAAAATTGGTTTACTTTGGGTTAAACTAATAATATATAGTAATAAAGAGAAATAAACATTTATAAAAAAATTTATGACCATATTTAAACCATTAAACAACTAAGGTTTTATATTTGAAAATTTGGATCATTTATTCATTAGAGTAACTTGGTAGCACTTATTTATCTTCTAAAATACCAAGTGTGTCCTCAACCCCAGTAGTAAAGGGCCATCCCCTCTCCTCTCTATATGACACATTAAAAAATCATTATTTTAGAAAATACTGACTAAAATAACTACACTAATATATTTCCATCATCCAACTATCATATTTTTTTCACAATGTATACCACTAGAAGGATTTAGTGAAAACTTTAGGTGGTTACCTGATGAAGTGGTAATGTTATTTCAACATGACTCTTTATTTTATTTCATTCTCAAAATATAACAAATTTAATTAAACCATGCTGATATAATAAACTAAATATATTCTGTATTGTAGGATGTTTTTTATAAATATTTAATGTCCAAAAACAAAGTCTACTTCCATGAAATTGGTTATCAAATCATCAATCAATTGTATGAATAATTACCTCCATACGAACAAATGTCGTTCATTTTTTCATTTATGACATCATACGTGTACATGTAGATTACTACCATCAAGAAGGGATGTGACTCACTTTTCATCACAAACCCTAATTTATGAAATATATATTTATATATATATTGATATATATATATTATATTATTATTATTTTTCATATATTATATGGTGTTTATATATTTTCTATAATGATCATTGAAATGTGAATGTAACTCATGTGCACGTATAACCTACCCTCTCCATGATTCTAATATGCTTCATTTTTCATTACCAAATTTCATGATTATTTATAAATTTAGAATTTATGTAAAATAATGATAATTATTTATTTATTATTATTCTTGAGATAATTTAATGACATAATATTCTAAATAAATAGATCTTCTATGATAAAACTCTGATGAGAAAACAAGGCTATTGAAACTCGAAAGAATGAAAATAATGAAATATTATTATCAAATGGATGGTAAAATGATAGAATATTATCATATATGTTATTATAAATCATAATATGGTTCTCATGTAATTAAATAACATTTTTAAAACCACTAAATATGACTATAAATAACATTAAATAAAAAATAATTTTGATTTAGTGGATTTATTAGCTTAATTTATGTTCATTGGGTTAATATTTATTTCAATGTCTATGTCGTTCTAAGATATTGGGTACAATTAATTTTTATAAAATCATATTGTATTTGCATGTTATTTATACTAATTTATAATGCAACCACATAATAAATACATTGATTAATTACCATGTCAATGTTATGATCATTTTAAAAGATTATTTCACAATATCATTCAAATTGAGATATCTTACTAGTGAATTCTAGTTAAAGGAAATTATTTTAATGAATTCCTTATAAACAATTTAATATTATTCAAATAAAGTTATTCATCGTATTTTCTAGTAATATTAAATTTTTTACTCATTGGTAATTAAAATAATTGTTTAAAATTTTCAATCAAATCAATATTCATTTCCATCTTTGATCAAGAATCGGTTTTCATCAAAAACAGTATTTTCTAAAAATATTTTCAAAATATTTTTTATCATTTTTCATATAATTTATTAATTTAATTTTGTCTCATTTTTACTCTGTATAAATTTTTTCCAAATAAATCATATATATTTTAAAAATTATTTTTTTTCTTTTACATAAATGTGAATAGAATATTATTTACATTTAGCGATCAGGTATATTTCCTAACCATTTTATAGTGAAAATTGAATATTACTTTTAGATTTTATAGAATTTAACTAATATCCCAATTTCATCAACATAACTTCCTAGAATTTTTATTTTTCATTTTTACAAGGAATATTTTTAATGTTAAATGTATTTTATAGTGAATTTCAATGAAAATAATTATTTAAATGATTATCCCAAGGAGAATAATATTTTCTCTATGAATATATTTTAAAAAATATATATAATTTATATTCATTAATGAAGAAAACAATTTATTCTTCTTCCAATGGGTATATTTTTATATCATCCTTATTATTCCTCTATATGTGTTATTAATATTTTTACCAAGGATATTATTGACATTAACTATCTTATTTCATTTTTAGTAATTAATATACTGATGAAATATTAACTTCAATGTTACAATTAAATATTAAATTTAAACTACATATCTTTATTATATTCATTAATATTATATTTCTTAAAGCATATCTATTTTTTTGATACAGTCTCCACTTTCGCTATTATTTTCTTAACTAGGGAAATAGAAATAAAATATATATTTTAATCAATTTTGATATTTTATATTATAGTATATGGATTCATGAAATAAAGAAATTATTAGATATAAGAAAACTTTTCGGATTATTTATGATAGGTGGGGACTAGAATTATATAGCCCATCGATGCATTAGTAGGTCTCATTAGAAAAAACTATGTTAAACCAAGATTAAATTGGCTTTTTAGTGTACTAAATTGTCATATGAAAGCTTTTGATGGTTGATTTTTCATGATTCCTAAGATCATGGAATCTAATAATTTATCATTTTATTCTGTAACACCCCAGGTAAATAAAGAATATGAAATTTTAATATTTATCCCTATTTGTGGAAAAAATGACAATATTAATTTAAATGGTACTCTATGCTCGATGGCTTACCCAATACGCAACAACGAGTTCCTTTGAAATCTTACGCCGCACTCTAATAATAAAATAATAATATTTTAAATAGTAGTTAACACATAGCTGTTGTATTAGCGGGAATGAATATAAATAACTAAATTACGATTATATATGTGTGTTAAATGTTTTTTTACTTTTATCCAATAAATTTTAGAGGCTTAAAATACAAATGAATCCAATCTTAAGCATTGAATACACTAGTATTTTTAAAATATTGTTTTACTACCTTTTGATGGAAAACCATTTTTAAATCAAACTTTTGACAATATTATAAGCTCTATTTTTCAAAATAAACATATTATTTATGATTGGGACATAGAAATTTACCTTGGGTTAATTTTTGGTATTTTTCTTACAATGTTCATTTTTCAATGAATAGTGAAAAATACTGCATTTTATATATGATATATATGGTGTTTATTTTTACTATATTCTTCTTTATTTTAAATTTAAACCACACCATTATTCTTTTCATGTTGTGTAAATGCGATAATTTCATATGGGGAAGTGTGGACTACCGCCCCCTCAAGTGATGTGACTCGTACATGCAATACATGGAACGTATAAAGAATGAAATCAATGAAAATATGTGAACTATATAACATATATTATACTGGAATTATAATATATATATATATATATATCATTTATTTTTAATTCCGTTAATATGACAAAAGAAAAAATGAATGTAGCATTCATGTGTACGTACGGCCTACCGTCTCCATTAATGGTGCTTTTCGTTTTTTATCTCCAAATGCTATGTAATAGTATAAAATTAATATATACTGGATATATATGATATTTAAAACATCAATACTATTCTGTATATGATGTACCAATAACTACATGGAAAATTATTTTCCAACAAGTTTAATTTTTGACTCACGTACCAAACATCGACAGAAAACGTCTGGTATGAACTCATATTATTATCAAATTATTATAACATTAAAATATGTGATATGAACTAAATAATAATCTTTATAGGAGTTCCTTAAGAAATTATTAATTGACCAAAGTTTATTATTCGTGAATATAATGAAACGAACAAGACAAGATGGACTTGTGGTAAGGGATCCTACTCCACTCTTTCTTTTTAAGTACACTCTTTTATGTCATTCCTTTTAAGCTCATCTTTCATATGATTGGGATGTTCATTTATATTAATACTACTTTAATTCTTATTTTAATATTATGAGAGACCCTATTTTCTCTCATAAAACAATTTTGGAAGTTTTGAGTGGCGCTGTTAGGCTGCCGAATTTCCGTAAGAGATCTAACCTCCCTCTTTCTTTTTAAGTACTCTCCTTTATGTCACTTCTTTTAAGCTCCTATTTGTTATGTTAAGGGATGTTATTTTATATTCCACTTTCTGTACATTTTATTGTACTATGATGAGAGACCCTATTTGATCTCATCAATCCATTTTTGGAAGTTTTAAGTGGCGCCGATAGGCTACCGAGTTTTCGTAAGGGATTTTTCATCTCACTTTTATTCCCGTGAGATTTGTGCTACATTTTCCACCATTTCCTTTGAGTGGTATATGTACTGCCCATTATTCTACTATTTGTGTAATATAATTTTTTTATGAGTATTTACATCAATGTTGTATTTTCCTTCTTTCATGGGGTGTATGTTTCGAAAGATACCCAAGTTTGTAAGGGAACCTTTCACCCTCCTATTTTTAAAAGACTTCTTTTGTTTGGTCTTTTAAGTTACATATTGTAATGTTGGGATATGTTCTTCTATATCCTTATTGATGTAAATTTTAGGTCCAAGTTATGAGATACCCTTTATCTCTCTCATCAACTCTTTTTCTGAAATTTTATGTGACGCCGTTAGGCTGTCAAATTTTACCAAGGGAACTTCTTAACCCAATTTCGATTTCTTTGGGTTCAACATGTCGTTCTTGAATATGTCGTCCTTTGAATATGTGTGAATGACCTTTGATTATTTTACACTCAATATCCACTTATATTGGGTGTATTTATATTTGTCACACATAAATATGAGATTGATTTATCCTTGATTTAAGGATACCTTCTTTATTATGGATTCCATCTCATTTTACATTTCTATTGAGACTTCATTGTTTTTATGCACCAGTTCACACTTATATGGTGTATATACTGTCCTTTGGAATATTATATCATGAATCCCTCTATTATCATGATATTATAAAGTTCTAATTAAATGTTATTCTCAATTATTGTATTCAAGTGCCTCTCATTTTGTTAAAAACACTTTAACTAAAATATAGTTTTAAATGTTTCAATGATTTATTGTTATAAATATTTCTCATTAATATCCATGTCTTCAAAATGGTTTTATGTATTTATTTATATGGATATTAAGGGTTTAAAAAGTTAAAAACCTAAAAGTGGTATGGGACACTTTGATTCAAAAATCTCTTTATTAAATGTTTTATATGGTTAGGAAAATGGTTTTTTAGAATGGATTCATTATTTCAATATCTTAAAATGTTATATTGTTATTACAATATGGGAATGTTGTATTTTTTTGTGCTTAGGTTATGTTCTATAGTTATTTTATGGTTCATGGGCATTGTTTATGAATAAGGGTGGTTTCGTGATAAACTAAGGGCGGGTGAGCCCGATATAGCTCTCCAATGCATTGGGTAATGCGAAGGAGTGAAACGTTATGGTTTATCCAAAGAGATTTAGGGAATATACTATGGTGGGTATTCCAAATGTAACCAAGAGGGTTACTCCCTACGTAAGAATTTTATGAATGCCTCATGTTACCTTTCTTTCTTACGATTTCTATGATTTATTCATGATTTTATAAGGTATGTTAAACTGCTTATGTTTTATGGGTAAAGTATGATTTCATTCATATGTATACATGTAATCATTTTCCTTCCCATATTTTTATATCCCTTACTGAGATTTTTATGATCATCCCAAGTTTTTGAAATATTTTTCACAGGTCAAGGGAAGGGTACAAGATATGATGATAGTGTCAAGGAAGTGTCAAGAAATAATCCATGTTTTATTTTAAATGTATTTCCGTTGATGGGAAAAATGAATACTATATTTTATGTAACCACTTTATTTAAATGTGGAACGAAATGCATGTTTTATGATCTAATTCTCTAAAACTCTAAACCTGAAAAGATCCTCAACGTGTAATCTAGTAATAACTCAAGATTAAGTAAGGTGTAAGGCTGGGGCCTTATATATTCATTAATAGTTCATTTATTATTATCAATTATATTTTTAATATGATATTATCTATGGATTAATTTCATTTTTAGTATATTCATTAAATGGATTATGTTTTTAGTTATTTACCACACTATATTTATTTTTTCTTGTCATGTTTTTTAAATGGAATATTTTTAGTGTTATATAACATTCCATGTTGATTATGTGTCATGATTCAAGACAGATTATGATATACTTATCCATTATTGATCTTGTGATTGCACCCTTATTTTTCTCATTCTCAAAAATCAATTAAGTGTACTATGTTTGATATAATATTTTGGATAATAAATACTGGGAAACATAACCTTATGATTAACATTGAGAATAATTATATATACATCCTAATGTTTATGTAAGCCTGATATTTTTTGTAATTTTCTTGCAATAATTTTCAATATAAATAATAAAAGTGTATGTCGTTTTGAAACATCCATATATACAAGTAATAAATATAAAAAGGGAGAATGGTACTTGACCCAATCAACATCTAGTAGATTAAAATGGGCCTTACTTCAGGCCTATATCGAAACACCGATAGTATATGCTAATAATAATTAACATTTTCTTTACAACCAATTATGATATATTTCTAGAAATTATATCCCCAAAAAAATAATTTTTAAGATAAGGAGTTAATCAATGCATAATTTATTCAATTTACTTTCATCATTTCACATGTTTCGGTATTATAAATATGTTTCATAATGGTCTGATCTAATATTTTAAATTCCATCATTTAGAAAAGGTGCCTAGTATAATGAATTGAAACTAAATCAATAACCCTAATAAAAATGATATGAGTGACCATTTATTTTATGTTTTTAAACTAATAATTCAATGACAAGTAGAATCCAAAATATTTTCATCATATGATAAAATCATATCATGTGCTAACATGATATAGATCGAATTCTCAATGTGTTATGGATTCAGGGGGAAACATGAGAAATAGATGATGGCCAGGTAAAATATAGATAAAACAAATAACTAAATGAAGTATTTTACAATATGTGATAATTTTGGAATGAAACACTCTATAAATTTTACAAATGGAATGATATATTTATATACATGTGGAAGGAAAGACTGTTATACTATTTATTGAAGGGGAAATGAAAATTTTAGCAATGTAAAATTCTTTAACTATAAGGATATGAGACACCACACTAATCAATGTATCTATCATCAAAGGAATATACATAAAATTAGGCTAATGGGTAATGGCTAACATTTTTCTAATACCATATAAAATGAGGAACGATTAATGTTATTGTGTTTGGATAAAAGAAATATTTCAATTGTGTAATTTACCAATGATGTGATAATTATAATAATTATAAAATACTTAAGGATTCTTCTCAATTACTTTTTCATTAAGGATTTGAAGGAGTATGTTGAATAGTACCAAGGAATTAGAATAATGATTCAATGGAATGATAAACTACATACATAAATAATGGTTTAAGGAAATATAACCTTCAATATGTTCCTAGTGATGAAATAATGATGTTAGGATGAAGAGATTACTAATATTGATAACGTAAATTGGATTGTACTATCTACCTTAGTACTGATTAATGATTCACTGAAAAATTGGATTATTCTATCATGGATGTAGTTAATCGCAACACCCCTATATTTTATGGTATATTTCTTTTAAATTTAACACATTATATAATTAATTTTTCTTACTAAAAAATATTTCAAAACCTGATATAATATTATATATTAACATGACAATTAAGAATAATAATCCATCCAATAGAATAGTTACATCACCAATTAAAGTATAAATAAAATGTAATAATCTTATGAATGAAAATATAATATATTTATATCTTGGAATATGGAAATAAATTTTTTAAAAATGATATATTATGTATTGGTATTTTTGGGAAATTGTAATGATTATTTAATATTTAAAAGAATATAATGATTAAAAATAATATTTATTTTTAAAAAATAGATTCATAAATTAATATTTTATATATTTAATGTATTATAGTTTTATGAGACCTTAACTAATTATTAATTGTGTCATAAAATTAGTTATAAATATTATATAAAACAGTTTCCACTAAATAATGATTTAAAATAAAAATTAATTTTCTCATATATTGAAAATTATTTTCATGAAATGGAGTACGTTTCTAAAATATAAATTTTAGAAAATGGTTAGGGGAATGTTTTGGTAATTTTATAACATAGCCGACTTTTTTACTTAATAGTGAAATAAATAAATTTATGATAATTTACAAATAAATGATTTATTTGTGACTCCCCGGTCATATTTATATTGTTAATAGAAATATTTTGATAGTTAATATGATTAATAGTATTATTACTATTATTTTGTTTTTTTAAATATTTGTTGCATAAAAAACAAATGCTTACAAAATAAGATAAGAATCATTTTATTCAATTGAATCACAAACACATTAGATTGAGGTAAGGGATTTAAAATAGTCATGAGAACTCATAAATGTCCTAAAAGAACAAATGGAATACCACCAAATATCACAACATGACTGATTATATAGCCCTCATCCCTTAGATCCATGAAAACCTGAAAAGAAATACTGATAATAATATTAACAATAAACAGTGTTAATGGAATGTAGATAACCATCCACTTAATAAATAAATGATCTCAATTCTTGTAATACCTTGAACTAGAATTTATACAGTTTAATATGACTGTTATAAGTTGTTTTTTGGTGTTTTTATGTAGCTACTAGTTAGTTTAACATGACCTTTACATTTGGTAACGATTATAAAATATTATTACTGATAAGTATTAGAGGTATTTTGACGATTTTATATATTAAATATATTTATGTTTTTTATGTATTTTAATTATTTTATGTACATTTGGTACTTTAAGGGTTTATAATTTTTAAAATTAGAATTTTAAGTTAATAAATGTGTGACATTAAGTGAATGTAAAATTTTAAAATAATACATTTTCATGTGTTTAGAAGATGTATATTCCTATACCAAATATCAATAGAAATAAAATATATCAATTATTTTATATAATTCATGTGATGAAAAAAATATATGGGGACACCAAAACTATTCTAGAGAACCCTCAGGGTGTCAACCCCAATCATAGGATACGTCTACCTGAGAACCCGGGGTCATTAAGGTTACTCGCATCGCACTGGGGTGAAACCAGAGGCTTGCACGACTTGAGGTCGGTTGTGTACCGGTGGGAGTGTGGGGGAGGGTGTGATCTTCGGGTGGGACAAGGAATGCGGATATGGTCCAATGTATAAGGACCCCAACAAGGGTTTTTTTGTTAACAGTGGATGACATCAACATCGAGACTTATAAGGAAGCCTCATATGCTACTCCATTTTGATGTGGGATGAAAATTTCCCTAGGGTGCATAATCTCAGCTGCCTGATTTGTTCATGTGAGATCTCAGTCATCCATGCAAGTATCTGATCGACCCCCCCCCCCCCACAGTCATATCTTTTGTTATGGATCTCTTCAACCATTTGATCTAGATGCATTAGATCTAGATAGTTCATTTTTTTTTAAACTACATATCAACAAAAGACATCCAATCAACCACAATCTAATATAAATTATTCATTATTTAAAAAAATGCATCGGATAAATTATAACCATTTGATCAGATCTTCAGATCTATCTAAACAATCCAAATCCAAACATCAATTCTCCAGTCAATAAATTTTTTTTACCTCAACCCTTATATCGTACGTGCTTTGATCTATACTTCCCAATGAATTCACCATTATTAATCCCCATGAATCCAACGTACTCCCATCAGAGCTAGTAGCTGTCAAACCCTCTCTATCCCATATTTATCATGATGGAACTATTCACCCTCACCACAACGACTTTAGTTTGGAATAATAATTTTTTTCTAGTGGTGGCCTTATTTTAAACAATACATCACGATCCATGACTTGGATCCTCCAACTCTTCCTATTTTTTGTAATATTAGTGTATGAATTACCCATGTTATGGGTTTATTTAGTGGTAATTAACATTTTTTATTTTTGATTAGTAGGATCAAAAAATTTCAACATTGGTATCTTTCATACCTCACTTTACATAAACTATGTCCCATTTGAAACTTCTTCAAAAAATCTCTCTCTCCCTTTCTCTTGGATTCAACAACACATAGCCTTTACATTTTTGAAATTCGTCAGGCATCTCATTATTTTTTCAATTTGTTTTGTGAACTTATAAATATATTTGTATATTATATTTATATATACTGGTATGATTATATCATTTGAATACAATTTTTATATGTGAAGTGATCTTCTTGATTCAATGGTGTTTCCTTTTAAAAAACACTTTCTTGTATGGGATTTGTTTTTTTTTTCAATTGAATTTTGTGATCTTATATATATATATAAGTAATATATATATATATAATCATGTCTTTCCAATATAATTAAATATATTATATGTTCTTCTTGATGAAAGGAATCTCTTTATAAAATCATTTTGTTATAAGGGAATTGTGTTCAAAATCATGATCTTATATACATAGTTATATATATATGACCATGTGTTATTATCTAATGAGAATATAGTAAGCAATATAAATTCACCATTTTCAAGAAATTATTTATAAGGAGTTGATGTTTTTATGATTACACCCATGTTACAATCTTTTAACACAAATTATATATATATGTGTATATAATTTCATATATACACATGTACAACATAATATTTTCATAATATATATATGTTTATAAGTTGATATATTCATTTCTAGCAATACTATAACCAAAAAACTCATATTAATATAGTTTTCAAAAAAATCATAAGGGTGATATATTTATATCAAAATATAATCATATTAATACATGCCAGTAAACACATTATATATACTTATCAACTTTTTGTTATGTTCCCTTAGGAGGGTTCTTGCTTTAGAATTTGTGATGAATTTAACGGTTACAAACCAGAAACATAAATACATGAGTAATTATATATATATGTGGTGATAAATATATACATACATAAATTTTTATTTCTGTATAAACAACATAGGTATAGATATTCTTTCTAAATTACACAAAAAATTGGAATGTGTGTTCATTGAACATCAATCATGTGGTTATAAATTTATATTCACCATGTTTATATGTTTTTATGGGTTAATCATTATCATTTTATGTGAATTTTTTAAATAAGTTACCATTTCATGGGAATATCTTATTTATTTACTATGACACGTTATTTCCTCAACTGAATGGGATAAAACCTATAATTTTATGATGAATTATGAATCAAGTCAACATTTTATGCGTGAAATCTATTTATTTATAGGTTTATTTAGCAAAGACAAAACAATAAATTTTTCTATAAATAAATGTCCATTCAGTACATTACTCATTTTAGGATATATAAATAAAGAAAAATAATTTAAGAATAATATGATTCATTTCATGATAGTGTATAAATTATGAAATAAACATTTTAAGGTGGTATGGGGAACATTAGATCATTTAATGAATTTACTTCATATATGAAGACGATTTAAATAAATCGATGTGCTATGAGAGACATTGATTTAAAGTGATGTTCTTATTAGTCATATGATGAATGAATTTGACTTATTATGTGACATATAAGGCCCACTATAACCTCTCAATGAATCGGTAGGTCTCATTAGACATGTTAGTTCCTCGCATGAGACGTTGATAGAATGATTATGTAATGTTTTGGAATTAGAACTTGAGATAATTTTTATGATTTTCCCCCAATATGAATTCCCTAATAATGATCATAAAAAGAGGAAGTCCATGTAACAATTTAGCTAATAAAATATCCATTTACCATGATCAACCACTTATAAACTTGTGTTATTCAGTTTTTCATTTCTATATGTGAATTTCATGATGTTTTATATACATGTAAGTCAATTAATTAAAATTTAAATTTCCAAACCACAATGATAAGTGATATTGTTTTATGTGAATTTATGAAAAAATAATATTTTATGTTTAAATTCTTATCTGAACCACTAAAATGTCATTGAATGATTAGTTTTGGACATTATCCAACATTTATGAGGCACTACATGCATTTCAATTCATATACGTGCATATTTTATTATGAATTATATTTATAACTCCAAAAAATGTTAAGAATTTTTTTTTTCATGAGTTATCTTAAAATATGTATCAAATTATATCAAGAAAATGGTAATGACATGTTATGTAAAATATTAGTTTACATGATTTTAATGCACATGTTTTATAGAAAATGTTTTTAGAAAGATATTTCTTAATAATTTTTATTTAAAAGAACTTACTAGGGAATTTTTTTTCAATCCCTATTTACATAAATTATTTTACATTTTTATTGGAATTACAATATTGAATTTATAATGTGGAAGTATTGATCAGATGTTACCTTGATTAATGCTTAAAAAACATTGTACATTGGTTCCCGAATGTAATATAAGATTCTAATACTCTAGTACTTGGGTCATAAATGATCCTCTATTTCAAATGATTTAGTGTATTTTTTCATGTTTATTTTATAAAATAAAGACATAGAATTTGTAAGTACCATGTCTGGTTGCTCGAGCTCAGGTCATTATAGTTATAATCAGAGGAATGACCAAGAGAAATTTGGAAAATTCGAATAAAAATATTAATTTATGTATGTTTACAAAAGTGAAATTCAATTATTAAAGTTTTCTGATGGAATGAGAGGATTCACCAAAAAAACATTTGTATCTTTATGATGAAATACATGATAATATAACTGTTAAGTCATGTTTAGATGCATACAATACTTTAACAAACCAACATCTAACTTTCTCAAACAAATACTATTTCTCCATTAGTGTAAATATCATTCAGTTCTACCATGGAGAAATTTATTAAGGTCACTTCGATTATTTCACATGGTCTGAGAATTACCTAGAATTAGGAAATTTCCGAGAAGATGAAATTGAGGGTTACCATTGAATATCTCATTTGTTCAATGTTTTATGTTTCATTAAATTTGTGTGCCTCTATGACATCAGAACCCTCAGGACCGAGATAGTTATACTATTCTTTAAATAATGTTTCCATACCAAAATCACATTGCAACATACCTTCCATGAACCCATTAAGAAACCTGAGTGTTTTTTTGTATAGGTTTGACCATAACTACTCAACAGATATCAGGGCCATTGAAATTGTGGACATAAAAGCATCCCTGATAATCAACTCGAGGTCATAATTGGATTATCCTTGCTTGTGGTCCTTCTGTAGGTATAAATTAAATATTTTTCAAAAAAAATTCCTATTATTTAATAATAAATAAATCTAATATTTTAGGGACATTGAGGTTAATGAATGATGTTTTTTGATAATAGAGTATGTTGGAATTGAGAGGGCATAATTCCATTAAGGGGGGATAATGTGACTTCCTAGAAAAATATTGTATTTTTAATAATAATATATTGTTAATTATTGTGATTAATGATATTATTTTTTTGTTTTGTTTTATACAATATTGTTACTATCCAAAACAAATGCTTAAAAAAATATAATAAAAAGTTTATTCTATAGTGATTCAAGTGATTAAAAATACTCAAGAAAACTCATCCCAACACCTAATATAACAAATGGAAGGCCACCCAGCATCCACGTAAGACCAATTATGTATCCCTCAACCCATATATCTACTAAAAAAATAGTAATAGTGATATTCAAAGTAATAATATATGGAGTCAATGGAATTTAGAGCACCATCCTTTTAAAACAAGAGGTGACATTGATTATGGGAATACCTATAATGTGTATTTATATAGTTTAATATTACCATTACAAGTAGTTATTTGGTTTCTCAAGTAGTCGTTGGTTTTTTAATATTACCTATAGTTTTAGTATCAGTAATATAATTTTATGACTGTTATGTATTTTATGTATTTTTACAATTTAAACTATTACATGTATTTAAATGTTATAAATATTTTAATTATTTAATGTAAATTACGAAATTTAAGCTTTTTTAAAGATTAAACGAAAAATATTATATTAATAAATATGTTTTTTAAGTGAATTTAATATTATAAAATAATGCCTTTTCAAGTTTTAAAATAAGGCTATAATTATTAAAACATTTAATAGAATTTAATTTTATCAATAATTTTATATAATTATAGTTTTTAAAAAATATGGTGACTCCTCAATTATGCTAGAGATCCCACACGGGTCGACCACAACAATAGAAGGCGTCTACCCAAGTTCCTAGGAAATTCTTGGTGACTTGAAAAGTGCTAAGGCGAAACCCCAAATATGCACAGTGTGAGGGAGTTCATACACTAGTGGAAGCATGGAGGTGGTTGTATGCATGGGGTGGTCCACTGTCCTAGGATGGGGTCTCATGTTAAAGACCCAAGCATGTGTGATTGTGTTATTAGTTGATGGATGTGGTGAAGAGACTTATAAGGAAGTCATGGATGCTCTCCTATTTCAATGTGTGATGGGAATATTCCTAGGTCACACAATCTCAGCAACCTAATCACACAGTAAGAGTTATCATCCATACGTGATGGTATCCGATTTAACCCCCATCGCCACATCATTTTTTCATAGACTCCCCCAACCGTTCGATCCAGACACATTAGATCTAGACTTTTCATATATTTTTAAACCCTAGATCCACAATAGATGTCATATCAACCAATATCTAATCTCACCCATTAAACATTTTAAAACTACATCAGATCAATTCCAACTATTCGTTGGATCCATGGATCAAACCAGAATGTCCAAATCCCAACTGAAAGTCACCCTTAAAATAACTAGGGCTCACCTATTCACTTTGACCAGACCATACTTGCTTTGGACCACATACTCCATTCTCACTTCTTCTACCTTATGGAGCCACATTATTCTCATCCAGACTTATAGGTGTCAAACCCTCTCAATCCACTCTTTCTCTTGATGAAACATTCCACCCTCACCACAGGCTCTTTAGTTTATTATCTCCATTTTTTCAATGGTGGTGTTATTTTAATTAAAAAATCATGATTCCTAACTCGATTCATCTTACACCTCTATTTTTATAATTTTAGAGTGAACGAAAACCCTGTTACGCATTAAATTTGAGCTAATTAATATTTTTTAATTATTTAGTTTAGTTTAATCAGATAAATAATTTTCAGGTTTGGTTTTTTAACACATTAAATTTCACACGCTAATACCCCTCAAAAAATTATTCTATCATGATATCTTCTTCTCTCGGTTCCAACAACCCTCAACCTTCCACAATTTGGATTTCTGAGGTATTTCATTATTTTTTAATAGGTTATGTCAACTTATAAATATTTATGTATATAATATTTTTTATATACATGTATGATTATATATACTGAATACAATTTTCATATGTGATATGTTCTTCTCAATTCAAAGGGTTTACCTTTAAAAAAGACATTAATTGTAATTGATTTCTTTAGTTTCAATTGATTTTGGTGACATTATATATATATATGTAATATATATAAATACTCATATCATTCTAATAAAACTACATATAAGATATGTTCTTCTAGATTCAAAAAATATATTTCTAAAATATTTTGTTTATAAGGGAATTTTATTTGAAATAATGATCATATATATATAGTTATATATATATATATATATCCTTATTTTCTTATCTAACCTGAATATCATAAGAAATATGAATTCTTAATTTTAGAGATTTCATTTATATGGAGTTTATGTATTTATTTTTACTTCTATGATGTGGTCTTTTACCAATAAATATATTTATTTTTTATATTCATGTGTATATAAACATATAAAACCAAATTTTTTCATATTATATATGTGTATATGTTGGGAGTTTGTTTTCCAAGAATCATTCAACCAAAACATTCATATAAACAATGTTATAAAAATATATTTTTATATGGATGATATATGTATATGAAAATATAAGCATATTCTAAAATTCATGTAAACACATTTCATATATTTATCAACTTTTTGGTATATCCACTTGAGAGGGTACTTACTTTAGAATTTATGAATATTTTTATGGTTGCAAACCAAAAACTCAAAAACATATTAAAATATATTTATATATATGGGGATATACATATAGACATACATATGTATTTATGTATAAAAACATAGGTATGAATATTCTTTCTAAATTTCCTAAAATATTATAACTGGTTTCTAAAGCACATCAAACATATAGTTATAAATTTATATTCACCATGTTTATATATTTTTATGGGTTAATCATTATAATTTTATCTAAATTTATGAAAATATTTACCATTTCATTTGTGTATCCTATTTATTTATTGTGAATCTATATTTTTTAAACTATATCGAATAAACACAATCATTTTATGATGAATTATGAATTCAGTTAACATTTCATGAGAGAAATATATTTCTTTATAGATTTATTTTGGGAATTCAAAACAATAAATTCATTTATGATTAAATGTGCATTCAATAAATTTTTCATTTTATGACATTAAAATAAATACAAATAATTTCATTATAAATGATTATTTCTATCATAATGTATAAATTTATAACTGAACTTATCAAGGTGGTATGACACACTTTGGATCGTTTATTGATTTTATTTATCCATGAAAATTACTAAAATAATTCAAAGCACTATGGGAAACTTTTATATAAATACGTATTCTTATTAGATGAATGAGGAATGCATAGTACATGTTATGTGATCACTGAGTCACATTATGGACACTTGATGCATCGATAGGTCTCATTAGACAAACAATGTCATTGCACAAGGAATTGACAGAATGATTATGTAATGCCTTTGAATGAGTCCTTGACAGAATGTTTATTCTTTTCTAACATTATTCATTCTCTAATAATGATCCTAGTATGTGGATGTCTATTTGATTGTTTCACTAAAAAAATATCCACGACCAATGATCAACATATTATGAACCAATGTTATTCATTTTTTTATATCCATGAATGAAAGGATTTATGTTTTATATACATGTATTAAAATTAGTTAAAATCTATGTTTCCAAGACACAATGGTAATTCATATTGATTTTTTGTGAAATTTAGAAAAATAATATTTCATTTGTAAATTATTAACAGCAATAATGGAATTTCATTAAATGATTATGTTTGGTCATTATCCAATTTATAGTAGGCACTACATGAATTTCTATTCAAGTACATGCACATTTCATAATTCATTTTATTCATAACGCATAAATATGATTATAAATTTTGAAGCACGATTTATGGTAAATGTTGTATCAGAATTGATTCAAAAATGGTGATGATATGTTATGTGAAATATTAGTTTTCATGATTTAAATACATTTTTTTATAAAATGTTTTAATGAAAAATTATTCAATAATTGTTGTCTTTTCAAACGCCTTACTGAGAATTTTTGTTCTCATATTATAAATTTAAATTATTTTATAGGTTTATGGGACGTTCCATACATAATTTCTAATGTGGAAGTGTTTTTATGATGTTACCTTACTTAATTATTACTTAAAATTATATTTCTTTCCTGAATTTAATAGAATATTTTTACTCTCTATAACCAAGGATGGTAAAGGATCCCATGTTTCATGTGATGCTATGTATTTGTTCATTTTACTTTTTAAGAAAAATTACACAACATTTGTAAGGTCTGAATCATATTTCATGGGCTTAGGTCCTAACATTATTGAGTCATGGTTGATATATGGATGAGATATAAACCCATTATATATAATTAAAATTAACTACTTATAGTATTTATTCACAATAATTATAATAATTTATAGTCTATACACAAAATATTAAACAAATGAATAAAATAACAAAAAAAATCATCTAATTTACATTAAATACCACCCCTCCACAGCCCTTTCCTTGAAATGATCTATTCCCTGGATCTTGCTTATATTATACCCAATTCTTATACAAGACCTCTTCTCAGGGTCCTTTTCTCCAAAAAAATGATATATCTGATTTTCATTAAGGAGGTTCTCATGGAGAAATTATACAAGAGGTTAAATCATCTTCCATTCACTTTTAATTTATTTTATTTTTTTCTCCTCCCCTTTTATCTACTATAAAAACATGCATGATAACTCCAATATCTTAAAAATATTATAATTTTATTATTTTAATGGAACATGCATCACCTAACCACTACTCCTCTCTCTCTTATTCTACAAATGAAAAAAATGTTCGTGATGTCTTGATTTACCATCATTGTGTGTGAGAAATGTTTATTTTACATTACCACATTCAAGGATAGAAATAAATTAATTATGGTTAAATCAAATTATAATATTTTTACTAAATAAAATTTTATAAATAGTATATAAATATATTATTAAATAAAATGATCATAATTTCGGATTGTCAAAAAACTATCGAAAATCATTTTCAATTTCATAAATGTTTTAACTATTGATTAATCCTAATAAAATATAAAATATGACATATTAGATTATATTTTTTTTAAATTAATTAATATGAAAATATTTTACTTCGGGATAATTTATTCTAATTTGAAAATAAATCTTATACTTATTCACAAGGTAACAATCCGTAAAACCATGAAATGAATACTCCTCAAAAAATGAAATTAAACATTATAACAATAGAAATAGTCATATATGATCATAATAAAATTATATTAAATAAAATATTTATTTAATATGTTACTAATAAAGTAATTATTAGAAATAATTTGATAATCCATGACATAATTTACAATTACTAAATGATTACAAACATTTGGTAAGTGTTTTCTCAACCCACTTTTACTTTTGTTAGAAATTCACTAATCACTATTTATTTCATTTTTGTGGTGTATGTGTACTTGAAATTGAGATACATTATCATGAATACCTTTATAATCATGTAATTCAATAGTTTCATTTGATAATTATTACTTTTATGGGGAATCTGTAGTTCATAATTTCTTTAAAAAAATCATTTTAATGTTTCAATATTTTAAAAATTTAGAAGAAATGTTTTATAATTTATATGGCTTGAGAGGTTTCTATCACATTCATGAATCATTAAAGTATTCAACAATACATAAAAATTTTAATCATCTATTTACAAATAATATATTTCCTTTTATATTTTTATAACATTTTATATTATTGATTCCACTGTAAAAATGGGTATTTCTTTAATGAAATTTTTGATTATTATGTTAATGTATTTTCATCTATGTCAAAACCCTCTAATTAATCTTCTGATTAATTTAGTATTATATATTATGATACAATATATGTTATTTTGTTTAATAGTTTATAATAATTTTGACCTGGGACGTACTACCATAATAGCATTCTCTATATTACATTTTATAGTTTATGTTTATGTTTACTGATTATGGAAATTGTTTATATCTTATATACTCGTTTAAAAATGAATGTATGTGTTGGTTATGATTCACCCTTTTCAAATGAGGAATTCATTGTATGTAGTTTGTGTCAGGAGGGGGCCTCTATAGCCCCTTTTTGAATCAGTATATAACAAAAGAGAAACTGTACCAGGTTTTGGGAGAGGCCTAACACATTTATGTAGACTTCTTAAAAAATTCCACGATGGTATGTTTATGATGTCAAGAACTATAAATTCCTTTGTTATGATATTAGTTATTATAAATCAATGTGACTATTCGACTAGTATAATATCTGTCACACCCCGACCACAGATGCCCTTATTTTTACTTCTTTCATGGTACCAGTTTAATTTTTTTCCAATATTTAATTATGTGGGAAGGTTTAGCCTTGGTATGCGGTTACCGCATCGTTAGCGGTGACCGTACGTTCGGCCCGGGTGACTATGTGTTCACCCGACATTTTAAATATTAAAATTTCTATGTTGACATTTTATTATTATTACAATTTAAATTGTGTCATTATAATTGTAGTTATTTTTATTGTATATGTGTTTATATATGTGTATATGTATGTCTATATATATGTCAATATATGTATATACATACGTCTATATAAACTTATTGTATTTATGTTTATATGTTTGTGTAAATGTATATATATACGCATGTCAATATATATTTATATATATGTGTGTGTGTGTTATTTTAAAATGGTTTTATTATTCTAAATATTTTGGTTATTATAATAATTATTATAATTAACAAATTTTTATTTTATTATCATTATATTACTATTATGATTATTATTATTATTATTATAAGGTTTTACTATTTTTATAAAGGTTTACTATTATTAAGATTTGTTTTTACTCTTTTGTTTAGTATTTTACTATTATTATTATTATTATTATTATCATATACATACATATATATATATATATATTATAACCCTAATCTAACCCCCCTAACCCTAATCCCGTCATTTTGATGTGCGGTGCCCCCTCCCCCCTCTCTCTCCTCTCTCTCTTCTTTCCCTTTCCTTTTCGCACCAGCATCCCGGCGGCTCCCTCCTCTTGTCCAAGCCACCATCCCGGCCCCGACTTCCCTTCACCTCGCTGCACCCTCGGACCTCCGGCACCCCAGCTTTGCGCGACCACCAGCGCCAAACCCGCCCCCGGCCGCTGTCCAGGCGCGCCGCCGCTGCACCCCCTCCTTCTCACGGCCTCTGCTCACCCCAGCTCTACACGAGCCTCATGCGCGCTCCCTCGACCGGATCCCGCTCCGCCATAGGCGCGCCCCCGCGCGGCCTCCGGCTTCGGCAACCGCAATCCCCCTCCGGCACTCTGCCTCGCTGCACCTGCACCAGCCGCCGTCCCGGCTTCCCGTCGTCGTGCCCAGCCACCATCTCGGCCGCCGGCGCGCCTTGCCCCTACCTCCTCCGCCAACCCGACCGCCGGCCTCCCCCTCCGGCGCCGATCCCTCGCGTAGCACCCATGCCCCCCGAACCCCCGCTGAACCTGGCCTCCGACTTTCGGCGTCCGTGTCCTACACCCCCTCGGATTTCGCTCACCCCGACGCTCCGGCCGCTGCAGCTCCCTCCGACCATACCCCTTAACACCCGGCCACCACCACATGACCCCAGGCCCTCGCGTGAACCCGCCGCGCCGTCCCTCCCGACCTCCAGCGCCCCCTGCCCTTTTTCCGGCGAGCCCCGCCGCCGGCCAGTGGTTCCCGGCCCCTCCGGAGACCTCGGACCGAGCTCCGAAGAGCCACCTCTGACCATCATACCTCTGGTCGCCCGTTCGGGCCTCCCGACGTTTTTTTTTCGCGGCCCGACCAGCCACCTCCACCCTGCACCGGCCAGCGGCGCAATCAAAAATCAGTGCGCGGCCCCGATGGTCGTGTGCGTCTCTGCGCTGAGGTAAATTTGTAGGACGTGAATCTGTTTGAGTATATTTTATATTAGTCTTTGGCTGTTTTTTTTTATTTTTGTTGCAGCGCGTTGGCAGAATAATTCCGCAACGCATCGGTCTTTGGCTTGCAAGTGCGTATAGACCTGCACGAGGTGTGTTGCGTCATCAGGTTATGTTGGCGAACCAAGGTGAAGTTTTCCTTGTTTCTTATTTAAATTATTTTATATCAGTGTTTATATATATATATATACGTTGTCTTTTTTAGTTCTCATTCTTTTGGACCTTTTTAGATCGGTGTTTACGTGTTTTAGTTATTCTACTTATATTGCAGCGTGTTTGGGAGGTAATTTCGCGTTACCAAAATTGCTGGCTTGCATTTTCTTGTACGCAAGTGTGAGATGTGTCGCGTCGTCGCAAACAAGCTAGAATTCAAGGTAGGTCCCCCATTTCACTCACCTTTAAATTTTGAATTTATTAATTGCTTTATGTTTTGATAATTTTAATGAATGATAAATAATATTAGATAATAAAATTTTGAATGATAATTTAGTGTGAAAAGAGCCGTTTATTTTATACCGAACACTTGGGACATTTTCTTGACGGGCGGACACCCAGTTTTGAAAGAATTCCCGTTTGGCCTTTAAAATGGATTTTGAAATTCGTTGGTGGTGGTTTGGTTTTCCTTAAACTAAGTATGTTTTTTGGGTCTTCAACATGATGGCGTGCATCGTATCTTGTGGAGACGCCTTGATACAAAATGGTTTAAACGTAAATTATTTGGCGGCCCATTTGGAACTTTATTGATTGTGAACTGACTATATATATATATATATATATATACGTACTTATGGGGCACCTCTACAGGGGGACTTCCCTTCGAGGATTGTCGTGTAGCGGTGTCCGTGTAAGGGGTTGGAAAGTGTGGTGAGGTGAGTCATGCGTGCGAGGGCCTCCCACTTACACAGTATTATTAAAACCACCGTGGGTTCCAGGGCATCCTTTAGAGAATCGAGTGACGGTAGCTGGCTAACCCCGATTAGATGGGTTAGTCCCCCCTTGGTAGGTAAGGCCTTATGGGGCACGCAACTGGTTGGCTGTTAGGGTGGCCAATTGGTTATTGACTATGGTGTACCATGTCGGTAGGTAGTCTGAACCCGAGTACGTCCATGGGTTTTCTAGGGATGTTGAGGATAACCCATGGTAACTTGATGTTCCTTGCTTGTTTACTTCCAGTTGTTCATCACAGCTTATACTATTATACTTGTGGAAATGGTTTTCCAATGAAAATGTGTTATTCTCCTTGTGTAAAATTTGAAAATGTAACACATCATTCTCTTTTAGAATGAATTTGGTGCCAATGAAAGAAATTAAACATTGAAAAAGAATAGGGGAAATGTCTAATGTTTTTATTTTCAAGTGAAACATTATGAAAGCTTACTTTTATACACTATAGTTCAAACTTGGAATTTGTATATTCTTTATTTATTGTCAGTGCTTTGGGATTTTTTGTTTGGCTCACCTAATGAGTACTTTTGTACTCACGCCTATCTTTCAACTTTTCAGTTGTAGGTTCCTTTGAGTACAGGGTTTTCCTGGTTTAGTCGCTCAGTGTTGGAGTGAGGTTGGTTTTTAGTTGGGTGGTGACCCGTGAGGTCACGTGAAGGTATGTTGTCGTATAGATTTCGTTTCTTTGTTTCTAGTGTTGTTATTTTGATTGGTTTGCTTCATCTTTTGATCCTGGTAATATTCGGGCTGAAATCATTCCCAACGATTAATTTTTTCTATGCCCGACACTAGTTGCCATCCTGGGGGGGTCGGGAACGCCTCTCAGGACATGCCGCAGACTGGCTCGGGTGACCGGTTCAGGGTCGACCTGGGCTGGTTCGTGACAAAATGGTATCAGAGGCATTGTTTGCATAAGAGGTGGTTCTTGTTATTTGGGTTGTTCTGTAGAAGGAGATTAGGACTGTATGAACTCAAGAGGTAGGTGCGGGAAGATCGTCACGAACTCTTGATCGCGCTGATCCTCGAGTTATCAGGGGTAGTCCGAGAATTGTGTCTTTTGACCTCGTGTTGAATTGAAGAATGAAAAAGGAGGTGATTGAGTGGAATGTCGCGATTTCACATGGATTAGTGACCCATGTGGAATCCGTTTACATGGTTTAAGTTCCTCCTAGTTGTTGATGCTAAATCAGGCATGGCTCACTACCATGTTGTCGGGTTATGCGTAACTGCTAGTTCCTCATTCTGGTGATTCTTTGTAAGTTGTACTATGTTTGGATCTGGTTGGTGTGTTCGTGTTTTTGAAAAATTAAAGTTGAATTTTGAAATGGAAGTGTTTTATTTAAAATGGGTTTAAACTGGTAAAAGGGATTTTTAAAATTTAAAGTGTTTTGGTTTCAAAACCGGGTGTTTTCTTGGAATTGGTAGGGAAATGATTTCGGTGCGACCCTTGGTTTTCATTATGAATGATCGCATATGTACGGGTCTGTGTGAAAATTGCATAAGAGGCACTTGTTCGTGGATGACGTGAGTGGAATGGATGGACACGTATGTAACGATTCATGAGAAGCTATGGGTGTTTATTTGAAACCAAAGGTTTGACCTTGTCTTTCTAATATGATTTTTGAAAGAGGAAAATGATTTTGGAAAAATTGGATTTTGTTTCGGAAAGTGGGTTTTGTGTTTGGAAGTAGTCTTGAAATGAAACGGTGATTTTTGGAAAGTGGATTTTTGGCGTGCGAGCCAGTTTTTGGTATGCGATTTTCCTTTTGATTAAGATTTGGTTGGATCCTAATTTTTGGATTTGTGTTTTTTTATTGTGCAGAGAATGTCACCCAGAAAGATCCCCAAAGTTTCTAATGAGTCATGCCCAGTTTCTGGTCCTTCTCGGACGTTGCCTATTCTTCGTGGTGATCGAGGCCCGTTAGAAGCAGTATAGTGTCTTGAAGAAGTGGAGAGTATCTTTAGAACATTGGGAACTCCCGAGACTATTAGGGTTCGTGCTGTTATGGGATTGTTTGAAGGTCCAGCTCTGGACCAGTGGAAGGTGGTTTCCCCACCATCAACGCAAGTCGGAATGACATGGTATGTCTTTAAAAACATCTTCGTCCAAGGATTGATGCCCGAAGAAGTGATGGCAAAGAAAAAGGGAGATCTCGTGCATATTCAACATGGTGAACAGATAGTGAAGTCATATATTGACCATTTCAAGGAACTGATTTCCTTTTTCCCTGAGGTGGCATCGCATGTGATCATGAATGTCTCTCTTTTTATCGGGGGTCTCCGCCCAGAAATCAATGAGCGGGTCCTCCCTCTTATAGACCCTCGTTTCGAGAAGCTAGTAGAGGAAGTATTTTTAGCTATGTTGGTGCCTGAAGTGTGGGTGGTTGGAAGTCCAGTGTACCCAGTTGTTCGTGGGGTTTCTCCATCTGGCAAAGAAAGGATGCCAAAGAAACCTATTCTAAAGGAGTTATCCCCTTTGGTCCCAGCTCCCGGTTCATCAGATCGTTCAGTGGTATGCTATCAGTGTGGTCGTTTCGAACATTTGAAGACATCCTGCCGCAACCCTCTGAAGATGTGTCATCGTTGCGGCTGTCTGGGTCATTTGGAGAAGTTTTGCAGGAATCGTCGCTTGAAGAGGACGTCGTGATTGGAGAGTGTCAGTACCTGAATGTGAGGCAGGAGATGCTTCAGCAATCAGATCCCCAACCGTAGGTCTTGGGGTGAAGCTCGTGCACATTTAGGAGTTCCCATGGGTGTGAATCCTTGGTCTGGGTTTCATATTCCGTGTTGACGGTGGAACAACTAAAAATATTCTCATATTTCTTTTACTGCTATTAAAGTTTTATCATCGTTGTAAGTGTGTTGTTTTGCCATAATGATTGATGGACTTGTTCTATTATAATCCATGTAGACTGGTTTGTGTGGATGTCATATTCGAAATCATGTGACTTTCGTAAGGTGTGTTATACCTTTCTGTAGGTTGACCTCGGTTTAGCTATGCTTGTCGGATGTGGTTAGGTTTTGTGGATTTCAATGGGTCATGTTTTCAACTCGATGTCTGGTTAAGTCTTTTCCATGGGGTTTCCCCCCCTCCTCCCTTTTTCTTACACAAGTTGAGCTCTTGTGGTGGGGAGAACCCCTTCGTGTTCTCCCCTCAACCTCGGACTTCCATTCTCTCTTGGATCGGTCGGGTGTGACCCGTGTTGAGTGAGGTCATCCTGAGATTCTTAGTCCTCTTCGGTTCCTTTAGTTATGTTTGGGCATGGACTTTAATCTCGACTGACTTTTGGCTTGGTGACTTTCTGGGGGTAGAAAGTGTCTGTGGTGGGGAGAATTGTCACACCCCGACTGCAGATGCCCTTATTTTTAATTCTATCATGGTCCCAGTTTAATTTTTTTTCAATGTTTAATTATGTTGGAAGGTTTTGCCTCGGTGCGCGGTTACCGCTCCGTTAGCGGTGACCGTGCGTTCGGCCCGGGTGACTATGTGTTCACCTGGCGTTTTAAATATTAAAATTGCTATGTTGACATTTTATTATTATTACTATCTAAATTATGTAATTATAATTGTAGTTATTTTTATTGTATTTGTGTTTATATATGTGTATATGTATGTCTATATATATGTCAATATATGTATATACATACGTCTATATACACTTATTGTATTTATGTTTATATGTTTGTGTAAAGGTATATATATACACATGTCTATATATATTTATATATATATGTGTGTGTGTGTGTTATTTTTAAATGGTTTTATTATTCTAAATATTTTGGTTATAATTATAAATTATTAAAATTAACAAATTTTTATTTTATTATCAATATATTATTATTATTATTATTATTATTATTATTATAAGGTTTTACTATTTTTATAAAGTTTTATTATTATTAATATTTTTTTATTCTTTTATTTAGTCTTTTACTATTACTATTATTATTATTATTATTATTATTATCCTATACATACACACACACATATATATATATATATTATAACCCTAATCTGACCCCCATAACCCTAATCCCGTCATTTTGCTGTGCGGTGCCCCCTCCCGCCTCTCTCTCCTCTCTCTCTTCTTTCCCCTTCCTCTACGCACTAGCATCCCGGCGGCTCCCTCCTCCTGTCTGAGCCACCATCCCGGACCCGACATCCCTTCGCCTCGCGGCACCCTCGGACCTCCGGCACCCCAGCTTTGTGCGACCACAAGCGCCAAACCCGCCCCCAGCCTCCGTCCAGGCGCGCCGCCGCTGCACCCCCCTCCTGCTCACAGCCTCCACTCACCCCAGCTCTGTGCGAGCCTCCTGTGCGCTCCCCCGTCCAGCTCCTGCTCCGCCACAGGCATGCCCCCGTGCGGCCTCCGACGTCCGCAACCCCCCCACCCCCACCCCCCCTCTGGTGCTCTACCTCAACGCACCTGCATCGGCCGCCGTCTTGGCTTCCCGTCGTTACACCCAGCCACCGTACCGGCCACCCGCCCGCCTTGCCCCTACCTCCTCCACCAGCCCGACCGCCGGCATCCCCCTCCAGCGCCTCTCCCTCGCGCAACACCCCCCCCCCCCCCCCCCGAACCCCTGCTGAACCCGGCCTCCGACTTCCGGCGTCCATGACCTACACCCCCTCCGGCTTCCACTCACCCCGACGCTCCAGCCGCTGCGGCTCCCTCTGGCCATACTCCTGCACACCCGGCCACCACCATGTGACCCCCGGCCCTCGCACGAACCCGGTGCGCCGTCCCTCCCTACATCCGTCACCCCCTGCCCTTTTTCCAGCGAGCCCCGCCGCCAGCCAGCGGTTCCCGTCCCCTCCAGCGACCTCCGACCGAGCTCCGGTGAGCCGCCTCCATCCATCATCACTCTGCTCGCGCGTTCGGGCCTCCCGGCGTTTTTTTTTCGTGGCCCGACCAGCCACCTCCACCCTGCGCCAACCAGCCGTGCAAACGAAAATCAGTGCGCGACCCCGGCGGTCGTGTGCGTCTCTACGCCAAGGTAAATTTTTATCACGTGAATCTGTTTGAGTATATTTTATATTAGTGTTTGGTTGTTTTGGTTATTTTGATTTTTTTTTCAGCGCATTGGCGGAATAATTCCGCAACACATCGGTCTTTGGCTTGCATGCACGTAGAGACCCGTGCGAGGTGTGTTGCGTCATCAGGTTCAGTTGGCGAACCGAGGTGAAGTTTGCTTTTTTTCTTATTTAAATTATTTTATATCAACGTTTATATATATATATATATATATGTTGTCTTTTGAGTTCTCATTCTATTGGACCTTTTTAAATCGGTGTTTTCGTGTTTTAGTTATTCTACTTATATTGCAGCATGTTCGCGAGGTAATTTCACGTTACCGAAATTGTTGGCTTGTGTTTTCTTGTGCGCAAGTGTGAGACGTGTCGCGTCATCGCAAACAAGCTGAAATTCATGGTAGGTCCCCAATTTCAGTCACCTTTTAATTCAGAATTTTTTATTTGCTTTATGTTTTGTTTTTTTTAATGAATGATAAATAATATTAGAGAATAAACTTTTGAATGATTATTTAGTGTGAAAAAAGCCATTTATTTTATACCGAACACTTGGAGCATTTTCTTGACGGGCGGACACCCAGTTTTGAAAGAATGCATGTTTGGCCTTTAAAATGGATTTTGAAATTCTTCGGTGGTGGTTTGGTTTTCCATAAACTAAGTATGTTTTTATGGTCTTCAACATTATGGCGTGTGTCGTATCTTGTGGAAACGCTTTGATACTAAATGGTTTAAACGTAAATGATGTGGCGACCCGTTTCGCACTTTATTGATTGTGAACTGACTACATATATATATATATATATATACGTACTTTTGGGGCACCTCTACAGGGGTAATTTCCTTCGAGGATTGTCATGTAGCGGTGTCTGTGTAAGGGGTTGGCAAGTGCGGTGAGGTGATTCATGCGTGTGAGGGCCTCCCATTTACACATTATTATTAAAACCACCGTGGGTTCCTGGGCGTCTTTTAGAGAAGCGAGTGACGGTTGCTGGCTAACCCTGATTAGAAGGGTTAGTCCCCCCTTGGTAGGTATGGCCTTATGGGGCATGCCATTGGTTGGCTGTTAGGGCGGCCAGTTGTTTATTGACTATGGAGTACAATGTAGGCAGGTAGTCTGAACCCAAGTACGTCCAGGGGTTTTCTAGGGATGTTTAAGATCACCCATGGTAACTTGATGTTCCTTGCTTGTTTACTTCTAGTTGTTCTTCACAGATTATACTGTTATACTTGTGGAAATGGGTTTCAAATGAAAATGCGTTCTTCTCTTTGTGTAAAATTTGAAAATGTAACACGTCTTTCTCTTTTAGAATGAATTTGGCGCCAATGAAAGAAATTAAACATTGAAAAAGAATAAGGAAAATGTCTCATGTTTTTATTTTCAAGTGAAACATTTTGAATGCTTACTTTTATACACTGTAGTTCAAACCTGGAATTTGTAGATTCTTTATTTACTGGAAGTGCTTTGGGATTTGTTGTTGGGCTCACCTACTGAGTACTTTTGTACTCACGCTTATCTTTCATCTTTTCAATTGCAGGTTCCTTTGTGTATAGGGTTTTCCTGGTTTAGTCTCTCAGTGTTGGAGCGAGGTTGGTTTTCAGTTGGGTGGTGACCCGTGAGGTCACGTGGAGGTATGTTGTCATATTGTTTTCGTTTATTTGTTACAAGTGTTGTTGTTTTGATTAGTTTGCTTCTTCTTTCGATCCTGGTACTGTTTGGGCTGAAATCGTTCCCAACGATTAATTGTTTCTATGCCCGGCACTAGTTTCCATCCCGGGGGGATCGGGAACGCCCCTCGAGACTTTCCGCAGATTGGATCGGGTGATCGGTTTAGGGTCGACCCGGGCTGGTTCGTGACAATGTCCATGTTTATGTATCACTCTCATGTGAGTTTTTATATAAAATTCATTGATCTACTTTTATTCATTCCATATTATTCTCAAGATTATGTAATAATTTCATGTTTTGTTCATTAATCACCTCTACATTCTATTTATTTTTATTTTTGATATCTTCATATATATTTTGTACCCTTACAATGCATATAATTTCACCATTTTCTTATGTTTTAATTTTTCCTATCATACCAAGATATATATTATGATAGAAATATGGGGATATTATATAAGTGTATTGTTTTTTCCATATTAGTTTATATGTTGAATTTCATTTCAAGATTTAATGAAAAACTCATGTTTATATCCGGTTTTTCAAAGCTACTAAACACTTTGGTCCTTTGGTATGTGATCAATTTTTCATAGTACCAATTCAATAATGTAGGGAACCCGCTTTAGGAAAATGGGTAATAGTCATTGCAATTGGTATCAAAGAATGTTTATTAGAATCATTAGAAACTAGATTTTCTAAATTCAGGATTAGGGAACATAAACCTATAATAAACATTGAGCATAACTATTGAATGGAATCCCAAATAAACTATTTATATGATATTAGATACACATAATTTTTTTAATTTATTTTTAGAATTTCGCTTATTTTGGGAATATAAATTATTTTTCACAGTTATATGATAGTATCTTCTACTTTTCATCATTTATAAATGGAACCTAATAGATTGAACTAGATCCTTTTCAAATCACATGATTCAAAGGGTATGATAGATCAAGTCTTTTATTGTCTTATTCCTATCATTCGAAAGGAAAAAGTCTCCCAATCATTTAACCATTTGAGGATATTATTTAATGTGTATACGAGAAAAATGATTAAATAACAAATTACACTGTTGTTTCCTCGGGAAATGGGGATGACCTTGTTTTGTTTAAGGTTCAAATATTCAAATCAGTTTCTAAAGGGTTTATTCATAGAACCAAAAACATCCAATAATTATATATCCATTTGGACCTACTTTCCAAAGGCAGGTACTCATTAGTTATGGACCAATGAGGCTTATGAATTTTCATTGGTTGAGAGGATGGGAGGTTGGATTCATCACTCCTTTTTGAGGGGAATTATTGTCTACTCCATGACTCTCTTTATTGATATAATTTATGTTCATGAATCCTTATTAAATTACCAAGTATGAAAATGAGTTTTCCATTAGATTTTGACAATAAATGATTGATATTTATGAGATTTAAAGAATATTTTATATGTATTTGAGGTTCTTCATCGACTGAGAATAATCATTATTTGTTATAGATTCTTAGTCAATGGTATCCTTCAACACATTATATATAAATCGCTTGATCATTATGATAACCATACTAGTTTTAAAGCCACTCAGTGGGAAACTTGAAGTTTATTTTCGTTCATAAGGACATGGATTATTTTAGAGTTGGGATCATACCCACAGATGGGCTACCTACTTATCCTTGTTTAGAAAAGGAATCAGAACCCCCGTATTTCGATAATTAAGATATAGTTTAACATCATATGTGATAGATGAGAATTAATGGTTGATAGGCTTGATCCTTTAGAAAGGCTTCCTACACACTCTATTTTTAAGGTAGATATCAAAGTCTACATAGTTCGATTAAGAATTGTGGGGGCTTACATATGATTAACGGCCCAGGGAGATGTGTCATGGATACTTTTACACTCTAATCTCACATGAGTCATGCTCGTTGTGAGAAACAAGAGGTATCACTAAACCTGGTGGTTTGGGCCATGAAAGATGCAGTCATAAGGAATGATATGGGGATTATGTATGTATGATTTCCCAAATAGATAATGATCAGAACATACTTTAGAGAACAATCCTGGGAACAAGGTCCATAAAGGTGTATGTGCTTTATGGAGATTTGGATGCTCTAACTAGGGGCTTACTCTTGATGAAGATGACTAAATTAGGAGGGGACTTGTGATTGGGTTTTATTCATGAGATGGAAGCCCAAATCAAAATAAATTAAGACTGGTTAAGAGAAATTATGATCTGAACTTATTCCTGAGATGGAGGCCCAAGTTAAAGGGACTTGAGAACTGGGGCTTACACCTATGAAGGAGACCCATGTTAAAGGGGAATTATGACTGGGGATTATTCCTATGAAGGAGGCCTAGGTTAGGGAATTATGACTGGAGATTATTCTTTAGAAGGTGGCACATGATAAAAGAAATTATGACTGGGGCTTATTCCTTAGAAGGAGGCCTTGGTTATGAGAATTTAAAATTTAGGGATTATTCCTAAAGAGGATGCCCTAATTTGGGAACATGGGGCTTACTCTTGAGGATGATGCCCATATTTAAGAAATTTTAGATTGTGGCTTACTCTTAAAGAGTATGCCTATATAATGGGAACTTGGACTAGAGCATACTCATGAAAAGGAGACCCAGGTTTGGGGAATTATGACTAGGGATTACCCCTGAAAAGGAGGCCCAGGTTAAAGGAATTTGTGATATATGAATTACTCCAGAAAAGGAAGCTCGTGTTAGGGATCTTCTCATATTAGAGGATGAGGTTGAATGGATGAAATATCTAACCATAGTGACATAAAGATATCTAAATCAATAGGTTTTGAGAGATGATCCGCAGAATTATTTTCAGATAAGGAATCCAACAAAGGAACCATTCCATAAGTGGCATTGAAGAGGGTTTTGAAGACTAAATATTGAATAGGAGAGGTGGATTTGAAGAAAAGAGGTGAATAAGTAGGAGAGGTACCCAAAAAGAGGCAGGTGTGCAAGTCCTGTTTGGGTGCACAAGTCTTGGCCATGCAAGTATACTTGCATGACACATGTGAACATGCACGACGGTTAACCCATAAGGTAATAATCTAGAGAGGATTTCCTCAAGCCCTTAGTATTATCCCTAATGGCTTTCAAAAGGCTGGCGTGCAGGTTCTATTGAAGGGATATGGTGGCACGCAAGAGTGACTGTTTTCCCTTAAAGGATGGACACTTAGGTGTGGAAGTGTTGACGAATTTAAGCACTTAAGCCTTATTCCCTCTCTTTAGATCATCCATTCTAGGTAATAAATTACCTTAGAAGTGTTTGGAAGACTTAAATTAGAGACTAGGGCGCTGAGAGCTTAAACCTGACTTTTGGATTTTTCTGTCTTCCAAATGGGGGGCCCACAAGGGGTGTTTATAGGATACTGAAGACCTTGGGCGAAAATAGCTTAGGGATAAAAAGTCACTCATGCTACCAATATGTGGCGTGCAAGTATACTTGTGTGACAAGCTTTGAACTTGCGTGACCCATGATTAAACAGATCCTTTTTCATGCCTTTGTCAATTTTCTGATGTTTCTTCAAAGGATGATTCTCTTTATGGTAAGGTATTCCCCTTTTTCAGTCGTTAGACTCTGTGATGGAAAGTAGTATCAACAAAATTCCCCCCTCAGAGTTGGATCCTAAAGGAAGGAGGATTTGACTCTTAGTTAAAGGAGAAAACCAAGGAACTACGGCGGCCATGTTTTGAGCGGGCAAGTGGAGGCGCGCAGGTGAGTACCGCGCAGGGCGAGAGTTGTGCATGGTGAGATGCGCTGGGTACAGCCTTGACCTGTAAATATGCGGTCATTTTCATGTAAAGCAAACAGATTTCAAAATGTCCAACTCTTGCCGCACAGGTTCACTCGTCTTTCCATTCATCCGTGCAGGTGATGCTTTCCGCGGGTTATTGATTCGTTGTGTCATGCTTCTGCCAAGGTATTTGGACTTGCACGGTGATACCTGCACGCCCAAACATGCACGTCACAAATACACCTTCAATCCAATATTGGACTTGTGTGCCTTAATGCCTTATCCATTTTCACTTTTCCTTCAAAAATTTTATGAAAAATCAACTTACTTAAGAGTTAATTATTTTAACTTTGTGCAGATCAAATGGATATCATAAGAATTGGAACGACCAATGAGCTAGATAACAAGAAGATTGATGACATGATGAGCATCATTGTCCATGATTATTACAATATATGCAACATCACTATCCTAGATTTGGTGAAGTACTTGAAGAAGTATCATCTTAATTTCCCAAAAAGTATCTACTTACCTCTATATGGGCATGGTCATATGCAAGAAGTCAACATTCCAGAGCCAAAGAATTATCTTCCGCATTCTTGGTTTCAGACTTACACCAATTTTGCTTCAACAAATATCCCAATTAAAGGATCATTTGTAAATGCTGGAACCGTGGAGAAGTCCTACATAATACATCATCGCCCATGTACCCCAGATCTGAAGCCTCAAAAGCCTGAGTTGCATCCACATTTTTATCCCTCCGTCTTTCAAAACAATCATATGGATCAATCCAAAGGCTGGTAGAAGGGTTGGGACTTCCGTCCTAGAGGAGTCATGAAGCCGAGAATGATGTGGGCATACTGGGTGCGACAAACCTGCATAGAGTTTGTCAAGGATTTGAAAAGAGTTGTAATATATGAAGCTGTATGGGCTGGAGAGACATATGTGTATATGAATGATGACTTTGTGCCGGAGCTAATCAGCCGCTGGAGCCCAGAAACCAATTCTTTCCATCTGACTCATAGAGAAGTATGAATCAGTTTTTGGGATGTCTACAAGGCCTATGGAGCTCCAATTTTGGGAGATATGTATGATGAATTAATCCCTCCCAAGGCAACATAGAATGATTCGGAGAAGACTTTGTCTTTGGCTCGAGAATTATTGAAAATTTTCTACAAGCTCAAGAACTCAAAGACCACCAAAACTCATTCTATAAATGATATACATCCATAGGAGTGGATGCATATGTTTCTTACCATGATGGAAGAGAAAAGGCCCACATGTAATCGTCCTACTACCTGCCCCAGAACAGAGAAGAGGGGCGCTTCTAGCACATTCTGGCCGACTCTAGAATCGGTAGAATTTTAGATGTTGGGGTACGAAGTTGATCATAGATTCCCAGAAAAGACCCATCTGGTGGGATTTTTAGCCTTGTGGATAAGTGTTTATCTTCTTCTAGTCAGGGATTCGAAGGGAGGCATCAGGCCAGGGACCTTCATTGTTGCAACCGAGTTGGCTGAGAGGAAAATGGTTGGGTTGTCCACCCCCATTTTTTTAATGATTCACAGGATCTTACTCCATGTCTTTATGTGTATGTTTCCATTGAGAATAGTTGGGCCATTCCATGTTTTGTTGGGATGGATCACCACACATTTTAGGACATATGCTGTACATAACGGAGTACAGGTTCCTAGATGTTCTTTCAGGCCATTAGTGTAGGTATTTTTGGGAATTTCTCCATCAGCTCTCGACCCCTATGATATGAAGGTGAGACTGAGCATGTCCAAGGAATTCCATTTATTTCCTTATGGAAACCCACCAACTTGGATGTTTTTTGATGATAGAAATACCGGTCTGGAATTGAGGTCATACATGCTGGCTTGCAGAGATGGTGTATTGGGCACTAGGATTGATGGATAGATTATATGCAAGGCATGTGATCCATAAATATTTGCACACCAATTCATGAGTCTCTGGAAGATTATTGTATCACATCTTGTGCATGTCAAGTCAGAGCAGCATCTGATGGTTTCTCAACAACTATGGTTGTTGAAAACTATGGATAAGACATGGGCAGTGTTTTATCTACCAGTTGCTAAAGTGATGAGTAACTTGACTACATGGTATGTAGAGTACTAGATATCATCATACCTTGAAGGGGTATTGAATCGTCTGGTTTATCTGGTGGAGAAAAATAAAAGAACTATAGAGAAAGAAACCCTTCATCTGGAGGGTGATTCTTCCACACCCGGAGCTGATTCACCAGGTTTTTCACCCAATGATGACTCGTCGGATTCTCAAGATGGGGATGATGAGGCATGACACATGTCCAAATGGCCTCATGCTATATATAATCCTCCAGTAAGAATCAAGAGACCCACTCCATCGACTCCTAGTGAGTTACTTCATTGAGGCAATTTAATTTCCATTTCTTTATAGAGAAAAAAGATTCATTTTCTTATTCTATATCTATGATTGAATGAGCTGGGAAGAAGCTAAAGTCCAAGATTTTAGGGCCATCCTCATAGCCTTCTGGTATAGATGTTGAATATCTACGACCAGAGGATGTCTAGACATGGCGAAGTTTATATGGTGATGCTGAAATCGGCTGGATGGATCTGTGCAAGGGGCTAATAATACCTGGAATAGGGATTCATTGTGCCTCTACTGATATCTGTTTTGAGTATAACCCCGATGAAGTGCGGGCTTACATCAGAGAGCTAGAAATGCTCATATATGCCACCGATGATTCCAGTCCTATCCCCAACCGGGTGATGGAAATGATAGATTTTGTCACCATTGAGGGGACTGGAGCTTTCAGAAATGAGGAGTGGCACGATTACGTGGCTCCTGAATATGTATGTCTCTTTCTTTAATTGCATTGTAACTTGATTCCATTTAATGCATTGTTACTTAAGGAAAATACTTTCTTCATCCTTCATCTTGCAAAGAAAGTAACTGCTGAGGTTCCTTCACCACAGTATAGCCCTGGTGGTACTGCCATCGAGGCTAATGAATCTCCTCATGAGCCAAGCGAGGTATCTCTGGGACATCATGCCATGGATGAGGAATTAGACGTGGCTTTTCATTCTCTAATTCTGGTATCTATATTTTATGATGTCAATACTCCCAAAAATCCAAAGAAGTGAAGACATCGATGGAAGAAGTCCACAACTAAACATTTCATCAATAGTGGTAAGTCCTTCGGATAGTCATGAGTGTTAACCAATGAAAATATTTCATATACTTCTTGGGATTTCTGAGCTTCTTTAATTTTTCCTTTGAGGGAGAGGGTTGACCCTCCTCTGAGGATGAAAGAGGGTGATGGTGAACAATCGTAAATTCATGCTGACTTTGCTGCTCTCGAATATGAGCCAGCGTCTTTTCCCAATACTGCTCCTATTGCTGCTGCAAGGAGAGAAGAGCCTGCTTCTGGTAATTTAACAATTATTCATAAAATGTTGAATGAAAACATCAATTGACTTCCATTTTGTGATACTTTTGTATTCAACACCTACACCAGATCATTTGGTGGCCACTACAACTGCCTCTGCAATTTTATATGAAGAAGTTGTTCGAGGTCAGAGGCTGCAGGATAAGGGTCACCAAGAAGATACATCGAATGCTCGCACTGGTGAGGATAACCATGAATATGAGAAATCATTGGATGAAATGATGAAATATATGCATCTTTTGAAGACATTTTAGATCATGTTATGTTACAATGTAATTTAGATGATTTTGGACGTGAGTTTTATCCTTAGTCTTGTTAAATTTACTTTTTATTACATCTCTGACCATGATTGGTTAAAAATGTGAAGTTCCATCTGATCAAGATGCTGAACTTCCAATGCCCGAATGGGGTATAGACAACCATATTATTTCAGAGACACTAGCTCATGTGGAGCTTAACCTGGGAGAGATTCCTGAATCTCATCCTGAAAATCCTGTTGAAGCTAGGAGAGATGGGGAGGAGCCTTCTAATGTTACTGACATAATACTGGGTAAGAGATAATAATATATGTGGTTGCACTTAATTTTCAAGAGAAATTAATCAACTTTTTTTATCCTTTTAAACTAACCAAGACATTCAATTGACTATGCAGGGCCATCAATTTCAGTGGTTAGATCTAGAGGTGAAGCCTCAGCCTCTACCCCAACGGGAATAGAAAGTGACATAACAAGGGTCGGGGGGGAAAGAGTATAACATGGAACTTCTCTTAGTGAATTAATCCCGTATTATAATCCCCCATGTTCTAGTGATGTTGAGTCCGACCCAGAAGTACAAAAGGCGCTCCAATTTTCATGGTGCAAGGCATGACATAACATATATATCATCATATCTGATGTGCCTCTTGAAGATCTATCCTAAAAGATCTCATGACTATCATATATGTCCATCATGTAGGGACTTGGCTGTTTTGGATATCAAAAGATCCATGCCGTGGTGAAACAAATCATCTTAAGAAGGAAGTATGAGAAAAATTAACTTCAAGATTTGACCAGATCAAGGTTGTTGAAAAATATCAGCGAATTTGAGGTTGCGGTGTCCCAAGCTGAGGCTGATCATGATGCCAGGATGAAGGAGTTGAAGCATAAGATCTTATAGAATGTTGTACAAAATATGCACCTCCAGCAAAAGTTAGATGCTGTTACTGGGGAACTTGGCCAGCTTAACAATTCACTGGAAGGAGTTCAAACGAATGGTATGAAAGCCATTACAGATGCCAAGAAAGCACTCCATCAAGCATAAACGAGTGAAGCTGGTTGAGTGCATGAGCTTCAAGTGGCTGTTGATGAAGCTTGGGATGCCGTAAATCAAATGAAAATTTATGTTGAAAGCCTCATGTAAATTTTTAAAAAGAGAAGAGACTCAAATATGTGGATGTCCTTCTAACTCTTGTGCATCAATGAAAAGCAATTTCATCTTCAATAATTTTTTCATGAACTATTTTTCTACCTGCTTAAAATTTTTACCTAAGCCAATGGGATTAGTAAAAATAGTTTGATTTTCTCTAGGATTATAAAAATAACCCTACAAACTTTGAATATTTTAATTTCTCAATATTAACTAAATCATACAAAATAATTGTTTAATGAGCTGAGACTTGAATTTTGTTCAGAGTTCCCATGTCTTTTGTGGGATGTTTAAAGTCATGCACATAAGACAAAAAGATACTAATGTTTAAGGTCGAAATAGCTTTGACCGAATGGATTTAAATTTTCTCAAGTCCTTGATAATTTATCTGAAAAAATATTACCATATTCAAGTATGGGGGAATATGTAAACTATGACTTAAGAAATTTTGAATCTGAGGAATGATATGAAAAAAGGGATAAATGGTATTAGAAGAAGTATTTCCCAAGAATGAAGTTACAACTATTTAACAAACCCGTTAGGGGTTGAATTATGTAGGGCCACTTAAGGGAATTGGCTGCATAGTCAAATAAAAGAATCTTTTGGCTGAAAGGTCTGTTATGTAGACTACTTATTGAAGGCCGCCTAAGGGAACATGCTACATAGTCAGGAAAAAGAACTCTCAGAAATTTTACTTTTCTATTGCTAAAAATCCAGTGAAAGTTTATGGAGATTCAAATTTTCCAAAGCACAGAGTCTGTTGTATGGAGAGAGGTACTTGAATATAGAAAGGATATTTCTGGTCAATATTATCAAAGAATTGGATGAATGTCACTCCTATGAAGGTCTGACCCAAATGACGGGAAGGGAAATATAAATCATATACTTGATTACTTTTAGATCATGAAAACGATTATGGGAAAAATATGTTAAGGATGGATATTTTTGTGGATCCCTACATATTTTATTTGAGAAAAATAAGGACAAAAGAGGTTTTCATCCGTAGAATGAAGTTACCACTATTTGGAAAACACGTAAGGGGGTTGAATTATGTAGGTTCGACTAATAGAATTGGATACACAGTCAAAAAATAGTTTCTTTTGGATAACAGGTCCGTTATTTAGACTATTTATGCAAGGCCGCGTAAGAGCACATCCTGCATGGTCAAGCAAAATAACTCTCAGGTATCAAATATTCTGTGACCATAATCCAAGAAAAAGGGTATGGAGATCTGGAAGTATTTAAGGTTAGGATTTTGAAACATCAAAATGGGTATTTTCCAATGCATGAAGGAGATACACAGACCAATGCTAACCATAATCATGTTGTGACTGGGTCCTGAATTGAGGTGCTGAACTTCACTACGTATCCCATAAATATGGGAATCAAGCCATACGTAGTTCTTGAAATAAAGTTTAACATCATGTGGGATGAGAGTGTAAGAGATCTTAGTTTAGGGTCATAGAGCTCGAACCATAATGAAGATTACAGGTTGTGTGTTTGTTATGAACTTGTTGTGAATGAAGACTATGGTTTTCATACCACATTAATGTTTTCACAGGGAGAATTTTCAGCTAAGAGACTGAAAGTGGAATTTGGTGTTAGGCCCAAAGACATGGGGCCGGATTCGAGGAATGCTTAAACGTTCCAACGTATCCCATAAGGATAGGAATCAAGATGCACGTAGTTTTGGAAATACCCTCTTGTACAGATTTCATTCATACAAGTGAAGGGTTAAAGGGGACTTTAGTGTAATGATGGTTTGACTGAAGATGAAAAGTTCAGGATTTACCATGTATGCACATAGTCTTTGTAATATAACATGAATGGAGATTAATATAAATAATGATTCCCTCTCCAATGAGGGTGTTAAAGAATGTTGTAGTTTATTGTTGCACATGAAAAAAAGTGTGAATAGTTTAAAATCATATAGATAGGATGATGGAGAACCAATATAAAAAATATTGGTTTTGGGGTGGCTTCACGAATCAACATCATATGGGATAAATGTAAACTAATGTAAAAAATATTGGTTTTTGGCTTGTTCCTCAAGAAGATGCCTACGTACCCAACCTATAAGGAAAGGATCAAAGTCCGCATATATTGATTAAAGAATGAATTGGTGATCAAGTTGTTCTTGAGGAAAATGACCTAAAAATGGTATTGGGACTTACACATGGTTAGTGTCCCATAAATGGTGTTATTGTTGAAGTTTAATCTAAGCTCACGTGATTCATACTCGGTGTGAGAAACAAGTGGTAGCAACAACCTTAACGATGCACAGTTTAACGTCATCTTGGACAAAGAAGGGACTGTGTAGTTTAATGTTGTGTAGTAAGGACATAGGGGGGACTATGAAGTTTAATGTCATGCAGTAAGGACAAAAGAGGGGTTGTATAGTTTGAAATCATATAGCAAGGATGAGTGCTACATAGTTTAGCATCATTTAGATAGGAAAATATGGATATGCAGTTTAATGTCATGTAGTGAGGACAATGGGGACACAATTTAACGTCATGTTGGACGTATAAGGGACATTTTTATAGTTTAACATCATGTGGGATGAATAAGTGCTATACAGTTTAGCGTCATGTAGCTAGGATGTAAGAGGGAAAATATAGTTTAACATCATGTTTGACGTCACAGTTTAACGTCATTTTGGACGTGTTCTGTACAGTTTGGCATCATGTAGCAAAGACATAATAGTATTTGGGTTACAAGAAATACTTCCTCAGTAATCTATCATTGGTTGGAGTAGTGATGAGTTCTCCATCCAATGAGATTAACGAATAAGCTCCATTGGATTATACATATTTATTGAGTAAGGTCCTTCCCACATTGGCTCATGTTTTGGAGGTTTCATTCCTGGTATCACTGGAGTTATGAGAACCAATACCAATTTTACTTGAATGAATGAATGATGACGATCATTTTTATTGAAATCTCGTGCTATTTGATTCTGATAGACTTCCATGCGGTGCAGGGTGCACAATATTTTTTCATATAATCATTGAAATTCATTCCATCGCTTTTGAGATTGTTCATCTATAGATGACTGGTTTCAAATGGACACTCTGTGTGAGGGTAATTGAACCTCAATGGGAAATACTTCTTCAGTTCTATATTCTAATGAATATGGAGTTGACCACGTAGCAGTGCGGGTGGTGTCTGATAGGCCAATAAATTATGAAATAGTTTTTCAGGCCATGACTTATTATCTTTATCCACCATCTTTTTCAGTATGTTTGAAAGAGTTTTATTGAAGGATTCTATTTGGCCATTGGCCGCTCCATGATACTGAAATGAATGGTGGATTTGATGTTGTATTCTTGATACAACTTCTATACCTCGGACGAAAAGATGTTTGTACCATTGTATGCCAATATGGTATGAGGGACACTAAATCTGTTAATGATGTTAGACCTAGTGAAGTAACAATGCTTTTAGAACTGACTTCATTGAGAGGTATTACCTCTTCCCGTTTGGAAAAGAAGTTAGTAGTAGTAAGAATATACTTAAACATCATGGATGTAGCTGAAGGATAAGGTCCTAATACATCCATTCTCCATGTGTAAAATGGACATGACTATTTAGCAGTATGAATCAACTCTGGGGGTTGATGAATGAAGTTGTAATGTACTTGTAAAGAATGACACATCTTAGTGAAATTAACACAATATTGTATCACTGAAGGACAAAAATATCCAAGCCTTGGAATTTGATCAGACAGTCTATGTACAGACTAGTGGGCACCACAGACTCCAGCAAGTACTTCATTCATGACAGCCATTGTCTCTTCACTATAAATTCATCTGAAGAGAATTCCATCAAAACCTCACGTGTATAGAATTTTATCTAGGTGATCAAGGGTATAATAAAGAGTAAAATTGACCACACATCGCAAGACTTGTTCTTTCCCGGCTCCATCAGGTGGAAGTGTTCTATTTTGAAGGTATTCCCTATTAGGTGCCATTCATCCTGTATTATGACCATATGGTTCAGAAATGGGACAAATTTAATTTATTTCCTCTTTTCTAGTTTGAACATAAGGTGAAATTCTACGATAGTGGGGAAACTGATGATTGTCTTGTCCCAATTTGGATCTGCCAGAGCTGTGGCTAGATTAGCCAGTGCACCAGCTTGGGCATTTTGTGATTGCGGGACATATGAAAATGTCGGTTATGAATGAAATTCTGCCATTAACTCTCTGACATGATCATATAGAGGTATTAACTCTTCTTTTTTGAGGGAATAATCCCCATTTACTTGTTTGATTACCAGGTCTGAATCACCCTTCACCTTTAAGTGATTCACTTGTGCCTGAAGCACCAACTCCAATCCAGCAATGAGAGCTTGATATTCTGCTTCATTATTTGTAATTCTTTCCCTCAATAATAAGGAATAGGGTAGAATAGCCTCTTCCATGGAAATAATCACAATTCCTTTCCCGATATTGTTGAATTTAGGATCAACCATTTTCATCCCTATTGGAATTTTGAAAGCACCATCAATGTACATTTCCCATGTTTGAAGATTATCTTTAATAGAGAAGACTTCCTAATCAGGAAGTTCAGTATCTAAAGATGTATTTTCTACTGAACGATGTTCAGCAAGGAAATCATCCAGATCATGTCCCTTTATTTCCTCTTGAGACACATACTAGATATCAAATTGCTGCAAAATAACTGCCCACCATGGCAGATGTCTTGTAAGCATTGGACGTCTAAAGATGAATTTGAGCGGGTTATTGCGAGATACCAATTGAACCTCATGATGTTGCAGCTAGTGTCTCAACTTCTGAACTGCAAATATTAACACTAGGCAGCACTTTTCAATACTGGGATATCGGTTTTATGCTTCAAGCATAGTTTGGCTGAGATAGTAAATGATGTTTTCATTCCCAGCTTCATTCTTTTGGGCAAGGAAGGCACCCAATGACCACTCTAAATCTATCACGTATTGAATAAGTGGTCTTTCTTCAATAGGTGGAATTAATACCAGTATACTCAATAGATATTTCTTGAGAATATTGAATGCTTCTTGAAATTCTTCAGTCCACTTGTAAGTGACTCCCTTCTTCATCAATTTTGTGAAGGGTAAAATATTTCCTGCCAGATTGGCGATGAAACACTGAATATAGGCCAAGTGTCCTTAAAGTCCTCTCAATTCATTAAAATTTCTAGGAGTTCATAGACCATGGATTGAATTTGTCTTCTCAGGATCGACTTCGAAACCATGATGGCATACAACAAAGCTGAGAAATTTTCCTGAGGTTACCCCAAAATCACATTTCATGGGGTTCATCTTCAAATTATGTTGTCGATGTTTGTGGAATATGACATCCAAATCATACAAGTGATTATAACGATGTTTGGATTTAACCACCAAATCTTCCACATAAAATTCAACAAATTTCCCTAAAATGGGTTTGAAGATACGGTGTATGGCACGCTGATATGTTGCACCTGCATTCTTCAAGCCAAAGGGCATTACCCGATAGAAAAACACACCCTGAGGGGCTATGAAGGTGGTATATTCTTCATCTTCTGGAGCCATTCATATTTGATTATACTCATAATATCTATCCATGAAGGAAAGTGCTTCATAGCCAGTTGTTGCATCAATTAAGAGTTCTGTGATCGGAACTGGAAAATCGTCCTTGGGACAATGCCGATTAAGATCTCTGAAATAAATGAAAACTCTAATTTTTCCATTCTTCTTTTTCATAGGGAAAATATTAGCCATCCACATGGGATATTTATCTTCTTTGAGAAAGTTAGCTTTGATAGGCATATCCCCTTCAGCTTTTATTTTGGAAGCATAATTTGGGTGTGTTCTTCTTGTGGCTTGCTTGAATCCTCGGTGTTCTTCTGGAAAACCCAAATGATGAGCAACCACATCCGGATCAATCCCTATAATTTCTGTATAATTCCAAGAAAATACATCTCTATTTTGCTTTAAAAATGAAATATATAATTCTTACTCTTTAAGAGTCATGGCCACACTAATTAAAGTGGGGCATGGATCTTCTTTTGTACCTATATTTATTTCTCTAATTTCATCCACTATGGTAGAGATAACCTCTTCAAATGATAGAGGACCATCCCTAAGATCTTCCTCTTCTTCTTCAACAAGTGTTATCTCCTATATTTCTACTTGCATAGTAGATGATGAAACAAACATTCCCTGATTAGGAGAGATGTTAAAATTTGATCATCTTGAGGAAGAAGCTTCCATTTCTGATTCTATTGATGATAAAGGGTCTTCCTTGGGTAATAAAGAGAAGATGATCGATTGAGAATCGATATCATTGTTTACCTCTAACATTGCTATAACTTCTTATGGCCTGGTTGGAAAAGTATATAATTGCTGAATTTCAGTGGATTAAATGAAGACATATCAATTTGAGCTTTCATTATTGCTTGTTGAATCACCAATTTCTCCCATGTTGTCTGGCTTGATTGTCATAATTGACATTATGTAAGTTTCCATAAGAGTATTTGGATTTGGGTCTATCCTATAAATTTGACTAATAGGCAAGACATAATTTGAACTCACATATATGAATGGGTTTACTAGAATATTTTCCAAACCATATGGAGCATTAAATTTTGTAACCTCTCTTGATGTGGATTTCTCCTTTCCCTCTATGTGATAGAATTCCACCTCAATGTATTGAGATTCAAATGTTTTAAATGGGGACTTGTCGCCATCCAATTTCCCAATTTGACCAGTGAAAAAATATTTGAGACATTGATGGTATGATGAAGGGATAGCCACATGTTGATATAGCCAAGGTATTACAAGAAAAATATTGAAGGTTGTGTCATGTCAAACAACTATGAAATCTGAATTGGATACATGATCCCCAAACTGAGTTTTGAGTGTGATCTCACCTAGAGGATCATGGTCATTTTTATCATATCTATGCAACACCAAAGTATAAGAAGATAAATCAGATTCGGTGAGGCCCAATCGAAGAATTGTACGAATGGGGATGAGGATGACTCCTGAACCATTATCAATGAAATCTCTTCAGATGTATACATCATTGACCTTTCCAGATAAGTACAAAGGTATTATATGTCCATGCATGACATCATCTTCATCTTCATCTTCAAATGATATTACTACATTGCATTCTGAAGGATCATTCTCTACATCGTAGACTCCAGCTTAAGCAATTTCAGTTGCGAATTCCTGAGGACTTGACAAAGCCTCAATGAGTGCCTCGCGAAGATCCTTTGATAAATTCAAGGAATCCAGAATTGATAAATTCTTCTGTACTTAGGAAAAATGTTTCAAGACTTCATATTTTTGATCCAAAGGTCTTCATTTCCATACAAGAACATGTGGTTTCACAGGTGCCTTAGAAGTTGAGGCCTTGGAAGTAGATGCTTCTTTTATCGGGGAAGGAGTTGTAAATACTACTAGATTTGGAAGATTAGACCAACTACGTCAATTTACTTTCTGAGAGGAAGAAGGTGTAACCTCCAATTGATCATCCAAAATATTTGTGCCATGACTGAATATGCTATGCATAGAAGTACTGTCTTGTTCCTATTGAGCCCGCTGAAGGGCTCTACCACGAGTTTCTACTGCATACACTGTTCTAGCAGGGGTAGAATTGTAATAGTGGTTTCTGGGATATCCACGTCTTCCTATATATCCTAGACCTTTGGAAATACCATAATTCCTCTGTTCGATATAGGGAACTCATGCTCATCGAGATTAAAACTATGACTGGCATAAGGATATGTTATGTGAATCATTTTAACAGAACCAAAAATCAAATCTTTATCTGATGAAGACATTGCCTGATTACCCAATTTAGGACGTTCCGTTTGGTGGGCTGGTGCCCATGGATTTGAAGTAGATGGCAGAAAATCTTCCAGAGTCCAAGACAACATGTTCTATGACATGATCTAATCTTCTTCTGACTGTTCCTCCTTCTTTGAATTATATTTTTTCTTCGAGGATTTTTCCTCTGATGAAGTGTATTTTGCTGTGGAAATCATAGTAGAAGACACAATTGGTTTCTTCAATTGAATTTGTAAAATTTCATGTGTTTGGTCGATCATTTTTCTGACCATCCAATCATCATATTTATGCAAATTTATTCTTTTTACTTCTTGCCACTCACCTTGTTCCTCTGAATTTGTAGCAGTAACACATGCTAGCTGAGTTGAAGAACCTTTCAGTTTGACTTCTCCCAAGTCCACCATCTTCTGTAGGAGGTATCTGAAGACAAAACACTCTTGAATGGGATGCCCCAACATCTGATGAAATTGTAAATAGTTGATACAATCTTCAAATCCATCCTTGTATGGCCTTTTGGGCCTTGGGAACTGAACCAAATTATTTTCCAGAGCCGAAATGAAGTAACCAGAAACTTGTTCATTTCGGAAAGAATAATCTTTTCTCATTAACTCCTCAAATTGTTTTTGTATATTATCCCTTTGATAATCTTGATGAAATGGCCTCTGTTGTTTATTCTTATAAGTTTTGGACCTTCAATAAGATGATGGTTTTGAAGTAGAAGTAGATACAGGTGCTTGTTTAAGCGTAACTGTAGCAGTCTCTGCATTACCCATTATCCTTCCTGGTGCTGATGGAATTACATGAGGTTTATCCATAGACTTTGTAAGAGAGTCTTCGATCTGCTGAGCGATCTAATAATGTCTCGAAACCCTCCTTTTTATTTCACATGGATCAACGGTGTGTGTAATTCATCATGAAAATTTGTCACACAGACTGGAAATAACCCTTCTTAAGGGAGTCCTAACCTTAGGAAATATGTTAATCCCTTCCAACGATAATTGAAATCGGAAACACTTTCATTTTCTTACATTTTTTATGATAAAAATTGTTGTCTTTGGAATAGATGAGACGAATTGATGAAGTAATCATTGATGGAGATCCTCCCACCCGGTAATTGACGAGGATTGCAAGCTTGTATACCAGACAAAATCAGGCCCTTGTAATGATTATACAAAACACCTGAGCTTAACTTCTTCTTGATGATGAGGAGTTCCCATCATAGGATCGAAACGAGAAGCAAAATGTGTTATGTGTTGTTCTGGGTCTCCCGAACCATTAAATATTGGGAATGTGGTACTTGCAAAATTTGATGGGGGAGGAATTGCATCAACCCATTCAGGGTAAGCTCTCTTTTCTGGTTGAATTTGTACACGCTTTCCCTCCATAGCTTCCAACTAAGGTATTAATGACACAATGGTAGTTATTACCTTTTGAGAAATATATGGTTGAGCTTGGACCTGAGCAGGTGCAATAACTGGAGCTTGGACAGGGGTGGTGACTAGTACTGCAACTGATGGTAGCACCACCAATTGTAATTACACATGACCCATAGGATTAGAATTGTCAGTGTGTATGGGTAAATGAGGATATTCTTGATCCATTCGAGTAAATAAAATAAATTCCCTTGGCTGACTGACTCGTGTACGCTTAGGAGGAAGACTACCTTTAAGTAGATCGACATTCAACCTCTTTAATTCCATCATTTCTTCCTCTTGTTTTGCGAATCTTTTCTCTAGTGAGAGTGATTAGAATTCTCTGTAGGAAGAGTGTAATGTAACTTGATTCTTTCCTTTCCCCTTGTTGGACTCCTTTCGGAGAGGGGGAAGTTGGTTACTTGAAGGAATACCTAGCTTCTGGGGAATCCTTTGATTTCATGTATGCAAACATTCTTTATTTGTCTATGTGTGCACAACCTCTTGAGCAGGAACATCCTCATCTGATCCCTCTGAGTGTGCCTCATGTTCTAGAGGATCATGAAAAATTACATTAATACATTTAATTATGCATAATGAATTGCATCTCTTCTATCGTCATTTTTGTGATACAGTCTTTTTCCATGTCCCTGATGAGACACTACCTTCTGTTGAGATGATACCTCAGGAACTTCTTGACAAACTGTAATTTGGAAGGAATCTCCTGATAATTCTTCTCTTCGTTCCTCTTGTGGATTCGTCCCTAATGTAGAGAATACTATCTTTCTTTGAGGAGTTGATTGAGGATTTGAAAATGTCCCCAGTCCTATGGACTGGGGCTATTCCTGCTATTTCTGCTAAACTCCTCGAATCCTATTTGTTGATTCTGTGGGTTGGGGTAAAATATTTCCTAGTCTGGGAAGCTGGGGTGGTTCATGGGCTGCTACATCTGAGAATATCATAAAATCTCTCCTAATCATGCAGAGATTTGTCCGGAAATTGGTTGGATGCATCAACCTATATCCACTAAAATCACCTAGATCAAAAAACCATTGGATGATTTCTGACACTTCTGTCACTTGATGATGTGTACGCTCTAAACGAGAAGCATGTTCGATGTTCTCATTTTCCTGATTCACGAGTAATTCAATGAATGTTTTTCTGTATGCCTTCCTTTGAGAATAAATAGTTGAGGAATGTTTCGGAGAACGCCTTCGATTATGCACAAAATCAGCTAGATGTGGCTAGTTTTAGGAAATAACATTTCATGAGACCACCTTTGGTGGGAATTGTTGACAGGAGAGAATAGTGAAATGTAGTTCTCTATGAACACCCCACACCTTGATATGAATATATGATGGGGCATTTGAAATTAACAGGCACAACCTTTTTAGTGTGCCAGGGCATGAATGTTGAAGGGATCTCTGCTGTTTTTCAGCCTTTGGATATCGGGAAACTGAGAGAGATTCCAAATCAATTTTATGTTGTATCCCTTATATTATCTTGACTTTATTTTAATATTCATCATAAGATAATATTTTCATTTTCAATTGACAAATAGTTTTCCACATTTTGAGACAAATATTGTGAATACAATCTTCCATCAACATCTCTAGAATATCATAATGATCGTCAGCCAAAGGACAAAACATTACTGGTACTTCACCTTTCGCCAGTTGTTTTCTCATATTCATCATTTCCTCTTTATCATTCGATGAGGATTATTCTACTTGATTAGACAAAATATGGTTCATCTTTATTGTTTCATCATATTAAACAAGATTGGTAGAGAATTCATTTATCAAACTAGATGATGAATAACTTAGGGGTGGATTGAAGAATGACCTACACCCTGGGCTATCTTCTCATAGAGAAAGTATTTCACCTTCTAATGGTAAAGCATCAGACATGACTGGATTCACATTTCCAAGTACCTCAACATAAGATGTATTTATCATCACTCAATTGTCCTCTGATGAATTTCATGGGCAATGAGAAATACTACTGTGGAGAGGAATTTCTCAGCTAAATTCATCATCATGGGGAGGACCACCATGGTGGGTTACAACAAAAGATGAAACCATTTTTTCCTTGATATTCTAGACATAAAGAGGGTTATCGTGGCTATCATTTGAAGATGATACTTCGAGATCGACCAAACTGTCATGAAGCAAGCCTTCATGATGAAGTGTCTGATGAAGACCTTCTAAATTAATTTTCCCACTATTGGGAAATGAGAGAGTAGAATCTTGAGTTGCAACAGATAATTGTCTGAGTGCATCTAGAATTCCAGAATCAAGCATGGCCTTATTACAGATTGGCTCTTGATTTCTTGATTGTGCTGGATTGGTCTTTTTCTTAGATGCCTTCTTACTAATTTCGGGAAACACTTGTTGACAAAAGTGGTTATTATGGGCAGGTGTATATGCCTACTGAAGAGAAGTTTTCAGGTTAGTCTGATTATCTCCATTCAAATCAGGTGTATGTTCCTGACTTGATTGTCAGTATGACATGGGGGAGTATTCCACACAACCCTCTTGGACTGGAATAGAGGTGTGTTTCTATTTTGGAGTGATTTTTTGATGTGTCACTCCACTAGTAGGGAAGATTTTTATTTCATTCCCTGTGATGCTGCTGAAGCTATTATATTATTTTGACAGGCATTCAGAATATGAGTAGAGATTTTCTTCTTCTCTTTCACCATCATCAGAATGTTCTTGGTGACATCAGCTGTAGGAACATGAATATACATCCATTACTTGCTTGGAGTAGGTGTGTGTTCCTGCTCCTATTCTCTTTTTCCGGTCAGTGAATTCTGACAATACTCATGTGTGGGAGTAGAGAGTTGAGTCTGCTCCAAATTTTTCATCGGGGCTTTCCAACTGACTTTTCCAGGTGCTCCCAAATGAAACTGTTGGTAGGCTTTATGAACATTGGCAGGTGTATGTGAATGTTGTGTATTTTTCTTCATGTATGTATGACAACTTTCCCTCAATACTGGCAGACGAGACTGCTGACAGAATTGTTGATTGTAAACAGGTGTATGTCCCTACTTATCAGTTTACAGCATATTATATTTGTCGATATTCATTGGGTGCAGTCAGATGAGCCTGCCGAATGGTTGATGAGTTATAAAGGGGTGTATATGCCTGCCTATAATACTCCACCAGATATTCCTGATGGGATTTGCGTGTTACTGCCAGACGAGTCTGGTGGGCAGTAATATCCGGACAGATGGGTGTATATGCCAGCTCATTATTTGCACTCAAGTTTTCTTGATGGACTTCTCTGGAGGGGGCATAAATAATAACATGCTCCATGTTGACCAGATTTCGACTTTGGAAGTTAGGCTTGCATGATTGGGTCTGAGGAACTTGAACCGAACCGCTAAAGGCGATACTCTCATCATGTTGAGGGCGCACTGCCGTACGAGTCTGGCAGAGATTGTTGATGGGAGACATCGGGAAGGACTCATGTATCCTTGAATTAAGGCTTTGAGTGACCTTCTCATTCACCTCCTCATAATATGGGAGGGACTAGTGATTGTGTTCCAAGGATAATGACCCGAAACGGTTGGAGATGGTAGTTGGAACCACCTACTTCTTGATCATTGGTCGTCACTATCTAGACAACCAGGTTGAATTATTGACTTTGAGGGATTGTCGAGTATCCTCCAGAGTTGGAATGGTACTGTGTCGATGGTATTCATTAACCAGTGCATTTGAGACCCGACATTGAAGATGCTGAGTAGGTGTTGTCATCCTCAGAGCAGACGAATATCCAGCAGGAGTAGCAGTAGATGAACTCACAGGTGTGAACATTAGAGAAGCCATTTCTGTAATGCAGAATGTTCTCGGAAACGAGTTCCTGTTTGATATAACAGACATAATCAAGATATGTTAGGCCACTATATCTTTTGGATGAGAACATATGTTATTGATTGATTTGTTGTCCCTCACTTTGAATTAAATATGGGCCTAAAAATAAGTAAAACATCATTTAACTTGGTAAAGGATTCATGTCGGGTTCACCTTTTTTTGTTTCCTCTTGAAATGGGGATGACCTTGTTTTTTTTGGTTCAAACATTCCAATCAGTTTCTAACAGGTTTATTTTTAGAACAAGATACTTCCAACGATTCTATGTCCATTTGGACCTAATTTCCAAATGCAGGTACTCATTAGTTATGGACCAATGAGGCTTAATAATTTTCATGGGTGGAGATGAAGGGAGGTCGGACTCATCACACCTTTTTGGGGGGAATTATTTTCCACTCCGAGAGTCTCTTTATATATTTAAGTTATGTTCGTGATTCCTTATTAAATTACCAAGTATGAAAATGAGGTTTCCTTTAGATTTTGACAATCATTTATTGCAATGTATGAGATTTAAAATATCTTATATAGGTATTTGTGGTTCTTCTTTGATAAAGAATCACCTGGATTTGTTATATATTCATAGTCAATGTTATCCTTCAAAAAATTATTTTGAAATCACTTGGTGAATATGATACCCATACTAGTTTAAAATCCACTCAGTGGGGCACTTGATGATTATTGTCGTCCAGAAGGAAATGAATTATTTTAGAGTTGGGATCGTATCCGCAGCTGGGCTACCTACGTATCCTTGTTTAGAAAAGGAATCCAAACAGACATAGTCTGGGAATTAATATATAGTTTAACGAAATACGGGAAAGATGAGAATTAATGGTTGATAGGCTTGATCATTTATAAAGTCTTCCTATGTAATTTATTTTTAATGTAGATATCAAAGTCCACATAGTTTGATTAATAATTGTGGGGGCTTACGTATGATTAACGACCCAAAGAGATGTTTTGTGGTTACATTTACACTCTAAGTTCACATGATTCATGCTAGTTGTGTGAAATAAGATGTATCAGTAAACCTGACGATTTGTTCCATGAAATATTTGGTCACAATGAATGATATGGGGCTTATGTACGTATGATTCCCCAAATTGATAAAGATCGGGTCTTACATTAGAGAAGAAGCCCAGGAAAAGGGTCTATAAAGGTGTATACGCTTTATGGATATATGGACACTTTAACATGGGGATTACTCCCAAGGAAGACCCCCAAATTAGGAGGGGACTTGTGATTAGGTTTTATTCATAAGATGGAAGCCCAAAAAAATAAAAATTTAAGACTGGTTAAGAAAAATTAGGACTGGGACTTATTCCTGAGAAGGAGACCCATGATAAAGGGACTTGAGAATTGGGGCTTATTCCTAAGAAGGAGACCTTGGTTAAAGGGTAATTATGACTGGGGATTATTCTTGAGAAGGATTCCCAGGTTAGTGAATTATGACTGGGGCTTATTCCTGATAAGGAGGCACAGGTTGAATGAAATTATGAATGGGGCTTATTCTTGAGAAGGAGGCCCAGGTTAAGGAAATTTGGAATTTGGGGCTTATTCCTATAGAGGATTCCCAGATTTGGGAACATGGGGATTACTCCTGAGGAGGATTCACGTATTTTTGAAATTTTATATTGGGGAAGACTCCTAAAGAGGATGCCCATATTACGGGAACTTGGAATGGTGCTTACTCTGAAAAAGATGGCCCTGGTTAGGGGAATTATGACTGGGGCTTACCTGTGAAAAGGATGCCCAGGTTAGGGAATTTGTGATCTGGGGCTTACTCCTTAAAAGGAGGCCCAGGTTAGGGATCTTCTCAACATAGAGGATGCGGTTAAATGGAGTAAACCTCTAACCTTAGTGACAAAAAGATATGTAAATCACTAGTTTTTTAGAGATGTTCCACATAATTCCTTTCAGATAAGAAAGACAACAAAGGAACAAAGCCAAAGTGGATTTGAAGGGGGGTTTTATGGCTAAATCTTGAATAGGATAGTTGGATTTGATGATAATATTTTAATAAGTAGGAGAGGTACCCAAAAAAAGGCAGGTGCACAAGTTCTGTTTGGGAACGCAAGTCTTGGTCGTGCAAGTATACTTGCGCGACATATGTGAACTTGCATGGCTATTAACCCATAAGGTAATAATTGGGCGAGTCTTGTCTCAATACCTTAGTATTATACCTATGGTCTTTCAAAAGGGTGGTGCATAGGTTCTATTGAAGGGATAAGGTGGCATGTAAGTGTGGCCATTTTCCCATAAGGGTTGGACACTTAGGTGTGAAAGTATTGATGAATTTCAACACGTAAGCCTTATTCCCTCTCTTTAGATCTTCCATTATAGGTAAGAAATTAACTTTGAAGTGTTAGGAATACTTCAAGTAGAGACAAGGGCGCTGAGAGCTTAAATCTTAATTTTGGTTTTTTCCACCCCCCAAATGGGAGGCCCACAAGGGGTATTTATAGGATACTAAAGACCTTGGGAGAAAATATAGTAGGATACGCAAGTTAACTGTGCGACCAATATGCGGCGTGCAAGTATACTTGCACGACGATCCTAGAACATGCACGACCCATGCTTAAATAGATCCTTGTTCATTAATTATCAAATTTGTTATGTTTCTTCAAAGGATGAATCTCTTTACGCTAAGGTATTCACCCTTTTCAGTCAATATACCCTATTATGAAAAGAAGCGTCAACAACTGTATTCAGAGGTATCCATGAGAAAAGTATTAATTCATGGAAAATTTTAGATAAGAAATAATGTTAAATATGTATTTTCTAGCATCTGATGATTGTGGAAGGAAACACCATGGAACTTCCGTAAAAATAATTACAACTTAATAAAAGTGTAGAAAAATGACACTAATGTTGTTATTCAAAGGTTACGGAAAATGAATCTAATGTATAATGCTTCAAATTATAGGATATGGGACACTACTCAAATCAATATATATACCCCAAATTTGGATAATGGGTTATTTTCAGTCTTACAATACTATCATAGAAAAAGAAGACTAATTAATATAGATGTGATTAGATTTTGGAATTATATTATTGTATATATTTTTCAATAATTGTTTTTTTTGTAATCATCATGACATATATAAGGATTATACAATATGGATTTTTTGTTTTAGGAAGTTTAATGACATGAAGAAAGTCAATAAAAATCAAAGAGAATTTATTTTTTTGTATATTAACCATCATGAAAACACATGAGTTTAGAAATATAACCTTAAATATGTGAATTATGTTGATATAATAATAAATATATGATTTTCGGATAATAATAGTGACCATGAAGGATGTTTTGGATATAATAGTTTCTGTTATGATGGAATTATTGAATTGTTGGATTTAAGGAATATATTCAAAAACATAATATTTTACTCATAGAATCATGAATATTTCATAAATGTTTCATGGATATAAAGGTATTCATAAATATATAGTATATGAAAATAACAACTAGCTTATTTGGGGAAATCATATGTTTTGTTGAATTTGGAAATTTACTGTACATCCATCTAATTTCTATTATTTCTATTTGTATAAGACTATTTTTGATGAGTATAAAAGTTAAATACTTGTGTAATTGAAAAACTATATTATTGATTAAAGTTAAATTATGATTTATCATATTGAATAACATATTAGAACCATTTTGGTTTCAAGAATAAGTTAGTAGTTGAAGGAACTTGTTGTAGATATTATGATTCACAAAGGTGCTTCAGGCATAAAATGTGTCTTGAATATCTGTCTCTATATTTAAAAAGTGAAGTGGAGATAGATTAATGAAAAACCAAATGATGAGATTAAATCCTGGAAAGGAATCATAAAATGTTATTTTCCATATTGATTTTTGTTGTAGTAAAAGAAAATTCTTACTCTTGGAAAAGTATATTAGAAGAAATATGTTATTTATTTATTTTTAGTTTTAATAAATAATTATTATTTTAAAAACTCACAAATTTACATTTTTTTAGATAGAAGAAATTATAATAACCATTTTTTCTACCAAAATCTAAAAATATTTGATGGAAATTTTTTTTTCATGTGCTCGATTTCACATACGAGTAATCTTCTTATATTGGGAAACCGATTTTTTTTTGAAACCATCATGTTGTCCTTTCCCTGTAATTGAGTGGAAGTATTATTAACCAAATATAGGATGTGGGATTAACATAAAATAATTTTTATGTATCATCCATTTATTTTAAAAGTGAAATTTTAAAATTGTGGGGATGTATTTTATAAAACAAACGATAATGTAACACTCCAATATTTTTTGGAATGTAACATTTAATTTTAACAACAACGATCACTTATGTTTACTAGAAACACACGTTTAAAACTATAATAAGTAATTAAATATTAATATTAACAATAGTAATAGTATTCTGATGAATACTATAGGAATTATAAATAAAATTTATCAATGTTTTGAATGAAAATATAATATATTTTTATCATGGAATATGTAAATAAATGGTTTAAAATGATAAATTATGTATTATTATATTTGAGAAACATTAATGTGTATTAAAAATTTTATAATTAATATATTGATTAATAAAAACATTTATTTTCATAAAAAATATTCTGAAATTAATTTTTTGTTGTCTATTTATTATAATGTAATTTTATGATACCTTAATTTTTTTTAAAAGGGTGCCGAAATTTTTATTAAAAAGAAAAAAGGGAGAGAAAGATTACATCAGCTGGAAAGATGGAATCTTATTAAAATCTATAAAAAAATGGGAAGGGATCTCAACCGGTATAGAATAACTCCATGTCGTGGGTTGGTTGACTCCTTTGTTGGCAAGACCATCTGTAACCGTGTTTTCTTCACGATAAGTATGAGTGGCAATGTGTCTGATCTCAAGAAGGTCATTGAGAGTGTTCATCCAACGAGCAGGGAGAGGCTATGAAAGGTGAATAACCCCATTCCAAATATCTTGCACAATGGTGGTGGAGTCACTCTCAATCCATATGTTGTTCCATCCTTTTAGATTAACAAAATCAATGGCCTGAATCACTGCCATCATCTCAGCTTCTAATGCAGAGGCAGTGCCACAACTTCCAAAGAAGCATCTGTGACAATGACCAAGATAATATCTAAATATGGCCCCACATCCTGTAGGGAAAGTATTCCCTCTGGAAGCTCCATCAATATTTATCTTGATCCATCCAGGTGTCGGAGCTTTCCAAAACACTTCAAGCGAGATCTTCAGCTTAGTGTAGACACCATCAATGTTTAGGTGTCGAAGAATCATAAAGTCCCCAACCGAGTTGTGGCAGTGTCCTTTCTGAAGGAGGGATGTTTCTCCGATGGCCATAGTTATCCTCATCCTACATGAATTAAGATTAAAAGAGTAATTATTGTGAATAATTTTGTTTCTATCATACCAGATCACATGTAGGATCTCTACAATCACATATAGGAAAAGATTATTGATTTGTCGAGAGGCATCAAGTTCCACACTATAGCATCCCTGAATTTTCAAACATTACTATTACATCATTTAAAAGATAAACAACATAATAGTATTACACTTATAGGATCCAAAGGTTTAGTGTCTTGGGAAAACTAGGACCATACATAACAAATACAACATCAAGCATAACCATTCATTTAATTTCTTCTTCTATAGCTTCTTATTGGAACTTGTCCTCTCCTTCATACATGTAGCCACCTGAGGATATACATAAAAAGGGGTGACTAAAATCCCAAAAATAGGATTGATAAGAATAAAACATCATTGGGTGATCATAATCATAACATTAGAAAAAGATCATGAACATGAGAGGAGCATAAATAATAGACATGAAATGTGGCAATGCATAAAAATGAAACATCGTGTCTTAGTTGTTAACTACCACAAATACTTGTGAACCAAGATAGAATCTTGTTCACAAATCATTTCACATTTACAAATGGTATTCATCACTTTACCCAATGCATTGGAGCACTATATAATTCCGGGTGCACCCGTCACATTTAGACATTCATATTTCGCTATATAATTCCGGGTGCACCTGTCATATCATAACATTATCATTTATCATGAATGCCACAATGAACATACAACATAAATTAACATAATTCACCCATGAAAAGGAATGTTTTGCATCTCATAATAACACATTCATAAGCTATGGGTTCCCAAAATAAAGAGCGAATAACACACATGTTACAAGAACAGTCCACTTTGAGTGAGAAGTAAAAGGGGTGTTCTTAAAAGAAGAGTTCTTTTGGAAAACATTTTTTTGGAAATAAAACCAATTGAAAAACATGTATATCCTAAAAAAGTAAAGGAAATGATGAAAAAATGATCTTTGAGGAGTAACCATATCAAAAATGGAGTGAAAGAGGGAGAACCCGAAGGAAGAAAATTGGGTTCGAGATTTCCCCTTACCTTGTACCTAAATGCTTCCTTCTCTTTAATGTCCGGTATAATGACATTATATTAATTAATTAGACATCCAGAACCATGTTTAAATTAATAGGGTTAATTCTGGTTTCATTATGTCATTTTATATTCCTTTGGATGACTTATAGAGTTTAAAATCATTGTTTGGGGATGTTCATTTTTATGGTTTTTCTTCAATGGTTCACTAGTATTCTTAAATTGAGGTTTGGGTAGAACAAGAGTAAACATACAGAAATGATATTACATGTCATTAATGATATTACAAGATATTTAATGATCTTATAATGAATCAAATTATATCCATGTGGATGAATCATTAGATAAGAATCAAACTAAGATTGTGTGGGTTAATTTGAGCGGTTTTTCGATCACAAAGAACTTGTTTTAATTTATCCCTTAGTAATATGTTCATAAGTCAGTTCCAGAACTTCAAATAGGTCATAATAATTATAACATATTCTGACCCAACAATTAAAATGGTTTCATGACCAGATGTATAGGTAGAAATGGAAGAAGAGAGCATGTCGTTTTTGAAGGTGATAAATTAACACCTCACGAACAACGTTCTCTTTAATAAAATAAAAAGAAGATAGAAAGGGGGAAGGGTGATATAATATCCCATTATCATCATAACATTCCATTAGATGTATAATAATGTAGTTAGAATACAATTTAAATGAAAAAAGGGGGTAGATCAAGAAAGGAACATGAACATGAAATGGAATTAAAGGACAAGAGGGAAGGAAATTACCTCTTAAATCTTCCTCTTGAGATCCACTTTAGAGAAAATAGTATTGGTCTCTTGATGAGAACGGATGATTTTGGAAATGGTGGAGGAGCTAGGGAAGATGTTTGGTTAGAGTTTAGAAAATTATTGGAGCTTGAGAGGTGTGAGGAAATGAAGGAGTGAACGGTGACTTTTATAGTGGAGGGGAGAGGGGTTTCCTTAATATAAAATTCATTAGTTTATTAATTTCCTCTAAGACAAGGAATAGTGAGTCTTGGATGACCAATAATAGTAATTTTATAATGTAATCCCGAACCAAGTGGGCTTACATCAGCAGAACATCATCGATGACTCAATTAATACATTATTTAGCATTTATTGTCAATTATCGGATTCTACTATTCATCAAAAATTTAAATATCTCAAAAAAATACCAAAAATTTACCCAAACCATTTATCAACGTGTAGAATCCAAAAATGAATTTCATTTTTCAAAAAAAAATTCTAAATATTATTAATATAATATTTATATAAAATCATAATTTACGTAAAAAACAGTTTTTAAGATTAAAACTGATTTTATAGTATTTCAAAAATTACATAGGGTCTTATATAATTATATAAAAACTATTATAAATTCATTAAATACTTTATTAATACATTTTAGGAAAATAAATATCCTTTATAATTAATTAATTAATTATAATTAATTATTTATGACTTATAAAATACCAAAAACGTTTACTAAGGTCAAATTGTCACTTTCTAAGATGTCTAAATTTTATTTTATTATTCATAGGTAATGTTACTCTTATTTACTATTCATAAGGGTCATATTACTAATCATATGGGTAGGTTACTATTAATAAGGGTAGGTTACTATTCACCAAAAAATATTTTTGTTTCATTAGACTCCGAAAACCATCTTGAACACAACTGTGTATGTAGGATTTTAAAAATTCAAAACATAGTTGTGAAAAAATTATGTTTTAATGTCACTTATCACTTAGTAGTTCATTATTTTGTGTTTTCATGTCATCTTAGACATAAATTTAAGAAGGAAATTTTCCATTGAAAAACATTGGGTCGTTACATTCTTCCCCCCTTAAGAAATTTCACCCCCAAAATTTCACTTTACATAAAAAGGTGAGGGTACTACTCCTTCATTGCCCTTTATAGTTCCCAAGTTGCCTCCTCAAACATATGGTTCCTCCACAACACATTGAAAAGATGGGTTGTCTTGTTGCGTAGGACCTTATCTCTTCATTCCAGAATCTTTACTGGCTGCTCCACATAGGAGAGATCATCTTCCAGCTGCACCACCTCTGAGTTTAGAACATGTGAGGGGTCTGGTATGTACTTCCTCAGTAGTGATACATGAAATAAATCATGAACTTGATCCATATTCGGTGTAAGTTCCAGAATATAGTCCTCGGCTCCTATACAGTCAAGGATCTCAAAGGGGCCAATGTACCTTGGTCTTAGCTTCCCTTTCTTCCCAAATCGCATTACTCTCTTCCATGGAGATATTCGAAGGAAGACATTATATCCAACGTCGAACTCCAAGTCCTTTCGACGGTTATCATCATTGCTCTTTTTCCGACTTTGAGCAGATTTGATGTGTTTCTAGATTTCTTGAACCTTCTCGGTCATATCTTAAATAGGATCTGGACCAAGTAGCTTTCATTCTCCAACTTCATCCCAACAGGTTGGAGTTCTACATCGCTTCCCATAAAGAGCTTCATAAGGAGCCATCTGAATACTCAAGTGGAAGCTATTAATGTATGAGAACTCAACCAATGGGAGATACTGATCCCAACCACCTTTTATTTCAAGAGAGCATGCACTTAGCATATCTTCAAGCATCTGAAAAGTCCTTTCATAATGGCCATCGGTTTGGGGGTGATAAGTCATGCTGAAATTTAATTCAGTACTCAAAGCATGTTGAAGGCTCCTTCAGAACCTAGATGTGAACCTTGGATCACGGTCAGAGACAATTAAGAGTGGAACACCGTGCAGTATCACCACTTCCTTCACATATATATTTGCATGTTGTTCAAGTGATAGGTCTTCCTGAATAGCGATAAAATGGGAAGTCTTGGTGGGACGGTCAACCACAACCCATATCGCATTATTCCCCTTTGACGTCTTTGGGAGACCCATGACAAAGTCCATAGTAACATTTTCCCATTTCCACGTGGGCATAGGCAATGGATGCATCATACCTTTGGACATTTGTCACTCAACTTTAACTTGCTGACATACCATGCACCTTGATATATATTCTGCAATCTCCTTCTTCATGTTATCCCACCAGAAGTGTTATCAGAGATCATGATACATCTTGGTACTCCCAGGATGGATAGAGAAAGTTGAGCTATGTGCATTATCCAATAGCTCCTTCTTTATCCTAGGTGAAGAAGGCACAGAATTTCGTGTTCCAAACCGAATCACACCATAATCCACGACATGGAACTCTTGTAGCTTCCCTTCCTTTACTGAACTCACCCTCTTTTGTATCTCCACATCATCCCTTTGTGCTGCCTTAATCTTCTCCTTGATGGATGGTTGGGCAATCATTTGGTCAAGGTAGGATGTATCCCCTTACCTTATGATTTCCAAATCCATTCTTTTCATATCCAAGAAGATATGGTCTTTCTCAATATACATCATGGATAGAGTAGCATGTTATTTTCTACTTAGAGCATCATCTACCTTGTTTGCCTTTCCAGGATGATTGTTAATAGAGAAATCGTAATCCTTGATTAGATCTAACCATCTCCTTTGAAGCATGTTGAGCTCCTTTTGTGTGAATATATACTTTAGGCACTTGTGGTCAGTGTATATGTCACACTTCTCGCCATAAAGGTAGTGCCGCCATATTTTCATGGCAAAAATCATGGCTGCCAGCACTAGATCATGCGTCGGGTAGTTCTGCTCATGGATCTTCAACTGTCGTGAGGCGTAGGCTATCACATTATCGTTTTTCATGAGTTCACAACCCAAGACTTTCTTTGAAGTATTACTGTATATCACAAAACTTTCTCCACTTTTTGGTAGTGTGAGTAAAGGTGTAGTGATTAGCCTTCTATTTAGCTCCTTGAAACTTCCCTCACATTCTTCCATCCAGACATACTTTATCCCTTTTCTTGTTTACTTAGTTAGCGAGCTTGACAATCGTGAGAAGTTTCTCACAAAATGTCGGTAGTACCCAGCTAGTCCAATAAAACTACGGGTTTTTGTGACACTAGAGGTCCTGGGACATTCCTCAATCACCTTTGTCTTTAAAGGATCCATAGAAATTCCCTCACTTGTAATCACATGTCCCAAGAACGTGACTTGATTCATCCAAAAGTCAAACTTGCTGAACTTGGTGTACAACATCTCCTTTCTCAATGTCTCCAACACAAGTCTTAGATGTTCTTCATGTTCCTCCTTTCTCTTGGAGTAGATGAGAATATCGTCAATAAACACTACCACAAATTTGTAGAGGTAATGTCTAAAGACTATATTCATCAAATCCATGACGATTGTAGGGGAATTAGTAAGTCCAAAGGGCATCACCAGAAACTCATAGTGCCCATACCTTGTACGGAAGGCAGTCTTCTAAATATCTTCTTTCTTTAACTTTACCTGATGATATCCAGAATGAAGATACACCTTTGATAAATATTGAGATCCTCTTAACTGATCGAACAAGTCATAAATCCTTGGGGGAGGATACTTGTTCTTTATGGTGATCTTGTTGAGTTCCCGATAATCGATACATAGCCGCATGGTTCCGTCCTTCTTCTTCACAAAGAACACTAACGCACCCCAAGGTGATGCACTAGGGCGTATGAACCCTTTTTCCAGATGCTCTTACAGCTGCTTCTTTAACTCCTCCAGTTCCATAGGATCCATCCAATAGGTACACATCAAGATAGAAGTAGCTCTAGGTATGAGTTCAATTGAGAACTCTACCTCATGATCCGGAGGAATTCCGGATAACTCGTTGATAAATACATCACAGTATTCCCTCACAATGGGAATTTCCTCAAGGTTGGAAATTTCCATCAACTCAACCATTTGGGCGAGGTATGCTTCTTCATAGAGAATAAACACCCACACCATTGAAGGATTTTTCAACAGAGATTCATGATCTTCCTTGCATTTGTAGATGATCATGGGATGGTTCGGAATATGAAAATATATTTCCTTTTCCCGAAAGTTGATATATGCTTTATATAATGAGAGCCAATCTATTCCCATTATATTGACGAATTCCACAAAGAGAAGTATTACGAGATTTGATGGAAGAATATTCCAACATACGTCAATAGGAGAAGAGTCAAACACTTGGGTTGCAATGATTGCACCACTTGGTGTTTTTATAGTTATCTCTACTTCAAGGTTTCGGGACTTCGATTCTATAGTTCTAGAAAACTAGCAAGATATAAAGGAATGCGTTGAACCAGAATCAAATAAGACTTTTTCCATTCTTGATTGAATAGTAAGTGTACGTTGTAAGACTTCATTATCATGATCCACCTCCGCAGTAGTGATGGCATAAGCCTTCCCTTGTTCTGTTGGATTGGGTGGCTGCTAATGTTGATTACCCTCGAGAGCTCGAGGTTTAGTGCACTGGTTTGAATAGTGCCCTAGATCCCTATAGGTTTAGCATTGAACCATGAGTGGTTCTCTCCTTTCATCGGCTACATTATCCTTCCTTTTCATGTCTTTTCGACACTCTTGAGAATGGTGTCCTTATTTCTCACACTTCAATCATTTCCCCATCCGTTTGAGGCATTTCCCATGGTGAAACTTCCCATATTTTTGGCATGTGGGTCGTTGATTTTTCTTCCCACCTTTTTCATTAGATCCACAAACTTGAAACTCCATCTTTATTTTATTATCCACATATCCAGGGGACCATTCTCCAAACTCCATCTCCACTTTGAGAGCACACCGAAAAACTTCTTCATAACTCCCAAAGTCTTGAATCGCAAGAGCCTTTCGAAGGTGTGGTTTTAATCCACTAAAGAATCTATCAATTTTCTTATCATTGTTGATAACAAAACCCGAAGAATACCTTGCGATCATTATGAAATTTTCTTCATAGGTTGTGACAGATTCTCCTTCTTTTTTCTTGAGCTCTTTAAATTCTCTCTCCATTTTTTGAGAATAGTTCTTGGGAAATACTTATTAAGAAACATTATCTTAAAGTCTTCCCATTCCATCTCTTAAATTAACTCCTATTGTCTTGGTGTTCTTAATAAAATCCCACTATTGATTGGCTTTTCCATCAAGACGATAGACAGCTAGAGTCACCTTATCCGTCTCAGAATACTGAAGCACAGAAAAGATCTTCTCCATGGAGTTGACCCATTGTTATGCAACTAGTGGATCAGAACATCCACAAAACGTCGATGGTCTTTGCCGCATAAAACATTCAATAGCTAGTTGCTCCCTCTTTGGTGAAGGAGGACGTTCCCAATTATTATTGTTATTATTTATAACCTGAGATAATTGGGTAAGCATCACCATGATGTTTTGAACTCCACCTCCCAGATCATTGGGGATGTTGTTCGGGCAATCGCTGCATTGGCCCCCGCATGAGTTGTTGGCTTAATTTCTCCTAGTTCCCACTATTTTCTAAAATAGAAAAGGTTAGAACAAAACATAAGTAAAAAATTCATTAATAAATTATTCATATACACAATTTATACCAAAAACATAACATATGGGATCCCTAGGTATATGTTCTGGTGTGCATATTTGTACTTAATCTCATATTATAAGTTTTCTCTAGGGGTCACTAATCCTAATTACCAAATCAACTAAAACCATTCCTATGATACTAACTATAGCATCCCAGACTTTTCTTACATTACAATTACATCATTTCAAAGTTAAACAACATAATATTATTTCAATTAGAGGATCCAAAGGTTTAGTGTCTTGGGAAAACTAGGACCATACATAAAAAATATAACATCAACCATAAACATTCATTTAATTTATTCTTCTATAGCTTCTTATTGGCACTTTTCCACTCCTTAGTACATGTAGCCACCTGAGGATATACAAAAAAATGGGTGAGCTAAAAGCCCAGTAATAGGATAGATAATAACAATACATCATGGGGTGAGTATAATCATAACATAGGCAAAAGATCATGAACATGAGAGGAGCATAAATAATAGACTTGAAATGTGGAAATGCATAAAAATGAAACATCATGTCTTAGTGGTTAACTACCACACATACTTGTGAATCAAGCTAGAATCTTGTTCACTTATCATTTCACATTTACTCATGAAATTAATAACTTTACCGAATTGATTTAAGCTCTGTATAATTGCGGGCGCACCCATCACATTTAAACATTCATATTGCGCTATATAATTCCGGGTGCACCCATCACATCATAACATTAACATTTATCATGCTTGCCACAATGAACAGACAACATAAATTCAAATAATGAACCCATGAAAAGGAATGGGTTACATCTCATAATAACGCATTCATAAGCTTTGGGTTCCCAAAAGAAAGAGGGAATATAACACATGTTACAAGTACTGTCCACATTGAGTGAGAAGTAAAATGGGTGTTCTTAAAAGAAGAGTTCTTTTGGAAAACATTTTTTTGGACATAAAAACCAGTGACAAACATTTATATCCCATAAAAGTAAATTCAATGATGAAAAAATGATTTTTGAGGAGTAACCATATCAAAAATGGAGTGAAAGAGGGAGAACCCGAAAGAAGAAAATTGGGTTCGAGATTTCCCCTTACCTTGTACCTGATTGCTTACTTCTCTTTAATGTCCTGTATAATGACATTATATTCATTAATTAGAAATCCAGAACCATGTATACATAAATAGGGTTAATTCTGGTTTCATTATGTCATATTATGTTGCATTGTATTACTTATAGAGTTTAAAAACATTGTTCGAGGATGTTCATTTTTATGGTTTCTCTTGGGTGGTTCACTAGTATTCTTAAATTGAGGTTTGGGTAGAACATGAGTAATCATACAGAAATGATATTACATGTCATTAATGATATTACAAGAGCTTTAATGATCTTATAATGAATCACATTATATCCATTTGGATGAATCATTAGATAAGAATCAAATGAATATTTTGTGGGTTAATTTGAGCGGTTATTCGATCACAAAGAACTTGTTTTAATTTATCCCTTAGTAATATGTTCATAAGTCAGTTCCAGAACATCAAATAGGACATAATACATATAAAATATTCTTTTTAAACCATAAAAATGGTTTCATGACCAGATATGAAAGTAGAAATGGAAGAAGAGAGCATGTCGTTTTTGAAGGTGATAAATTGACACCTCATGAACAGCGTTATCTTTAATAAAATAAAAGAAAGAGAGAAAGGGGGTGGGGTTATATAATATCCCATTATCATAATAAAATTCCAGTAGATGTATAATACTGGTGTTACAATACAATTTAAATGAAAAAAAGGGGGAGAGATCCAGAAAGGAACTTGAACTCGAAAGAGAATTAAAGGAGAAGAGGGAAGGAAATTACCTCTTAAATCTTCCTATTGAGATCCTCTTTAAGGAAGCTAGTCTTGGACTTTTGATGAGACCAGTAGCTTTTGGACATGGGAGAGGTTCTATGGAAGTTTCTTGGTCAGTGTTTAGATAAGGTTTGGAGCTTGAGAGGTGTGAGGAAGTGAGGGAGTGAAGGGTGGCTTTTATAGTGGAGGGGAGAGGGGTTTTCTTAATATAAAATTCATTAGTTTATTAATATCCCCTAAGATAAAGAATAGTGAGTCTTGGATGACCAATAATAGTAATTTTATAATTTAATCCCGAACCAATTGGGCTTACATCAGCATAAAATCATCGATGACTCAATTAATACATTATTTAGCATTTATTGTGAATTATCGGATTCTATTATTCATCAAAAATTCAAGTATCTCAAAAAAATCCCAAAAAATTACCCCAAACATTTTTCGACCTGTAGAATCCAAAAATGAATTCCATTTTTCGAAAATAATTTTATAAGTATTATTAATTTATTTTTTTAAAAAAATCATAATTTACTTAAAAAGCAGTTTTTAAGATTAAAACTGATTTTATAATTCTTTCAAAAATTACGTAGGGTCTTATAAAATTATCTAAAAACTATTATAAATTGATTCAAAAAATTATGAATACATTTTAGGGAAATAAATATTTTTTATAATTATTTAATTAATTATAAATAATTATGTATGACCTATAAAATACTACAAATATTTACTAAGGTCAAATTTTCACTTTCCAAGATGTCTAAATTTTATTTTATTATTCATATGTAATGTTACTATTATTTAATATTCATAAGGGTCATATTACTATTCATAAGGGTAGGTAACTATTCACCAAAAATTATTTTTGTTTCATTAGACTCTAAAAACCATCTTGAACACAACCGTGTAGGTCAGATTTTCAAAATTCAATACATAGTTGTGAAAAAATTATGTTTAAATTTAACATATCACTTAGTAGTTCATTATTTTGTGTTTTCATGTTATTTTAGACATAAATATAAGAAGGTAATTTTCAATTGAAAAACATTGGGTCGTTACTCACATAATGCTTAAGTTGGGAGTATATAGAGTCACCGGCTAACCATCTACAATAAAAAAGGTCAGTAACATAATTCCAAAGAGTAGAGGCGGTAGTACTAGATAAGAAAAAACGATTAGTGTCCTCCCTGTGCTGATTTCAAAATTTACATTTAGAGCATAGTTGGATGCCAAAAGACTGAAGACAAACCCCTGTAAAAATTCGATTGTGGGCAATGGGCCAGACAAGGTTAAACCTTGAGGGTTTAATCCAAGGCATATCAAAAGTATTCAACCAAGAGAGAATGTGGTCAGAATTATTGAAACAATACTGATAGTAATTTTTGGAATCAAAGATACCGGTGTGAGTTGGTAACCAACAAAAGAGATCCTCCCCATCTATAAATGGGTAATTGTACAAAATTTGTTGGATGTGATCAGAAAGGTTGGTTGTACTAGAGTGAATAACCTGATTTATGGTTAAATTGGCATTATCTAGAGGGATTTCAGGAGTAAGCATTGAGATGAGGGGAGATCCAATCCAGTTATCAAGCCAGAAATTTATGGTGGAATCTGAACTCACCATCCATCTTGAGTTATGCATGATTTCAGCACCGAAATTATGAATGGATGGCTAGTGGGAGGATTTGTGGTTACTAGATTGATACTTTTTAAGATTTTTTAGGAACCTGTTGAGAAGGAAGGATATGGAGTCAGATTTATTGTTGATCAGCCCCCAAGTGAGCTTAGCTTGAAGAGCTTCATTGATATATTTTAGGTTTTTAATAACAAGACCACCTTTTTCAAGGGGTTTGAAACATGTCAACCAGGGGACAGTAACAAGATTTCTCTCAAGAATGATACCAGTCCAGAGGATAATTTTCATGTAGTCGTTAACATTTTTAATGAGACTATTGGGCCATTTATAAATCATCACGGGGTAGACCATTTTGGAGATAATAGTGGATTTCACGAGGAAGATTCTGCTAGCCCGGGAAAGGGATTTCCCTTTTCGGGAGGTAAGTTGTTTAGTCACATGTTCCATGACCCTATTAATGTAAATAGGCTTATTCCTACCCCAGAAGAGGGGAGCTCCAATATAGGTAAAAGGGATGGATACCTCTTTGATACCAAGAGTTTCAATGAAAAAACTTTTTCTAGTAGAGGTAAAGGCTTTTCGAAAATAGATAGAGGATTTATTCCAGCTAACTGATTGTCCAGAGACCTCTTCATAATGAGACAGGTCCTTTTTAATGTTATGAATACTTTTCCAGTCCACAATAAGGAAAATAATGATGTCATCAGCAAAAAGAGGTGGGCTGGGACAACAAGATTTCTGGCAGCCTGAATGGGTTTAATCTTATTTTGTTGAACAAGAGAGGAGATTTACCTACTGAGGTAATCATCCATAATGGAAAATATAATCACAGAGAGGGGGTCTTCTTGCCACACACCTTTGAGAATTTGAATTATCCATTAGGAGAACCATTAATGAGGATCGAAATAAAATCTGAATTGAAATGGTAATTTATCCTACCTATAAATCATTCATTGAACACAAAATTCTTAAGGACATTGAAAATATAGTTCCAATCAATGGTGTCTAAGGATTTTTTAAGAACAAGTTTGACAGCAATATTCCCCCCTATAGACTTTTTATTTTAAGAGGTAATGCATTCTGAGGCTGTGCAAATGCAATCTTGGATGGATCTGCCCTTTATGAACCCAAATTGATTCCATGAAATAATTTTATTACATATGGGAGAAAGACTATTGGAAATAAGATTAGTAATTATTTTATAGAGGGAGTTTATGAGAGAAATGGGATGGGAAAGATGAAGCTCATAGGCATTGTCAAAATTGGGAATTAGAGTTAGGAATTGGGAATTAAGACCATAAAGAAGAACAACATTAGAGAAGAAGTGTCAAATGAGTTTGCAAACATCCATGTGCACAACCTCCCAATGATATTGAATGAAGCCATTATTGAAGCCATCCGGTCCAGGGGAGCTATTGGAGTTGAGGCTGAAGACTGTGTCTTTTATTTCATGGCCTAGCATATTTCTTAAAAAGAAGAGATTGTCATATTCATTGATCATATTTGGAATGATCCTAGGGATGAGATCTTTATTTATACTAGGCCCATTGAAAATGTTGTGAATGTAGGAGACCACGTGATTCTCTATAGCTTCATCAGAATAAAAAAGTTTTTCATTATCTTTAAGAAAGGATAATGGATGGAAATATTTCCTAACTCTTTGAAGATAGTTGTAAAATTTGGTGTTCATATCACCATCAGATAGCCATTTGGTTTTAAAAGTCTGTTTGTGCAAGTTTTCCTTGTGGATTAGAATAGAATTGACTTTCAAAGAGATGCTCAGCTCATTCTAGGGATCAGAGGACAAATCATCACGATTCAAGTTATTTTGAATTTGATTGAAATCAAATTCATAATAATCATCACTATGGATAGTATTGTTCCAAAATATTAAATAAATTAATAAATTCATAAAAAGCCCTTCCCTCCACTATAAATATCACCCCTTCTACTCACACCTTATATACCGTGGATCATACTTATAATCTACCCAATTCCTCCCCCAAAACAATTCAAAAAGTCTTTATATTTCTTTTCTAACCAAAAGTCCAATCCCAAGATCCTTAACAAGGTTTTTAAAAATGATCTATATTAGAGGTAAAATCCTCTATTATTCTCCTTTAATTTAATTTTTTTATTTTTCATTTTATTATCTCTTTAGATTATATATAAAAATGACAATGATAAATTTAGTATATTACATATAATATAATTTTATTAAGTTAATTTAATATCAATCAATGGACCCCTTCCTCTCTCCCTATTATTCTAAAAATTAATTCACCATATAAGACGTATTGATTTACCATCATTATGTATAATGCATTTTAATTGTCCATTACTCATTAAAGGATGATAATAAATCTATTTTTATGGTAAAAAAGTTTATATAATTTTTACTATAACTTATTATGGATTTAGTATGTAAACATATTATTAAATAAAATGATACTAGTTCTTGATGTCCAAAAAACAGCCAAAAATAATTTAAATCCTTTTTTTATGTTTTATCTAATATGAAATCATAATTAAATATGAAAATGATATATCAGATCATATTAACTTATGAATGATCATTAATAAAATATAATTTAAATTCAATATAATTTCTTCCAATTTGATAAAAACTATAATAATTATGCAAAAGGTAATCATCCATAAAAAAGAAAATAAACACTCCTATTAAAATGATGATAAACTTTATAACCCACCTAAATGGTCATAAATGAACATTATAAAAATATAATAAATGAAATATATTTTCTGAATTAAGTAATTAATAATTCTAACATGATTATACAAGACATTAAGTATAACTACCCCACAATTTCTTACATATAACTTAGTTTTTCACATCTCACTTTTATTTATATGATATATTCCTAGTACACTACTTTTTCTATGTGTGTGGTGTATTTATACCTCCATGTAATATATAATGTCATGATTCCCATTTTATTCGTGGTTATAAATTGTTTCATTCAATAATTAGTGCTTTTATAGTTCATTCAATTCATACATAATCTAATAAATTACATTTTAATCTATTTCTTTGATTTTTCAAAATATAAATTAATTGTTTTTAAAAAATACCTTGCATGTGATGATTTTCCTGATTTCATGACCCATTTATTTTTTCAATAATCCTTTACATTTTAAAAAGGTTATTTCAAAAATTTGTTTCCTATAATAATTTCATGGATTTTTAAATAAATGGTTCTTATGTAAAAATGATACTTTCTTAATGAAATTTTCATTGATTTTGTAAGAGTTTTTTCATCAATTTCAATACCCTATATTTAATCCTATGCTCAATTGAGTTTGATATATTATTATATGACTTACCAAATTTTATTGAATATTTTATGATCATTTTGACTGGGGATATACTATCTTGATTCAATTCACAATATTATTCTCTATAGTTTGTGGTTTTTTTACATATTGGGGGAATTATTTACATTTTATGTTACTTCCAATATGAATTTGTATGTTTATTACGATTCATCCATTTCATATAACTAATTAATGGAACTTATTACATTGGTATGTGATGCACTCTATTTCCCATCGATTCATTGGTAGGCCTCATGAGACAATATAGACTAATTTTTTGTAGAACCCCAACCCATTTATGTAGAATTCACTGTAGAGGGCTTGATGGTATATTTATGATGCATCCAATTATGAATTACCTCATTATGGGATTTTTTATAGATAATACATTGGATTTCATGACTAGTATGTTATCCATGGTTTAATAGCATTATCATGTGATTATTTGTATGGAGTTGGTTTATCAGCTTGTATTCCTTCCATATTATACACATGATTATGTTTTTATATCACAAGTTGTTAGTTATTAAACATGACTTATTATTATTTTTTATTCATGAATTATTATACTCAATTTAATACCCTTATTGAGAATTCATTCTCTCCCCTTTATTATGTTTTTTTCACAGGATGTAATGATGTATATTATTATTAACATGAACAGTTAATATTTAAGAATATGGATTTTTATAAATTAGTTTTTAAATTGTATTTAATTTCTTGCTATAATGTAAAAATATTATCTGATTTTACCAAGATAATAAACTATTAATTCATTTAATATGTGATTCCTTATTCATAGTACTAATGGAAAAATGTTTGGCATGAACTCTAGGATACTTGGTTCGAGGTCTTCTCATTTTTTTAATTTAAGGATTATATCCAACATTTTTTCTTTTATTTAATTATTATATAATAACACATTCTTTCAATAAATTTTAATGAAATATATTATTATTACCATGTTTAATGAGAGTGTATGATGATTGTATTAATTAGTTGTTATGTGATTATTAAGTGGTAATTCATGTTGTTTAGGTGATTAATGATAATTTCCATTTTAAAAATCAATGACCTTATTTAAAAATTTATAGATATTAATATTTTTGAATCGATATAAGGTTAACCATTTAATAAATTTTTTAAGTAGATATTTTGACAATGATTTAATCTTTAATGTGTTACATAACTATAGGCATAATTATTCACATTGGATTACAAGTGCTAACCATATTGGTTTATGAAAATACTTATGGATAGATAGAAAGACATTTCAATCCTCTATGGATGTTACAATTTATTAAGTGAGAAATTCAGTAGTTCAAGATTAAAAATTCATTTTTCTATATTCTAGAATTATTGAATGGGTTCAATTAGAAATTGATTTAATAAAAACCAAAGGATGAAATTTTAGTAATGAAATAAAAATGTATCAAGTAACTATGTTTGCTTATATTATTATTTTCCAAACTAATTCCTCAACCATAAGAATGGTATATTGAAAAAAGTTATCACATTACAATTATATTTGATTAATCCTGTGGTCTGTTAAATCATCATAGATTTATAGTTTATCACCCTTAGCATTCCATTTATCATTCACATTCTTATAATCAATGAATAATATCATTCACATTAATTATTTGTTAATTTATTCCACATACATATCATCATTTTCTACAAATGTAGTCCTACTATAAACCTTACTTATGCGTTATTCCATATGATATATTTACTCATCTTCCTTTCTTATTAAAAGTAAAAGTTAATAACATTTTTTCACGTGTGGGGTTTCAATAAAGTAAAATTTTAAATATCAAACCCATAATTACCATGATAAATTTTAAATTATGAAGACATAATTTATTTAGGGTGTGGTGAATATAAGATACCAACCATATAAAGTATGAAAAATTATTTGATAGTGTATGTGACATAATACATTGAGTTTATCTTACATTACATTAAACATGTTTTTTTGATTGATTTACCTATAAGAATGTGTTTAGATTGCGTTATAGGTGACAATCAAATTTGGATAATTATGCACAACACTGAGTTTAATTGAAATGTGAAATATTAGTAAAATATTATTATAGAAGTTGTAGCTAGGTCATTAAATTGTTCGATATGATAGTAATTACTATGTTATGATAATTGTGTTTATCTGTTTATTATAAATGAAATAAGAATAATTTAAAACTAAATGATATGTTTTATAAATAATGTATTCTTATAAAAGGTGTTTTTATCATGATTTGTGCAAATGATTTAAATATAATTCTAAACACTTTTAGAATGTTTATATGAAAAATTATAATACATTTTTATCATTTTTATACCAAAAATATTTAATGGTGAATTTTTGGAATTTTTTTGGGAATATTCATTTTTTATTAATAGTGAAAAATAATAATTTTCAATTCAAAAAAATATTCATTTAAAATATTTTTAATAAAAAAACTATTATAAAATATTGTGGGTACCCTATTAAACTGATAATAGATATGGTTTTGACATAACTCAAAGGGCACTACAGAGCCTCATGGGTCAGTGAAAATCTCCCAACGTCACACAAACTAAAGGTTGGTATATTTTTGCTACAAATATCAGAAAACCAAAAAATGAAAAAACTATATGAATTTCAAAAGAAAAGACATTTGTAGTGATGAAATAGATATCAAATAGGTATTACTGACAAAATCACTACAAACAAATTACTAAAACAGGGGAAATGGCACAAATACCAAATGATGGAATTCACCAAGTACTAGGTTCAACAGCTATATAAACCTCCAAGAGATCTGTTTACCATACTGAAACCTTAAAGTATATAATCTAAAAACACCTACAGACACTAGTAGGATTTCCGAAAAAGACCTATTGGATTTCACCTATGGTTTAATAACAATATTATGATATAAAATTATCCACAAATATGAAATCAATTATAAAATAAACTATTTTGTCAAGTAATTTTGGGAATTTAAGAGGGTGACTTGGAATCGCGAGCTTCAGCACACTACAATGATGCCCTAGTGATGATGGTGGATGCAGCTGCCCCTCCTCTGCCGAGGGAGGGGTCTCTTTCCTGTGATGCTCCTCAGTAGGGATCTCAGGAATGTTGTAGGGTTTCTGGTTCGCTGCCCCCAGCAGAGGAATTCCCATTCATCCCTAGTATTCACATCTCCTCAAAGGTTCCGAGGGTTCTCTATGGATATCCTCTGGTTCCAATTTCTCAGTAGGAGTTCACAACAGCCTCTGCACTCATTTCTTCGTCTCTAGTGGATTGGTTTGTTCGACAAAGACCCCTAGTTTATTTATTTGATAGGCTTGTGAATGAGGAGTGGGGTTTAGCTCAGTGTGTGATTGATGGGTTTTAAGAACTGGGACAAATTATTCTCAGCTTCTCGAGTGATGAAGATTTGGTGCGGGCATGGTCTAGACCTGGAAGATCTGTTCGAGGCTTCAAATTTCATCTACTCTGTTGTTCGTTTGATCTTCACATGGAACAAGACCCTTCCACCACAATGATTTGGATTCAACTTCCTAGACTCCCATTTCCTTACTATAATCCAGTGTTACTCTCTTATATAGGTAAATCCATTGGGTGATTTCTCTCTGCTGATTGAAAGAATTCCTCTTTAAAGCATTCGATTGTGGCATAGTTCATCGTTGAAATGGATCTCTCTCGGCCACCGCTAGAAGTTGTATGGATTGTGGTATAGGGGGAGTAAATGTAATTCCATCCAATTATTTAAGAATACTGGACCATGCTTTTCTCCTTCTATATTAAATGGGGCCATAATCATCTAGATTGTTTGAAGAAGGATTCAGGATCTTAGAAGATCGCTCAGACTTGTTTATCTTCTGGGCCCATTTCACAGGCAGAGGATTCAGGGGATGCATGCCTGGAGGATTCTCCGAATGTATATAATATGGGTTTTCCTATCTCAATGGGTGAGGATTATTCTTGTAATGATCCAGAGGATACATGCCATGGAGGTGCTTCAGTTTCAGTTGTGAAAGGAGTTATAGAGGTTTCAGGGCCTCTTGTTTCAGAGGATTTTGACCGGTTTCATTGGGACCTGGGTGGGAACTCCATGACAAGTAGTTCGAGAAGAGACAAGCAGGCTTGTGGGGTTTGGCATGACAATAGGCCCTTTCCTATGGATGCTAATTAGGACAACCAAAGGGAGGGGCAGGCAGCTAGGGAGGTCCCCCATGATCCTTCTTAGGTATTACAGGTGGCCACTCTGTCAACAATCAAGGGAGCTATATTGATGGATGAGAGTAAGGTTCTTGGAACCAGGGAGGATGAAAATCGACTGGTTTGGAGAAATACCCATAACCATCTATAATTCATGCGCTGTGGTCTTGAGAAAATTAATGTCTGGTGAAGCCAAAGCAGGTCCTGCAGGTATACTCAAATGCTAAGAAGCTCAAAGAAGGGGGGCCGATCAGGACCTCTTATAAACGCTTTGCAGTGCGTGTTAAAGAACACTTCTTTAAAAATGTGTAAGAAACAAGGGGGGATCATGGACATGACACTCTAGTCAAAATGGAAACATCCCAAGAGTAAATTGTTGAGACTTCGGACCACAGTTAGTCCAAGGAAATTTCCGTAGAGGAGGAATACTTTAGATCCTCTATACGGAAGGCCAAGAACAAAACCATGGATTCAGATGGCTTCATTTCAAACAATCAATGGGCGCGTAGAAGGAAGGATTACTCCAACATCCATATTCCATCCATTTCAAGATCATCCTGCAGGGAAAAGTTGTCACCAAATGAATCTACTATGGTTGGCACCTCAACCCAGAACAGGCCCAAAGACCATAGCCAACCGGAGGTGACTCCCATAACCAAGGACCTGGTTAGGACAGGATGTGAGGTTGTTTCTCTCGTTCCTCCTGTAGGTGGTGTGAAGATGGGTGGTCAGTGGAAGCAGTGCGAAGTCGGTTCCAAAGCTGATTCTCAGTGCCATATGGCCTCAGTGCTGGAACATAGGGATTTACTCTATCATTAGGATGAAGACATGGTTGAATATACTTTGGATATTAATAAACTGAAGATGATGAGACCGATCCAGGTGACTAATAAAAAGGAGAAAATTTAGTGGGCTGATAAGCAGGCTCACATCCTACATAGAGGTCTCAACATAGGGACGATTGGCATGGAGGAATATAAGAAATTTTGGGACAACATGGCACTGCAATTTGAGGGAACCTTGAAAGTTCCCCCTGATACTCAGGTAAATTATATTCCATGGGTTTTGTTTAGGGAAAATGTTTCCAAACAACTCAATCTTTTCTTCAACAAATCTATCATGTCCTTTGGTACTGGAACTATTGAGCTGTGAGGGTTCCCACTTTCCCCTTAAATGTGAATATGTTTTTAATAAAAAATAAATACTGGATGGATAGATGGACTATTTTTACTTTTCAAAAGAATATTTTTACAAATCAGGATTTAAAATTCAAAATATGGAAATACATTAGAAATTCATAATTCACATTTAAAATTATAGATATACATTTTAAACAGTGTATTTTACCTTTAATAAAATGCTTATCAACATAAATGACACTTTTAAAAAAATGACAAAAATAAACAATATTATAAAAAAAGTTTATTTAAAATATCAAGGCATGTAAAAGAGTTTATAAAAATAGTATATATGTTTGAATAAAAAAAATAAAAAAACATGGTCACATGAAAAATAGGTACGATAGTTCCTGGCTATAGGGACCCAAAAATATGAGGTGAAATTTATGTAGATACGCCCCTTTGGGACTAAAGAAAAGGGAACCTATCACTATCACTTAAGGAATGACGATGGGGTAATATGAAGTTTTAAAAAATTGTATGTAATAAAGTGTTGTACTCTATAAAACATAATTATATAAGGTTTTTATATGCTCAAGTACAAACAATGTGGGGTAATTTATTTCAATAATGGTTAAAAAAATTAATTCACATCCCCCAGTTAAAATTTACCAAATTCCCCTTTAAAAACCATAATTATATTTTAATAAAGGAACATGTTTTTCTATATGTTGAAGTTTTATATTTTCCATCAAAACATTTTAATCCATTTCTCTACAATATAGATTTGAAACAATTTCATTCTATTTAATAGTCAATTACAAAATTAAATATAGTAATTTAATTTTCTATAAATTTGATCACAAAACCTCAATTTAAAGGATTTTGTGTTATTCACAATTTTTCGATCAAATAAATTTCTATTATAAAATTCAACAATTTAATTTATTCAAATTTCCTCAATAAAAAAATACATTTAATAATATAAATCTCAACAATTTCTAATTTCATGACAAAAATGCATTTTTCTCAAAAACCACAATTCATCGTAATTGTGTTTTTTTCAACAATAAATTGAAAACCATAGAATCCAAATCCAAATAAATGCACATAAATTTAAACAACTATAATTTACAAAATCAATTACGGTTAATATAAATTCGTCATCGTAAGAAAACCACCTACCTTAGGATCAATAGATCATGAATCACACAAACCTAACGATGAATCCACAAAGAATAATGATGATCAAGGAATCCTAGAAATAAGAATAAGACCTTGGTTTATAGACCCAAAACAATAGTTTGTCAGATCACTAATAAAAAATAAGAATTTATGTAACCATAAGGGGAAAGAGATAGATTACATGAGATCAAGAATTGGATTATGAAACTACCCAAAATATGATCTTCCAAAATTTGTTTTTCTTCAGATCTATTTTTGGAGGGATCCTAGGGGATATGAATCCTGCATTGGAGCTATGAGAAAGTAAGAAATGTTTTTGGGTTAAAGGAGGTTTATCATGGACATAAATAGTGGTTTAGAAAGTTTAAAAAAAATTGATCACTTAAAATCCAATATGCAAAGTTTCAAGGTTAGACCCCCATAGTAAGACCAAAATATAGAGACTTCCCATGTACTGGTATTAAATTGGTTTCATAGTTTCTACTAATAGGGTACATGAATTTTCTAACAGTGAATAAAACATGAAAAATCCAACAAACATGGGGTTTATGATTAGTTCTAGAAGGGTTCATGGTTTTGGAAAACAGTGCACCAACCATGCAACTACCCAGAAAATTACAAACATTTAAAATTTCCTGAGATCTAATACCAATAAACCACAAACAAATTACAACTAATAAGAATTTTTAGAAGTACCTAAAAACTATAACATGATGTTACAAACCACAAACCATAGAATCTTTATGTCCCCAGAAATACCATGATGTATCATCCATGAAAAAAGATGAGGTCACTGCTCCCTCATCTGTGACTCTCCCACTCACATATCATGATGATGAAATATGTGAAAACTAATCACACAAACTAAAGGTATCGTCTTCACCTGAAGCACCTTGTTTTATGAATCAACTATCCTGAATGGTCATTAAGTCATGTATAAATAAACATGATCTTTAGGATCACTCCTAATAAGAACTAGTGATGGATTAGATAAATTGATTTGTAGCTGAGATACGTGTAACATATTACATATCAACGTCATCTATAAAGGTAGCGGTAAGAAGTATTAAAATTTACCCACCTACATAATGACCTCAATATATCCCACAAAATGATAATAATGATTTTCCCCCAAAGCCATCATTCACCCAACTGAGGTGAAACATTAAAAAACATGTGTCCGCGAACCAAAAACTCCAATAGACTTTGATGATGATCATGTAATTATTTATACCATCTGTGGGACATTAATATTCGTTGAATAATAATGTGAATCTTTTTTCTCATCTCTTTGACCAATCATTGTCCCACCAAATAAAATTCACCAATATTTTTCTTCCACAACAAAGATCTACAATACCATCCATAAAATACCTCAAATGGAGCGTTCATTATGATAGAATAGTAACTATTATTATAAGAAAACTCCGAAACCCCAAATGACCAACTCAAGAACCAAAAATGTCAAGAAAAAAATAGGGATTTATATCCTCAGGAATTTGTATAAATCTTTTTATTTCCATCTGACTAAAAATGGAATTCTCTACTCAAAAGGATGTGGGATCATAGTCCTTCCCAAGGGAATCTCCACAAAAATGAGATGTGAATAGAGGATCCATGTCAAATAATACAATAAATGGAACTCTATAAAATTGAACAATATCTTTCACATATATATTTCCCCACTCATCATCATAGGATATATCGGGAATGAGTATAAATTGATCTAGTTTCATCAGCATATCGATCACTACCATATCACATTCTTCTTTCTCTATGTACGTGGAAACTCAACCCCAATATCTATATAGAAATCTTCCCACTTCCATGTAGGGAATGGAAGTGTCTAATGAATTCCTAATGTTTTTTGGTTCTTGGACATAAATAATATTCATGTATATGATTGAAAACAAACTCAACCATACCTCATCTCATAATTGGCTACCAGAACTACTAACACATGTCATATAACATCTTTGTGGTTCATGGGTTTATATCCCACAAGGAACTATAACAATCCCCCATTACATACATTCTCACCAAAGATGTCACCACAATAAGGTTTTAAAATCATAGAATACACTCTATATAGAATGTCCAATAGAGCATGGTCTCTCAACCAATAAGAGAGTATCTAATTCCCCTTATATCCTCATCATGCTACTGACCCAAAATAATGCACTCGATAAGAGAAGATTCCAGCTAAACACTAGTGAAGAAAACCTCATCATATTTTCCTCAAAACTAATATAAAACTATGAAAATATAACCATTATGTTTTACTATTCGAAATATTATTTCACAGCATGGGATAGAATATTCTTTCTCAAAGCATCCGAAAAAAACATTACCATTCCCTGGGGTATAAGAGATATCAAAATCAAAAGTTTGTAGTTATTACACCCAATTCCTTAAGTTGAGATTCAAATATTTATGAGAGAAGATATAACTCATGTAATTTTGTTCATAATATATTGTAAACAATTCTTCATAAATTGAATGTTGGAAAATCTTAAAATCAAGCACCATTGTTACAATTATAAGGTCATGGGTAAAGATAATTCTTACAATGTAGCAAAAGATGATTAGATCCCCAAGCTACAGACTGGTTTCCCTAAATAAATACCAACCCTGACATTAACAAGATGTGTTATAGAAGACCACATATCCCTGCTTGACCTATGTATGATTCAAAACTATATAATTCATTAAAAGGCGTTTCAACTCACCAAAATAAATATGAAATTTTTTATTCTAATCATTCTTCACTCCCTTCTGAGTTAGGAGAGTCATTATAGAATCGAAATTTGAGAATTCCTTAACTAGCCAATGATAACAGCAAGGTATACCCAAGAAGCTCAGAATCTCAAAACCTTTTTTTGTATCTCCCATGTCAAAAGAGATTTATCCTTTTCAGGAATAAATAATAATTTTTTTTGAAAACACATGTACCAATAATTTCACATTATGAATACATAAATAACATTTCAAAATCATGTAAAAAAGATGGACATTCCTCAACAAACTGAAAACCATTCTAATATGATGCGCATGATCCTTTTAAAACCTAGAGTAACCAAGGATTTCTTCCGAATAGTATAACATGATGGTATAAGGATCTTGTGGAGTATCATTTTAATCAAATAAATAAATTCTTTAGGAGGTTTTTCTAAAACAAAGGGAATAACATGTTACTCATATTGATTGTACATAATCTAAATGGTGGTTTTCAAACTATCACATTCTTTTATCATCGTTTCATGGTTACCAAAGTGAAGATAAATATTAAAAACTACTTTTTCCAATTATAACAAATAAAAAATATCATCAATCCATGGAAATAAAGACATGTTAAATATCGTCACTTGATTAATCATTTCCGTAATCAACGAATAAGAAAAGAGAACCATCATCTATCTTATAAATGAGAACCTGTGCATCCCAAGGTGATATACTCGGGCATAAAAAACCTTTCTCCATAACATCGACCTAATGGGACTTTATATTTTTCATTATAGTTTGTTCTATAATGTAATAGGGATTATAAAGTATTTGAGTACTTGGAATTAAGTCAATATAAAAGTCAACCATCCTTACTAGTGGTAGATTAGAAAAATAAGATGGAAACCAATAAATAAATTCGACAAGCAATAGAGGGATATCATAGCTTGATATTTCCTTCTCTAGATCAAATAAAAACACATATATCACTTTACACGACTCTATATATAAAGGTCCTACTGTACACGACCTTAGGTCCCATTTTCCATAGAAGACACATGACGCGCCACTAAGTGTAGTGGAGGAGACATATCAAAGATAACAATCAATCTAGGATTTATTGAAAATGAGATAATCCATACCTAATTTGATGTCAAGATATTTCATGTTGATGATTAGAAAATTCCATGAAAGCTCACCATCAGTAATTGAGAAAGAACAAGATGGACTAAGAAGACCCTACACCCTCTTCACAAAAAGGGGTATAGTAATATCCATTGTAAAACTAATATATCCATAGGAATATTTATCAAATTAAGAATATGGGTTAAATTATTAAACTAGATTCAGCAATATAAAATAGTGAAATCCCAAATATTTCAGTTATAGTTATGGAACCTCTCACTGTTGCTAGACCCATATCCTCTTCCTCCGATGAATCATCCATTACATGATGCAGATTTGCTTTGGATACCCTTGTGGAGAACCCTTTTGCACCTGAAGATTCTTATTGTGACATATTTTTAAAAGGTTTGAATGATAATGTGCCACTACGTGGAGTATAATTGATATGGAAGAACATCTTTTGGCACCCAGAGCATCCACTGTAGGCATATTTCATTGGTTCCTCCGTGAAAAAAATCATTAAATGTCATGTATTACCATATTGGTAACAATACAAAGGACCTATTATATACCCAACATGAGGTATAGGATGACCCTGAAGTAGAGTACTGATATGAGACCCATCACTCTTACTTTTCCCATTGAATTAACTCAATCTGCAACTAAGAGAAAAATAATCTTTTGATAACTCTAATGTTCCAACCAGGTCCATCTCAACAATTGTGGATCTATCCAAAAAATTATAATAAGAATGAAAATTCATATATATATCCTTATAGTGAATATCTCATAGATGTCCCAACTCAAACCAAGAGTCTTCATCCTCTAATTACATACTGTCTCATGTGAAAAATGCCCTAGATTAGTAAAATTTTGTATATACTCTATCATGGTCCAGTTTTTGTTTTAGAGTTTTAAGAATGTAACAGAACATCAAAATAGTATCAACTCTATAAAGAACTTGTCAATGGAAAGATCCTTATTGTATTTACACTCAATGACCCACAAGCTTCTTCATCATCATGATCATCTCCCAACATCTTTTTCTAGATCCTTCCTTCTGAATGGTGGCACACATAATCTAGATTTATTAGGAGTTTTAGAGAACCAAAATAAGCTTTTCATTTTGTTCCACAACTCCTCATCATCTTGAGGATAATTTGAGCCTGTGAAGGGTTCTGTCATTCTCTATAGGAACTCTTTTGATAAAATCATGAGAACTACCCTCATAGGATCTATAGCTAGAGCCTAAATGGGAAATTAAGTTAGTTCGTATCCCTTAGATTAGACTCGGTGCACAATCACCTTAAATAGATTCGTGTCCACAAGAGGAGTTTCTCAATATAGTTTCATAAAATCATCATCCTAGATCTGATTCACATGTATTCTTGGAAGAACGATGCAATAAAAAATCATCAGATAGTAGAAAAAGTCATCATATACACAAAAATAGAGAAAGAAGGAAAATAAATTGAAATATATATGACAAAAATGATTTGGAGTTCAATATAACCAAATAATCATAGGGAAAAGACTATAACTAATCCAAAATATGCCTTACTTAAACCAACCATGGCTATATAAGGTTCATTATGGTGAGGGACTTCCAGACAATCAATCATAACAACCTCTTATGTCCCTAAAATATTTCACAACTACATAATGAATTCTTAAGAAATTATCATCATAGAGCTCATTTCCCACATAGCTAGGAATGAGCCTGGTTACCAAGGTAAAACAAAAACTGATTCGATCCTGACATATCCCGATGGGCATTCTTGATCCCCATGGGTTGGTGACTAGTAACTTGCATCATACAAATTGAATGTGGGAACAGTTTTTCCTCAAATATATCCAAATTAAAATATTATAGAGATTATGAATTTTGATATAAACTACACTAGGAGTAATCTACTATAAGTAAAAATATAAAAAAATCCCAATGTACAATAACCAAAATACAAGAATAGGTAAAATAGCCCAGTTCCTAAAGGACCCAACTCACCATGTCCAAGGTTTTCCCATTGAATCCACCTCCAAGATATCTCTTTCTCATTCTCAATCCTAGAAAGTGGTAATATACAAACATCCAAAGGAATAAATATATTGTGAGAAAAAAAATATTAGGATTTCACCAATGACTTTATATTGAAATTATAATATCAAATTAACCAAGTAAGTGATTTTTATTTTAAAATGAACTATTTTTTAATATCATAATTATACTTAAAAAAATCATGATTTATAATTAAAAATAATGAAAAAATTTATAAATTAATTATTCACATTTAATAAAATGAAAATAATTTTAAAAATATTTAATTTACCTTTAAGAAAATATTATTTTACACAAATGGATCTTTTCCCAAAATGGATTAAAAAAACCATTTTATATATAACAGTATATATAAATTCTTTAATCATGTATAATAGTTTTTAAAAATTTCATATACATTATAAATAAAAACAAGTGGTAAACATGATCATGTTCTCAATAGTTATGATAATTATATGATTTAGGGACCGACATTGTGATATTGAATGTATTTATATACACCCCTTTGAGGATAAGGCAATAGGGACTCATTTCCATTGATTAAGGAATCATGATGTTATGATATGTAGTTTTTGAATTTTGTATATCATATTTGGTTTTCCGACATAACACACTAACTCCCTAAGGCATGACATTGCTCAAATACATATAATACTACGAAAATTATTCCATTCCTTCTTAAAATGCAATTAAATCACATCCCCATTTTCTAATATACCAATTTCTCATTAAAATTATAATGAGTTTTTAATGAATAACATGACTATTAAAAAAGATGAATCCCTATGGTTTCTAATAAAACAACTTAATCATTTTTCCATAAATAAGTATTTGAATCCAATTCAAGAAATTTCAAAATACATTTCACTTTTAATTCCAATTGTTTAATTTTCATACAATTCCATGAATTTCAGCACCAACTCCCATTTCCTTAAAATTGGGGCTTTTAATAATTCTTGTTCAACTAAATTTCTAATATTTAATTTATCTACTCTCCATTATTATTTTTAATTTAACAATATAAATCTTCCCAATATCCAATTCCATCCGATAAATCTATTTTTCATAAAAATTTCAAATCACTCGGATTTGGATTATCAAAAAACCAATTGAAATCCATATAATCCAAATAAAAAAATTAACATAAATTAAAACAATATAAAATATAATCAAAAAAATTAGAGTTAAAAAAATTAATCATCATAACAGAACCACCTTCATTGAGATCATCAAATCTCAAATCACCAATCCTTATTACGATTCGTTAATGAAGAATGATGATTAATGAATCCATCAAACAAGGATTAAACCTAGGTTTATTGACCCCAACACGAGGGTATAATATTAATAAATCAAAAAATAGGATCCATAGTACCCTTTGGAGAAAAAAAGTTATCATGGGATATCAGTAATGGGAAAGGGAAACCAACTATAAGAGGATTGAAGATTGTTCATAAAGCTTACGATCACTTATGGGAGGGATCTGAGGGGCTAAGAATCCTCCTTGGGATCTCTATGGAAGGGAAAATTTATTTTATGTTAATGAAGATCCATATTTTATGTATAATATGGGTTTGTTAATTTTTAACCAAAAATAAGATCTCATAAAATATACTGAAAATAGTTTCCTAGGAAGACCCACATGGTTAGACCAAACTATGTGTCTTGTTATTGCACCTGTTTTAAATGGGCCAAATAGTTTCAACTAAGAGGGTGCCTAGAATGACTTGCGATGCACCATCCAAGAAAAATCCAACTTCATTGGATGCATGGGTTTCTCTGGTAGGGTTCACGGTTTCGAAAAAACAAGTGCTGACTATACACTATCCCATAAAAGTCAAAACATTTAATATTTTATCTGATATAGGCCCAAACAAAACCCAGAAAAGGTAAATAAAAATGTGTTTTTAGGAATACCTGAAAATAATAACAAGAAAATACACAAAAAAATTATATTAGTTTCAAAGTAACAGTAGTTCAATTTTATATCAATTAATCGAATTAAGGAAATTTTAATCATATTTATATTGAATTTGGATATAAAATCAATTCTATCTTTTGAACATTTTAATTTTATACCCCCTCTTTCTCGTCACCTCTTTGAGATTAATTTTCAATTTTTATTTTACAATATTATAACTATATAATTAAAAATATTTAAATAAATATTTTAAAAAATAAAAAATTTATAATTTATTATATTATCAAATTTATTTTTTACAAATAAATAAATAGTAATTATTGTGAAAATTAATTACACCGATTAAGGTAAAAATGGATTTAATATGGTGTTAAACTAAATTGATAATTGTAAAATTGATATATAAACTTGTCTAAAAACATTTAATGGAAAAAAAATATACCTTAAAATTTACTATGGTATAATAATTCCTCCTATTATACCTTTTTAAAAGTGAAAAAATTGGAAAAACAAATTTCTTTTTCAAAAATACCAGATGTTTCGTCTCCCATACTTATAAAAGGCCACCCCTTCTATTATCCACTTAAAAAATTAAAAATACTTATATCGGACTTGTCATACCATTTTTTTTTGAAATTACCAACCCTCATCCTTTAATCTTTTTTTATTATATATAATCTCAGAAGGCATTAGTGGAATCCCAAAAAGGATACATGAAGAAGCATTAATGTACATTAACAAGCCTATTATATTTGTTTATTTCTCCTTGTACTTAAATCCTTTTAACCCATGATGATATAATGACATCAATATATTACATATACTAAGATATTTCTATAATATATCCATGACCTAAATATATTATAAGATCCATCAAATGTGTGACGAAATCATCATTCAGGGATATGACGTACTATTACCCCATAAACCGATGTATTTCGTTTTCCCATTTCTTCCAATCAAGGCTGTGTTTGATGATGAATATGAGGAATATATATTTATATATATATTATTTTTATAATATATTTTTACCAATTGAGTTATGATGTGATATATATATATATATATAAACCTTCCATTCTTTATAAGATATGATAACGTCACTCGAGTGTCTGGAAGACTACTGTCATTCGAATTGATGTAATTTTTTTCACTAACACATCACATAGATGGTGATTAAGATAAAATTAATAATTATATGTTATATAAAAAATAAATGTAATAATAATGAAATATTAGTCATTCTTAAAAGAAAATATATTTCATTTTCACTTTTTCCATTTCACTCACGTAATGACGATAATGTTGTTCGTGTATGTGTGGAATACCGCCTCCATGAAGCGATGTGACTCTCTTTTCAACACCACAACACCTATATGATATAAATTTGTTTAAAATATTTAATTTATATAATTATCGTCATTATAGAAATATTATATTATTATTTTTCTTCTCAATAATAATCATTAAAAATTATAACGTTGCCCTTTCTTTTGTATGACCTACCATCTCTATTATCATTATGTACATCATTTCCCATAACCATATTTCATGATTCAGTTTAAAAATAAAATTTCCCTAAAATTTACATAATTACATAATTATAATTTATATTTAGATGATATAAATATATAATATTCTAAATAACTAAATCATTCCCAATGAAGTGGACATGAGAATCCAAGGAAATTAAAACAATAAATAATTAAAATAATGAAATATTATTATCAAATGTGTGGTAAACTGTTATAGGAGGATCATATTTGAATTTATAAATATTAATATAGTTATATTTAAATATATTAACATGTTTATAACCACAATTCATGAGGATAAATATTTTTTAATCCAAAAAAGAAAGAGGTAACTAATTCAATAACTTAATATTTGATCATTGGGAAAATATTATACATCAATGATTACATAATTTTATCATTATATATATAATAAAATTTTATAACCTTATGTTTTATTTCCATTGGTTTTATGTGAATTTACATTTTAGACACATAATTTACTCATTGATTATTTCTAACATCAATATCATGATCATTAGAATTGTATATTTTATAATCTCATTCAAATATAAATTGATTACTCTTATATTCCAGTCACAAAAATTATTTTACCATTTCTTAATAATGTCACTAGTTTCCTTCTCATATGGTTATTCATGGTATTTTCATGTAGCAAAACCATTTTTTCCAAATTTCCATACAAAAAATAAATGATAAAATGTTTTTAATAATATATGACTTCATTTTTCTCTTCTAACAGAAATCCATTTTCATCCAAAACCATAATTTCTAAAATAATTCAAAAAACTTTATGACTTATTCAAAAAAACATTAAACGAATCATCACCAATTTTTTCTCTTTAAAAAATGTTTCCAAATGAATCTATGTCCATATTCAAAATAATTCTAATTTTTATTTTACTAAAATTGTGAAATGAATATTCATATTCTATTATAATAAAGAAACATCCATAATATTTTATAGTGAAAATGGAATTATATTTTTATCTTTTATAGAATATATGGAATTACCCACCACCATGAGTGTAATTTATTTCAAGATTCCTTTTTTTATGAGGATCCATTTTTAATAAAAACGTTTTTAAAAATTGTTTTCAATGGTTTTTTTCAAAATTTTATAAATAATGATAATGATATTTTCTTACATAATATCATTAATGATATTTTATGAAATTTTATTCACCCATGACAACAACCCTATATTCTTACCCTAATAATAATATGTTTATATCAACATTACTCTACCACTAGACAGTTTATGATTTTTTTTACAAAGGATTTTATTGAAATTCACTTCATTATATCATTTTATAGTCATTAATATGCCATAGAAATATTCAATTTATTTTTATAATAAGACATTAAATTTCCCCTAATTATTTTATTAGTTATATGAGATAAGATATTACTAAAACCATGCCTCATTTTTAACATATGGTGATTACATTTAATGTCATTTTATTGACTGGGGAAATATTGATATTTTTTTCATTTAATATGTATATATATATTTAAAGTTGGGAAATATTGATTCGGGAATTGAAATAATTATTTTATATATGAGTAATTCTATGGGACATGTAGTGATTGGTAGTTCACTATGTAATATATCCACTACATGCATCAGTAGGTCTAATTGTTGAATTAAAGAGTTCTGTACTTGTAGACTAAACATTATATTTATTTTATTGATATTAGGGGTATCATGGTATAGAATAACATGGAATAAAATAATAAAAATTTTCTTAAATAAATAGTTCACTTATTATTATCCATGACATTTTCACTAAAATAGTTAAATTGGATGCATTTCATTATTTGTTAATTGATTAAATGGAATGTGTTTTATGATATTTACAAGTCTTAAATTATTGTTACATGTCTATTTAATTAAACATCTAGTTTTATCAGTAATTTAACTTTCCATTTTGATTAGGACCATTGATTCTTGATATATTATTATTTAATTAACCCTTACAAGGTATTTGATGTCACACTTATTTTTTCCATTATAAAGAGTCCATGAAGTGTATTATTATTTAAAATAGTGAATAATTAAGAGGGAATACTATTATTATCTAGAAAGAAAAAATTTTAATTTTTGTATTCAAATTTTTTAAAAAATCATTGATATTTTTAGGTTAACAATACTTCTATTATATTTGGATCATCCAGATGAGACTCTATGTATCTTATAAAAATTTAATAAAAGTGGGAACTATCTCTCGGCTACTGGGGTCATTATTCTTGCACTTTTTAACTATGGTGATTAGTAGTGCCTAGTATTATATATCCCAATGATGTATTGGTAGACCACGAGGATATTTAGAAGTATAGAATTAAAATAGCTTTCCAAACCTAATGTGTTTTTAACAAGTAGTTTCAAAATTTCTTGAGAAAGGACTCGATGGTGGAGTTATCATGATCCTGAGTTCATGACATCCAATAATTAAGCATTTCTTTCATTAAAAATTAAGTTATATTATCCATTATATTTTCACAATGATCTTTTCTCTGGATTTATTACATTCCATTTTTTCTAATTAAATGGAATGGGTTTTTATTTGTTTACCTTTACATATTGTTTATTCCATATCATATTATTAAATCAATGTTATTATATAAATGAAATGAATGTTCTGTTATTTACCTTTCCATTTTGATTATAATAAATTATATTTTTTATTAATATTATCTATAGATGAACTTTATTATTAGTTTATTAATTACATGGAATGTTTGTTCTGTTATTTACCTTCTATATTGATTATGATAATTGATTCATGATACCTTCCATTATACATAACCAATACCATATGTTTGAGCTCACCAATATTTTATATTCTTTCACAAAAATCCAAAACTTATAATATGATATACATTCAAGGTTATTATAGAGGGAATAGTTTTATTCATGAAGAAAATTATGTTATAATTTTTATATTCAAACGTAATGTAAGACACAATTATGTATCTAGTTTACCACAATTACTAAACAATTCATTTATTCAGGACATGATTCCTCATATATTAAACCAATGAAACCTTAATATACCAGACCTCGATGCCACTCAATAGTGCAATTAGGTCGATATTCCAAATGGCCAAAAGTGTGCCTCCTCATTCTCTTGATGCAGGAAACTAGTATTGAGGTTAATTATTTGTAAGGAGGTGGGACTATACATAATATATCAGAATTGTGCAGTAGTATAATCTAAAAGTTTATAACAACAATAGTGAATGATGTATAAAAAATTATAATTTATTTTAAGATACATGTTATATCAAATGATTATAAAATATGTACAATACTAGTTTATAAAAAGAATTCATGTGCATTTGATGATATGTAACTAAAAATATATAGACCATATGATATAAGATATTTTGCATCACGTAAATAAATAAATGAAATAAAAACCAAACTACTAGATCAATGAGAATCATCTTCTCAAGTTCATTCCTTTTCTCCCAAAACTGAGGTATAGGGATAAAAGCCCATAAAATGTCCATATCCCAAAAAACAAGCTGTTTTACTCTGGTACCAATGGTAGCCGGGCCTAGTTTGAGATTATATCTAAATAGGATTACACCCAAATAATCTATCCTAATCCATTGTATGAAATATAAATTTAGGTAGTTTTCAGGTAAACAAATAAGTAGTAAGTGAATATAAAGATGCACATTTCATGTAAACTACTAAACAAGTGACATAGAAATATCCCCTTTGGGATCCATTTATGAGATAGAAATATTACATATCAAGTCACCTAAAATTAATAGAAAAATAAATATTATGGACATTTCATTTATCAACACATGTCATACCACCATGACCATTCTGTATATCCCATGTTACATATCAATCTGAGCTTTTTCATACAACCAGATTAGGAGGAAGATTCACAACCAAGCTGTATGATCACATTTGTAACAATTTTCCACAACTAGGATGTACAACCAAATGTATCATTTACCTCAACGTAATACCATATTGCATGTTGTATGGCCATGAAATGCCAGATCATAGGTTTCAACAACCATGTAATACTTATTGAGTCTGAGGATCATCTAGAAGGAAGCTCAGTTAGGCACTTGTTAGATTCCTAGGAGTGTCATACCAAGCATGTCCTATATGAGTCCAAAACTACTGAATCCAAGTGTTTGAAATTCTAAATAAATCTCATAGTATCAATCCTTATGGAGTAGCTATTTGAAATACATCCACTAATGCATTCTGTATCCAAGTAACATTTCTATGAAATCTATACAATCATCCTTGGATTCCATTTATCTTTTCAAACAATATGAGTCTACCCACACATATAACCATTTCACATTTAGTGTTATCCAATGTGTATACCCACTCATGTATCACAATTCAAATTTATTTACAAATAATTGTCATATAGTCTTAATTTTTATAATTTATTTTAAAACATAATAAATGAGTTTACCCCCATTTACTCATTTTCCAGTAATATAATTATCATTTCAATTTTAGTGTAACCATTTAACCCATGAATAACAACATCAAAGGGGTGTAATACATTTATTGTATAGGTAAACCAGTTTTATTTAGTAATAATTTATCTTCCCGTAACTAGGAATGTGTTGGAAGACCTCCCTCAGGTTGTTCAATCACATGAAATTCAAATGAAAGGGACAAGAAGAAACATATAAGGTGAAATTGTTCCATAAAATTTCTTGATGGAAAACTCCATTATCAAATTCCATTCTAGTCCATGTCCTAAAATTGACTTATATCACACTATGTCATCAATTGATAGATAATACTACAATGGATTATTCCATGTATATATTAAACAACTAATCAATGATATTCAGTTTAGAAGACAATACACCTTATTAAATGAGTTTTTTTTACAAAATCATAACATTGTTTCTCAAAAAATTATTTTGACATCTTAAACATTTCATTCATGCTTTCATAAATCAACTTATCAAAGAACAAAAAAATTCTTATATTTAATGGGAAAAATGGCATCCTAACTCTAAGTGAATTGAACCAAGAGGAATGCTTTATTTTTTCAACTTTAATCGGTGACCATTGAAAGGTATTACTACCCACTGCTGAGTATATTCACCTTCATATAAACATAAAGGCACCTAACCCCTTTGTGCGTATTTTAATGGCCATGATTATGTACCCAAAGATTCTTACAAATAGATTATATACCAATACCAATTTCCACATACACCCGTATTATTTTTATATAATGCATAACAAAACATGTACCCTATATATATATATCTCTATGGGTGAATATACATATAATGAGGGAACATACATATAAATATGCATGCTCATGTATACACAGTAAGGCACCTTTGACTCTAGCAACATGAAACCACATCAACGATGACCAAACACACTATAAATAAATAATATGAATTCAATACAACTAGAAGTCCCCAAATAATATGAATCTAGAAAAAGTAGATGGAGAAAACCATACTTCAATAAGTGAAGATGAACTAATATGAACCAATCTTCTTTGCCTTCAATATCAGACACCTAACATTAAATAAAACATACAAATAGAATATTCAAACACCCTAACAGTGGAGAAGAATACATAAATTGGGTTAAAATATTAGATATGGTTCGGCTAAACATTGTAGCGTGATAGAGAAAGGGGAAAAAGTAGAAAAGGAAAGAAGATGGAACTAGAGACATTATTTGTTGGAGACAACCAAAGATCTGGTGGAAAACTAGGGAAATCATCACTTGAATGAGTCCATGAGGAGGGGTTTCACACACTCAAAAGAGAAAGGGGGAGTGGATTTCACATGAGTAAGTGGGAGGGAGGGAGTGTTAGATGTACTTTTTGTCTTCTTTTATTTTCATTTTCATTATGTTAATTTTAATTTTTTATTGTTAAAAAATCTGCATGGTTTTGGCAGAATGTCTTGGAAAACCATGACATTCTTGTGTGCACCACCACTACACCACCAACATATGCACACACAGTTTATTGTAGAGGGCCACATGGTTTTAGAAAAATAGTTCACCCTATTCAGACCACTCCAATTGTGAGTTATTAGAGTCCAAAAATCCCAAAACTCATCAGGACACTCGAGGAACCTCGTAGACCTTACCCATTTCCGAAAACATTTTATTAAGGGGTAAAACTCTCAGAATTAATCTCCAACGATTGGTTTATAAAAAATAAATTCTAGTAAATGAAAAAAACAAATTCCCTTGTAATTATATCCAATTCAAAAAATGTGACTCTATAATGTCCCCACGTCCATAGAAAATTTTGACCCCAACAATATTTCAGGAAAAATGAAAACATCACCTGACCTACAAGGGTCTTGAATTATCATTAAAATGTTCATATTTCACTTTAAAATAAAAAAAACCACAATTAATTTAACAATCACATGACACCTAATCCAACAATACCTGAGTGATTGATCAATTTCTATGTGAAATATCAAACTGGTGATTACCCTAGCCCTCTAAAGCAAGAGACATGATTGAGTAGTAATCTAATTAAACATTGTTCGATGGTTCTCCCCAACTAAGGATTTTAATTAAATGGGTCCCAATTCATAACCATGCTTCTCCCAAATATAGTAATTTAATTAAAATGCATGAACCTAAGCCTTATAATGATCCTCCATAAGTGTTTTCCCCAACTAATCAAACAAAATTGATTATAAGGCCATATAAGGACCTCAATTATATGGAATGGCTGAATCCTAATCGACCAAATGGAATGTGGTTTTAGAGGATTTACTTGTAAAAACATATGTCCCTAAAAACACACCCAAAATATCCTAATGGTGATAATTGAAATAGATCCAACCTGGCCACACATGTTGAACAAGATGAAAACATGTCTAGACACTCTGGATGACTATTCTGAAATGCTTGGCTTTGACAGATGGCTTTTTTCAACAAAACTGCAATGCCTCCATCCTAAAAATTCTTCATTTACAATGAAAATTTCCACTAAATTCCATACATGACATCTAGTTTCTCTCAACTCTCAATCCACTTCATTGATATATAAATTTCACAACCTTAACATGAACAATGGTGTATCAAATATGAAATCCACTGTGATTTGTTTACCTTAAAAAAAACTCTGATCACAACCATCAGTCTAGGAAAACCACAAATTTATGAAGATAGAGTCTATGGAACTGACCTATGCCATAAGATACATAATATTTACAAGTGATACATTTATACAAGGCTAATACATCCACCTCAGATCATCATGTAATCATTGGGTATCATCTTCTTTGTGGTCACATTATATGGAAATGACATGTGTCCAATAGCCCATACAAGGAGCTCCTCAGCGGGAACCCAAGAATCACTCAGAACTATCCACACCCCAAATGAAACATGATTCTCATTTACATAATAGATAGAGATCTCAAAATTAGACCACAGCATTTAAAACACTATCACAGTATAAGACTTATGGTCTCTTAGTACATCTGGGATGATATCAAAATAAGGGGAAGGATCATCACATAATAATGTGTACACATTGTGTATACTAAATATCACCATGAAGAATAGTCAAACCACAACTTGCTAAATTCTTAGAATAAGTTTAGCTTCCTCGGTCGACGCATCATCATCTAAACCATGATGCCTATACCACCCGAGGCATTCATGATTTTTCTAATCTTACCACTAAAACACATTTAAAACTAATAGAACTTATAATTGTTTGTTCACATAGAGAAAAGATAAACATCATGCTATTGAAAAATCATCTACTGATTTCAAAACTTGAATATATCAAAGTCATTCAAAAAGAGACGTGACCATTTAATGGTATAACATAATTGTGTTACTTCTTCTAGGATTGTCATATATATCAAAACTGATGCAGCGATACCCACGTTATGAGTTCCCTAGTACTCAAAAATATTGAGATAACACCTTCATAGAATCATTGTAGTTCATTAAAACATAAAATGAAAGTGTTGTACTCATCCAAGACAGAATCAAAATAACAAAACATTTGGGATGGAAACCAAAACCAATCCATCTAGCGCATCAAAACACCAAATTATTAATAATTTCTTCCTAAAAATTTGGAAAAAGATAATCCTTTAAATCACAATCCATAGTTCTCAAGAGAAGACCTGAGAATTTATTAAATAGTTTCGGTCTCAAAGAATACACCAAACTCCACTGGTTCATTATGCACCTAAAATTTGACCGGAAACAAATATATCTATCAAAGCAATCGTATGATTTAGAGTCTAAGAAACACAACCTTAATACTATAAAGAGTATTTCCACTATATTATTTCATTTATTTGGTTGTTAAAATAAGAAACTGGATGTAATATCATCATCATACAATCATAAAACAACTAATGACATCATGACTCACATATGGTGTGAATTATGGTCATTATACCTACTAAGAGGTTGACCATCCATGATGAATTTATATCATACTAAAACCAAGAATCAATTGAGGTTCATAACCATAAAAGGGTAAACAAATAAAACAACAACCCATCCAACCAAGGGATTCATTCAAGAGTTATGAATCCTACAAGGGATAACAACAACCTACCGACCCCACATGATTAAAAGATCACGTCATTAGAATGGAATTTAATCTCTGTGTTTGAAAACATCCATGGGAAATAAAATTACCAATAATAAATTCAAACCTTATGATTAGGTTATGGATGTGTATTTTACTATGCTATATATCCTATCCTTTTAGAAATTTCTAAAAGAATATACCTATGGATAAAACCTCACCTCTCTATTTCAAGAGAAAAAATAGGATAAATTACAATTCCCATATATGAGGTTTCAAACCAATGACATCACTACAAGATCAATTTTTAATATTATTACATTTCATTAACCTAAAATCATTAAACATATAAAATATTTAATTCAAAAAATCATGTACCATTTTAAAAAAACAATAGAAAATTGATTTTTACTAACACCCTTGTAACAAAATTTTAATGTTAATTTAAACATTCATTCGAAATATTAAACAATTTTTTAATTATTCTTCTAATTAGGTAAATTATAATATAAAGTCCATTTAACATAAAAGTTGACCCTTAAGGGTCCCATTAAACCAATATGGGTTCTTCAAAATGAATTCAAATAATTTTTGTTTAATTATAGAAATCATAAAAATCAAAAATAGTTAATCTCATAAAAACAAGCCCCATTTGACCAACCTGTGTCCATTTTAGAATTTTGAAAAGTAATCAAAATCCATTATTAAGGAATCCATTCATTATGATAAAATTTAAACAACATTATCAATTTATTTACGTGTAACATTCTCCAAAGGTCTATATATATATAGTAATTCAATTCAATGGGAGGCCATAAACCAATCTATAAAGCGCCCACACACATAATTATTATTCATTTTTTTTCCATTTATATCAACTCAATTTCACTTTAAAACATTACCTATTCCAGCCATATACATTTTTACAATGTATATAAACATTTATAATAGTAAAAAATTGGTTCAAGAATATAGGCTAACCTTTATCCAATAATAATGCTTCCATTTACCATAAAACTGAAAAATTTATTCTGTTTAAATCACAAAAAATTTAATTAATCCAATGCTCCATATTTATGATATCATAACTAGTCTTGTTATAACATAATATAAGCCTAATTAATCATGAAAAATCAATTATCAAGAAGGAATTTAATCCAGAAAGCATCTCAACATGCTAATTGAACACCCAACCAAGTTATCTAAACTGGAATGCTAAATAACTATCTAAATGGGGAAAAACTTATCATGAAATAGAATTGAAGGAACACATTCATAATCAATAAGAAAACTGTGAATGTGACTATATGGAATGACATATACATTTAATTGGAATTATCTATGTTCCTAACGTGATGGTGGTAACACTTCATTCATTGTATAACAAGAACATTGAAATTCAATAATAACATAAATTTATAAGATATTAAAAGTACACCAATCACTCTAGGTGAAATCATATAAACTGTAACATTAAAAAATGTAAATATAGATTTCCTTCCATTTCCACTTGGTCTTTTTCTCATGGGTAGGGTGATATGTCCTAAAAAATTCCATTTATAATGCTCCAATAAATTCCTAGTATCTCATCACCAGCATGAAAAATTAATAAAATGGGAAGAAAATATATCTAATTCCACTATAAAAGTCCCAAACCTCGATGTCACTCAATATTTTCTGAGGGAAACTATCCACATGGCCTCATGCTCTCCCCCTCGTATGCCAGAAGCTATTGACTATTAGAGAGGGCCTATTAATGGTATGGTAGGGAAAATATACCCTCTAGATCAGATTCACATAGTTGTATAATCAAAAAGTAAATAAAAACAATATGTCATTATGTATAAATAAGTGATAATGTAGAATAAGATAAATGTAATTTCAATTGAATATAAAAGTAGAAATTTTTTTGTTTATTCAATGCACACATGTCTAGTTTCTAATACATAATTAAATAAATATGTAGATCATGATACAGAATACATTTAAGTGTTTAATTAAATGAATGAAATAAAATGTGTACAACTAGATCCATGGGAATATCTCTGTCTAGTTTGATCCAATGATCCCAACTCTCATGTAAAAAATGGAACAATAAAAGCTCTATTGCTCAATAAACGACTGGCATAACTAGTTACAAATGGTATCTAAGGTGGGTGCAAGATAAAATATTTGTTGTTAAGCACTCATGGGGTCTATCCTAGTACTTTTAGTGAACTAAAAATAAGAAAATATATAGGTAAAAAGATATAAATTTAGTGAGAGTAATGTTTCACGTGGCATCTAAATTGCTAAACCAATGACACTGAACTAGCCCCTCATAGATCACTACAAAAGATGGTAAGGCTCCTATAACAAGGAAATTATAAATAATAAAACATAAATAAAATTCCCTTGTTGTTCATTCATACATTTATTACCACAATATCCTTTCCAAATATCCCATGTTCCATATAATTCATGTTATTTTTATACAACCAAAAGAGTTTGAACGTTTCTAGCTTACTCATATGATCATACATGTCATCATTTACAATGGACAAGTAGTATAACTGAATGTATCGACTAACTCATGGTTTCACCATATATCAAAGTGTCAGACTATGATGGGTCGGTTCAAATGTGGTGAAGACCACAACATCCCAATTGAGTCCCGAGATCATCTTGATGGAGACTCAGTTAGGAACTAGTTGTTGTGCTAGGAGAATATCATACAAGAAATGTTCTATGTGTGTCCATGAAAGTCGTATCCAATGGTTATAAATATAAATTTAATCACATGGAATGAACACCCAAGGAGTATCCATATCCAGGGAATCCACCAGCACATCATAGATCTAAGGAACATGTCCAAGGCATCTCTACAATAACTAATTCATAACATTTATCATTTGATACAATATGAGTCTACCTACTCATATAACCATTTCAAATTAAATTCCATCTCATTAGTATAACCAACCGTGTATAATAATTTAAATTTAAATCAAATAAATGGGAATACCGTTTTATTAATTAAAATTCGTATGAAAACCTAACACATGAGTTTACCTACTAATTTACACATTTTCCAAATAATCCAATGTGCAATTCCACTTCTATATAACCATATAACCTAAGATAATCAACATGAAAGAGAGGAAATATATCTCTTAAATATGTAAACCAATTCCCCTAATTTATAATGAAGCACCAACCATCTTGTAAGGAATAAGAACACCCCCTTGAGTGGTTCAAGTGTGGGATATTGAAATGAATGTGGCAAGATGAATCTTATATGGTGCTATGGTTCCACAAACAATTATAAAGGAAAATTCAATTTTCAAATTCCATTTGAGTCAATGTTGTAAACATGAATTATATAAAACTACATAAAAAATCATATTTGGAACTAAAATTTATTATGCTACGAATTTATTAAATAGATAATCAATGATTTTAAGTTTAAAAGACATTGTACCTAATCAAAGGGGGGTTTATTAAAAAATCACAACATTTTTTCTCAAACAACTCTTTTACCATATTATAAATTTCATTATATAATTCAGATTTAAAAATATCAAATAATAATTAAACATATTATTATATTTAATGGAAAAATTAATGTTACCATACCTCAAATAGAATTGAATGAAGCTTAATGTTGTGGCAGTTTCCACATTCATATGTGACCACTTGAAGTTAAAGCTACCCACCTCTCAATATATGGACCTTCATAGCCCCTTTGTGCATATTATCATGTACATTAATATGAACAAGAGGATCCTTACATGTAGCTTATTCTCATATACCTGTAAGCACTTACACCCATAAACATTTTCATATTATAAATAATAACAACTATCCCCATGTTTATATATATATTCAATGCCATATGTGAATATACATATAATGGGGGAACATACATATAAATATTCCTTGATATGCATATGCAGTATGTTTCCTATGACTCAGGTGAATCAAACCTTCCATAAGGATATCCGAACACATTGAACATAAATATTAGGAACTGAAAACCACTAAAATACAACAAATAGTGTTGGTTTAGAACAATAAGTGGGGCAACAACACACCTAAAATGGAAATATTGAAATGATATGAACCAATATGGAGATTCATTAGTTTTGGATGAAAAAAAAGCATGAAGATTTCCCAAGAGACATTTTAAATTCCTTTACAATAGAAAGGTTACTATAATTAGGGGTAAACCCTAACCTAGGTTTCAAACGAACTGTATAGGGAAAGAGTGAAAGGAAAAAAACAACAAAAAAGATAATATGGAACCCAAAAAATTAAATCTAGAAATTGAAAATGGATTGGGAGGAAATCCAATGAAAATTGGAACATTAAGGATGCCATGAAGAGGGGTGTCATGCGTAGTAGAGAGGAAGGGGGAGAGGACTTCATGCATGTAAGGGGGGAGATTTATATTTAGGTTTTTTTCTATAATTATAATTTTCATTAATTTTATTACATTTTATTTTTATAAAAAAAACTCACAGCATGGTATATATATCATGGTTTGGAAAACTGGTTTCAATCCACATGCACCACCACAACCCCACCTGCATATGGTTGCACATTTTTCTGCATAGGGCTGCACAATTTTAGAAAAATAGTGTTCCAAATTTTTAGTTGTCTCCTTTTTATTTTTAAGAAACATGTCCTCCCAAAACACATCAGATCACATGAGGAACCTCATAGACTCTTACCCAAGTCTAGAAACATAACATTAATCTCTCATAAATCTCATAATTAAGTTCTAATTCCTGGTTTTAAAAACATCCCATTCAGTTAATGAAAATTCATATAATCTCGGAATTCTATATGGTCCGAAAAATACATGACTGTACATAAATAATGTTGAAACCGAATTCAAGATACAAGGTTTTGTGTACCAGTAATATTTAATTTTATCATCTATTAAAATTCTTATTTATTCATTAAATAGGTAATTTCAAATTGGATTTTTAGGTCATTCATTTTATAATATTAAAACCACATCATCCCATTGAACGTGATAAAGGTCTTATGTTCCCATTATATATAGAAAATTAATTATTTTATATTGATCATATTTATAAATTAAATAAAAAATTAAAGCTATCAATGTATGGTGACCACAAAAAATGAACTACATTGTTCCATGGATATAGTGGTCCTTACATAGAAATGAATAATCTTGTAATTTTTATAACTGGAGTAAATGATATAAATTATATAAAATAATAAATTTTGAGATTAATATGTATTTTTTACATTTTATAATTATTTATGAATTCCATATTTATGATAATGAATATAATTATGAAAATAAAAATGAATCTTATGGATTCCTAGAGGTGGTATTCAACAAGTATGCATGAGAAACAATATCAATTTTCATTTGAAGAAAAGTTTAGTAGGGAAGTAATGTATTAATTTTTTATACTATTAAATATCTCATTAATATATTATTAATTATTTTTACTATTATTTTATATGCCCATAAGATCTAATGATGGATTACTAAAAAAATAGTTTTGTGGAGGTGGTTGTCCACATGTGAACTTATGTGATGTTTTCATTTCCCAATATATAGAAAACTGGTTGATTAAGGGTTGTAACATAATCCTAATAAACATTAATTATATTTATATTTTATATTTAATTTGTTTTATCATTTAATAATAAATTTAGAGTATTTTACAATTCATTAATAAGAAATAGACATGAAATAATTCTATTATGTCTTATATATTCTGGACATATATCCTTTATTTTATTAGTATTTAAGACTTCAAAGATTTTTAATAAATAAAAAAACATACCTATATAGAGTAGGGATAGATATTATGGATTCCATTTTACTGGTACTATGTAATCTATAATTCTCTAATGGTTTTAGAAAGGGTGGATAAGAAGTTCCCTTTTATAAGTGAGGCATGTGGCACACATGAAATAAATCGAATTTTTTTTTAATTATAATGAATTAATCATTAATATGTGGATAAAAATGTATTTGTTTTAACAAAAGGTTATAAGGGTTAGCATAATATCATCTAATGTGAATTATGATATGTTTTTCCCTTATACATAATTTTTAGCTCAATTAAACTAATAACCCTTTAATGTGGCGATGCATTTTTAACATGGTTAATATTAAAAAATAAATAAATTTAAATCATTAATAAATTTTATCCTAATAATTTCAAACATAGAATCCAATTTTGAAAAAACATTTTATCTAAGTGTGAATAATCACATTTAATAGATGTTTACAAAATAAAATAAAATAATGTTTTTAAATTTTTTTCTTTTATTATTAAAAAGGATCATATACCAAAATTAAATATATTGTTGATTCATATTATATTATTTAGGGTATATTTAAAAAAATTTATCATATATTAATTTAAAACTATATCTAAAATATTTTGGGACTTTAAAATTACCCATTTTAAGAACATAATTTTTTGTAAAATCCAGTATTCTCACTATTCATGAAGACATCAATTTTCAGGGAAAATAAAAAAACATTCAACCTAGGATATGATTAATATGACAATTATAAATATTATTTCCCTTTTATTAAAATAATATTCCTAAAAAAATTTCTATCTTATAAAAACTTGTAATTCATCGAAATAAATTTTATTACAAAGATCTATTATTTTTTGCTACAAATTATATAAAATTATTTATAACACAATGATAAAAAAATTCATAAAATAAACAAATAAAATTTACAATATTAATTTATATTCTAGATGATATTGGTCTTTACATTATTAATTCATTGATGAAATTTCTTCCTCATAATTTTATTCATTGATTAAATAATTGAGTGTATTTTTAACTCATAGAACTTTTTGATTCCCATATTGCTTCCCTTGTCATTTAATTCTTTTATAAAATAGAATCCTATTAAACTACCATATTAAATATTTTCATCACATTATTTTTTAAAATTATAACTATATTTTCATATTAGAAGATACTTTTTGTCCAAATATACCACATCAATGCTCAAAATAAAAGATACTACAATTATATAGTATATAAGAAAATAAATATGAAAATCATCACAAACTAGAAATAAACTCTGAAATAAATAAAATCTATAAGAAACTTGTTCAAGATATTAGTAAATTTAAAATAGAAAAATAAACTATATACATAAAATTACATTTCTTCCAATGAACATTAAAATATTTCCATGGATATAATTTATGAAAAACCTGATTTATTACCTCAAATGATAGTGATATGTGTACTTATTCAACTTCATAAGGGTTGTTTTCATGAGTTTTGGAATCATGTAAACTATATATCCCATTTCATTAACAATTTTAGGTAATAAAATTTGTTTTTCATCGTGAGTGAAAAATTGATGTATTTCTATTTTTCATTCCATATAATACATAAAAATTTACATTCTGTATACTGAATGAAAAACTCATATATGAAGAAAATTCCTCTAATGAATGATGTTGGTCCAAACTTCCTAGTTAATACAAAGATCTATCTTGATGTGTATTTTCAAAACACTGGATTTTTCATTTGGACTATCAATAACATTGAGAATAAAACAGTGATTAATAATTTAGTTATATACCAAATGAATTTTATTGTCCATTCATAAAATTGGAGATAAATATAACATCAATATGAGATATTATATTTCACTCAACTTTAACAGGGTGAAAAGTCAATAAATTAATGGAAAATAATTAATTTAATTCTTCATAAAATCCTAGAAATAATAATTCCTAACATCATCATACATATTAGTGCTTTTAGTTTGATTTCGAAACAGAGATCTATGAGATTCAGATATAAATTCCTTCTTCTACTGATAATCACATTTCGCACACAACATCTTTCTACATATGATATTTAAGGAAACAATAAAGGACTACTAGACTAGTTACCTATGGTGGTCCACTACATGGAGATGTTTAACCAAAAGGAAGAAATGTGTATCAATAATATCCAAAAAAAAGTTAAACCAACATGGTATAAAAGGTAAGTATAAGAACATATCCACAATATAAATAAATTAATGAAAAAGAGTCACCATTGAGATAAAACATGAAAAGTATAAACTAGTTCCCATGTGACCATCTCTGACCACCATACCATCCCACTATGAGGATAATTACCACTGTAGAAATTTAAATACAGAATAACTCCCTTCCTTTTACATGATTCCTTCATGAAAAATCTAAAAAACATTAATGGATAAACTCATATGTATGCAGAAATTAAAATTTGGCACCACTAAATAATCTATTAATTTTTTAATATTAATAATGATTTAGATCTAAATTTATTAAAAATCAGTTTTAAAATTATTTTTCATTAAATTAAATAATTTTAAAAAAAATATTTGGATTTCATAAAACCATGGAATATGTAACAATATAATAATAACTAAATTATGTGAGAAAAAAAGTAGCCATGCGTACACTATAAAATAATAATGTGATTAGATAACCATGAAATATAAAAACATGTGATTAACCAATAGCAAATTGATTATAAAAAATTGTGGTCCCTAACGTATGTAAATAAATTCTGTATAAGGAAAAAAATACCAAATTCATGCCTAATGTGTATTAAAAAATATAAACTCTAGTGGAATTATACATAATAATGGAACATAAAAACTCTTGTTTAATTACACACACATAAAGTCGAAATTATTTTTCTCAATTCACCCAAGTTTATATAATGATCTATGTTTGTTAATCAATTTATGGTTATATTTATTTAAACACATGAAGATTAATTCATTTCCTCTCTTAGGATTCATACCCAATTTTAAAAACAAACAAACATAAAAATCATTTAATAAAATACTCGGTGTACAGAAATACATTTTTAAAGAAAAAACTTTTTAAAATCATATATCAAAACCCAAAAAATAATTTCTATTTAAAATCAAGTGTTTTCATTGAATAAACAAAATTAATTAAAAAGAACATATATAAATTCAAATATTAGAAAGGATAAACTAATCATAATTTGACATATAAATTCCTCTAATTCTCCGGTTGTGACCAATTTAAAAGAAGAAGTAAAAAAGGATACTTATGATAGATAAGTAGGAAAACCATGCCAAAGATAAAACATAGAACATAGTGAGGAAGAAGGAGAAGTCTCACCCAAAATCAACATGGGAGACCATAGGGTTTGAGGAGGATTACTTCACCTTGAATGGATAAATAATCTAGACTTAACTGTTTAAAAATGTGTGACCCAGTAGATTTATGTCATGAATCCCAGTTTCATGGTCTGAATTAAATGTGGTAAATATACATTGAAAACTAAAAAATCTTATGTTAAATTTTCTTAAATAAAATTTTCACTACATTATGATATTTCAAATCATGAACATATTTTATATTGTGAACCATACTCACAATGTCTTCCAAACAAGATAGTCACATCATGTACCCACTTCATGATGTGAATGCATCCAATATGCATTACAGAGTTGATAATATTTAAAAAACTCCAAAAAAACCTTCAATCCATCCAAATTCATGAAACAATTCCTAAAATTAAAAGAGATATACTATTTTATTCATGAATTTATAATTATCCCCACAAAACAGTCTTTTTGTCCCTGGAAAATCTTCATGATCCTTCAATCAAATAAATTAATGACCAGTGCTACCTCATCAACAATAATCTCCTCCGCATCTAATGGTTATCCTTTTCTTTAATACCATAGTTAAAAGGAAAATTACAATTTTTTTACCACATTGAACCTTTTCCTGATGGTAAGAAATTTTAAATGGCTTCTCAACTACAGTGGTTTATGGATTAGGATCACCATCAACCCATTAAATCATTTGGGAAGGGTTTGGTTGACACCTCCTTTATTTGGAATCATCATACACAGCATTAATAAAGGAAAAATGTTATGTTAATACAAGGTGATATTCCATAATTCCTTATCATCCAATGATATTATTGTGTCAAAAAAACCATTATTCTAAATTAAAATACCTACCCAACTTATAGTGTCTCATGAAAATTGTAAATCTAATAAAAACCAGATCACCAAGCACACACTATATCTTGGGAGGACTATAGTTAGCATAGAGTTTCTAATTACTATTTTTTAGCTCAATATCTTCAGATGAAATTCACTATTAGCATCATTTCCTGAATAAGACATGGATCATCCAAGTAACTCCCTCCAAAATATTACATATCAAGGGATATCTACATAGACACCAAAAAAATATCCCCTAAGGGACTAATGTTATCAAGGACTAATAAATATTTTCATAAGAATACTCAACCATATAATGATTATTTTCATAGAAACCTCCAAAATCAAGCATAATACCCAAATAATATTTTCATCCACCTGGATGACTCGCACTATTTTTCTATCCACCTATGGTTTATATTTCAAGAACAAAATCAATTGGGACCCAAATACCACTTGAAATATTTTAGAGAAACTATTTTTGAAACTATGGTCTTCATATTAAATAATCACATAGGTAATGACAATAATACTCACAACCTATTACTCATACACATATCAATGATGGTCCAATTCCATCATCTCCATGATGGGAAGAAATAGACTGATTCCATGAGTTGATTAATGGTCATGCAAAATAAATCCTTCCTACTAATATTCAATAGAAAATCATCAATGATGTCTATTGAGATAATATCACATTTTGATACCTAAATAAGTGGTTTTTGAGATAAAACTAGTTGGTAACTAGTGTTATGCCTTAATTCTCTGAATATATCGATATTTTGATCCAATTTACATAATAGGATATCTCATTATGAATAAAAAATAACTAATTTTCAAAAAATATATTCATAATGGTAGTATAAAAATTACTAAACTATTGAGACCTAATCCCACTATCTATTATCTATTGTTTGGTAGAAATAAAAACTGATTGGGATACTTCAGAAACAAGAAAACCCCCAATGAGACCAATATTAATCACCCATGGTGTCACCACCATTTATGATTTTACTAAAGCACTAGAAATCTATTTCAAGAATGTCCTGGAGATAAACCCACTAATATATTTATCATTCTTCCAATGTCAAATATATATACACCTTCCCTCTATATTTATCCACTACCAATGTCATCTTTGTAAAAAACTCATTAAATGTCACTCTTCCACTGATTCCTCTAATTCTTTTGTCCCCAATTTTTTGATTTACTCATTTTTAACCACATTTGCTTTTGTAGGCGTATAATAAAAATCAATATCAAAATTATAGAGATACTCAACCCATCCTCTCTTTATCAATATCATATGGCTTTGAGAGAAAATATATTTCAATGGTTTATTAAAAAAAATATTTTAATCTTATCCCTAATGAGATAGTGGAACCACATTTTGAGTGATTTAATAACCACTACAATATCAATATTTTTTAAATGATATTTATTATCATTACATAGTAATTGTTGAGATCCATATTCCACCACATGTTTCCACTATATCTTAAAAAACCCCAAACATATAATAGATTCCTAATAGAAAACATAAGAACATGATGATAGATTTGGAAGAATCAAAAATATAAAAAATTTCAACATCATCCTGAGTTAATAAAATTATTTCTAATGTTTTTCATTACAGTCAACCATAAAATCATTATAAATTGATGTTATCATTATAGATACAAGATTAATGAAATCCTTAAAAAACCACATGTTAAAACCATTCAGTCCCAAGAAAATGTGAATGTAAAATAGATTTTTGGGGTTCTCCTAGGAGATCACTTCTTTTATTTATTCTACACATAATAAGACACCACTATTATGTATATAATTCCATAAAAATATTACATATTTAATCCTGAATTCAGATATAGAAATATGATCATATAAAAAATGTTCCCTTTGGGTTTTAATACAAATATCTAAATGGTCCATGTGCTCCTCATTTTACTTAGAGTACTATAGAATATCATTTTTTTACCTGAAAAAAATGTTTGTGAATTAATGAAATGTCTAGTTCATCTAAACAAAAAGTAGAATTTAAGAATCACATGGAACCAATAGAATAAGTAGAAAATATAAATTTCTATATAGTTTCTTAAACAATATATTAGGTATTTAATATTCTTGGATTCTGAATGAATTGTACCATGAAATAAGGTCAAACATTAAAAACCAAAATCATCCTCTGTGTTGATAAATGTGATCATTAATAATATGTATGGGATATTTTTTTATGTTTGTATTATTTAGAATTTGGTAATCCATGGAAATTCATATTCTACACAATTACTTGTTAGAAGATATGATATGTAAATTCCATGGTTATATGCAATGAAAAATAAATCATTTCTCTATGAGGTCCAAAATTTATATATTAAGTTCCAAAAACTCAGAAGATAACATAGGATTAGATGGAATAGAAATGATCATTGAACCCATAAATGGGTAAATGGAAAACTCAACATCTCTCTATATTGGTAAACCAAAAAATAAACTAGAAATACATCAAGGTATGAACCTTGAACTAAATAAGTATATTAAAAAAAGTACCAAAAACATCCTATAATATCTCAAAAAATTGTGTTCAGATCAATCGATAACACATAATAATATTCCAGGATCTCCAAGGCTAGAATCCCACTCACCCTAAAAAAATTGATTGACTCCATCAGAAGATAAAAACTAAACTCAATAATGATAGCTATCATACATGGATTTAATTTATATAATAAAATTCATTCCAATAGCCTTTCTAAAGATATCATGTTTATGGAACATGAAATCCCATTCCCCCTCATGGTCGGTTGTTATCAACTAACATACAATACTTTTGAAACATCATTAAGTCATCTTTCCCAATTGAATTTAAATAACCCATTATAATTTCATAATATCCTTTTGAAATACTATCATGTGACATAAACATCCCAAATATCAAATGAATAAAACCCACCACCATTAGATGAATTATAATCAACCTACAAATACTTAGTGATTTTTGATCTGTCAATACTGTTGGGATCATTCTTCTGAAAAAACTAATCAAAAGGAAATTTATTTCACAACAATGTGATGTATTGGGTTCCACCACACAAAAAGTCTCGGTATGACACAACCTTACACCCTAACTAAAAACAACATGTTTCTATGTGGTAAAATACTATAAATCAGGTCCTGATGTTCACCGTATTCCTTCATTATTCCACTCCTTCATAGAATACACAACCAGCGTAACATCTACACTAACTGATGCTCCAAAAATATACATGTTATCCTTGATTTGTAATCCTTTTACATATATTCATTATTGAACACATTGAAAAAATTCATAACTCATATGAAAACTATTCTAATGTTACTATTATCCACCATCACGATCTCCAATGTTTGAAGGTTCTAGTTAACAGTGGTAGGAAGATATGGTTATAGGTGAACCAACTTGGAAAATATCATTGAGTAATCTAGAATCTTATGCTCCTCCTATGTGAGGTTAGATACTCTTGGGTCATTACCATGTGTAACAAATCATGATAAAATTTCTTGTTGATGATATTCTTAAATTAATCCCATTTAAAATACATATGTATCATAGATTTTACAATAGAGTCTCAATATCTCTGTCCAGGTCCACTAAACATGTACAAGGAAAAACACACCTTAACTTCCTCGTGAGTCTCTAGAATGTGAATGGTACACCAAAATCAATCATGGAACTCCTTAAATTATTTGGTTATTTTATCATAATATAATTTGGGTGTATTATTCATTGTAAATTCTGAGCTAGGATCCACTGAAAATCATAGGTTTTGGACACCCACTTGACCTAGAGTCAAAATTTTGGGGATAGTAGTTTTCACAAAAGAATTATAGAACATAAGATTCTCCTGTAGAATTTTCCTTATATATTCTTATATCATATATTGAATATCTCTTCTGGGAGGTATTTTCTAATCATCATAGGAAATGACCCAATAATTTTTGAAGAGAATTCTAGAATCAAATAACCAGTGTACATAATTCATATTAATTATTTTAAACAAAACTAATTTAAAAAAATTATGAATTCTAGGAATGGAATTTGATTCATAAGAATAGAAGATGATAATTTGAATAATCCCTAAATCTATTTTATAAAAACAAAATAACCATAAAAATAAAATTTTAAAAAATATCCTAGACCACACATAGTAAAGAGGGTTTACTCAAAGATGTGAGATTTCTAGGTATCCTGCTGTATCAAAACTATGAAGTTTGATGGCCATAAATCAGGTCAACCAAATACACTGATCCAAACACAAGTAGTGCCTCAATACTTTAGTGTGTGTATCCCTCAGTTAGAAATTTCAAATGAACCAACACATTTAATCTATACAATTAACTCTTAGCGGTCTACCACATAGTAAAGTATCAAAATAAGTAGCTATTTGATTCATGTAAAGCCTGAAAAAGGAAAACTATCAATCTAAAAAGTATAATAAATAGAAAATATCCATCCAAATAGGAAAAAAAATAAATACTGAACATGAAAATTATAAATAATTCCATTCTTGACCATCCATCACCACTAGACTATCCCACTATGAAGGAATTTACCGAAAAATAAACAATCCTATTGAATAATTTCCTTCTCTTTAGAAAACTCATATAGAAAGCCCTACCATAGGAATGGAGGAAAACTAGTTACCTTTGAAAATAGAGAATGGAAAAAAGATGATAGAAATTCGAAATAAAATTTATGAAAGATAACTAAAAATTATTAATAGATATAACATAACATAATATGATCCACAAACATAACTAATGTCATTACCATGACCAATTGTTAGGATAAACCATGATGGCCTCTTACTTGAGAGAAGCGGTAAAATAATTATTTAGAATGAAAGAATATTTGAGAAATTTTGATGGATTTATATCACCCAAAATCACCTCGAGAGAGCCTAGGGATTTAGGAGGAGGCCTATGCATCAAATTGAGGAATAATTGGGTATAAAGCGTAATAAAAACCATTTGACTAGAATAATTAATAACATGATTCCCAATTTTATGATGTGATTTAAAATACTTTCATATAAACAGAAAAAGGATAAAAATTTAGTAATAACCAATCTTAGTTTCTATTTCCTAAAGTATTCATCATGATTCGTTATCCAGATGATTTTAACATCTTTTAAATATTATTTTTCAGATCCATAATTGTAAAAATTTCTCATCAAATAAATGGTTGTAATCCAATATTATAAGAAATTAATTGAACCATACATGCATTTTGATATGAGAACCTATATCTAACACATTTTTTAAGAGGATCAATAGTTATTCCATATTTAGAATAAATATTCCCATGAAAAAAAATATTGTGTATCCAGAATTCACATTTTCATTATTTCCACACAACTTATTTTCAATGATATTTCTAAAATAAATCTATAGGTATTTCTTGAGATCCTAATAGATTTAATTGTATACCAAAACATCATTCATAAACACAAACATAATATTATGCATATACTTTTTGAATAATCTATTTATTAAATCTATAAATAAAGTAGTGAGTTTTTAAACATGAATAGAATTACCAAAAACAAATAACGGGTGTACTATTTTTTTAAATTCATGACTTAAATTCCTTAAAATTTTATCATTATTTGATAGTACCAATAGTTGATATGAATATCTAATAAATATTTTTCACCTTCTATTTGATGAAACAATTCATTGAAATGAGGAATCATTTACTTATTCTTAATTGTGATGTTATCTAGTGAACTATAATGAATGTAATGTCTAATGGATCCATACATCATTTTCAAAATATGATGGGGATCACCAGAATTAAAATGGATAGGGTGGATGAAAGCCTCATTATTAAACTATTGTAACTTATTTATTATTTATAATTACTCATTTAAAGATATTTTTTGAGGAGGTATTGAAATTGGATTTCCAACAAGAACTAAGTCAATAATAAAATCGACCTCCTAGTTAGGAATAATACCATATAAATTATTATGAAACCCAACCATATATTCCTTCACTTCATAAATATTTATAATTTGAGAAGAATCATTATTTTGAATAATATTCCCAATGTAACTTTGACTCCCATATTCAATCAATATTTCATCCTCTTGATACATTACAAAATATATGTAATAATTATTATTAATCAAATTAATCTTAGTATGAAAAATAAATATGACCTTTTTAGGATCTAGAATCTATATTATCATGATAAAATGAAATATAATATATCAGAAAAACTATATAAAAAGATATTGATAATCATTACATGTTTTACCAATGAAAGCATTACACATCAAATTACTAGATGATTTCAATTATTTTTACGTAGCCTTCAGAAAATTAAATGTGTATTAACTTAAAGTCAAAAATTCATATCTTATGATTTTATTTAAATTGTAGATTAAATTTTCTGAGAAATAATTAATTTATTTGATCTAGAATCAATGAATAAATTTGTATAATATAAAAAATAGGTATTGTGCCTTGTAACAATTTATTTGATGGTTTAACATCCATCATACTTGTAGAAAAAGAAATTATCATACATTTTATCTTTTATTATTGATGATTTCCACTATGTGTAATTAACTATGGATATTAATTTTTTTAATTACTGAACTCATTATGATAAAAACAACTCACTACAGGCGTGATGTCTATTTTTCCATTATATTTATATTTCAAAAATAATTCATCATAGTCACAAGACAAATGACTCATCTAACAACATCAATAACACTTTACTAATCCTTATATACATTCATTAAAATTGTATTTTACCTCATTTAAATCATTTTTTATTGTTACTACTTGATTTCGAGGTTGGTTGATTCTATTTAAATATCTACCTTGAAATATTCTTACATTTTTCATCGAGAAATTCAAAACTATAAGAAAACAACATCTCAACATTCTCATCACAATGAAAAACATTCTCAAGACATTTAATTACAAAGGAGGCCAAATCCATTTATAAAAAAATGTATTTTATAAATGTAATATCAATCAATTTTACTCTTATAGTCCGATCAGATGAACTTTTCCTTTTGATTTTCAATAGTGTCTTCTTACTTTTACATTTAATCATAAATATATTATTCCATTCTAATTACATGAAACATAAGAAATACTAATCAAGAAAAATAACATCATATTTTACGTAAACCATGACATAAATTTCATATTTATACATTGTATTTTTAAAAATAGTAAACCACCAATTCGATTTACATTCAGAAATAGATAATATAAAGTGTGACCTTTTACTATTCTATTCAACTTAAAATATTAAATATATATTCTACAGAATTGTTATATACCTCAATATTCATTAGGTTTAACGATCCTGTAAATACTGGAGGGTGATGTTTCATAATATAATCCACTAGATAAATGTTCCCATTTTCTAAATACAGTTACTCTATTTAATGGGTTTAATCATTCATATATTGTGATAGTTAAGTTAATACTATGAAATATTGATATTTTCCACCATGTCCATGTTATAGATTTATATTTTTTTATCCTATTAATTTTATTCCACTTCATATATCGTATTTCCTCTAAAGGAAAATATTCTAAATAGAGATGTATTATATGAAACCATAAGACAACATTAAATTCCAATAACATGATAATATATCCATAAATTATAGTCTCTTTAAATTTATTTTATCACTCAAATAACTACTAAAGTTATCTTAAAGAGTTATCTTTTACAAACTATAATGACCTATGTCATATTAATCATAAAATTATATGATTTAAAAAAAGGCTAAAAATTATAAAATTTTAATCTCCTTTTTTCCATTAGAGCTTAATAGAATTTCATAATAAAATTAAATAAAAAATTTAAAATATTCATACACTATACACTATTTCCAAAAATAATAGAAATTCAAATTTACACCCTTCCCACATTCAATACATGTTTCATTAAATTAATATGATTCACCATTGCCAAAATATTAACTTTAATAAATGTTATAGTTATCTTTAGATATTGAGAAAAAAAATATGAAAATATATGATAAGTAAAAAATACACAATTTGTGAAAAGAAAATAAAGAAATTATACTGGGCAACTAAAAAAAAGACTTTTGGAAGTTAACTGTTATCATGAATAAAAATTTAGCCCATAAATAAAAATTTTCCATAAAGTTAATATAAATATCCAGTAAGTTAAATCCATTGAGACACAATATAATTATTTTTAAAAACCATAAATATATCTAGCTGCACATGGGAGCTCATGAAAAAATTTCATTGAAAAACAAAAAATACCCCTTTAGAAGTTCATAACCATTCCTTACCTAATGAAATTTAAATATTTCCTTAAAATAACCCTTATTTCTTATGTAATATCAGTATCTTCGAGAATCATATTCAAAACCCGTGTCACATCATTTTTGACTCATGTCAAAATAACTAGATCCTAGTATGTTCTATAGGAGTAACCAGTAATGTTATGTCCCTCATTTTTCTACTTATAATACTATTCATTAGCTAATTCATTGGAGTGAAATATCTAGCTCACCAATATTTATATAATATATTGAGGTCTCATATCCATATTTGTTGTAATCAAGTGCCATATTATAATGAATTTGTTTAATATTTCACATTGTACTCATAAAACCCCTGAAAATCTCACTCCAGTTTATTAGTAAAACACATTCAATTTTCTGTTAAAGGTGACAAAACATTTACATATCCTTAGAAAATTTATTTAAAATTAATAATTTCCAATAAAATTAGAATAATATTTTATTCAAAAATTGAACAATTAGTATTGAAATATAATAATTGATATGACAATAGAATGATTTATTAAGTTATTTTAAATTATAAAAAACATCTCTTTTGACATTGGTAAAAAAGAAAAAATCAACCCATACAAAAAAAGATAAAAGGATGAATTTTTTAATCTTCATATAGAATGTAAAATATATTAAAAAACTACCTCTACCAACATCTTATGAATAAATATGTTTATGTTTTAAACTATCAAAATAACATGGATTAGGTGGAGAAATATTTTGAATAATTTTTAATAACCAATTTTAATGTAAATCTATTATCTAAGATCTATATATGTTCATACATACTCTAAAATCTTAATAATATTATTATATTAGTTTTTTACTATTTTATATAAACAAATTATTTCATTATTATTATTACATTTCTTATATTTATCTTCTTGATTTAATTATATAATTTATTGATTGTAAGACTCTGTTATATTTACGGGTACATATTCTTCTCATTGGATTGAAAAACAATTTACCTAACATTTTCTTTCCATGTAAATGAGATGCATGACATGTAGCATTTTCTAGAAAAATTTCATGAATAGTTTCATGTGGTGAATGAGATTTTGATATAAAAATATAACACAACATTAAATCTTTTTACACCAATTATAATAATTAATCAAGATAAATACCCACATGAGGTTATGGTTTTTTAAATGCAACCCACTACAATGAATTACAAGATATGTTATGAATGGACATATCATGTAAATTCTGGAGTATAAATTTTTAATGGTTTCATGCGGGTGAAATATCATACTTAATCATTTAAGACATCCTCCTCTTGACCTAGGATGAATTCACAGAGATTATTAGAAACTTTTCATCCCTTTCAGAAGACCTTTTGTGCAATGAAACCCTGGTAATCCTTTTCCTCCTTGGTTTCCATTCATTCCTCATTTCCCTATAAATTTGTGGAACCATTGGATCATTATTTATTATGTTGGTTGATTTTTATCCAAGGATTTTCCCTAATATATTATTCCATTGTTTATTCTAACATTATATATTAAATAATTGGTGTGGTTGGGTGATCATTCTAAAATTACCTTATGGTAAGTGTTCTATGTTCAATTACCTTAAATTGAATTATAACTATGTGTGTGTTCTATATAATTCCAATTTCCATTTTTGGAAATTTAATCATGAACAGGATTAATTAATTGGTTATTCAATTAATGGAATTGTTAAATTGGTGGGATATTAAGGTTTTGGAATTTGTGTGATATATGAATTTACAATTATTAAATTAATGAAATTATAGGATTGTAGATAATTGGGATTTAGTATAAGGTTTTCATATACTTGTAGTATTAATATATATTATTATTAAATATTGATAAATGGTTTAATAGTGATGTTTCAAAATTATTCATTGTTATTTAAAGGAAAACCCATTTTTTTGATAAATTGATGTATTATTCTATGATGAATATGGCCGATTAAAAGGTTAATAGAGACTAAAACTGATGAATGCTATATATGTGTGATTTTTTGATAAATGGGGTGTGGGAGAAAGACTGATGCTCTAAAAACCCACGCAGTGCTAAACATGGTGTTCTAGTCGCCAATTGCGTGCATGTGATAATTAGTGTGGGACATGTACTAATTATCCAAATACCCATTTTTAGATTAAATTTTAAAAACAAAATAATGCTCCAAATACCCATATGGGATAAAAAATAGGTGTTTTATAGGGAATGAGTCTCCAAATATCCATGGGGTGATAGACATGATGTTCAAGGCCAAATATTTTGGAATTGGACTAGTTTTCCAAGTAACCCTGAAATGAATTTTAATTGGAATGAATAATAAAATCACATGATATAATGAATAGATATTAACTATGTTATTAAGACTCTATAATTGTCCAACGTTGTTGTTCGTGGATGAGGGTGTCATCATGAATCGAAGCAATTTATATGTTAAAATAATGAATAATGGAATGTGATAACTATTTACATGATTATTATAAATTATTCTATATACATCTAAAAAAACTGTTAGAGATTGGATATTATTTTAGACTCCATTGGTGGTTTTCTACTGTGATTTACTCACACCATAATCGGGAATCTTGATCAGTATTCAAATAGATATCATGTGTACAGGAAAATAAATATGCAAGATCCCACTGATATATGGTTGTGTTGGGATGAAGAACAAATTATATAAACGAATGTGATGTACGAACCTTCATGGGATGTTTTCTACGTGTTTTTATATTGGTATTTTCATATTGACACTTTACATGTATATGAAATGGAATATATATTACTTTGGATTGTTTATTTTTAATTCCCTGGCCCTATAAGACGAAAGCCAGGGAATTATTTTATTAGATTGGAATCATTACTATGAATAAAATATCAAAGTACAATTCAGTTTAGTAGTCTTTGAAATTAAGTTTACATACATGATACCAATAAAATATTGTAAAATATAAAATAATATCATCAATAATATTAAAAAGAAACTAACAACATCATATAAGGATTATTAAATGATTAGTTCTTTTTAACCAGGGGAATGAAACATAATAAGGGTGACCATAAATTATCATTAAGGGTATGTAAAGAAAAATAAATAATGAAAAAATAGAAATAAATTATGTTGGAATGGTACATAACTGATGAAACATCCTAGTCCAAAAAACTAGATAAGACAATATCAATATGGAAAGGTATTAAACTAAATCTCATCCCATCTAAATCAATAAACTGAGATTGAAATATATCCATAGATATGTTGAAAAAAAATCTCATGGATGAATAATAACTAAATCTAAATGATATAAACTATTAATTGTTGTATGTCAAGTATGTGGTACACTAAATACTATTAACTTCAATAGATTTCAATATATAGTTTAATAATACTGATATATACCAATATTATTTTCTAAATTAATTTGCCTCATGGGAACATGTCAATACATCGATAAGCTATATAATGTGAGAGATCCACCAATAATTTCCACTCCAGATCATTCCTAATATTGGTTATTCCAAATAACTAATATGCCTAATCAAATAACCATATTGATTGAAAAATAAATATTTTTTTTCAACAATTCCCCAATTAATCAAATAAATTTAAATGTAAACATTGTATGAAAAATGGTATACAGTTTAGGAATTACTAATATCTATTATTTGAGAATATGAATATTCTATAAATTATTTAATGAATAATGATTACAATAATTTTAGTGTTTCAAAATAATGTTAAAAATCACCAAAGGAAGTGTGATTCTAAATATAATCACTAAGAACATTCGTGAGGATAATAATCTTCGAACATTCAAAAGTGTATCATACCACTTAGAACCATTTAAATCATAATTACCAAAATGGTATAACATTAAATTAAACAAATAATATCACACTAATATGGGTATTCATGATATAACATGAAGAAATAATTATATAATTCAAATAATAGTGAAATGGAGCATATTAACTATTGAGTCTCAATAAAATGTATATTGAGACGAAATTCCCATATATTGTGCTTCATTTTTGTAGTTCCATATTTATATAAATGTAAATTGTTTTAAAATATGTTATTTACGAATATAATAACCATAATAATTTTCATAATTTCATATTTTGATCTCTTATAACATCTTATTATGTGTTTGTTTAAAATCTTTTGTTATTTTGATTATTTCTCGTGTTAATTGATTACGTTTGTCATGTATGTTTTCACATGTGATTTTTCATTTTTATTAAATGTATTATAATTTTATAATATATAAAATGTGAATAATGATGTTAATATCATATGTATACAATATATTTTTATTTATTGTAATATATTATATTTGGATATTAGAAATAAATTGCAATGTTCATGGAGACGGTAGGTTGTACGTATGAATGAACGATACATTCATTTATTTTTTGTATTAAAATAATGAAATTAAAATGAAAAAAATAAATATTATAATTAAACATCAATATATATGTTATATTTGTTACATCGGTTTATTAAAACCATCCACTACAAGTTCAATGTATGGAATGAATGAGTCATATCACTCTATGAAGGTGGTAGTCCACACTTTCTCATACAAAATTACCATATTTTCACATGATGGGGAGTATAAAGGTTTGTTATAAATAAAATATATAGAAATATTAAGAGGTTATAAGTATCTTATAAAACATATCTATACATTGTTTCCATTAAAATTTCCTCCATAATAAGAGGTAATGGGAAAAAGGAACAATCATCGTTTCATGAGGAAATAGTTCGTTGTACAAAGAAACTGTATGTTTGTTACCCATTAAATTTATGTGTGTATATGTGTAATTAGAACCCATAACATACCAAATCAATATAAATTTTGGACAATGTTTTTTCATATATTTATTTCAAAAAGGGATTTTATTTGGTGGATAATGGAAACAAAACCTAAGATATTGAGAGAACATGTCACCTCTTAATCGGGTAACTTTTTTTGGTTTGAACAAATATATTCCATGGAATTATATCTTCCCAATGGGGGGATTCTAATACTAGTAGAGGTATGTTTCTGACTTATTTTTTATGATCATTTTTACGACATGGTTCCTTGAGTGGTGTGAGTAGTGGGAAGAGGTGGTGGCCTTTTATAGGGAATAAAAAGGACACATATTGAATTCTAGGAAACATGTTAGGTGTACAAATGTTTTTAACTACCAAAAATCATACAATACTAACAAAACTCAATAATTGAAGGTGAATAGTCAATTTATTGACATTATATTGGATTTGGACATGTTTCTAGGTATATTGGGCCCTTAAATATATGGTTTAATCAATTTTGAAGCCTAATTACACATTAATAACTATAATTAATTTTAATGACTTTAATTTATCATTCTGGTCAAAAAATAAGAAGTTATTATTAGAATCCAAATATAATCCTTATTATATTATTGTATTTTCAATTTTCAAAATTCAAATAATTGAATAAAAAAAATTAAGACTAATTTTAGTTTTATATCTAGACGAATTTACATGTTTTAGTAGAAAAATGTCCAAAATATCATTATTTTTTTATTAAATTTCAATGTGAAGTTTATTATAATAAAATAAATTTTATTAATAGATTTATTATTTAAATAATTTGAATTTATAACACATTCATTATTTTAATGAAGAAAATGTTTTAACTAAAATGCAGAATTTTCACTATTCATCAAAAAATAATGTTTCATACAATATATCCAAATATTCACCGTAGGCTAATTTTGACATTATAAATTCAATAATGAAGTTATTTTATCAAATTAAATTTTTCGTGGTGTCAAATGTAATATTTAAAATAGGATCTCTACTAAAATACAATAATATTCGCTTTATAAAACTATTAGTATTTCTATGTAAAATAGGGGTTTTTCTCATCATATTGATCAATATAAAAAACTTTTATTGAATATATAAGATAAATATTTACTTTAAATAATTAACTATTTTTAAATAATTATGTGTATTAATAAAAAACTCCCATTGAATCATATAAAAAATAATATTTTGTTTTATATCCAATTAGATCTTATTTTCATTTCTCATTCATTGGTAATTCAAGAATTCATTTCATATAAATGATATATTCTCATAAGTTAGTTAATATTATCCCTAACTTCTTACATAGTGGAAAGGTTATATCATATTAAAATAAATTTTAATATATTAATAAAACATTGTTATGTGTTGAAACATGGCCTTGCGTAAAAAGAAGACAAATGGGGAAGGTCGATATTGCATGTAATGTAAGTTAACTAAATGTTGGATCAATTGATATAAATATATTATTTTTTAAATCATAAACATATTATAATGTTTTTTAATATTATATTACATTATTTTCTTCATTTCTCATGGAATACACACAATATAATACCGCAATCTTTCTATATAATTTTAGAGTTTACATTCTCCAATCCTAAGTTAAATAGTTTCCCTGTAATTTAAAAGTGATATTATTGAGAAAGAGATTGAAAACATATTATTATTGAAAGGTCCTCATGGAAAAAGAGGATAATATCTCACATTCCTAATAAGAGAGAAATGAAACTAATATATCCACATAACTAGGTTCCCTATTAGGATAACAAATGAGGAAAATGGAAACATGGATATGGAATAAAAAATACAACAACCATGTTCTAATGGATAGTGATAGAAAACATGTTTAGATAAAATTTATTTCCCACAAGTCCATAAATCATTTTAATGAATAAATATCATTGATATAATAAAAAATGATGGTCATTAAATAATATATTTATCTTATTACATAATTTATAAAGTGGAATAATTCTATTAAATATTTGTTTCGATAAATAGTATTTTATCATTTGGATTGAATTATTTCTACCTTTCTCCTTATATATTGAAGTAGTACATCAATATATACAACCATTTCCAAATATTAAATTAATTAATTTCATAAATGGTAAAAGTCTCCAAAAAATATGATACAATAATTTTGAAAAAATGTCACTAAATTTATAAAATATTCTTATCATTTGACATTAATCAACCTGAATCGTCTTTAAATTTTCACATTCCAAACATGTGAATAATAACATTATGAATCATATTAAAAATAATTAATAACTAAAATTACTATAAAACCTTATTAGAAACATGCATTCATCCTTATTCCTTAAGTATGAAATGTGTAATTTTGTATTTTCCTTAAATTCAAAAATGTTTAAACTCAATCAATGATTTAATAAAACATTTATCCAATAAGTCATCAATCTATTCCAAGGTTGTTATAATATGTCAAAATCAACCATTTCTTCATCATTATATCTACATCATGAACATATTAGTGGTTGATTTTCCCATAATTATGTGTTTTACAAAACTTTTAACATTATATTCAGTATCTTTTCATGGTACCATTCATTATATTTCCTCAAATCCCTAATCAGAATTTACAGAACTATAATTTTTAGATTTTTAAATACATAAAAAAATGAGAAAAAAATTAATAAAATAGGTTACAACATATTTCATATATCCAAATAAAAATTTATATAAATTATCCCACATCAGTTCTGTTAAAATAATATGAATCACCATGATATCTTATCTTTTTTAGAAGTATATAACCTTGAAACTTAGGGAATTCATTTTCATAGTTCCCTATCTCTATGAAATTTTAGTACTGAACATCATTGGCATAATTCTTCCCCATATTTTCTTTTTTCTAGTTACCTTTTTCACTACACAAATTAAAGACTCCATATCGTTTAAGGCATTTAATTGGTCAATTGTTTCCAAATTTATCAAAAGTTGAAAAATCATTATTTCCCTTCATCTTTTTCAACTCATTCTATTATTCATGGTGTTTAGAAGACCTCTCCTTCTCTTGGAGTAAATTGAATACAGGGGATCCAGAGAATTACTTTTATGTTTTGATGTCACATAAAACAATATATTAGTTGTATGAATATTTTAATGATACCAGTGAACTTTGAGTATATTTGTTAATAACATCAAATAAGTGTCTAATCATGCGCATTGTTTTACATATATAATCTCTATCATACCATACTAACCATGTTTTGTAATCTTCATAATATGCAAAACACTCTTATTATTTTTTTCATTAAGCTATGAAACATGTTATTCATCTAAATTTTCTGATCACAAGGGAAGTATTAATCATATACTGTATCATTGAATTATTTACATTCCATGAGCTCTATATCCTATTTTCCATAGTATTCTGGTTTAAGTACTACAATTTAATAGAATTACAGAGGAGAAGATCGAATGAAAGTGTATCCTTTTCCTTTACAATTCTTTGAAAGGTAATAAATGACTTCTCCAGATAATTATTTCATTTCTTGGATATAAATAGATCACTAGTCTTGCTATATAATGGGAGATTTTTCTACAAAATGTGATCCAGCATAAGATATTTTCTTCACATAATATGTTTCTCAATTTGAGAAAGGTTATTCATCATAACCGGACTAATATTATATATTATATCTATAACTAGATCATATCTAATATAATCTACATTGACACCCTCTATAAGAAAATATATACATTTTCCATGAGTGGTGACACACTTCTTCTTTGTCGGATCTATTTCTAAATAATGACATATTGAATATTAGCTCATTAATTATGGACCTTCTATAAAACTAATTATGGAATATCATAAATTATGAAATTTATGCATAGGTAATATCCTAATCATAAACCATGGTTCCTTGGGTATAACTATAATTATAAATCCATCATAATGATAGTTATATAAAACGTGAACTTTCTTAAGTATATCCACTGGGAGTGCCAAACCATGTGTGTAGTAAGAACCATTGTTGTGTACCAGGTTACTCTGAGTTATGCTCAAAAAACCATGTCCTAGTTGAAACTCCTATGTACATCAATTCGAGAACCACATCAACTATCAGTATCAAAAGAGGGATGTATTGTTAGGAACAACCACATAATCACTACCTTACCAAAATTCATGGGTATCCTTGTATACTTATCCTCATTATCTATCATAGGGTTGTGATCCTGAGTTTATGTTTTCTAAATCTAGTTTCCAAAGTTATTTCTAAACACCCTTAACTATAATTTTCCAAACCAATGTGTTTGGATCTACTTCTATATTTTATTATATTAGCATGATTATAATGAATCAAACCCCAAATGACCATTCCATTTTGCTTTTTTCAAAATCCAAATTACATAAATGATACCTATAATACACTAGGAAATATGAAATAGAAACATGATGATGTAAAATTAAATAAATTGAATCCATGAACGGTTATTAGTTGATTTATTCTTCATTACATGTGGGATGAAACATAAAAAGGGTAAGTACTAATTCATAGAAAGGATAATTAACATGAAATAAATAATGAATCAATATGAATAAATAAACATGGAAAGGTAATAACTCAAATTAAAATAAAAAAATATTGGAAAAAATCATTTTCTTATATTACTTATGAAAGACACATGTTATGGGATATATTCTTAAAAAAATTATAAACTATATCAATGATAGAATATACTTATTTTCACACAAGTCATTAATTTGTTCATAAGTAGACATAAATAATTCAAATCAATAATTTATTCATCATTATGTCAAAATCAATAACATATTAAGAGTTTTATTTCCTTCAATAACATGTTTTATAAAATTTTTAACCTTCTACGCTATAAATATCTTTATACCATTCAATATATGGTCTTAAATTCTTAAAAAATATGTACTGCAGCACGATCCTTACATTTTTTATACATCAAAAGATGATAAAAACAAAAATAAAATACATTTACGATATATTTTTTAGATTCAAATACAAAAGTACATTAACCATTCAACATTAGTTGTGTCAATAACATGTTATGTACTATGATATATTATCTTCAATGGATGTATATTAACTTGAATCGTGGAGAATTTATTTTCATATTGTCTTTTCTCCTTAAAATTTTGTCACTAAACACCATTGATCAGCTTCTTTCCCATGCATCCTTTTTCCTCATGAACTTTTCTCCATAATTATAACAAATTATCAATCCATTCAATAATTTACCTAGGTGATTCATTCTATAATTTTCTAATGTTGTAAAATCTATTTATTCTTCCCCATCTAGGTCCCATTACCATTTTCATGGTGTTTAGAATTACTCTTCTTCAATTGGATTCTATTGAATACATTGGATCTAGATAATTAATTTTCAGTTTTGAAATCATATAATATTATCTCGTCATGGGATGAAAAATTCATATAATATTGTTCCCATAGAATATTTTTATTTATACCTTCAATGAATTGGTTTATCATACAATATATATTTTCGTATATAATATCTATCATACCTGGATAATCATGTAAGGGTAGCTTCAAATTTTGCAACACTCTCTTCTACAATTTTATTTATGCTATGAAAATTTCTCTTCAACTCAATTTTTTGATCATGAGGGAAGTATTTATCGAAGAATGTATCCATAAATTCTCTCCATTCTATGTCTTAAATTTCTTCATCCCCCCTTTTATTTTGGTTCAAGAACCACTATTGATCATAATCACCTTGGAGGTAGTAGACTACAACATTAAAATATTACTTTTCACTACATTTCTAGGATATAAATATGTTCTCCTGAGACATTATCCATTTATCATCAATAATGTTATTAGTAGTCCCACTAAACAATTGGGGTTTCATCCACATAAAAATATACATAATAAGATATTTTCTCTTTAGAATAGGATTATCTATTCGAGAATGTTTATTGATAACAACTTTAATAAGCTGACCGAATATATATATATAACATTATCTATTCTAATACCATATATATTTACTCCCTATGTAGGTAAAACACTTCATTTTACATGAGTTTTGACACACTTATTCAATCAAGGATCCATTTATATATAATTAAAAATACTAGATTCGATCTTTAATTTGTGAACAAAATATAAAACTAATTATGGTTGAACATAAATTAAGAAATTTATCCATTGATAATAGTGTGATCATAAAGAAAGATTCATTTGGGATATGCATACTATTAAATCCTTAATATTGATAGGAAATAAATATGTGAACTATCATAAGAATATACCATGGGGGTTCAAACTAGGTTCTTACTAAGGACCAATAATGTGTTCCAAGTTAACCTTATTCAAGCCAAGAACAACTTTTCGGTATTGTTACTCCTAGGTAAATCTATGCCAGAACCACATCCACTTATAATATCTAAAAAGGGATGTATTTTTAGGAATACCCACATAATCACAACCTTACCAAAATTATATAATTCCATGGTATACTTTTCCTTAATTGATATATTAAGGGTTTTCTCCCCAATTTATGTTTTCTAAATCTAGTTTCCAAGGTTATTTCAAACCATACTTTGAAACCAACCATAAAACCCTGACTCTATAAGCCTAAATTCATTTCATTATTTTATTAAAATAGAATCATTACAAGTATTAAAATCTCAAATTTCTATTCAGTTTACTAGTAATAGAAATCTAGATTACATATAGGATATCAATAATAAATTTTTTAATAGGAAAAAAAACATGGTACATAATAAAAAGAAATAAAAATATTCATTAAACGCTTATCCAAAAATTTCTTCTTCAAAATTTGGGGAAAGAAACCTAATAAGGGTAATCTCAAATGGTAAATATGGTAATATAATGCATAAATAATATAGAATGAATAGAAATAAATTAACCTGGAATGTTTTGTACATGACAACACATTGCACTAAACAATAATATAAAAATATAGAAAGGTAAGTAAATGAATCTCATTCCATCTAAATAAAATAAATGAGAATGAAATATAAAAATTGGTATGCCGACAAAAAATTTCAAGGATAACAAATAAATGAATCAAGATGACATAAATTATTTAGTTTTGGAATTCATTTCTGAGCCACCTGAAAACCTATTACCATCAAGACCATTCACGAGATAGTTTAAAACTATATATAGAAAGAAGATTAATTTTGCAAACTAATTTGTCCCTTGAGAACCTATCGATGCATCTTGCAGATATATATTGTCTCGGATCCCCCATTTCATGATAGTAAAGAAATTCAACATATTTAATAATCTAATTAAATATTAATTATTACCAAATAACCTTGTATAATGGTAAATAAAAATTTTATAAATAATTCTCTATTAACCAGAAAATGGTTAGGGTAAAGGCCATATGAGAAATGGTCTACAGTTTAGGAAATAATGATATCCATTGTATGGTAAAATGGATATTCATGTAAATTTAATGTTTTTAATGATTAAAATAAATTCATTTTTTCGAAATAATGTTATCAATCACAAATTGACGTGAGATTCTAAAGATAATCATTAAGGAAATTCTTAAAGTTAACAATCTTTAAACATTAAAAATGTTACATACCATATTAAAACATTTAATAAATAATCCCTTTAGAGACTCGTATCTTGACGTACATGGACATTACATTACTTTTGTGGAATACTTAGTACATAACAAAAACACACACACAAGGATCTTAATAGTTTAGTGTCTTTGGAAACTCGGAATATAATCATCTAATCGGGGTGAAAGATCTTCAACATCTCCCATAAAGATCTTCCTTTTTTCCCCTAAAATATTTCTTTATATCCTGGGGAAAAGAAAACATAAAAGGGTGAGCTCAAATTCTCCATAAGGGTAAACAAAAGAAATTTCAATCACATCATATACATAAGCACATAACTTTTGGAAATCTTATCCTGTAAAAGAGATCATAATTTCATAACCTGGGATAACTCATGGCAGTGAAATGTAATCAAAATAATCATAACATAAAACATTAAACTTTGTGGCATACACACATAATCATAGAGAATCATTTCTTGTTAGTCAAGACTCATTGAAAAGACTATCTTAGTGGACATAGTCCCTTTCTGAACCGAGTCACCCTCGTTTCAGTCCTGTTTCACTAAACCGGTATAACCTACCGTTCCATCCATGTATATATCATGAGATTTAAAATCTTTACCCAATGCATTAGAGGGAGATATTGGTCCCACCCATCTCATAATGATACCATTCTTATGTGTGCCACAAAATCATAAACCATACATCATTGAATAACCCATGTAATAAAAATGGGAATCCTAAACATCGTGACATCATAAAACAATTCATATAAGATAAAGGAATTCATAAAAATATTTCCATCACAACATAATAAAATCAATTTAATAATAGTGATAAAAATATAACCCTTTATTATCTTAGATGGAAAACAATTTTGATTAAACAGTTGAACTTTATTCTTGAGGAAAATATCCTTTCTAATTCAAAAACACTTTTCCTTTCGTAACATGTCATAAAATTTTAAACTAAAAGAAGTTGATTAAAAATAAACTTGAAAACTTTAAAAGGAAGCCTCTTGTAAATAATGTTTTAAAAAATCCATTCATGCCGTATATGTTAAAAACACATTCTTCTCATACTTTTGTCAGAAAATTCAAAAAATACCTCGTACGAAAAACGACAAAAGATTCCTTTCATATCCTTTACTAAAAACATGCCGAAGGGTAAATTTAGATTTAAAAAATTTTAGATGGATGGAAATAACATTACATATTTAGAAAACATGGATGTGGATGATAAAATACACCCCAGTAAATGCCAAAGTATATACAATCTCGGATAAAAATGAGATTGTGATATTTCCCTTACCTTAGGTCTGATTCACTTCGTAAGTGTCTGAACCTCCTGTATAATGATTTAAATAATGTCATTGACTTATTATAGAATCATATATATTGTTATTATATCATATATGGTTCACTTATGACTTTATATTACCCATTCTTTTGTAAATTCATGTTAAAGTAGCGTTTTGGGTAAAATCGTCTCATTTGTCGTTCGTGTTTTAACTTGTAATTATTCATATGATTGGTTAGATCATAATTACTTAATTCCAGAATATAAAACATTATTTATATATAATATATATTCAGAATATACATATATATAATAAATTAGTAAATGGAAATAAATACACCATTCATGGAGACGGTAGGTCGTACGTACGCATGAACGCTGTTTTCGTTTCCTTATTGAATTGAGGGGAATTAAGTAGATGAAATACATATATATACACATAAATCCAGTAGCTTTATAATGTCATATATTTCATTATTATTTCATATATATACTTTATAATCATTCTTAAATGGTTAACATGGAGAATGAATCTCATAGCGTCGTGGAGAAGGTAGTCCGTACGTACGCACGAGCGATGATATCATTTCCATAATTATTGAATTGAATTGGAGTGGATGATACAATATATCAGAATCATTATGATGTTATAATAACTATTTATAGTTATTATTTACACCATAATACCCATCCATGTAAGGTTTTGGTGGAAAAACAGATTACACCACAGCGTGGAGACGGTATTCTGTACGTACGCACGTGCGGTGATTTCGTTTTCCGTAGGATGGATAGATGGTGAATTAGGATTGTTTCATAATTATAATAACATATCATTATATGAGTTATACTGATGTTATTACTTCATAATGAAACAACCTAATAAGAATAAGTGGAAGAAGAAATAAAGGTGAAAGAATCGGTAACGGAAATTATCTCTTCTTTGAAGCGCCTTTTTGAGACCTCCTCTTAGGGCAATAAAATTGGTCATTGAGGAAGACCAGAACCTCTAGGATGTTTCTAGGGAAGTGGAGAAGAAAAGTTTTCAGGGTTTTTCCGAGCTTGAAGGCTCAAAGTTGTGTGAGGAAGAGAGGGAGGAGGTGCCCTTTTATAAGGGAGGAGAGGGGCACCTTTGGAATTCTTAAAATTATTAATTTATAATAAATCTAACCCCAATTAAAAACTTCCAAAAATGACTCATATTCTAATATTATATGATATAGGGTTGTAATATCATCATCCAATCACGTTTAGACATGTTTGGATCTTATTTTAAACCTTATCATTTTGATTTATCCTTATTTAATCTATTTAATTTTATTTGTGGTAATAAAATTCTAAATTTTAAATTATAACAAATAATTACTTATTTGTTGTGAATTTTCAATAATAGTTTACTTTATACCATTATAGACCATATAAATTTAAATTTATAATTTTTAAATATTTTTGTGATTTTTAAACAATTTTAGAATATGTCATTTTTATAAAATAACAATAGTGTCAATTTTGACACTATTCAATTATTTGAATTTAAATAAAATATATATAGAAGATATGTTCGAAATAAAAGCTTTAATAGATTAATAAAAGGTCATATGTATCTATAAAATTATTGGATAACATTAAAAAGTTCATATAATATTTATTTTATTATTTTTAAAACCATTTATTTGGTTTATCTCTTCATAAAATAATTACTACAACATTTTTGTATAATTATTTAGTATACTCATTTGTTGCATAAAAATTTCAAATAAAATCCTATGATGAAGCTAAATATATTAACTTTTAAAATAATACTTTTACTCGAATTTATCATCTTAAAATCACAATATTTAAATTGTTATATTTATTAAATTATGAAGGTGACAACTTTGGCATCATTTAAAATAAAATAATATAAGTGTCATAATTGCTTGTATAAGACTCCAAATTGTAAAATATTCGACCATTGGATGATTATAGTTTACATTTAAATTACCAATATGTTTTGGTCAGGGTTTTGTGCCTTTTATGGTCACTATTAGTTTAATAAAAACTATATTTTTGATTTTTCACTAGATAAATAATTTCTGCATCACTATTGTGTCACAATTAATGATAATTATTTAATCCAAAAAAATTATAAATAAATTCTCATGATGTAGATAATTTTGTTAGATTTCTGGAGACTATTCATGTTCGAGGTTTTATGATGTTTATCACTAAGTTAAAATTATTATACTTATATGATTTAAGAGAGTGACAAGTTGTCACTTTCTTTGGTTTTAATAATAATTAAATTATTTTCATGGTCAAAAGTCCATAAAATGAATCTAATCCAACCCTTAGTTGATATGGGTTTACATTTATCCATAAAATATAATTTTGTCATGTTTTAGGATAATTTTATAAAATTATATTTACCCTTAATTACAAGATTTACCTTTAACTATGGTAAATAAAATTTATCGTAGTTACTATTCATAATTCCCAAAAATAATAAGTAGCCTATTAACATAATTTGGACCCGCTGATTCCAAATATGGAATCCATTTTTTCAAAATCAATACACATAATTTTCAGAAATTAAATTAAAATTAATCCCGTTGTTGAATGAAAACGGGTTTTTGTTTCAAACATTGCAAAAGATTGAATTGATTTAACCTACGAATTCAAGGTAAAATCAATTCTAATGACATACATTACATTAAATGGTAAAAATATATTATATTTATACTTTAAAACCATTAAAAATTATAATTTAACCACATAAGATATTACGATGAAAAAAGTTGTTTTTAATTAAAATATAGCGTGTTTTTACTATTCATTAAAATGTGAAAGTTACCAGAATAATATGAAAAATTTATCCAAAGTAAATTTTTATTTCTTGATTCCAAAGAAGAATTTTATTTTGTCAAATTGAACTAATAAACATGTCAAAAACTATATTTAATGTGGGTGCGCCATCGAAAGGCGGCAAAAATGCATTTTTTTGAAAAATACTTATTTTACTCGAAAAATTGATTTTTTTCTTATACCATGTTCTAGAAAATGTGTAAGATGAATAATAATGTTATAAAATTAAAAATTTAGTTAATATTATTCATAACAGCTAGTTCATAATAATAATATATCATTGTTTAGTAAAACCCGGTATTGCGTACAACACACGCTATCTAGGAAGGTCGCGGTTGCGTGTAATGCAAGCCAAGTCAGGGTTGCATGTTGTGCAAGAATCCTTCGTTGTTTCGTATATCGGAATCCAACCATATTTCATTTATACATTGAATGTATATATATATATATACACAATGTTGCGTAGAATAACTATTATCAAAATTGTGAGTAACACGATCCAAGAATAGTGTTGTGTATACTGCAAGCTAATACGGTGTTGCGTATAGCGCAAGGTAATCTTGGTGTAACATACAACACAAGACATTAATTAAAAGAATATTTTTCATAAAATCTCGGGGTGTTACATTCTACCCCCCTTAAAATGAATTTCTCCCTCAAAATTCGTCGGGGTTATAAATGGTTTACTACTCGAAAGTTTGCTTAATAGAAACCCACATCGTAAAAAGGAATACCAAAACATTGTTTTAAAAACTAATGTATGAAATGTAACGGTTACCCAAATTAACTCATCACTGGGTTTCCACGTAGGAGAACATAGGTGAAAATATGGATATGGAAGAAAAATCTAACCATCATGTTCTGATGGAGAGTGGTAGAGAACATGGCTATAAAAAAGAGAAAAATCGCAAAGCCATAAATTTGTGATGATCTAGGGTACCATCTGATTCATCAGATATAAGATCACTAGGACAACATTTTTGGTTTTCAAGATCATTTCCCTAAAGTTGGAATTAGAAGAAATACTTTCGTGATTTTTCTATAGTCTCACTGTTTGTCATTATTTGGACAATTTTCACTTCATATCTTAAAGAAATGAAGTTGAATTTGTCATTCGTGATGTGTTAGCAGATCATGTGATAGAATGATGGGTCATTCCATCTGTCTCAAACAAAAGGTTAGAAAAGTTATCAATAAATACATAAGTCCATCTATAGTGAGATTAATCATATATGGTTCATAAAATGGACGTATACTTCATATATCATACAGCTTAATATAATAAAAGTAGTTTATACTAAACAGGGACTTCCTGTAGGCCAGTGGTAGGCGATAAAGGCCAGTCGCACTTCTGTTGTGGGTTTGCTTCCCACAGCCTTGTCCGACGCGATGGGCTGTCGCCCGTCCTGCAGGTTGTCCTTTTTCTAAAGCTATATTACTATAACATCCCATCAACAATATCAAAAAAGTTTTATCCTTAAACAATACTAAAATATGTCCAACATAATCCATTCCAATATTTAGGCTTATCTAAAATACTTCGGTCTACGCTCATAGTATAAAGAAACGATTACTTGAAATGTCATCAACCAAGCATGTGACTACCATCATTTATCCCCCATATATCTTGTCGGTCACATTCCAATCATGTGAATACCTTAATCATGTATTCTCTTGAAAAATGAATACCCATTGAATCTTAGTGAAAACATGTGTGTTGTCAAAAGTTAACTCTTTCCACACATCAAAATCCTCAAAATTCTATATACTCAAACTATTATATCACTTAGTCCATATATCAATCATGAGCTCATGAATACTGTTAAACATTCCATTTTCTCGTTTTCCCTTCATTATGCGTATATAATATACATTCCAAAAAAATCTGAATAACCTTTCATGGATACTGGTACCATTAATCATAAATTTTCAAAACTCAAGGAAAGACAATAGTGTAACAATCCTTAGATGTCTCTTTATTCCATAGTACCATGAGATTACTTATACAACATTACACATGATAAACATGTAATCATTACACTACATTATTAAACCATTGACCGAGCTTCAACAATTATTTCATCTCACATATCATTTGTAGTCTCTTCATCATCATCAACATAAATACTACCCATATGACCATACTGATTCTCTTCATGAGACTTTCCCTCAGGGAATTGGTTTGCATAATGCCCGTACATTCCACATTTAAAACATCTAATCATTGTAGATGTCGTAGAAATACCATTATCCTTGTCCATGGTGTTAACTGAACCTTTTCCTTTGCACTTACTAGCTTTGTGTCCTTCTTTTCCACACCCAAAGCATCTTCCAGTTCCTTTGAAACATTCTCCTTGATGCCTCTTCCCACATGACTTACATAGGGGAAATTTAACATTCTTTCCTCTATGATCATCATGAAACTCCATCTTTCTCTTATTATCCGAGTCAGGAAACTTACCAAATGTTACTTTATTGATCATATTATGAGATTGCTGATTCGGTATAATAATTATGTTTGGACTTCCAAATCCCATTTCATTTGGTTTCTCATGAAGGATATCATTACATTGTCCATAATATCCTCCATTATCGTGAATCATCTTGTTTCCAGCCATTTTCTAAAACCCAAAAAGAATAGTGTTAGAGGAAAAAATCATAATAAAGGGGGAGTAACTTCAACATCTAACATCTTAGGTTAAATTCTAAGATCGTTACCATAGTTCTAGGACTATATCCTATACGTATACTTATCCTTAGGGACATCCCTAGACATACCTTAGAAATATCTCTAGGGGTATCACAAACGTTCTCACATCCTAGATTCCAAAGGTTGACTAAACCTTTCCTCTGATACCAACTGTAGAGACCCGTATCGTGATGTACATGGACATTACATTACTTTTGCGGAATACTTAGTACAAAAAAAAACACAGACACAAGGATCGTAATAATTTAGTGTCTTTGGAATCTTGGAATATAATCTTCTAATCGTGGTGAAAGATCTTCAACATCTCCCATAAAGATATTCCTTTTTTTACCTAAAACCTTTCTTTATATCCTGGGGAAAAGAAAACATAAAAGGGTGTGCTCAAATGCTCAGTAAGGGTAAACAAATGAAATATCAATCACATCATATACATAAGCACATAACATTTGAAATCTTGACCAGTAAAAGAGATCATAATTTCATAACCTGGGATAACTCATGGCAGTGAAATGTAATCACAATAATCATAACATAAAACATTAAACTTTGTGGCATACACACATAATCATAGAGAATCATTTCTTGTTAGTCAAGACTCATTTCCAAGACTATCTTAGTGGACAAAGTCCCTTTCTGAACCGAGTCACCCTCGTTTCAGTCCTGTTTCACTGAACCGGTATAACCTACCGTTCCAGCCAAGTCTATCTCATGAGATATAAAATATTTACCCAATGAATTGGAGGGATATATATTTCCCACCAATCTCATAATGATACCATTCTTATTTGTTCCACAAAATCATAAACCATACATCATTGAATAACCCATGTAATAAAAATGGGAATCTTAAACATCATGACATCATAAAACAATTCATATGAGATAAAGGAATTCATAAAAATATTTCCATCGCAACATAATAAAATCAATGTAATAATAGGGATAAAAACAGAACCCTTTATTATCTTAGATGGAAAATAATTTTGATAAAACACTTGAACTTTATTCTTGAGGAAAATATCCTTTCTACATCAAAAACACTTTTACTTTCTTAACATGTCATAAAATTTTAAACTAAAAGGAGTTGACTAAAAATAAACTTGAAAACTTTAAAAGGAAGCTTCTTGGAAATAATGTTTTAAAAAATCCATTCATGCCGCATAAGTTAAAAAAACATTCTTCTCGTACTTTTGTCGGAAAAGTCAAAAAATACCTCGTACGAAAAACGACAAAAGATTCCGTTCATATCCTTTACTAAAAACTCGCCAAAGGGTAAATTTGGATTTAAAAAATTGTAGGTGGATGGAAATAACATTAAATATTGTGGAAACATGGATTTGGATGATAAAATACACCCCAGTAAATGCCAAAGTATAAACAATCTCGGATAAAAATGAGATTGTGATATTTCCCTTACCTTACGTCCGATTCGCTTCGTAAGTGTCCGAACCTCCTGTATAATGATTTAAATAATGTCATTGACTTATTATAGAATCATATTAATTTTTATTATATCATATATGGTTCACTTATGACTTTATATTACCCGTTCTTTTGTAAATTCATGTTAAAGTAGCGTTTTGGGTAAAATCGTCTCATTTGTCGTTCTTGTTTTAACTTGTAATTATTAATATGATTGGTTAGATCATAATTACTTAATTCCAGAATATAAAACATGATTTATATATAATATATATTCAGAATATACATATATATAATAAACTAGTAAATGGTATGAAATACACCGTTCATGGAGACTGTAGGCCGTACGTACGCATGAACGCTGTTTTCGTGTCCTTATTGAATTTAGTGGAATTAAGTAGATGACATAAATATATATACACATAAATCCAGTAGATTTATAATGTCATATATTTCATTATTATTGCTTATATATACTTTATAATAATTCTTAAATGGTTAACATGGAGAATGAATCTCATCGCGTCGTGGAGACGGTAGTCCGTACGTACGCACGAGCGATGATATCATTTCCATAATTATTGAATTGAATTGGAGTGGATGATACAATATATCAGAATCATTATGATGTTATAATAACTATGTATAGTTATTCTTTACACCATTATACCCATCCATGTAAGGTGCTGGTGGAAAAATAGATTACACCACAGCATGGAGACAGTATTTCGTACGTACGCACGCTCGGTGATTTCGTTTTCCGTAGGATGGATAGATGGTGAATTAGGATTGTTTCATACTTATAATAACATATCAGTATATGAGTGATATGTATGTTATTATTTCATAATGAAACAACCTAAGATGAAGAAGAAGTGGAAGAAGAAATAAAGGTGAAAGAATCGGTAACAAAAATTACCTCTTCTTTGAAGCGCCTTTTTGAGACCTCCTCTTAGGGCAATACAATTGGTCTTTGAGGAAGACCAGAACCTCTAGGATGTTTATAGGGAAGTGGAGAAGAGAATTTTTCAGGGTTTGGCCGAGATTGAAGGCTCAATGTTGTGTGATGAAGAGAGGGAGGAGGTGCCCTTTTATAAGGCAGGAGAGGGGCACCTTTGGAATTCTTAAAAATATTAATTTATAATAAATCTAACCCCACTTAAAAACCTCCAAAAATGACTCATATTCGAAGATTAGATGATATAGGGTTGTAATCTCATAAAACAATCAAGTTTAGACATGTTTGGATCTTATTTTAAACCTTATCATTTTGATTTATCCTTATTTAATCTATTTAATTTTATTTGTGGTAACAAAATTCTAAATTTTAAATTATAAAAAATAATTACTTAATTGTTGTGAATTTTCCAAAATCGTTTAATTTATAACATTATAGACCATATAAATTTAAATTTATAATTTGTAAATATTTTTGTGATTTTTAAACAATTTTATAATATGTTACTTTTTTAAAATAACAATAGTGTCAATTTTGACACTATTCATTTATTTGAATTTAAATAAAATATATAGAGAATATATGTTCGAAATAGAAGCTTTAATAGATTAATAAAAGGTCATATGTATCTATAAAATTATTGGATCACATTAAAAAATTCATATAATATTTATTTTATTATATGTAAAACCATTTATTTGGTTTATCTCTTAATAAAATAATTACTACAACATTTTTGTATAATTATTTAATATACTTATTTGTTGCATAAAAATTTAAAATAAAATCCTATGATGAAGATAAATATATTACCTTTCACAATAATACTTTTACTTGAATTTATCATCTTAAAATCACAATATTTAAATTGTTATATATATGTATATTAAATTATGAAGGTGACAACATTGGCATCATTTAAAATAAACTAATATAAGTGTCCTAATTGCTTGTATAAGACTCCAAATGGTCAAATATTCGACCATTGGATGATTATAGTTTACATGTACATGAACAATAAGTTTTGGTCAGGGGTTTGTGCCTTTTATGGTCACTATTAGTTTAATAAAAACTAAATTCTTGATTTTTCACTAGATAAATAATTTCTACATCACTATTGTGTCACAATTGATGATAATTATTTAATCCCAAAAAATTCTAAATAAATTCTCATGATGTATATAATTTTGTTAGATTTCTGGAGACTATTCATGTTCGATGTTTTATGATGTTTATCACTAAGTTAAAATTATTATACTTATAGGATTTAAGAGAGTGACATGTTGTCACTTTCTTAGGTTTTAATAATAATTAAATTATTTTCATGGTCAAAAGTCCATAAAATGAATCTAATCCGACCCTTAGTTGATATGGGTTTACCTTTAGCCATAAAATATAATTTTGTCATGTTTTAGGGTAATTTTATAATATTATATTTACCCTTAATTACCCGATTTACCTTTAACTATGGTAAATAAAATTTACCGTAGTTACTATTCATAATTCCCAAAAATAAAAAGTAGCCTTTTAACATAATTTGTACCCAATGATTCCAAATATGGAATCCATTTTTTTAAATTCAATACACAGAAGTTTCAGAAATTAAATTAAAATTAATCCCGTTGTCGAATGAAAACGGGTTTTTTTTAAAACATTGCAAAAGATTGAATTGATTTAACCTACAAATTCAAGGTAAAATCAATGCTAATGACATACATTATATTAATAGGTAAAAATATATTATATTTATATTTAAAACCATTCAAAATTATAATTTAAACACATAAGATAATACGATGAAAAATGTTGTTTTTAATTAAAATATAGCGTGTTTTTACTATTCATTAAAATGTGAAAGTTACCAGAATAATATGAAAAAAATTTCCAAAGTAAATTTTTATTTCTTGATTCCAAAGAAGAATTTTATTTTTTCAAATTGAACTTATAAACATGTCAAAAACTACATTTAATGTGGGTGCGCCATCAAAAGGTGGCAAAAATGCATTTTTTGAAAAATAATTATTTTACCCGAAAAAATTGATTTTGTTCTTATACCATGTTCTAGAAAATGTGTAATATGAATAATAATGTTATAAAATTCAAAATTTGGTTAATATTATTCATAAAGGCTAGTTCATAATAATAATATATCGTTTTTTAGTAAAATCCGGTATTGCGTACAACACACGCTATCGAGAAAGGTCGCGATTGCGGGTAATGCAAGCCAAGTCAGGGTTGCGTGTTGTGAAAGAATCCTTCGTTGTTTCGTATATCAGAATCCAACCATATTTCATTTATACATTGAATATATATATATATATATATATACTCGATGTTGCGTAGAATAACTATTATCAAAATTGTGAGTAACACGATCCAAGAATAGTGTTGCGTATACTGCAAGCTAATATGGTGTTGCGTATAGCGCAAGGTAATCTTGGTGTAGCATACAACACAAGACATTAATTAAAAGAATATTTTTCATAAAATCTCGTGGTGTTACAATCCCCAAGAATTATATGAACTTAAATTAATAGTATAAAATATTTAGAATAAGTTGATTAATGATATATCAAGAATAAGGAAGTATATCCACCAAATAAATGTGAAATGGAGCTTATTAACAATTTAACTTCAATGAAATGTAAATTGACAAGAAATCCCCATACATTATCCTTCCTTTTTTGGTCTTAAATATAATATATAGAGGTTTAAAATATTTCACTAAATAATTTAATAATTTTAATCATATTTATAATATCATATTTCATGCCCTTGTAATATCTTATTACTCATTTGTAAACAATCAATCATTATTTTGGTTATTTCATGTGCTAATTTTCATAGTTATGTCAAGTATGTTTTAACACAATATTTGTCATTATTGTTAAATGTATCATGGTTCATAATGTCTAGAAACTAAAACATTATATTGATAAAATATATATCATGTATATATATATATATATATTTATAGTTGTCTATAATATTTATATATTAGAAATGAAGTTCACTATTCATGGAGATGGTAGGTTATATGTTCGCCTGAATACTACATTAATATCTTTGTCGTATTGAAATATTGTAAGATAAAAAATACATAAGTATATTATAATTACATAAGAATATATATTTAATATATGATATATAGGTTATTAAAAATATATTTTATAAGTACAATGTATGGAATGAATGAGTCGTATCTCATTGAGGGGGCGATAATCCACACTTTTTAAAATGAAATTATCGTATTTACTCTCAAGAGAAATTATATTGGTATGTTTTAAACAAAAATAGTAGAATAATAATGATATTATAATTATCATTTATAACATATATAAATAGTGTTCTGATCATAATTTCTAAAATGATAGTTGGTACGGGAGAAATGAACAATAATCGTTTCATGATGTACCAGTTCGGCTTACGCATAAAAACTTAGTTTGATACACATTAGATGGATGTGTGTGTATGTTTAGGTGTAAATAATAACATAAAAATATCCTAGTATATTTAGTATAATGGTTTTGTTATATATGTATGTAAAAAAGGTATTTTAGGGGGTGTGTAATGGAAATAAAACTATTGATCGTGAGAGAAGAAGTTACCTCATAATAGGGTTACTTTTTTGGTTAGAACCAATAGCCTCATGGATTTATTTCATACTAAAAAGATGCTTCATGGATGAGGTAAGGGATGTCTGCATTCTATTTGGGATGTTCATTGTTGATCCTATGTGGCTTGAGAGGTGCGAGCAAACGGCTGAGGTGGTGGCCTTTTATTTGAAAGGAAATGGACTCACTTGGATGTTTTTAAACTAGTTAGGTGTACCTATGATCTTACAAAACAATCATAATAAAAGATTAAACAACCTCTTGAATTGATGTTTCATGGTTTATTTTATGAAATTAAATGGGCTTTGGAAATGTTTATAGTACATTTGGGTGTTTTAGTATAACGTTAAGTCTATTCTAAGCCTAATTTCAACTTAATCACTTTATTTAATTTTAGTCACTTAATTTAAAATAACATGGTTCAAAAATTATGTTTATATTATTAGACTCAAAATATCGTACTAATTACAATATTTTATTCCCATTTCTCTAAATTAATATCACATAAGTCACGAAATTAATATTAATTCTAGTCTTACAGTCATACTAGTTAACTGGTATTAGTAGAGAAAATATCGAAAGATTGTTATGTTTTAATATTAAATAATAAATGTAATATTATTTTTAATAAACTAAATCATATTAATATATTTATTATTTAACTAATTTGACTTTATAAAAAATCTAAATTAATATCTTTATAAATGAAAATAAATTTATTACATAAAAATTATAATTTTTTTAATAATTCATCCCAAAATGAAGTTTCCTAGAAAAATTCAAACATATTCACCGTAAGACAATATTGAAATCCTTAATTCAATAAATATGTATATTTTATCAAATAAAATTTATAATAGTATTAAAATTATTATTTAAAATATGTTTTTCATTTAATGGTTTTAAAATATCCTTTATAGAAATTTTAGTTTAAGGTGTAAAATTGGGTTTCTTCTCATCTAATGGATGAATATAAGAAACATTGTATTGAATATAAAACATATATATTTAATTAAAATCATTTTTCAAATAATTTTTTTATTGATATAATAATCATTTTTATGCATGAAAATAAAATTATTTCTTTTTATATGAAATCAGTTTTTCTTTTCATCTCTCATTAATTTCTAACCCATGAATTCATTTTATATAATCCATTAATTTTTATAAAACAGATATTACTATTCATAACCACTAACATAATTTCTAGTTAATGTCATATTATATAAAATAAAAATAATTTAATAATATATTATTATTTGGAGAAACATGACTTTGCGCATAATGCAATCAATCGAGGAATGAATCTCTTGCGTGATACAAATACAATTCAGTGTTTCATAAAATGAAATATATATATATATATTATATTTTAAATTGTAACCATATTATAATCTATCTAGATATTTTATTATATTACATTATTTCTTTCTTGTTTCATATGTGCTATCACATACAATATTCATACTCTAGAATTTTTGAATGTTACATTATTAATTTGTTGATCCGATTCATTATGTGATATTGGTCTGTATTTGGGTATGGAATTATTATTTGGTTTCGATATTCAAATTTTTCAGTTATTTATTTATGATCATTAATTTTTTCCATGATAATGTTGTAATAATCTCCCATGTTATTTATTTGACCCTCATTTCGAGTCAGTAACCTCTATTGTATGAGGAGGTGTGCATGAAGTCATTATACCAACCATCTTGGGGCATCGATATTTGAAACCTGGATCAGGATGCTTCAATTTTTTATCAAAGGACTTTTATTTTATTTAATTTTTTCTTACTATTTTTTAAGGTATAAAGGATATATGTATGAGTATATTCATGGTTAAAAACTCATTCAAAGAAGTTTATAACCCATTTATATTGAAAAACCCACGTTCCCAATATATGATTGTTGTTATTTATGTTTTCTATTACAATTTTATTTTTGGTCACCATGGGTGATGCAATTTTTTGATGATGACATTATTTTTTGAGATTTTATTTTTGCCCTATTATGGCACAAATATTGAGTATACATGCATCATTCTATGATCTTGGGATTATTTGGTGACATGATTCATTTTAGGCATGCCCAGAAAAGAATGTTTTGGGTGAATTTCGTAAATAAAATTTCATTCATTACTTTTGAAATTTAATTTAAATGGTTAATAAAATTACATTGAATATATTAAATAAAATGAATATTTTGGTAAATGTATAGAATAAATGGGTTTCTATAGAGATATTTGAAATGTGAAAATGTTTTACACTAATTTATCCACGACTCAAATGAGTGATCGCAGAGGGTAGCATTAGGGCCATGATTTTGACCATGTGGCGAAGTATGGAGGATGACATGTTCTATATTTATGTTAATACCTCGCATATATATGTTTTAATATTGAATTATGAGTCCTAAAATGTCTTTTTTTAATTGTAGAGGACAAAACTTATTGATTTTATGATAGAAGGATATTGATAGAAATTTTCCACTCGTACAAGAACATGTGTCTCATATTGTTCTGAGTGAAGAAACCCTAGAGAAGTTCCATGATAACATTGATATCTATATTAAATTTAGGAATTAGTCTCTTGGATGTTTTTTATGTTTATTTTGGACAAGAATTGGGAGATCATGCTGCATCACCCTCTAACATTTACTAAAGGGTGTTGGAAATGATGTAACTAAGTTCTAGATTAAATTTGTCCAGCTTATTATTTAAAACATAGAATATACATATAATAATAGATATAAACATTAAAATTATATTTTACTTTTTAAATATATACATTGGTGTAATATTGAGAGTTGACATTGAAAACAAGAGAATATTGAGTGGAAAAACTTTATGCTGAACTTCAAAGCTAGCTTTTACCCAGAGACGCTCAGGAAGGATTTGGAAGAAGAGTTTATAGGGTCAACCCAAGGGAGTATGTATTTAATGGGATAAACTATAAAATTTACTGATATTGAGAATTTTTTTCCATCATTTGTTGGTGATGAGGTGACTATAGAGAAATTGTTTCAAAATGTGCTTAAATGTTAGATTATGATCTAGGTTAACAGAATTCTACTGAATAGGTTTTCAGATGTTGTGAATCAGGATATCATTTCATAGGGGAACCAAAATGTGGATTCAAGTTATATGTAGGTTATTTCTATTGAATGACCATGATGTACTGCTTTTGATAGTAGAAATCATTCTTATGTCCTTTTTTACCATGGATTTGTAATGTATAGTGTATAGTGGGTCTATTTAGTTGCTCAATTCATTACTCTAGTGATCATCCACTAATGCAGTTGGGTGTGTCACATATGTAGACAGTGCCCCCAACCATCAATCGTTTGTTGAGATTGTGGAAGGATGGGTGTTTCCCTCAGATTTCTGGAATGACCTCTTTTTGATGGGAGGTATTCACACGTTCTGGTCGATTTCTAACAGGTTTGTTCGTAGAACTGGAAACATCCAATGATTCCATATCCATTCGGACCTACATTCCAAAGGAAGGTGCTCATTAGTTTATGGACTAATGAGGTTTAGGAATTTGCGTTGGTCGAGAGGATGGGAGGTCGGACTCATCACACCTTTTTTAGGGGAATTATTGTCTACTCCGGAACTCTCTTTATAGATTTATGTTATGTTCATGAATCCTTATTACGTTACCAATAATAAAATGAGATTTCCTTTAGATCTGACAATCAATGATAAAATATGTTGGAATTTTAGAGAATCTTTTATATGTATTCGAGGTTCTTCATAGATGGAGAATCATATGTATTTATTAGATATTCTTGGTCAATGGTACCCTTCAACACATTTATATAGAAGTCTATTGGTCATTATGATGACCATGCTGGTTTTAAAGCCACTCAGTGGGGAACTTGTAGTTTATTTTCATTCATAAGGACATGGATTATTTCAGAGTTGGGATCGAACCCGTAGACGGGGTACCTACGTATCCTTTTTTAGAAAAGGAATCACAACCCACTTAGTTCGAGTAAGGGAGTGTGATGTTTATGATTTATGGCTCAAAGAAGGATTTCATAATTACTTTTACACTATAAGCTCACGTGAGTCATGCTCGGTGTGAGAAACAAGAGGTATTGGTAAAAATCAGACAATTGTGCCATGAAAGATGCAATGATAAGAAATAATGTGGGGCTTATGTATGTATGAATTCCTAGATATATGAAGATTAGGATTTACTTCAGGGAAGAAATCCAGGAACATGGTCCATAAAGGTATATTTGCTTCATGGAGATTTGAATACCCTAACTTGGGGCATAATTCTTAAACGGAGGCCCAAATTGGGAGAGGACATATGATTGGGTTTTACTCCTGAAAAGGAATCCCAGATCAAAGGTAATTTTGGACTAGTTAAGAAAAATTAAGACTGGGGCTTACTCATGAAAAGGAGGCACATGTTTAGAGATTAAAAAAATTACAGGACTTGGGGCTTACTCCTAAAGAGGATTCCCATGTTTGAGACTAGGGCTTACTCCTGAAAAGGAAGCCCAGGTTAAGAGAATTATGACTCAGGCTTACTCTTAAGGAGGATGCCCATTATTGAGGATTAAGGTTTGGGGATTACTCTTGAAGAGGATTCCCATATTAGGGGACTGGGGCTTACTCCAAAGGAGGATGCCAAGATTTGGGAACTTTAAGAATTGGGGATTACTCCTATGGAGGATTCCCAAGTTAAGAATTATGACTGGGACATACTCCTGAAAAGGAGGCCCATATTTGAGACTGTGGCTTACTCCTAAAAAGGAAGCCCAGGTTAAGAGAATAATGGTTGGGGCTTACTCCTAAGGATCATGCCCATATTGGAGGATTATGACTGGGGCTTACTCCTAAGGAGGATGCCCATGTTTGAGGATTACGGTTTGGGGCTTACTCTTGAAGAGGATGCCCGAATTAGGGGACTAGGGATTACTCCTAAAGAGGATGCCCATATTTGGTAACATTAAGAATTGGGGGTTACTCATAAGGTGGATGCCCAAGTAAATAATTATGACTGGGGCTTACTCCTGAAATGGAGGCCCATATTTGAGACTGGGGCTTACTCCTGAAAAGGAATCCCATGTTAAGAGAATTATACCTAGGGCTTACTCCTAAGGAGGATGCCCATATTTGAGGATTGTGACTGGGGCATATTCCTGAAAAGGAGGCCCAGGTTAAGAGATTCTCTCATCTTAAAGGATGAGGTTGAATGAATGAAATCTCAATTTTTAGTGACATAAAGATGTATAAATCACTAGGTTTTGAGAGATATTCCACAGAATCCCTTTCATATAAAAAAGTCAGATCATGAAATCATGACATAAATGGATTTGAAGAGTGTCTTGAAGACTGAATCTTGAATAGGGATGGTGGAATGCCTTAAGAGGGGTGAAATGGGCAAGAAGGGCACCCAAAAAAGTAGGGGCGCGCAAGTCCTGGTAGGCGCGCAGGTACTGCGTGGGTGTGCAAGTCCTGGTCGCGCAGGTATGCCTGCGTGACACATGGGTTACTTGCGCGATGATTAACCAGAATGATAATACTTGAGCGACTCTTGATTAAAGACTTTAGAATCCCCTTGAGGTTCTTCAAGAAGTGGGGCGCGCAAGTTCTATTGAAGGAGTAAGGCGGCACGAATGTGTGGCCTTTTCCCTTAAGGGCTGGCTACTCAGGCATGCAAGTGTTGACGCGTTTCAACACATAGGCCTTCCTCCCCCTCTTTAGATCTTCCGTTCTAGGTAATAAATTACCTTCAAAGTGTTTTGGAAGCTTTGAGAAGATACTAGGGCGCCAGGAGATCAAATCCGAGTTTCTGGAAAAATTCCTCTCTCAATGGGGGGCCCACAGGTTCTATTTATAGGTAGGAGAAGACCCCGGGCGGTTATCACTTAGTTCGCGCTAGTGACTTGCGCGACCACTAGGCTTCGCGCAAGTGGACTTGTGCGATAGTGATAGAACTCACGCGACACTTGTGATTTTTATCCCTTGTTCATGCCTTTGTCGATTTTGGATATTTTCTTCAAAGGATGGATCAATTTGTACTAAGTCATTTCCCTTTACATTCCTTTGGACTCTATGAAAAAAAGGAGCATCAACAAAATTCCCCCCCTCAGAGTTGGATACGAAAGAAATTGAGGATTTGACTCTGAGGAAAATAATAAAACCAAAGGAAAGGTGGCGCACAAGTGTTCATTTCACAACACTTGGCGCACAGGTTAGAGTCGCGCAGGGCTGGAGCGCACTAGGTACAGGCGCATAGATAGGCCACCTAGCCTATAAATACACGGTCATTGGCCTCGCATAGCATCTGATTCCGAATTTCTTGAGCTCTCTCCGTGCAAGTCATCTTCGCCGCGCAAGGATTTTCATTCCGTTGTTTCCTCGCCGCCGCGCTGCTGTCAAGGTAATAGGACTTGCGCGGTGAAACATGCACGAAAAAAACCTGTGCGGGACATTTAACACTTGCGCGACACATCCATACTTGCACGCCTTAATTCCTAAGCCATTTTATTCGAATTTCATCACAACGTTTATGAAAAAACAATCCATTTATGTGTTAATTTATTCAACTCTTCTGCAGAATCAATGGCTCTTAGACCCAGAATAGCTGATGAACTGACTAGCAAGCGGATAGATAATATGATGAACATCATTGGCCATGATTATTATACTTTTAAAGATAGTAATCTTCTTGATTTGGCTAAGTTTCTGAAGAAATATCATTGTGACTTCCCATAGAGAACTTATTTGCCTTTGTATGGCTATGGTCATCTGCGAGAAGTCACCATTCCATAAGCAAAAAACTATCTTCCATTTTCGTGGTTTCAGAATTACACCAACTTTTCATCAGCAAATATCTCTGGTGGTGGAGTATTTCTAAATGCTGGAATGGTGGAGAAGGCCTACATAATGCATCATATCCCTTTCACACCAGATCTGAAAGATCATACACCTGAGATGCAACCACATTGTCATCCTTCAATCTTCCAAAATGCTCTGATGGATCAATCCAATGGCTGGAAGAAAATTTGGTACTTCCATCCTGGGGGAGGTGTGAAGCCAACTTGGATGTGGGCATACTGGGTGTGACAAACCTGTGCAGAGATTGTTGAGGATCTGAAGGGAGCTTCAATATACAAAGCTGTCTGGGTTGGGAAAAAATATGTTTATAGACATGATAACTTTGTGCCGGAGATACACAGCCACTAGAGCACATCAACTAATTATTTCCATCTGACTCATGGGGAAGTAGGCATCAGTCTGTGGGATGTCCACAAGATCTCAGGGGCTCCAATTTTGGGCGATATGTATGATGAATTCATTCCACCAAAGGTGACTTGGAATGATTCAGAGAAAACTCCTGCTTTAGCTCGAGAATTATGTAAGATCTTCCATAGCCTCAAGAGTTCAGAGACCTCATTAACTCATTCTATAAAGGATATTCATCTGGAGGAATGGATGAATATATTTCTTATTGATAAGAAAGAGAGAGGGATCCAAAGGAGAAGGAGCCGAAAGGAAAAGGATCCAAGAAAAAAATCCAATGATAAGAGGCCCAAACATCCTACCACCTGCCCAAAACCTGAGAAGATGGGTGCTCCCGGCACATTCTTTCCAACTCTAGAAGCAGGAGAGTTCGAGAAGTGGGGAGATGAAGTGAATCAATGAATCCCAAAGAAGACTCGTCTGGAGGGCTTCTTGGAAATGTGGCTCAGTGTTTATCTCTTGCGAGTCATGGATTCGAAGGAAGGCATCAGGCCAGGGACCTTCGTCATTGTGGAAAAGATGGCTGAGGAAAAAATGGTTGGGATGGCTACCCCCATTTTAGAAAATATTCATAGGAGTTTACTTCATGTATTCATGGGTAAATATCCTTTAAGAGTAGTGGGACCATTCCATGTTTTATGGGTATGGATCGCCCCTCACTTCAGGACTTACAATGTAGAGAATGGATTACAAATTCCTGGAAGTTCTTTCAGACCATCAATACAAGAATTCTCTGGGGTTGCTCCATTAGATGTTAATTACTATGACATGAAAGTGAGGTTGAGCATGTTTAAGGAATTTAACTTATTTCCTTATGGATGTCCGCCAACCGGGTGGTTTGTTGATGATGGAACATCCCATTTGGATTTGATGGCATACATGCTAGCTTTCCGGGATGGTGTGCTAGTTTCCATGATTGACGGAGAAATCATATGCAAGGCCTATGCTCCATATAGATTTTCACGTCAATTCAATTGTCTGTAACAGATTGTTTTATCTCCTCCAGTACATGTCAGGTTAGAGCAACATCTGATGGTTTCTCGGCAACTATGGCTGCTGACGTCAAGGGAGAAGACTGGGGAAGTATTTGATTTACCAGTTGAAAAATCGGAACATAATTTGACTACGTATTATGCCGAACACTGGATAACATCATACCCCAAAAGGATATTGAATCACCCAGTTTATCAGGTGGGGAAAAGGAAGAAGACTTTAGAGAAATAAACTCTTCCTCATGAAGGTCATGCTTCCCCACCTGAAGTTGATTCGACAGACTCCTCCTCTAGAACTGATTCACCGGATTCTCATGATGGGGATGATGAGGAACAACTAGTGGAAATGTGGTTTTGTGCCTGATATAATCCTCCAGTCAGAATTAAAATAACCACTCCATCAACTCCTGATGAGTTACTTCATTGCATTAATTTAATCACTGCAACTTTATAAAGCTATAAGTCGAACAATATTATTCTTTATATGTAGTTTCAAGATATAGGAAGAAATTGAAGTCCAAAATTGTATGACCTTCCTCTCAGCCTTCATATCTAAGACCAGAGGTTGTCCAACTATGGCAGATTTTATATTGTGGTACTGAGACCTCCTGGATGGATTTGTGTGACGGCCTACAACTTCCTGGAATAGGGAATCTTATTGCTTCTACAAATCTTTAATACGAGGATAACCCCAATGAAATGCAGTCTTATATCAGAGAGCTGGAAATGCTAATATATGCCACTGATGAGTCTGTTCCTGTCACTAGGCGGGTGAAGGAAATGATTGATCGTGGCGCCACTGTGGGGGATGGTGGTTCTGGAGATGAAGATTGGCATGAGTATGTGGCTCCTAAAGATGTAAGTTTTCTTTCCTTGTTTGGTTTTCAACTTGATTTCAGTCGAAGCTTTGAAACTTAAAGAAGTTATTTTTTTTATCTTGCCGCTTGCAAAGAAAGAAACTGGGGTTCCTTCACCACGGTATAGCCCTAGTGGTACTGCCATCGGGGCTGCTGCTGATTCTCCTCACGAACCAGGCGAGATATCTCCAGGCCAGAAGGCCATGAATGAGGCGATGGACATAGCCTTCCATTCTCCAATCCAAGTGCTAATAAGGGAGACTACCGATACTCCCAAAAAACCAAATAAGAAAAGGCAATGAAGGAGGAAGTCCACAACTAAATGCTTCATTAGTAGCGGTAAGTCCTTTGAGTAATAATGAGTTTATACCCATGACCACATGGTTACCCATATTTCCGGGGATTGCAGGGGCTTCTTCAATTTCCCCCCAGAGGGAAAGGACTGATCCTCCTTCAAAGACCACGGAGGGTGCTATGGAACAATCATAGATCCAAGATAACTTGGATGCTCCTGGAGAAGAGCTAGAATCTATTCCCAGTATCCCTCCTGTTGCTGTTGCAAGAAGAGAAGAACCTGCTTCTGGTAATTCAACAATGCTTCATCAAAAAATTGAATGAAACACCGACTGACATACATTCTGTGATACTTCAGGTTCAACTCCTGCATTAGATCTTCTGGTGACTCTTCAACTGATGCAACTGATGCTATGATTTTACCCAAATATTTTGTCCATGGTCAGGCGCTGCAGGGCGTAAGTCATCAAGAAAACACACCAAACCCTCCCACTGGTGAGACTAACCAGGATTCTAAAATATAATTGGATGAAATTATGAATCATGGCATGTCATTAGAAGAATTTTATGATCATGCTAAGTTTCCATGTGATTTAGAAGACCTTGGGCATGAGTGTTATCCTTCGCCCAGTAAATGTTCTTATAATTTACACTTTTAATCATGACTGAAATAATATGCAGTTCTGTCAATAGAAACTGCTGAACTACCAATGCCTAAAGAGGGTGTGGACATTGATGTCAACCCTACCATTGCAGAAACAATATCTCATGTAGATTTAAACCCAGTAAACCCTCCTGAGACCCATCTTGAAGATCTTGTTAAGACTGGGAAAGATGGCGAGGAGTCTTCTCAGGTTGCTGACCCACCGTCAGGTAAGGGATAACAATATTTGTGATTGTAATTAATTTTCAAGACAATAGATCCTTCTGTTATCCTTTGAAGCCAACCAAAACTTTCAATTAATCATTCAGGGCCGTCAACTGCAGTGGCTTGGTCTGGAAGTGAGGCCTCAGCCTCTGTCCCCATGGGAATTGAAAGCGAAGAAGCACAAGAAAGGGGGAAAGAGAAGAACAGTTTACATCCTTAAGTGCATTAATCCCAGATTGCATGCCCCCTGTGATGATGATGTTGATTCAGACCCAGATAATCTTAATGAGTTCAGATTTTCATGACGCAAGGCATGGAACAACATATGTAAAATCATATCTAAGGTTCCTTTAGAAGAGTTATCATCGAAAATTCCTCGATTGTCCTCACAATTTGTCATACTAGGACTTGGAGGTTTTGGATATGAAAAGATCCATACCATAGTGAAACAGATAATCTTCAGGAGGGAGCAGGAGAAAAAGTGCCACGAAGATCTGACCAGGGTGAAATTTTCAGGTAACATTGGCGAATATGAGGCTGTGGAATCCCAATCTGAGGCTGATTAAGCTGCCAAGATGAAGGAGCTGAAGCATAAAATCAATGAAAAAGTCGTCCAACAGATGCACCTTCAGGAACAGTTTGATGCTGTTACTGGGGAACTTGACCATCTCAATAATTCACTGGAGGGAGTTCAAACGAATGGTATGAAGACCATTGCAGATGCTAATAAAGCACTCCATTAGGCTGAAAAGAGTGAATTTGGTCGAGTGCATGAGCTTCAAGAAGCTTCTGATGAAGCTCGGGATGTGGTTCATCAATTGAGTACTTATGTTGAAAGCCTCTTGTAATTATTGAAAAAGAGAAGAGACTCCAATCTGGGGATGTCCTTCTAAATCCTATGTATCAATGGAAAACACTTTCATCTGTAATCATTTGTACCTGCGTTTTCTTTTGAAACATGCTTTAGATTTTACTTAAGCCAATGGGCCTAGTAATCATAGTTTTATTTTTACTAGGATTAATGTAAAGAACCCTACAAACTTAGAACCTTTTAATTGCTCAATGTTACCTAAATCATACAAAATGTATGTTTAGTGAGCTGGGAACATGACTTTTATTTAGAGTTCCCTAGTCTTTTGCAGACAGTTTAAAGTCATGCACGTCGGACATAAAAAGGCTAATGTTTAAGGTCGAAATAGCTTTGACCGAAATGGATTATAATTGACTCAATTCCTCAAAAATTCATCTGAAAACATATTACCACACTCAGGTATGAGGTAAAATATGTAATCTATGACTTATGAATATTAGAATCTGAGGAATGATATGAAAAAGAGCTAAAAGGCATTAGAAGAAGTAGTTCCCAAAAATGAAGTTACCATTATTTAACAAACCCATTAGGGGGTTGAATTATGTAGGGCCACATAAGGTCATTGGATGCATAGTTAAATAAAATAGTATCTTTTGGCTAAAAATTATTTTATGTAGACTGTTTATGCAAGGCCTCATATGGGAACGTGCGACATAGTTAGGCAAAAGATCTCTTAGAAATTTACTTTCCTAATGCTAAAAGCCAGTGAATGTTTATGGAGATTCAAATCTTACAATGTATAGAGTTTGTTGAATGGAAAGAGGTACTTGAATATGGAAAAGATATTTACAAACAAGATTATCGAAGAACTGGATGAATATCACTCCTACGAAGGTCTGACCCAAGCGTAGGGAAAGAGAATATATTCCATAAACATGAATACTTTCAGATCATGAAAAAGTATATGGGACAAATATGTTAAGTATGGCTATATTTTCAGATCCCTACATACTGTCATTTAAGACAGATTAGAACAAAAGAGGCATTCTTCCCAAGAATGAAGTTACCACTATCCGACAAACCCGTTAGGGGGTTGAATTATGCAGGGCCACCTAAGGGCATTGGCTACATAGTCAAATAATTGTATCTTTTGTCTAAATACTCTGTTATGTAGACTGTTTATGCAATGCCTCTTATGGGCACGTGCTGCATAGTCAGACAAAACAACTCTCAGATGTTTGACATTTTTGTGACTAGAAGTCATGAAAAGGGTTATGAGGATCTGAAAATATTTAAGGTTAGGATTATGACACATAATGCTGGATATTTTTCAATGTATACAGAGGTACACAGATCAATGCTAACCATAATCATGTTGTGGTCGGGTCCTGAATAGAAATGTTGGACTTCACTACGTATCCCACAAGGATGAGAATCAAGCCATACGTAGTTCTTAAACTACAGTTTAACGTCATGTGGGACAAAATTATTAGAGATCTAAGTTTAGGGTCATAGAAGTTGGACCATTGTATGAAATACAAAAAGTGTGTTTTCATAGGGACTTTTCTGCCAGGGGACTGAAAGTGGAATTTGGGGTTAGGCCTAATGAATTGGGGCTGGATTCGAGGGACACTCAAACGTTCCTACGCATCCCATAAGGATGATAATCAAGACCACGTAGTTCTAGAAATACCCTTTGTACAAATCTGGTTCATACATGTGAATGGTGAAAGAGGACTTTAGAACAATGATGGTTTAACCCAAGATAAAAGGTTTGGGCATTTCCAGGTATGCACGTAGTCTTTGAAATGAAACATGATTAAAAAAATCAATGTAAATAATGTTTCCCTCTCAGGTGAGGGCATCAAAGAATATTGTATTTTATTGTCATACTGGACAAAAGTGTTGTATAGTTTAACGTCATATAACAAAGACAAAAGTGAACCAACTTAAAGATATTGATTCTAGGGGTGGTTTCATGAATCAACATCGGATGAGATGGAGGTGAACCGATGTGAAGAGATTGGTTTTGGGCTTGAACCTTGGGAGGTTTCCTACATACCCAGCCTAGGAGGCAAGGATCAAAGTACGTGTCGTTCAATTAAAGAATGAATTAATGATCAAGATGTTCTTGGGGACAACGACCTAAAAAATGATGTTGGGACTTACACATGGTTAGTAGCCCAGAGAGATTATTATGGTTGAGGATTTCTCTAAGCTCATGTGAGTCGTACTCGGTCTGAGAAACAAGAGGTAACAACAACCTTAACGATGCACAGTTTAATGTCATGCAGGATATATAAAGGGACTATGCAGTTTAAAGTCTTGGAGTTAGGAATATTGGCGCTGCACAGTTTAATGTCATGTAGCAAGGACAAAGTATAGTTTAATGTCATGTAGGACACATCAAGAACTTTCTGTACAGTTTAGCATCATGTAGTTAGGACGACGGGAACAATATAGTTTAACATAATGTTGAACGAAAGGGGTACTGTGCAGTTTAATGTCATGTAGTGAGGACAAAATAGTACAACATTTAACATCATGTTGGACGCATTGGGAATTTTTTCCCCAGATTAACGTCATGTTGGACGAAAAAGGGATGATATAGTTTATCATCATGTTGGACGAAAGTGCGAATAGTTTAAGGTCATATGCATGAACTGTGGATGGTGCAGTTTAATGTCATGCTAGAAAAAAGTGTAGTTTAGTGTCATACAGGATCGTTGATGATTATGTAGTTTAACGTCTTTCTAGATGTAAGGGACTTTTATACAGTTTAGCATCATGTAGTTAGGACGTCACAATTTAATGTCTTGATGGACGTAAGGTACTTCCAAATAGTTTAGGGTCATATGCATGGACCATTGATGTAGTTTAAGGTCATACAGGACCTAGTTGCAGTTTTAGGTCATACTGGACCATTTAGGGAACTTTTTCACAGTTTAACGTCATGTGGGATGAAAGTGAAAATAGTTTAAGGTCATATTTATGGACCGTTGCTGTACAGTTTAACGTCATATAGCAAGGGAGAAAGAGGTACTTTTCATTTTATACAAAATACTTCTTCAAATATCTGGAATTGGTTGGAGTAGTAATGAGTTCTCCATCCATTGAGATTAATGAATAAGCTCCATTGGAGTAGACCCTATGTATTTAATAAGGTCCTTCCCATTTTGACTCAAGTTTGGGAGGTTTCCTTCCTAGTATCATTGGAGTTCTGAGAACTAATACCAATTCTCCCTGAGTGAATGAACGAAGATGAACTTTTTTGTTAAAAGCTCGTGCTATTCGATTTTGATAGACTTCCAAGTGGTGAAAAGTGCACAATATTTTCTCATCTAACTGTTCCAATTCATTCAATCACTTTTGAGATTCTTCATCTGTAGATTATTGATCAAAAATGGCAACTCTGAGTGTGGGTAGTTGAACTTTAATGGGAAAGACAGTTTCCATTCCATATACTAATGAATATGGAGTTGACTGAGTTGCAGTCCGGGTGGTAGTCCGATAATCCCATAAAGCATGAAAAAGTTTATCAGGCCATGCCCACTTATCTTTATCCACCATATTTAGAAGTATATTTGAATGTGTCTTGTTAAAGACTTCTATCTGGCCGTTGGCCGCTGCATGATACCGAGATGAATGGTTGGATTTGATGTTGTATTCTTGATTCAACTTCTTCACCTCGGATGAACAAAAATTGGGGCCATTTTCCGTCAATATGGTATGAGGGACACCAAATCTGGTAATGATGTTAGACTTGATAAAGCTAAAAATTCATTTACAACTGACTTCCTTGAGAGGTATTGCCTCTGCCCATTTGGAAAAAAAGTCAGTAGCAGTAAGAATGTACTTAAACTGCTTGGTCGTAGTCGAAGGGTAAGGTCCCACCACATCCATTCCCAATGTGGAAAATGGCCATGAGTATTTAGATGTATGAAGAAACTCTGGAGGTTGATGAATGAAGTTGGCATGTACTTGGAATGAATGACCCTTCTTTGTGAAATCGACACAATCTCGTATCATTGAAGGCCAGAAGTATCCAAGCCATAAAATCTGATCCAACATTCTATGTCCAGACTGGTGGGAACCACAGACTCTTGCATGTACTTCTTTCATGACAGCCATTCTCTCTTTACCATCAATGCATCTGAAGAGAACTACATCAAAAACACGTTTGTAGAGAATTTTCTCTAGGTGATCTGGGCTATCATAAAGAGTAAAATTAACCACACGTCGCCAAATTTGTTCTTTCTCAGCTCTATGAGATGGAAGTGTTCCATTTTGAATGTATTCCCTGATAGGTGACATCCATCCTGTAGTATGACCATACGGTTCAGGAATAGGACAAATTTCATTAATTTCTTCTGTTCTGATTCGAACATAAAGTGAAATTGCATGACGGTGGGCAATAATGTTGGTTGTCTCGTCCCAATTTGGATCTTCCAGAGCTGTGGCTATATTATCCAATGCATCAGCTTGAGAATTTTGTGATCATGGGACATAAGAAAATGTCGGTTCCAAAGGGAATTCCTCCATTAACTCTCTGATGTAATCATAAAAAGGTATTAGTTATTCTTTTCTGATGGCATAATCCCCATTGACTTGTTTGATTACCAGGTCTGAATCACCTTTCACCTTTAAGTGATTCACTTGTTCTTGAAGCGCTAATTCCAAGCCTACGATGAGAGCTTGGTATTCTGATTCATTATTGGTACCACCTTCCCACAATAAGAATGAATAAGGTAACACTGCCCTTTCTGGAGAAATGAGTACAATTCCTAAGACAACATTATTGAATTTAGGATTTTTCATTTTTCTCCCTGTTGGACTTCTGGAAACACCATAAAAATAAATTTCCCACGCCTGAGGTCTTTCTTGAATAGAGAATACTTCCTCATCAGGGAGTTCAATATCTGAAGATGTGTCTTCCAATGAAGGGTGTTCAGCTAGGAAATCAGCCAGATATTGGCCCTTTATCTCCTTTTGAGACACATACTGAATGTCGAATTGCTGCAAAATAACTTCCCACCTTGCCAGACTTCCTATAAGCATTGGATGACTAAGGATAAATTTGAGCGGGTAATTGCGAGATACCAATTGGAACTCGTGATGTTGCAGGTAGTGTCTCAACTTCATAACTGCAATGATTAATGCCAGGCAGCACTTCACAATACTTCAATACTGGGTTTCTACTTCAATCATGGTTAGAATGAGATTGTAAAGGCTTTTTTCATTCCCAGCATCATTCTGTTGAGCAAGAAAGGCACCCAATGATCGCTCTAGAGCTGTCACGTAGAGGATAAGTGGTCTTCCTTCAACAGGTGGCATGAGTACCGGTGGACTCAATAGGTATTTCTTGATAATATCGAATGCTTCTTGACATTCTTCAGTCCACTGGTAATTGACTCCCTTCTTCATCAATTTGGTGAAGGGTAAACTTTTTCCAGCCAAATTGGCGATGAAACGCCGAATATAGGCTATGTGTCCTTGATTTCCTCTTATTTCATTCAAATTTTGAGGAGGTGACATACCAAGGATTGACTTGGCCTTATCAGGATCGACTTCAATACCACGATGGCATACAACAAAGCCAAGAAATTTTCCTGAGGTTACACCAAAAGCACATTTTAAGGGGTTCATCATAAAATTATATTGTCTAAGATTGCAGAATATAACTTCCAAATCATCCAGGTGATTAGAACGTTGTTTGGATTTAACTGCCAAATCGTCTACATAGAATTCAACAAACTTCCCTAAGAAGGGTTTGAAGATACGATGCATGACACGCTGATAAGTTGCACCTGCATTCTTTAATCCAAAGGGCATTACCCGGTCGCAAAACACACCCTGAGGGGCTCTGAAGGCTATATATTCCTCGTCTTCTGGGTCCATTCGGATCTGATTATATCAGGAATATCCATCCATGAAGGAAAGTGCTTCATATCCAGTTGTTACGTCAATTAGATGTTCAATAATCGGAACTGGGAAATCATCCATAGGACAATGCTGATTAAGATCTCTAAAATCGATGCAAACTATAATTTGTCCGTTCTTTTTCTTTACAGGGACAATATTAGCCAACCATTCGGGATATTAAACTTCTCTGACGACGTTAGCTTTGATAATCTTATCCACTTCAGCTTCAACTTTGGAAGCATAAGTTGGGTATGTTTTTCTCGCGCCTTGCTTAAATCCTCGATGTTCTTCTGGTAAACCCAAATGATGAGTAGCAACATTAGGATCAAGCCTGGGCATTTCTGTATAGTTCCAAGCATGTATATCTCTATTTTTCTTTAGAAAATATATATACATATCTTGCTCTTCAAGAGTCATGGTCGCACTGATTAAAGTGGGGCGTGGATCTTCTTTTGTACCTAGATTTATTTCTCTGAGTTCATCAACAGTGGTAGAGATACCCTCTTCAAATGCTAGAGGAGCATCTCTGAAATCATCCTCTTCTTCTTCATCATGTGTTATTTATTCCTTTTCTACTTTCATATTAGATGATAAAGTAGAATTCTCATGATCCAAATAGAAGTCAAAATTTTCATATCTTGATGAAGAAGCTTCCATTTCCGACCTGATTGATGATGAAGGGTCTTCTTTGGGTAATAAAGAGGAGATGATGGTTTGAGAATCGACATCATTGTTCACCTCAGATGTTGCTATAACTTCTTCTGGCCTAATTGGCGAAGCATATACTTGTTGGATTTCAGTAGATGAAATGAAGTCGTCACCATTTGTGTTGTCATCACTACTTGGTAGATTACCAATTTCTACAATGTTTTCTAGCTCGATTACCATAATTGACATTATGGATCTTTCCATAAGAGTATTTTGAATTGGGTCTATCTTGTTAATTTGAATGATAGGAAACACATAATCTGTACTCACATGTGTAAATGGATTTACTGGAATTTTTTCCAAACCATATGGTGTATTAACTTTGGTAATCTCATTTGTTAGGGATTTCTCCATTTGTTTCATGTGATAGAATTCCACCTAAATGTATTGAGACTCACATGTCTTGAACGGGGCCTTATCACCATACAATGTCCCAACTTGACCATCGAAACAATATTTGAGACATTGATGGTATGATGAAGGGATAGCCGCATGTTGATGTAGCCTGGGACTTCCAAGTAAGATGTTGAATGCTGAGTCTTGATCAACAACCATGAAATCTGAATTGGATACAAGATCTCCAAAATGAGTTCTGAGTGTAACTTTTCCCAGTGGTTCTTGCTCATTTTTATCATATCCTTGTAACATCATGGTAGATGGAGATAAATCAGATTCTGTGAGGCCCAATCGACGAAGTGTATGAATGGGCATGAAGTTGACTCCTAAACCATTGTCAATGAAAGCTCGTCCAACATCCACACCATTGACCTTGCCAGACAAGTACAAAGGTCTAATATGTCCAAGCACAACATCATCTTCTTCTTCATCAGTAAAAGATATTATTGTATGGAATTCTGCAGGATTATTCTCTGTGTGATAGACTACAGCTGCATCAATTTCAGTTTCAAACTCTCGAGGACTTGACAAATCCTCAATGAGTGCTTCCTGAAGATATTTTGACAAATCCAGAGCATCCCGAATTGGTAACATGGCTGGAACTTGGGCCAAGTGATTCAATATATCATACTTTTGATCTAGAGGTCTGCGTTTACCAATAGGAATATGTGGTTTAGCAGGTACCTTGGAAGCAGATGCTTTGGAAGTCGATTCATCATGTATTGGGATAGGAGTTGGCAATATTCCTGGTTTTGGGAGATTAGACCGATTAGATCCATCTACTTGATGATAGGAAGAAGTTGGAACCTTCAACCGGTCTTCAAAATAACGGTTCCAGGACTTAATTTTCTACTGGTAGAAGAACTTGCTTGTTCTTGCTGAGCTCGCTGAAGAGCTCTACCACCAGTTTCTACTGCGTATACAGTTATAGCATGGGTAGAATTGGAATAGTGGCCTCTGAAAAATCCACGTCTTCCCTTGTATCCTGAGCCCCTGGAAATTCCTCTGATTCATATTTTTGATATAGGGAATTCAGGCTCATTGAAATCGAAATTGCGACTTGCATATGAATCTGTTAATTGAATCATATTAGCAGAACCAAAGGTTAACTCTTCATCTGATAAGGAATCTGCCTGATTAACCTGTTTAGGGTGTGCTGTTTGGTGGGGCGGTGCCAGTGGATTTGAAGTAGATGACATGAAATCCTCCAAGTAAAAGAAAACTTAGGCTTTGACACATACTCATCTTCTTTTGATTCTTTTTCTTTCTTTGAATCATGTTGTTTCATTGAAGACTTTCCCTCTGACGAAGAGGGTTTTGCCGTAACATTCATGGAAGAATACTCAATTGGTTTCTTTAATTGTGTTCGCAAAAAATAGCATGAGTTTTATTGATTGTCTTTCTGACCATCCAATCATCATACTTCTGTGCATTTTTTCTTCTGAGTTCTTTCCATTCATCTTCCTCCACTGGAACTGTAGCAGTGACACATGCCACCTGGGATGAGTAGCCTTTCAATGTGACCTATCATGAGTCGACCGTCTAATGCAGGAGGTCTTTGAAGAAAAAACACTCCTGGATGGGATGCACCAACATTTTATGAAAAGGGAAATAATTGGGACGGTCTTCATCTCCTTTCTTGTTTGGCCTCTTGGGCATTGGCAATTGAACCAAATTGTTTTCCAGAGCCGAAATGAAATAACCAGGAACTTGTCCATTTCAGAAAGAGTATGTTTTTCTCTTTAGATCATCTAATTGTTTTTTTCTTTGATCTCCTTGATCATCTGGACGAAAAGGCCTTTGTTGTTGGTGCTCAGAAGGTGGAGCCCTTCGAGAAGATGAAGGTCTTGAGGTAGAAACAGGTACAATTGCTTGTTTAAGCATAACTGTAGTAGTTTCTGCAATACCCATTCTCCTTCCTGGAGCTGATGGAATTACACGATATTTAGCCTTACCCTGTATAAGGGAATCTTCAATCTGCTAAGAGATTAAAGTAAGGTCTCGAAACCCTCCTGTGAATTTTATAGGGATTAACGGTGTGCGTAATTCTTCACGCAGATTTTACACACAAATTGTCAAAAATTCTTCTTGAGGGAGTGCTAAACTCAATGAATATGTTAATCCCTTCCATCAAGAAATGCAATCAGAGACCCTTTCATTCTCCCTTCTCTTACAGTTTGTAAGATCAAAAACTGTTGTCTTTGGCAAAGTTGAGTTGAACTGAAGGAGGAATTTTTGGTGAAGATCCTCCCATCTAGTAATTGACCGTGATTTCCATATTTTATACCAAAAAAAAGCTGGTCCTTGAAAGGTTCGCACAAAGCATATGAGTCTCACTACTTCTTGATGTTCTGGAGTTCCCATCATGGGATCGCAACAAGACACGTAATGCATCAAATGTTGTTCAGGATCGCCTGATCCATTGAAAATAGGGAATACATGATTCCAAAAACTAGATGGAGGAGAAATTGAATCTACCCATTCAGGGTAAACATTCTTTTCTGGTTGAACCTGTGCACGTTTCCCTTCCATAGTTTCTAGCCGAGCTGTTAATGACTTAATAGTAGTTATTAACATTTGAGAAACACCTGGTTGAACTTGGACATGGGTAGGTGCAATGACTGGAGCTTGGACAGATGTGGCGATTGGTGCTGCAACTGATGGTAGCACTTCCAAATGTTGTCGCACTTGACATGTAGGAATAGACCTGTGAGGGTGTACTGATAGAGGAGGATATTCTTGATCCATATCAGTATCTGCAAAAAATTCCTTTGGCTGACTGACTCCAGCATGCTTAAGAAAAAGACTACTCTGAAGTATTTTTGAATTCAACCTTCTTAATTCCTTCATTTCTTCCTCCAATTGTGAAAACCTTTTCTCTAGTGAGAGTGATTGGCCTTCTTCAAAGGAAGGATATGTAACCTGGTTCTTTCCCTTCCCTTTGTTGGATCCTTTTTGGAGATGGGGAAGTGGGTTAATCGAAGGATTACCTAGGTTCTGAGTAATCCATTGACTTTCTGTACGCACACCTTCTTCATTTGTGTCAGTGTGTACATCTTCTTGAGTAGGAACCTCTTCATCTGAGTCCCCGGAGTGAGCCTCATCTGGTGGATTAGCAACAATGGCATTGATGACATTGATTGATGCATAAATCATCACATCCCTTCTATCAGCATTTCTGTGATATTCTCTTCTTCCATGTCTTTGATGAGACATTTCCTTTTTTTGATTCCATACCTCATGAACTTCTTGACGAACCGTAATTTGGAGGGAATCTCCTGATAATTTGGCTCTTCGTTCCTCTTGAGGTTTCCTCCCCAATCGAGAAAAGACCGACTTTCTCTAAAGAGGAGATTGATGATTTGAAAAAGTCCCTAGTCCAGTGGACTGGGGCTGTTCCTGCTGTTCTCGCTCAACTCCTCAAATCCTATTTGTTGATTCTGAGGGTTGGTTTTAAAGATTACACAGTCCGGTGAGCTGGGGTGGTTCTTGACATGATATGTCTGAGACTTTCTTGAAATTCCTTCTGATCTTGCGATCCTTAGTATGGAAATTAGCTGGATTCATTAACCTATATCCGCTTTTATTACCTGGTTCAAAATACATTTGGATGATTTCTGACACTTCTGTCACTTGGTGACATGCTTGCTCCAAATGAGAGGCCTGTTTAATATTCTCATTTTCTTGATGCGAGAGTAATTCAACAACTTGTTCTCTGTATTCTTGATTTTGATAGGAACTAGTTGAAGCCTGTTCTTGGGAAAGCTTTTGATTACAAACAAATCCCATTGACTATGGCCGACCATGGGCAATAACATTGAGTGAGACCATTTTTGGCGGGCTTTGCTGATCGGAGAGCACCATGAAATGCAGTGCTCCATGAACACCACATACTTTGACACGAATACCAGATGGGGCATTGGAAATTAACTGACGTAATCTTCTTATTGCGCCAAGGCATGAACGTTAAAGGGCTCTCTGCTTCTTTTCAGCCTTCGTATATCGAGAGACTGATAGAGATGCCAAATAAATCTGGCGTTGTAATCCTTCTATTATCTTAATATGATTTTCATATTCATCATAAGATAATATTTTATTTTTCAACTGACAAAGAGTTTTCCATATGTTGATATGAATATCATGAACTTCATCTTCCATCAACATTTCTGTAATATTATACTGAGAGTCAGCCAGAGGCCAAAACATTACTGGCACTTCACCTTTTGCAAGTTGTTTTCTCTTGTTCAGCATTTCCTCTTTATCATTTGATGAAGATTTTTCTACCTGATTTGACCAGAGTTGGTGTTTCCTGGTTTTTTCATTGGATTCAACGGTATTGGTAGAGAAATCATTGATCAAAATAGAAGATTCATGACCTAGGGGTGGTTTGGAGAATGACCTACACCCTGGGCTATCTTCTGATTGATAAAGTATTTCAACTGCTAGCGATAAAGCTTCAGACAATGCTGGTTTCGCATTTGCAAGTGCCTCAAGATAAAAGGTCTTTCTCGGCACTACATTGTCCACTATAGAATTTTCCAGGCAACATGCATCACTACTGTGGATAGGGCTTTCGCAGTGAAATTTATCATCATGGGGAGGACCACCATAATGGGTTACAACAAAAGATGAGATCTCTTTCTCCTTGGTCTTCTGACCACACAGAGGGTTCCTGTGGCTCTCATCTGAAGATGAAACTTCGAGATCGACCGAATTGTCATTAAGAAAGACTTCATGAAGAAGTGTCTGTTGAATACCTTCAGAATTAATGTTCCCAATATTGGAAACTGAGGGAGTAGAATCTTGAATTCCAACAGATAATTGTCTGAGGGCTTCAAGAACTCCAGCATCAAGAAAGGCCTTGTTATTGATTGGCACATGATCTCCTGAATGTGATGGGTGGGTCTTTTTCTTAGACACCTTCTTACTCGCCTTGGAAACCACTTGTTGACGAAAGTGGCTGCTCTGAGCAGGTGTATGTGCCTGATCAAGAATGATGGCCAGGTTAGGATGACGATATCCTCTCAAATCATGTGTATGTTCCTGACTTTGTTTTCCGTATGATATGGGAGGGTATTCCCCACAACCCTATTGGACTGGAACATATGTGTGTGTCTGTTTTGGAGTGAACTGTTGATGTGTCACTCCAATGGTAGGGATAGATTTATGTGTCTTTCCATGAGATGCTGTTGAAGTTGTTATAATATCCTGGCAAGCATCTAGAATATGAGTAGGGATTTGTTTATGCTCTTTCAACATTGATATAATATGCTTGGTGACTTCAGCTGCCCGAACGAGAATATACGTTCATTCCGTGCTTGGAGCAGGTGTATGTGCCTGCTCGTGTCCTCCTTTTCGTGACAGTAAATCCTAACAGTACTCAAGTGTGGGGGCAGAGAGTTGAGTCTGCCTCCTTTTTTTTATGGGGCTTTCTGACTAACTTCTCCGAATGCTACCAAGCGAGACTGTTGGTAGGCTTGATTAATACTAGCAGGTGTATGTGCCTGCTGATTGCACTTCGCCAAACGTGGTTGACGAGATCCATCATATGTAGTTAGATGAGCTCGCTGACTAGTTTATGATGTATAAATAGGTGTATGTTACGGCCTATAGTACTCCGCCAGAATTTCCAGACAAGATTGGCGTGATGCTGCCAGACGAGTCTGCTAGACAACGGAATTAAAACAGGCAGGTGTATGTGCCCGCTCATTGCATTCCAACAAGTTAGGTTGGTGGAATTCTCCGGAGATGGAAGAGATGAGAATCTGCTCAATGTTTACCGGATTCCGCCTCTGGTGGTTCGTCTTTCTTGCTTGGGTTTGAGGAACCTGAGCCGAACACCTGGAGTCGGTACCCTAATCATGTTGAGGGTGCACTGCCGCACGAGTCTGGCGTCGATTGTTGGTGGGAGCCCTTACAAAGGACTCCTGTATTTTTGAATTAATGCCCTGAGGGACCTTCTCATTCACCTCCCCAGAATAAGGGAGTGAATGGTGATTGTGTTCTGGGGACAATGACTCAAAACGGTTGGAGACGGTAGTCAGCACCGCCTGCTTCTTGATCACTGGTCTTCATTGTCCGGACAACTAATGTGAGTTGTTTACTTGGAGAGCTTGTCGTGCAGCCTCCAGATTTGGGATGGTACCCTGTTGATGGTACTCCTCAACTAGTGCGTTTGATACCCAGCGTTTAATATTCTGAGTAGGTGATATCATCCTTAGAACGGACGATGACCATTATGAGTAGCGGCAGTGGCATTTGCAGTAGCAGTATTCACAGGTGTGAACTTGAGAGTAGCCATTCTATAAATGCATAAGATCTTGGAAAAGAGTACATGTTTGATATAACACACGTAATCAAGATAACTTCAGCAACTACATCTTTTGGATGAGAGTATTTGTCAATGATTGTTTTTTGGCCCTCTCATTGAGTTTTAAATATGGGCCTAACAAATGGGTAAAACATTATTTTAACTTGGTTAAGGATTCATGTCGGGTTCACCATTTTTGTTTCCCTTAGATTTCGGGAATGACCACCTTTTGATGGGAGGTATTCACAGGTTCCGATTGATTTCTAAAGGGTTTTTTCGTAGAACAGGAAACATCCAATGATTCCACATTCGTTCAGACCTACTTTCCAAAGGTAGGTGCTCATTAGTTTATGGACTGATGAGGTTTAGGAAGTTGCATTGGTCAAGAGGATGGGAGGTCAGACTCATCACACCATTTTGAGGGGAATTATTGTCTACTCCGGGACTCTCTTTATAGATTTAAGTTATGTTCGTTAATCCGTATTACGTTACCAAGTATAAAATGAGCTTTCCTTCAGATCTGACAATAAATGATAAAATATGTAGGAATTTTATAGAATATTTTATATCTATTCGAGGTTCTTCATAGATAGAGAATCATCTATATTTATTATAGATTCTTGGTCAATGGTACCCTTTGACACATTTATATAGAAGTATTTTCGTCATTATGATGACCATGCTGGTTTTAAAGCCACTCAGTGGGGCACTTGAAGTTTATTGTCATTCAGAAGGACATGGATTATTTCAGAGTTGGGATCAAACTAGCAGACGGGCCACCTACGTATCCTTTGTTTAAAAAAGGAATAATAACCCACGTATTTCTAGTAAGGGAGTGTGATGTTTATGATTGATGGATCAAAGAAGCATGTCATAATTACTTTTACACTCTAAGCTCACGTGAGTCAAGGTCTTAGTGAGAAACAAGAGGTATTGGTAAAAATCAAACGATTGTAAAATGAAAGATGCAATCATAAGAAATAATGTCGGGCTTATGTATGTATGAATGCTCAGATAAATGAAGATTAGGATTTAATTCAGGAAAGAAATCCAGGAACAGGGTCCATAAAGGTATATGTGCTTCATGGAGATTTGAATACTCTAACTTGGGGCTTACTTCTGAAAAGGAGGCCCAAATTATGAGAGGACATATGATTGGATTTTACTCATGAAAAGGAATCCCAGATCAAAGGTAATTTAGGGCTGGTTAAGAAAAATTAAGACTGGGTCTTACTCCTGAAAAGGAGTGCCAGTTTAAGAGATTTAAAAAATTAAGGGACTTGGGGATTACTTCTGAGGAGGATGCCCATGTTTGCGACTGGGGATTACTCCTAAAAAGGAACCCCAGGTTCAGAGAATTATGACTCGGGCTTACTCCTATGGAGGATGCCCATGTTTGAGGATTATGGTTTGGGGCTTACTCCAGAAGAGGATGCCCAAATTAGGGGACTAGGGCTTACTCCTAAGGTGGATGCCCAGATTTGGGAACTTTAAGAATTGGGGCATACTCCTAAGAAGGATGCCCATGTTAAGAATTATGACTGGGACATACTCTTGAAAATGAGGCCCATATTTGAGACTGGGGCTTACTCCTGAAAGGGAAGCCCAGGTTAAGAGAATTATGGTTGGGCTTAGACCTAAGGAGGATGACCATATTTGAGGATTATGTTTGGGGCTTGCTCCTAAGGAGGATCCCAATGTTTGAGGATTAAGGTTTGGGGCTTACTCTTGAAGAGGATGCCCAAATTAGGGGACTGGGGCTTACTCCTAAGGATGATGCCTAGATTTGGCAACTTTAAGAATTGGGGCTTACTCCTAAGGAGGATTCCCATGTTAAGAATTTTGACTTGGACTTACTCATGAAAAGGTGGCCCATATTTAAGACTGGGGATTACTCCTGAAAAGGAATCCCAGGTTAAGAGAATTATGGTTGGGGCTTACTCCTAATGAGGATGCCCATATTTGAGGATTATGACTGGGGATTATTCCTGAAAAGGAGGCCCAGGTTAAGAGATTCTCTTATCTTAAAGGATTAGGTTGAATGAATGAAATCTCATTTTTTAGTGACATAAATATGTATAAATCACTACGTTTTTAGAGATATTCTTCTGAATTCTTTTCAGATAAGGAAGTCAAATCAAGAAATCATGCCATAAATGGCTTTGAAGAGTGTCTTGAAGACTGAATCTTGAATAGGAAAGGTGGAATGGCTTAAGAGGGGTGAACTGGGCAAGAAGGGCACCCAAAAAGGCAGGGGCGCGCAAGTCCTGGTAGGCGCGCAGGTACTGCGTGGGTGCGCAAGTCCTGTTCACGCAGGTATGCCTATGCGATACATTGGTTACTTGCGTGATGTTTAACCAGAATGGTAATATTTGAGTGACTCTTGATTAAAGCCTTTAGAATCCCCTTGAGGTTCTTCCAGAAGAGGGGTGCGTGAGTTCTATTCAAGGAGTAAGGCGGCGCGCAAGTGTGGCCTTTTCCCTTAAGGGCTAGCCACTCAAGCGCGCAAGTGTTGATGAGTTTCAACACTTAGGTCTTCCTCCCCCTCTTTATATCTTCCGTTCAAGGTAAGAAATTACCTTAGAAGTGTTTCAGAATCATTGAGAAGAGACTAGGGCATCAGGAGCTCAAATCCGAGTTTCTGGAAAAATTCCTCACTCAATGGGGGGCCCACAGGGTCTATTTATAGGGAGAAGAAGACCCTGGACGGTTATCACTTAGGTCGCGCAAGTGTACTTGCGCGACAGTGATAGAACTTGCACGGCACATGTGCTTTTGATCCCTTGTTCATGCCTTTTTCGATTTTTGATATTTTCTTCAAAGGATGGATCAATTTGTGCTAAGTAATTTCCCTTTACATTCCTTTGGACTTTGTGACGAAAAAGGAGCGTCAACAATGGGACATCTAATTTTTTCAGGATCTCTTCTTATATTGGAACTAATCATGCATCTAAGAAGAATCTGAATGATGAAAGGGTGTCTTATACCACATATCCATCTGGTAGTTGGATTTTTACTATCTACAGTGTTGAAAATAGTAGATTACTTATTTATGGGAAAGAGTACCCATAGGCGAAGAGTGATGAATATTATGGGACTCAAACTATTTCATATGTAATAGGGGACGTCTAGTATCATGCAGTGCATCTGACACATGTGCATAGTGAGACTAGGGTATCGAAAAGAAAAGTTACTTTTCTTATAGATTCTATTCATCGAAGATTCTTATTTTATACTTGTGTCTATCATTCTTTATATCTACAAATCTTTTTAATGGGATAATTTGGGAGGTGGAGTTCATCAACAGGGTAATAATGATCAATACACTTTTGGGATTATGGTCTACAGACAACCTTTTATAAAAGGGGTGTTCTCTCATGGATTTAGAGTGTCAATATAGTTAGATTCATTATATCCTTTATATGTTAATATTTTTCATGATTTTTGATATTGGATAGATGGTGGAATACTGATCCTACACAGTTTTTACCCGATATATGTTACCTATTAGTCTCATGATGGTAACAATTATGTTCATCATGGAATGTGGGATTCAAAGGAGGATTTTATTGGGCCAATTCCTTGGTAACTAGGGATTCTCACTATCCATTTTAGACTTTTATCATAGGGTAAAGGGTGTATGATGGATGATGTATTTCTACCAAGTGTTCACTGCTTCATGGACTCGATTCCTTAATACTTTTTTGGTTGCCACCTGATAGGCATGCTGAGTTTATAATTGATCTCATGCATGAAACAGATCTGGTTTCCATTCCACCTTATATAATGAAACCAACAGATCATCAAGAGATTGAGACTAATTGGAAAATCTGATGGACAAGGTATTTATATATCAGTGTATATGTCCTTATCTTTCTCTTGTATTGTTTTACAAGAACACATACAAAACATTAAATTTCTGTATTAATTAAAAAAATGTTAAACTCGATGACAATAAGGAATTGATAACAACTCCCTCATATCGGCAGTATCTTTTTCTAGTGGAGGGGAACTTTTTTCTCAATGATAGAATCGGTTCAAGGTATCATCAATTTAGATTTTGACATTATATTATACCATGGAAAACTATCGGTATTTTTTATGTACATTATGATTTCATCATGATGTTTTTTGGACTAACGAACACTCCAACCATGTTTATCACCTTGATGAACACAATCACAGACATGTACCTAGATCAATTTGTTTTGGTTTTTAAGATGACATATTGATATTTTCTAGGACTCATTAAGATAATTCAATCATATTGAAATCATATTGAGGATATTGAGAGAGAATCATATATTCCCCTTGCAATATAAGTTCCAATTCTAAATTGATCATGTGCATTTTCTAGGTATGATAATTTTTGAAGAAGGTGTGTAAGTGGATGACAAGAATTTTTAGGTAGTTGAAACACAGAAGTATCAGAATAATGTTTTTGATAACCATAGTTTTTTAGGGTTAGAGGTTATTATTGTATTTTAATCCATGATTTTACAATCTATGTAGCACCTCTTCCTAGATTGACCAATAATCGAGTTACGTTTGAATTGTCTAGGGAAAGTCAAAATACTTTCCTAGAGTTAAAGAGGTATATAAATCCACATCAATCTTGATCATACCCATGCCAGGTGAAGAGTATACAATATTTTTTGATGCATCTGGGATCAAACATGAGGAAGGATTGATGAAGGGATATTGAGTTGGGGCATATGTCTCTCAAAATTTAAGGACATATGGATAGAATTTCCCTATCCTTGATCACAAGTTAGATGCATAGGTTTATGACTTGAAGTGTTTGTGTCATTATGTATTGGGTGAAGCATTTATTATCGAAACTGACCATAATATCTAAATATGTATCTTATAATGAAAATATTTTAATCTCAATAAGAAGATGTGGGTTGAGTATATGTAGTCATTTTATTTTTATGAAGAATATAATCTGAATATTAAAAATAGTGTCACTGATGCTCTGAGTAGGAAAATATAGAATCACGTGGTGTAGGAGTCTAGCACTGAGTGGAGGATAATATCCATGATGGAAGAGAAACATGTTGTTGTTATGGAGTTCCAAGAGAAGAAGACATTTATATTAGTGTTAGTAGTGTACAAACATTTTATCCAGATCTTGGGGAGGAAATTTGAGGAACCGAAGTGTTTTTCCTTGAGGTAAAGCCTAGAAGTTGGGATTCACCTTCATATTGGACTATAGAATATAATGAGATCATCCATGATTCTGATCCTATAGTTGTGCCTCAATGTATATGAGATGAGCTAATGAATGAATATCAATACTCAATGTGGGTTGTGACTCTTTCTTTGGCCAAACATTACCATGAACTACATCGATTGTATTGGTGGTCAAACATAAATAAGTAGGTCTTCATGTTCATGACATGATTCCACACCGGTCTTCATCTTTTGTTTCAGGATCAATGACTCAATGGTTTACAACAGTCATTTCTATATATAATATAGAAATGGGAAAATGTTACCCTATTCATTGAGGTGGGTCTTTTGTTGTCACCTTTGGATAATGATTCTATTTTGGAAATCCTGGATATATTGAAAAAATATTTTGATTTATTTCCTATTATGGGTAATTTAGTTGTAATTCATTTGAGAGATATTTATGTTCAATAGATGTTTTGTCTGCAAAGGGTTCCATAGAGTTTTATTTTAGTACATGACTCACATTTTACTTCAAACATGAGATATAGATTATATATGATGCATCGTATACTAGTATTTATGAGTATGATTTTCCACCAAAAGATATATGGTAGGACAGAATATACAGTATTTTTTGGAGGATATGATAAGGGAATATGTTCTAGATTTTGGTTTGTCTTTCAGGAAGCATGTAGAACTTGTTTAGTTTTTCTTATGACTACATTTATTAGGAAACAATTCAGATAGTACCATATGAGTCTCTTTATAGTAGTCCATTCATATAAGATCTTTTTTGGATAGAAGAGGTTGATTTAGAGTTTTTGGGAGTGAGTATCAAGGGGGATACATCAGAGAAGTTCTATTCGATTATAAAACTTATGGATATGTCTTAGAGTAGATAGAATTCATATGTTGGTAGACATAAAAAACCAATTGAGTTTACAGTGGGTGATCATTTGTTCCATTGGGTGTCATCTATATTGGCTCCCAATAGGATTCAAATGTAGGTTATGTTGGATAATAATAATATTCGACCTTTTGTGGTTCTGTATAGAATCGAGGTATTGGCATACTGATTGGATATTCCACTATGGTATAACTCTATGTATGATGTTTCACATGTTTCACATACATTCATGTTTTTCCTCAACCTCTTTTATTTGATTGATATTGATGTTTTTGATCTTGAGATTGATGCTCCCATTGAAATGCATCTAATACATGTTTTGGATCATAGTTAGAAAGTGTTTAAGGGTAAAACTATGCCAATAGTTCATGTCTTACGAAAAAATGGATATGTTCATTATAAAATATAATAGGGGAAAAAAATTATGATGGCTCAATTTCCCATCATTTATATCTGGCACGCAGAGAGATTCATGAGATTACATCTTGAGGATGAGTTGATATATGGTAGGGAGATTTCAAGACTCCTTCCTTTATCCAGGTGCATTTTTGTTTCAAATGGATGAAAAATAGTGTGTAAAAGAATTTCATTCAATGTAAATGGGGTAAACCATATATAAAATTAACTAGAAGCATTTAATTACCGATTTCATGTGGTGAACAAGTTAATGGTATGAAAATATTACACATTATGTAGTCATATTACCATATTTGTAAAGATAAATTGGGATAAGTGACAACCTAGAGTGATGGTTTTTTCAGAGTAACCCTCTATAAATTTTTTCAGAAAATGTAAAGGAATTTCAAGACATGAAATTTCAGAATAAGTAACAATTAATTATATTGTGTATCTGTAATCTCATTATTTACCCCAATCATCCTACTAAAAATGGAAAAATTCTAGGAATTTCTTTGAAGTATTTCCTCTTTTCTGGATGACCCATTTGTGTGATTGATCCCATTTATTCTTATTTTCTTCAGTTTTCTTCCATTCCTTATTTTTTCCAATAAATTTGGGGATAAATTTGAATATTTTATCTTTATATGGTTGATCATTATCATATGTTTTAGTTCTAGGCCTCTTCTACTATTGTTTGTTTCAGAATTCTCTATGAAATGAAAATTGTGGTTGTGGTAGAGTTTATAAACAACCTTGAGCAATATCTTATTAATGTATATTACCATACACATCAATATTAATTACAAGTATCTAAATATGAAATTAAAATATCAATTTTTGGAAATGGAATAATATATTTGATTATTTATTTTCATAATTAATTAATGGAATTATGAAATTAGTGGTACATTTGATAATGGAATTAGTGGGATTTTAAATTATTAATGTAATCAATTAGTTAGATTATTATGTTCATAATAGTTAGAATTAAATGGTGTGTAAACATAACCTTATTTGGTTAGTTAATATTATTATTAAATGTTGAGAAATTATTTAACTGTGACTTTTTCATATCATTTTATCTGATTTAAATAGGGAACCCCATTTTTTTTTGATTAATTGATATGGTATACCATGATGAAAATGTTTGATAATAAGGTTAATGATTACTAACCATCATTAATGTGTTATATGTGTGAGTAATGTATAGTTGTGGTGTGGGACAATGATTGAAACACCAAATTCCCATAGGGTTATAGATATTATTATTTAGACACCAATTTCATGGATGTGATAAATACTGTGTTACATATACTAATGCTCAAAATAGAATATGTTAGAATGGCTATGGGACTTGTATTGATGATCCAAATAGCTATATTTTTTAAAAAATAGGTGTTGGATGGGGACTAATGTACTAAATACCCATGAGGTTCATGTAATAATGTTCTAGTACAAAATATTTAGTAATAAACTGGTGTTCCATCTAGCATTGAAATAAATGTTAATTGAAATGAATAATGAAATCCCATGTAGTAATGATTTTTGATTATCCATGTAATAGGGTCCAGACTCTAGAATGGACTGATGTTGATATTGATGGACTAGGGTTTCTTTTAGATGGCAAGAAATACATGAGGTTAATTAAAAAATAAAGGGAGGTGATACTTATTTACTTATTTGTTGTAATTTATTCTTTATTCAAATATATAGAATGTTATAAACAATATATTGTTTTTTAAACTATTAGTTATGGCCTACTAAGTTGTACTCCCACCCTACTCAGGCATCCTAATCAGAACCCGAATAGACATCTTGTATTTACGAAATGAAATGGGAAAGAGCCCTAAGATTGATATATGAGTTGGGATAGAGAATGGATGAGTGAACCAGACCTGATGATGGTACCCACATGGGGATTTTCCAGCATGTCTTTATTTTGGTTTTTCTTATTGAAACTCGATACCTATTTAGAATGACATATCTAATGTTTTTATATATTTATTCAATTCATGTTCTAATTTAACATGTGATATTGGTTCGTATTTAGTCATTTTATTATTTTGGTTTTCTGTTATTATAATTTGGTAATTATTTATTTATTTTATCTATTTTGATACTTTGATATAGAGGGAATAGTCTCCACATGTTATTTATTTGACCGTTGTTGCTAGTCGAAAACCCCGGGCATTTGAGGAGGGGCATCTAAGTTCAAGCGAAAAACATTCTTAGTTCACTGGTATGTGACACCCGATATTGGATGTTACAATGATTAAGTTTATTTGGGACATCATCGAGTCATTTGGTTTATAACCTCAAATTTACATCAATGCATCAAACATAGTCATTGTTATTATGGTTCAATTATCATAAAAATTAAAATAATTTTATTTTAATCATATTTATACATTATATAAACATTTAAAACCATCAATATAAGTTATTATTTAATAATGAACCACAACATTTCATGGATATAGTAGTTCATATGTACTACAGAATGATGTTTTCCATTTTTGAAAGGATAGAAATGAAATAAATAAGATAAAATTTATCTTCTAAAAATCATAAATATGTTATAAATTTCTTATTTCCTCATTATTTATATTATTATAGACATATTTATGAGGTGTAAATAAAATATTAATAAAAATCAGTTAGGGTAGGTGGGATTCCTCACATGCACATGAGCGATGTTATCGATTTTAAAAAGGAGGAATTTTTAGGAAGGTATGTGTTATATTGAGTTTATATAATAATAATAATGTCATATATACCATATATATTTATGTTTCAATCATTTATAGAATTCATTTGTTCTAGTGATAGAAAAACACATCACTTTTGGGACATGGTAGTCAACACATACGCAGGAGCGATATATTAATATCCAATAATATTGAAAATGTGATTAAAATGTTTATAACATAATACTAAAATAATTAGTATCTTTTAGATAATGATGTTATTATTTTATCATGTTTTATGAGTCATTGAATGAAGTAACAAATAAAATTATTTAAAATAGGTTTTATTGGACTTATACTTTGAACTTATATACATCCTCTTGGATTATATATTAAGAGTTCTTGGAATATTATTTTGAAAATAATAGTACCTATATTACATTTTAAGTGATGTTTTTGATATGTTTGGTTGGGACATGTATAAACTCGAGCAGTCATAATGTGCGGGTAAGGAGGGATACAAAGAGTTTCTTATAAGTGAAATTATTAAACCGCCTGTAATGTTTCAATATTTTAATTATAATAATTTAATAATAATGGGAATGTGGAAAAAATATCAATTTTTTATTATTTGGTTATATGGTTACATATACAATAAACCATTAAGAATTATGTTAATATTTTCTATCCTTGTAGTTTAGTTTTTATGTTAATTATATTGATTTACCCTTTATGGGTTAACACATTTTTACCATGGTTATAATTAATATTGATAAAAATAGAAATTAAACACATTTTTTAATTTTTTAAAAATAACTATAAAGATTGATTCCAATTTTTTTGATCCTAGCTATACAAGTGGTTGAAATTACTTTAAATGTTAGTGCACAAAATGCAATGAAATCCATTTTTATAATGATGCATTTTTTAAAATAAATTTGATCTTATAGAAAATAAAATATGATATTTATTCATAAGATATTATATAAACTATTCATAACCATATACATCATATGCTACATTAAAACTAACTCTAAAACATTGGACTTTAAAATTATACTATTTAATAAAAAATAGTATTATGAAAATCATAAAGTTTTACTTTTCATTGAAATATAAATCATTTATGATATATCCTAAAAGTTTATATGATGAATTAGTTTATTTATTGATTCCAAAAATGAATTAAATTTGTAGAAAATTAAATTTATGAAATTATAGAATTCATATTTAAAATAAAATTTTAAATTAAAGGAGAAAACAATTTAGTTAAATATAATTATTTATTTTTAGAATAAGAAAATTATAAAAATTATTTATAAAACTATGATGAATGTAAATAAAATAATACTTACAAATCAGAAGATTCATAAATATATATTTTTTACTATGTTTTCAAAAATAATTTTATAGAAATTATATAGTTATAAATTATTTATAACGGTTTTGTCAACGAATTTAACATGTAAATGATTTGATTGAATATCCCATTTTCTTATCACATGAAATGTTGGAAATCTATGTTGGAATATATTGAAAATATTGAATCCTAAAAATTTAAAATTAAACCGGAATAATATCAATAATATCATATCATTTATATGTCATAATGCCCGTGATTTTACTATATCATACATTATGATATAGAGTTTCATATTACTGCAATGTTCTAATACAACACCATATGATGTGGATCTATAAGAAATAAGATTTCATTATATTCATATAACGATTTTAATAATATATAAATATATAATGTTATATGATATATTCACAATATATAATATATATTTTCAATTTTGGGAATATATATGGCATGTTTATCAAAATGATTTATTTTATAATTATGTTATTTTAATCATAATACATATGGTTTGAATTAAAAATTTTATGATACGAAGTATCGTAATTCCACATATTTTAACCTAAATCATGTGATCATTTATTAAAATACTAATGGTATACATAGGATGAAGTTACCCTAAATCCAAAATTTAATTATTCTCAGGGGACTAGATGCATACATAGAGGCGATATTTCATAGTAATCATGAATTATATCACAAAAAATACAATAAAACCCTTGGTTCTTAGAATGTATGCCTTTATTTTTATTATTTTTGTATATAAATTGAAACACACAATTTTGGTTGAGTATCGATAACTTTTGAAGTATTTTTATGTTTTTTATTCTAGTTCACTGGTGGCACACGGTTTATAGAAACCATTCAACACATATAAGATATTGTTCATAGTGATACAGGGGTAAAAGATAAGGAACATAGGTGATTCAATGTCCATCAAAACCATGCGACTTCCTAGTAGAAAAAATGGACAATGATAAATGGATTTGGTCATTTTGAGGTAGGTGGCTTCACTCTTGACTCCTCTATTTTAAAACAATGAGGATTAGATTCAAGTTTTTTTATTTGATTAGAAATTATCAAATATCAACTATAAAATAATTTTTAAACCCCCTTTAGTGTGGGTTTTTTGAAATTGGGTAAATTGGAGTGTTATGGGAATGTTTTTTGATAACATGATTTTAAAATTTTGATTTTAAAATAATTTCTAGATTTGATATTGGAATAAATGGGTTTCAAAAAAAATAATTATTGTTTGAATTTTTTTGAATGAACATGGTTTTTTCATGAGTTTGTCATGTTTGTGTGGAATGTGTAAATATTCATTAGGATGGATAAGGGCATGGAGTAACCCCATCATAAACTCAAGACTAATAAGGTCATGAAGTAGAACCATCAATGTGGTCTACTATGTGATTATATAGTAGAAGGATAACCTACCACTATTGAGAATAGGTAGGTCCATGGTTTTAATGCATGGTTTGATGTATGGATCTGCCGAAATTAAGTGGTTCTACTAAAATGGAATGTCAAATGATTTTACGAATTTTTATGTGACTACTTTAAATAAGTGTTTGAAATGGATTTTGTCTATATTTGTATATAATTTTTTTAGAAAATATTATATATAAATGTTTATAACATATTATATTCATGTGTTTTGTGTAGGTAATCCATTAGGACAAACTGACTATATTTTAGTACACACCCCATCCCTACCACTTTACTTCTTTTGCAAATTTCATGGACTAGGAAATAGGAAAATGAAAACTATCTCATGAAATTAGCACTACTTATTAATACATGGCATATTTGGTTATGTTGGAGCATGGATCTTGTGGAGCCTGGAGTCTTTTGATTATCGTGGCATGTTGTTAATTTTTCTTGGAGTGTTAACTTTGATATTATCATCTTCCATTGTGCACTTGATTTTAGTATGAGAATGATAAATAAAATTTTGAGTTCAATTTCATTATTATAATTCCACATATATTGGTTTCTTATCATTTTATTATGTGAGTTGGTGGTTTTATTCATTATGGTAAAATCATATCCAGATGTATTGAATCCCTTCAGCATTTATTGATAGTATTTTTGCGCACTGGGGAATTCTCCTAGGTCCCATTGATGTCCCAACACATTCGTAAAATATGGATGGACATTTCAAATAAAATATGAATAATTATTTTCCCATAAATTTCATTATTTCACACATTACATTCATAAATATTTTCATAGTAAATTGTACAATAATATAATGTGTGAGTTTCAACACCTAGTATGGGATAAAGTACAATGGATACTGACAAGAAATAATAATACACAATTTAATATGATATGAATTAATAATATAATGGTTCCATATAAATAAATTGATAAATAAATGTATAGATAAAATTATATTTGATATTATATTTACATGGATAACAAAAAGTGCACTCATAGTTATGGAATACAAAATGGTGACATCATAACAATACCATTGGGGCTTTTCCTGAGTTATCTTAAATGAAGGGTATGTGTGATCCCATTAACCAATGCTAGTTTCACTCAATAGTCCTTTACAATTATTCCTGTTGATATAATACATATCCTCACATAGTTTATAATAAAAATACTATATCCATCAAATTAAATTTTTTTAAATAATACAATACATATTGTACCCTGGGAACCTAATATATAAATATGTAAAACTAGTAAATTATAATATTTATAAATATAATGAGTTTATAGTTTTTTGTTTTTCCATTATAAATGAATAATATATATATATATATATCTGTTTGTGTGTGTGTTAATATCAAATAATATTTTTATAAAGGATAGTACATTCACAGTGAAAATGAAAACACCATTATTAAAATAAACATATGGGATAAATATAATATAATATATTTATTCTATCTCTATATTAATAATGATTAATCAATTTGTAAAATATTTTAAATTGGTATAAGATATAATTAATTAATACATACCCTTTAATAATTTGGATCACCTGACAGACATATTTTCAATGAATTATGGATAAATAAATTATTTAAGAAGATATTGCCTAGTTGGCACGGTTTCATACTAATGTTTAACCTTGGATAATTTAATGTTTTTTCTAATAATTATCTAGTAGAAAATTCCCAATATATATCCCATTATCCTTTTTAAAAATTATCACCTATTTATAATAACTAAACTCTACACAAAAACATATTTTCATATACAGGGGTTCAAATAATAGAGTTTATGGATCTAAAAATATGCTGTAATTATGTTATTTATATATATAGTATAATGGTATGAAAATCATATCGATCCTGTTTTTTAATAAAATGGATTAAGATTCATAAAAATAATGGAAATTTAAATTTTAAGGAATTAAAAAGAATTAGAAAAGGTAAATAGAGAGAAGAGATTGTAACCACTTTTATTGAAAGATAAAAATCTAAACTATTATAATGATATAATTTGAACATTACATGATTAATTAAAGAACTATTATGTTGGAAATAGAAAGGGGATCCATAATAAATTTTCTTGCAGAATTTTGGAAGGAGAGGATGGTGGGTAGTAATAACCAATGATGGGGAATTAAATAATTGTTTTTAGACTAAGTATTTAGAAATCATGGTTGAGTAAAATTTAATTTCATCAAATATTTCATATTTTTTTGTCATTATATTTTAAAATTATATAATCTTTTATATCTATTTGTTAAATAACAAAACTACCTCTATCAATATAAATTATTTCCAAGGAAAAGTCATTTACTCACAATGAATTATTTTTAAACCAATTTAATATTATATAAATTTCATTATAGCTATGGGATATTTTTTAATAAGTATAAAAATATATTATTTTAATAAATATAAATGATTTAGGCTATGAAAGAATGTTCTTTTTAAAATACATCAATATAACATCATAATATATGTCATACACATTATATGATACGATTATAGAATATTCTCACTTTCATAAATTTGATTTCTTTGATAGATTATGATACATGAAACATAAAATTAAATGGAATAATGATGTAATAATATAAAAAATGGAATACACAAATAGATAGATAAATAAATTTACAATGTAAATGGTTTCAATTTCATTAAAGAAAATATATTTGATTTTAAAGTGACTCTGTTAAATTATTTTGTTAAATAATGTATTTTAATTAAATGTAATCTATTGAGAAAATGATATCACTACAAAGTGTTGATTAAATTATATTAATTAATTGAAATTAATATTAATAACATCTTGTGGATAAATAAACTAATATAAACAAAATTACTTTAGTTATTCATGAGTAAAATAATAATTTAGAAACATTATATTTATTGTACATAATACATGTTTTATGTGAAAAAAGAATTTACAAATATTATAATTCTTAATTTATAAAAGGAAACATGATTTTATTAATTTAAAAAATATACTATAATATATTTTTAATGAATTATTATATTTATAAATATATATAACAATTAGCGAAATAATTTTGAACATATAAATAATGTTTGATAATTATTAATTCTACAAAATGTTTCTATTTAAAATAATAATAATTTTACTTAATCACTTTAATCAAGTATTCTAAATGATTCTTTCAGTTTTTGGTTGGTTTTAAATTAAAATAATTCAACTATTTGTAAAAAATAATCAAATTAAATACATTATAGTCAATGTTATACATTATTTTAGTGAAAAGTCAATTCTATTTTAAAAAATAGCCATTTATCCACAAATTATTAATATTAAATTTTCTATAATTATATTAAAAATAATTTTTCCACATTATAAAATAATATACTATAATAATGGATTATTTATTTTGGATTTGAATATTAAAATTATTTAATAACACAAATGCAATTTTGTATTCCTATTAAATAGGTTCCACGGTAAAAAAATCACTGTTGTCAAGGATAAAAGTTTCGAGGGTTAATCTATGATAGAAGGATTGATATGTCTCTAAAACATGACTATATCTTATTGGTCGAGAGTATTTTGATCCAATTTTATTGTATTATCAAAATACACATAATTGGAGATAATTTACTTTATAACATCATTTATTATATTTTAATTTTGTGAATATTTACAAGGGTTCCACACCCTCACTTATAAATGGTAAAGCCCTCCTATCACCTCCCCACAATACATGAGAACCTAATATCAATAAATATCTATTAAAAATAAATTCAAAATTCTACTATCCATTTCAAAAATTTCATCTAATTATCAATTTACCATTCTATGAATCGTTACATAATTTTTCAATGGAGATTATCCTTGGAAGAGGTAAATGTTCTTATAGACCTTTTAAAATTTATTTATCCTTAAAACATCTTTACATCTTATATAATTGCTATATAAATTTTATGTCTATATATTTAATATTATGTAACGTTTATAGGATAATTTTATAACTATTTTATATCTTTTCCCCTAATAATGAAAAATGTAAATCTCTGTCATGTGTTTGTGAATATTAATTTCTTTAATGAAGAGATATTTAAAAATCATCATTAAAATAAATAGTAAATTGTTATATAAATTAATTTAATAAAAATATATTTTATATGTCATATATTTATTATTTCTAATGATTATTTAAAATATTTTTCTCTTTCTTTCTATCAATTTAAAATTGGAGACACCAACATCATATATGTGTCAACATTCATATACTTGAAGTGATTCAATTCCTTTTTCATCACTTCCGTAAATAGACCATTCTATAAGTGATTATAATGAATGAATATGATATTTAAAACGTTATTACTATTTTATTTAATTTTTATCCTTATAAAATAACATATTCTTTCTCACTCACTAGTTATAACATGTACTCTTTTTTATTTTTTTATCACTTACATGAACATTGTTATAATGTATATTTCATGAGTGAATAAATAATTCCATGGAAGATTAATATAATGGAACAAAAATTAAAATATATATTTTTAATAATTAATTATTTTTATTATTCAAAATTACATTTATCTATAAAATATGTTATATTAAATAGCATAATCATTGAAACTGTTAATTTTGAGTCATCCCATGAAAACCATGAACAAAATTTTCATGAAGCAAATATAAAAATATAGCTTTATTTAAAAAAAGAATAAAATAATCCCAAAAATTATAAATATGACAAAAACATGAAAAATAGTTTTATGACTTGAACTGTAAAATCATAATAAGCATTGAAAATTAAATTGAAAATTGAAAAACATTAATTTTATTATAGAATTAGTATTATGTGAGTAATAAGTGATTATAATGGAATGATAAATAGTTTGTTTAGTTTAAACATATTTATGGTATATATGTATAAAATGTATAAAGTCATTAAATAGTAAATTATAACATGATTTCCCAAATGGAATTCCAAGGTAATGGGTTTTCTACCTCAATTTATTTTTATTAGTTTATATATTCTCTCCATTAACTATGAAATTATAGAATTTTTTGTTTCCTGAGACGTTAATTATGATAATTTATCTCATCTTATTTTTATGAGGATTTAAATTTTTAAAAAATTAAATTTTCATTATAGGATTCATATATCAAATTTTACGAATCTAGTTTAGTGTTTCTCTTCTAACAGTTCATTTTTTGATACATATTCTATATTCAACATATGTTGAATATTTATAATTGAAAATAATACCCATATATATATTTTTTTATAATTTTCATGAATATTATGTGTATTTACAATTACATCAAACGTTATATCATTGATTAATTATATATTTAATTATCATAAAATCTCAATGGTTTTATGTTACAATATTATTTTTTGTCATGGTTAATTATGTTTTAATTTTCATTTATAAAAATTATATTTCATTTACATAATAAAAGTGTATATTTTTAATAAATTATTAATATATATGGGGTTTTATTTATTATTTTAATTTTAAATCCTTTTGGCACTCATAATGAATAATGAATTAATTCTAATAAAATATGATCTTATTTCTCTTTTTTCATTGATAATAATTTTGTATCCCATAAAAATAATGGGAAGTTGATTTCTATAAATTCTAATAATATTTAATGATATTTATATAGACATTTTTTACTATATTGAACATTATTTCTATCATTTTAAAGGAATCTTTTATTTAGTTTCTATAGTAGTCATTTTTTATTTCCATTACAAAAGATAATTTTTTATGAATGTATGGAACGAAAATAATTTCCCAATATTTTAGAAATTCATTATCTTGGATCTTCCTTTAAATTTTTTTAAAAAAATACATCGAAAAACCTTTTTCCATTATTGTAGGGGTTTTTAATTTTTTAATAGATACAAAAAGAATGAGATATGTCATGTTGTTTTTAAACCCTAATTCTAAATATTTTATAAAACAATGTCTTATCTATGTTATCAAAATTTCTAAAAAATTAGGATTAATTCAGGATATGATTATATAATCCTATAAAAAATATTTATTTTTATGGATTATGATGATTATTTTTTAATTTTATTTCATCAAACATGTTTCATTCTCATAAGTTTGTTATGAATGAATGATAAATTATCTGTCATTCTTAATCTATATATTTAAATGTTTTTTATTATGAGTTGGATGAGTATATTATGAACATCAAATGAATTGAATAATTTTTTTTTACTTCATGAGGTTAATATTGTACATGTTTGTTTTCCCCAGCTTAAGGGTATAAGAGATATTTTCTAATTCCTAATTGGGTACATGAGAGATTCTCTCTAACCTAAAATGGTACCCATATGGTTTTCCAAAAATCAAAATTGGTACATATGATGTAATAAAAAACCAAAATGTTACAAATATAGTTTTTCTTAGATAGAAGAAGTTACATAAGTGGTTATCCCCATTCCACTATGTGATTAATTTTATGGTGAGATTATTTGAAAAGTTATTTATATTCTGGTGTTTATATCTCACATTTAGGCCACAAAACATTGTTTTATGATAATTATATAATATTGCAAATCATGGTTGATTATTAATGATTTGAAACTCTTATTTGGTATATAAAATATTATGAAAAATCCCAATTCCATGACTTATGATTTGGGGTTTCTGACTTGTTTCTATGTAATAAAAGTTATGATCATGCTATCTTCTCAATTTGATAATCATTTACTGGTTTAATATCTTCGAATGATAATGCATATGATTACCATTGATGAGTGTTTGTGTTCATCCCACATGTATTTATATTTTCTTATATTATTAATATATATTATGTATGTTTTGATTATAAGGGTTTTATGTTTGAATTATTTTGTCTGATATGTTAAACAGTTATTATGAAAAAAAGAAATATATTGGTATTATTTGAAAAATTCCAAATTTATTAGATATACTTGGGATTATTTACAAAAAACGGTTACTTAATAATTCGATAAAACATTAAATATGAAAATTACATGGTAAAAAATTCCAATTTTAATATTATTTTTATATATGTTAATAATTGGTCCATTGTAGTAGTATCAATTAAATTATGTAACAATTGTATTTTTTTGCACTGGATATGGAATTATATGACTTAGGATATCACAGTTGGTATGAGAACACGATTTCCAAAACATTATTCAATATAGAGTAATCAGACGAGTAAATTTTAATAGATTTAGATATCATCATGGGTAAATAAGTATAATGTGTATAATAAGATTAATTGAGTAAATACTATTTAGAGGTTTCATGTGAGGATATTTTACATTATTTAATTGAGTTTTTTTATATTTGTAAATAGATTATTGTGGTATATATAACACTTATGTTTAACAAGTTATTTTGTATTGTGGTTATTAGAAAAGAATGTTACTATATATTTAAATGAATTAGACTAAATATATTGATACCTTTTTCTATTAATACATTCATTAATATCAATGAAATTTTTTTTATATGTAATAATGGGTTAATAAATTTTGGGAATATATACTCAGCTGTATAGATAACTTTGACGAATGAAAAGGGAGTTGGTGGGAAAAATTAAGTTTTTTAGGAAATTATTAATATAGTTTATGGTTATATATATTCAATGTATACATTGATTGGTATGTGATTAATTTTGGATTCATATAATGATTAGTTAAATTTTATGAGTATCAATTTCTATGATTTTATTTTTTCAGATATATAAATAAAGAAATACATAATTTTTGTTTGTTTTTTAGGGATTCAAGGATAAATCATTATGAAACTTCAATTTTAAATGAGAGTGAGATTTATAATATCATTATTAAACAGAATGTATTATGGTTTTAAATGAAGGTGTTATAGGATAAGAAATGTTACTACTCATTATTCTTATGATATGATTTTTTGGAATGATTGCTTCAAGATTTTGACATTAATGATTTTTATTTTATTTTATGGTTATAAATAAGTGTAATATGGTTAATATTGAATGGTATGTATAATAGAATGATCATCTTAAGAAGAACCCAAACAGAATCATAGTTTCAATAAAAAATATTATGGTTATTTTGAACAAACTATCTCGTGTTATGATTAATAACGTGTACATTATTAATCATCCAAAAAAATTAGATAAATGGGGTATCATGGAATTATAGATGATACAACCCATGTGTGAATTAATATTCTCATACTACATGTTGAATTTTTTGAAAAACATAGAGTAAACTATTCACATTGAACAACTAAATTATTTAAGTGTTGAATAGTGAATCAATCAAACAATTGATGAGAATATATGAGGAGTCCAACTAATGAAATTAAAGGAGTAAAATCATAGACTATGGTTCCTCCCACACTCTTAGTGTTTATTATAATAATTATAAATATTATATCACCATGTGTACCAATTCAAGGGGTTATAATGATAATTATTATTAGTAACCCCTTAATACCATGAAAAAAGGGGGTGATTATGAATTCATGACTACTAAAAGGAATCATCAAATTGATGTTACACAATGTTCACTATTAACCCACTAATGAATGATTACTTTTATCTTATTCATGATCTACCAACTCCATTGTTTATAAAATTCATTCTATCTAAATCATATTACCAAAAAAATTATTTTATAAATAATTATATATCAACGTTCATATCTAAAAGATGATTGTGTCTCATTAAAATAACCCCATTATAATAGAATTTGTGAAAATATACTTCCAATAAATCTTATTATTCTATATATACTAAAATTTGAAGTGATTTTTAGTACGGATTAGATCTATCTAAAAAGATTCAATATCAATTTATGATGTATAAGAGTTGTATTTATATTATTCCTTATTTATTACAAGATTACAATTATATCTAAATTTAAATTACTTCCTTTATAATAGTCTTAATACCTCATTATAAGTGTTATTTTACTGAAATCACCAATGGGAAACATAATATCACTGATGTGTTTATTATAAGAATTAGATATGTGTTTTATAGAATTAAAAAACATAGCTATATTGATATTACATCTAGATTATTTAATATAATATTTGTATTTTTTATAGTTATTAGTTTATGCTAATTAAAATTGGGAGGGGATGATTTATTTATAGTGTTAAAATATATCACCCTATGATCATAAATTTTATTATCTATATAAATATCATGTGTTTGATTGATTTTGAGGCCCAAAAAATGTGTTAATATAACATTTCAACTATGAAAAACAAAATAAATTTTAGGATATTAAAATTTAATGGAATTTAAATGGGGTATATTTAAAATATAAAATTTCAATAGATTTTAAAGAGACTAGCAGGAAATTTTTCTTTCAATTGGTTTTATTAATTTTAGTACTATTTACAAAATTATATAAGTAAACTATTTTAATGAAATTATGATACAATAATGTTAAAATAAATTAATAACATCTATATAATTATTTATGAACTATATAAAATGTTAATTTAACTATTCATGACAAAATAAAAATAGCCTGATTAAAAATTTATTTTATGGTATATTTTATATGTTTTATATGATATATTTTTCCAATTGTTTTTAAAATTTTACATTTACAAAATAAAAATATTTTATAATCATAATTTAAAAATTAGATTCAGTTAACTTTTTTTAATTTTTCTAAAATAGTTGATTATTTTAGAATACTGAAATATAGTAATTTTAAAAAATATATAACAGTATGAAATTATCATGAAATGTGAATTACAATTAACTTTGGAAATATTTTTAATGCTAAATATATTTATTATAATTAATATAATTTATTTAATGAAAACACATTGAATTTAGAAATCTCTATTTTACAATTATGAAATGTAAGTATTGTTTTAATATAAAATAATAAAAAATTTCCTTGTCTTTTAATAAAGTATTAACATTGTTTTAATCAATATTGATTTTAATAAAGTTAAATAAGTATTAATTTTTAAACATAATCCAATTAAATTGATTTGGATTAACATTATACATTATTTTTGTTTAAAATCATACTTTAGTTTAAAAATTCATTTGTTATTAAATAGGGTTTGTATTTCATTTTTTGAACTTATATAGAATGTAATTTCCATAAAATATATAAATTTAATCTTGAAATCAAATATTTAATATTTGGGATTCAAATATTCAAAAAATTTAATAAGTAACAATTAATTTTAAATTATAATCATTAGTTTCCATGGTTAAAAAAATCTCATTGTAAGGGTTAAATGGGTTAACAAGGAGAATGTGGTTAAACTAAGACATAGATATTCATATATATATATATATTTAAATTTTTTTCGTGATGGTATCTTGAAAATATTTTTATCATATATTCATAATTTACTCCATTGGATCCACTTTTCATTAAAAATACATTTATTTTATTTTAATTGTCCTAATATATAATGGGTATCACTAACCTTATATATAAATAACAATATAATCCAATAAATTTTCAAAACCAAAAATTTCACATTAATTAAACCTATATTATACCATATAACTTCCAAAATCACACCAATGTTTTAATAGGTAATGCTATTTCCAAAATTAAGATCCATGTAACTTTAATTAGTTTTTTCAAAAGAGACTATCATGGGAATATGTATATGTCTTTACTGACCATTTTCATGTCTATTTCCTCTTAAAAATTCTACAAATAATCAATAAATAACATAAAATAATTTCATAAGTATATGTTAAATTAATCAATGTTTTTATGTTAATGGTACAACCATTTTCTATCTTCTTTCCATTTAATGGCAAATATAATCTTCAATTATGCGTGTGTGCAGACTACTGCCTCTTTTAAGTGATATTTTTCTCTTTTCAATGTCATCTCTCATATATCTTTAAATATATTTATTATATGAATACAAATTTTATATAAAATATATTTATTATATTAAAATATAAATTATTATTTATATTTCATTAGTTTTATCCACTAAAAATTATCCAGACCACTCATGTGTATTGAAGACTATCACAAACAACAAATTATGTATTTCATTTTTCATCACCTATTTAATTTGATATGTCTAAATGTGATTATAATTAATATATTTTTTATTTATAAAATTACATAAAATATTTAAATTTTATATTATAATTATAAAATAACATGTTCATTATCATTCAATGGTTATAACATGTTCCCATTTTGGTTAGTTATACATTCTACCTGAACACTATTATAATTTCTTCATCATGAATGATTAACTAATTAATGTATTTTTAGTAGTATAAAATATTGTTAAATTTAATATTTTTTCCAAAACATTGAGTAATTCTATTGAAAATTATATTTACCTATAATTTATTTTATTTTTTTGAAATTCAATAATCTCTAAAATAGTTAATTGTTTAGTGGTAAACATAAACCCTAAAAATATATTCCCTAATATGATTACGAAAATAAATAATATTGAAAATTAATTTCCTTAATATTTATGAATATTTTATAAATGATTAGTCCACGAAAATATTTCAGGGATTGGAATCTTTGAATAAGAACATGCCTGTAATGATGAATAGGTTACACCGAAATATTGATTTTTACCATGAATTATAATTACATGGGAAATAATAAATTATAATGAAATTTTATATAATAATATATGTACTCACATGGTTTTTTGATATATGTATTACAATTCTAAATTTTATATACTAGGTGTTAGAATGTGTTGAACCATGTGGGAGTCCGAGGTATGAAATTTTTAACTCAAATTTCCTTTATTAGGTTATTTTACATTTATATTGACAATGTTAGAGCATAAAATATGTTATTAATAAAATAATTATATATATTGGATTTCTACTTGTTTTTATACAGATATATATTTTTTTACACATAATAATTTCAATGGTGGGCCCCATTTTTGAATGTTTTGAATCCGTGTAATTGTTTTTCATTTCAATAGTCTTTGTTTGGAATAAATTCTATATTCCCATTTTTTAATTTGATGTTTATATATTTCCCACTATTTAATTTTATGGTTCTTCACATGATAATTATAGGGATTTAAAAATTCATCCAAGGTTATCTGTTTCAGGTGTATTTGAATCAAAGTTTACAAAATATATAACTATTTTCTTAATAATCACAATTTTTATCTGTATTTTGTTTGTTTCAATTTTTATTTTTTGATATTATATGTTCATTACTATTAAAAAACGTCTATTTTTTAAATTTTATTTATATTTGGTGTTCTCATGAATTATTCCCATTTTTAACTCTTGTTGTACTAAAAAATGTTGAAGACGTTATTTTAAGACAACCCAACCATATTTCTCCTTGTAATTTATGGGTCACTTTTCAGTATATCCATGTTATTCCAAATTGTGGAAGTTATTATATAAATTTAATATATATATGATGGAATGTGTAATCAATCCTCGAATTTATTTACAATGGTTTATAATAAATCCACTTTTTAATTCCCAAATGGAACATTTTGGCATCCATTATAAAAGTGTGAAATAATCTTTTTTAAACATTTACAACATGAATATATTTCCATTAATCATTTAATTTCTTATTCTTGATGCTCCATTTAAATATTAAATGGTTTAAATTGAAATCATATTCCCTTTATTTTTTTATTTTTTTTAGTTTTTATGAAAAAATTACAATATTTCTTCTTATATTTTTAATGAATCATTCTAATTCATTTTTAAAATTATTCAACATCTATAATAGTATCCTTGACCTATATTTATACATCACAAAATATATAATCATTGAAAAAAATCTACTTTCTTCTTATGGATATATTATTACTCTAATGGTTATGTGATGTTTTATAAAACCTTTTTTTAGTTATTAGATAATTAAAAAATGATTAATGATATTATATTGTTATGGAATATGTAAAAAAAATTATTATTACATGATGAGTAGTTATGTTAAATTTCAAAAATTAATATGTTAATGTTTGATATCTTATGTTCTGGTGTAACATCCCAGTTCCGGGTGCCGCCCAAAAGAACCATGTACCTGATTGTTCACAATACCTCAACTACATTTCCTCAAATTCCATAGGCTTACAACTAGTTTCAAGGGCATTGGGATGATTATGGAGAGACAATGACCTAATTGGAAAAGTATGCACAAAGGAATGACAAATAATAAATAGCAACATAAGAAATAATTCATACAACAAGTAAACATCAAGATAATGATAGTAAATAAATAATTGGAGAACATATATAAATGATGCATCCCACTTATGACTCAGAAAATAATACAAACAAGTTACAATTCTTGAAATAAAGATCTAAACCAAAGTACCAATGATGAAAAATAAACTCATAGTGCATCAGAAGCCTCATCTTGGTCCGATGCTCTTCAACATCACAACAATCAAGTACTTGATGATAAGGGGGACTTTCCATTATCTGTACTTACAGCCATATAATCTATTTGGGTCCAAAATTGTGATCCAAACTGGGTGTGAGATTAGTCCAAATAAATAACCACCACGAGATTTGTGCCTAACTATCAGTGAGTATATATAGTAGGTAATAATAGAAATGAAGCAATGAAACTTGGAGTACCCAAAAGTAACCAAATACTATATTTTCCACTTACATTCATTAGCATTTGATGTTCATAATTTAATCGTGTATCAGAAACAGGTATCTCAAAAATACAACCTTACAAGATGGAATCCAAGCTTGTGATTTGGCTTCGCAAACACAACAAAAACATTTTATATTTTCATTAATCATCAGGGTAGCTCACACAATCTAACCCCTCTAGCTGAATAATGAAAATAAAATGAAAAGAATCTCTGAGGAAGATCTCAATGTCAATCTCCCTGTGGTCTATCCTGAAAAACTACAAACTCTCTGGGGAAACACTCAATGAAAATTTCCCATGTGGCATTATAAATTAAACTATAGAAACACTTTGGGGGAACTCACCACTAATCCCCCTTATGGACTTGTAGATTGAAATATAACAGACACTTTGAGGAAGCACTCAATGTAAATTTCACATGTGGAATCACTACACCAGGTTCCCACAGCCCCATGTTATAGAATAATGTGTAAATGTTATCATGTAGTACAATGTAATCTATACTACAAAATGGCTAAAAAATTCCAATTCATATCACAAGGATTTAGTAAGCATCTAAAGTCTAACAGTTCCATCCTATTAACAATTGCATGGAAATGGGGTACGCCTCCTAGGAAACTAGGACTAAACGGACATAATCCTTCAATAAAATAATAACACTAATGGGGTTTCATAAAACAATAAATTCCACACAATTCCACAACAAATCAACCCTTTGAACAAAAATAAATCTAAAAAAGATTAAATTGGGTTCAATTTCCTTAACCCAAAATACCTGAAACATGGGTAATCTGGACTTTGGAATATAATACACAAAGACAACCAATGTTAGGAAAAATACCACCTATATTGATGTCGTATGATGAAAACTCAAGAAATTCAACTCTTTAATTGGCATATAACAACGTTGATAAACAAATAATGTAAACAACATTTAAACAAGAGTAACCCTATAATGAAGATGAATCAAGAAGAGAGGCTCCAGATTAATGAATGACTCACTGGTGGTATTCCAACACACATATTGGCACCTAGATCGGAGCTCAGATGAAGGAATGAAGAGAACCCGATGAAAATTTGTTGTACATCACTCTCTTGTTAGATACATGAGTAGAAGAAGATGTTTCTGGGTATTTGACGCATCCATAGTACAATTTATAAACTAAGAGAAAATTTACATGGTGTATTCATTTAAGGTATATGTCGTGTACATCCCTTAATCAACATCACATTAGGATGTATCCTAGTCATACCACACAGCCATGTCTCTACCATTACATGAACATCATACAGCTACTGGCGTAAACCAGATAAAGGGCGTGTACTCCCAAGTAGATGGGGTGTACATGTAAAATTTTGAAAAATACCTTTTTTCTCAAAACACTAGAAACAAATTTCAATACCTGAAATGATGATCTGTATTCATACAAACTTCCCCACTTAATGAATATAATCCCCAAATTTCTCTAATAAGGTGGCGAAGAAGAAACCTCGAACAGCTCCAGCCACTATGATCACACACCAGTCTCCCTCTCCCATGTTTTTTCCTGCATTCGGTTGTGCTACCACAATAACTGTTTCATAGGAAAAGACCAACAATAGAGAATCTTGATATTTTGACAAATAATCTAGAGAGGTTTCATCTTGGATGATTCGTCCACCTCCAACTCAACCTCCTATGGTTAAAAAACATGAGACGAGTCTAAGAAGTAACGTCGTGGATGATAAAAGTAATAGACTTCATTCAGTAGTAGGTACCTCTGAGTTTCCATCAATCGATATGCAACCAGCCCAACTCCCTCCAAAACCTCACACGGCTCGATGTTTCTCAATGAAATATTTCATTGTCTCATAATCCTACTATTTCCCATCCTCAGTGTGACACGTAAGATAATTAGATCTCCAACCACAAACTCAAATGATTTTCTCTGTCGATCAGCATAATATTTCAACCGAGATTATGTAATAGCCATCCTCTATCAAATTGACATGGAATGGTCAGTTGTCTCTCGGACCAGATGAGGTCCCAACATAGTTGCCTCTCCTACCTATAGCCAACATGGGGATGATCGGCATGTCCTACCTTAAAAAGCCTCATAAGGTTCAATTTTTATAGTTTCTATAAATTAATTATTATAGAAAAACTCCATTATAGTTATGTTCTAGTACCTAGAACCTCCAAAATCTTGGATGCATGTTCAAAGCATGCCCTCTAGAACCTGAATCATCCACTCTAATAGGACATATGTCTGGGGATGTTAATTTGTACTCAGAGGTACTGGTGTACCCAAATCATTCTGTAATCCCTGCCAGACACATGTATTTAAATGGTAATCTCTTTCTGAAATGATCAAGCATGGAACCCCATGCAACCATATACTCTCTCGGATGTACAACCCTCCATGCTCATCAACACTAAAGGTCTCCTTAATCAGTGAGAATCATGAAACCATTGTGAGTCTTCCATTACAACCCAAATTTTATCATTCCCTCAAGGTGATCTTGGTACCCCTGTCATGAAATCCATCGCGAAAACATTCCACATCCACCTGGGAATGTGTAACTATTGTAAAATCCCCACTGGTAATTGATGTTGTTCCTTCACCTATTGATAGGTGGAAAATCTCATAAAAACAAAAAACCACCCTATTCATACCAAACCTCCAATAATGACAATGTAAATCTCAATACCTCTTGGTGACACCATGATGAACTACCCAAACTATGGAATTAAAATCATTAAATATCTCCTCATGTATATCTTCTAACACCCATAAATGAACATGAAAACACAAGGACTCATTCTCACCTACGGTCCACCCAAGAGAAGATTCCTCTATTGACACACACACACTCATAGGACTATGACTTCGGAATATGATAGCAACCTTATTCCCACTCAATCTAGGAGAGTAGTGGAGAATGTTAATGAAGAAATAAATTTGTGCCCATGTTTTTCATGAACCTCAAAATGCATCTCGTGGAAGAGAGCCATATGCTACCACTAACTGTTAACATCATGAACAATATGTTTCTCAGTCCTCTTAATCAACAGATATGTCACTATGTTTCCTTTCTCAGGAATGTATGAAATCCCAAAGTCCAAGTACAAATGTTACTCAACCCAGCATCACGGTCTAAAATTGGTATTTTTCTAAGTTAAGATATACATGAGGATTTTTTGGTTAGTGAACTCAACGAAATTCTCTCCCAAAAGGTAATTTCTCCATCATTTTAAAACATATACAACTTCATGCAACTCAAGATCATTTGTCAGGTAATTCCTCCAATGTGGCTTCAACTACAGAGACAAGTATTCTAAGACTCCTTAAATATGCATAAGCACTGCTCCCAGCCTGATACCTGATGCATCGCAGTAAATAGTATAATCCTTTCCATGCTCTCGAAGAACTAGTATCAGTCCTAAAGTCAACCTCACTTTCATCTCCTTAATGTTTGACTCACAAGAATCTTTCTAAAAGTACATCACACCATTCTTAGTCAGGCTCATCAATGGTACTACAAAGCTGGAAAAGTACTATATAAAATTCCCATAGTAATCATACAGTCATATAAAACTCTTTACCTCAAAGATGTTCTTCAGATACTCCATGGACACTACTACTCTCACATTCTCTAGGTCAATAGCAACACATGTACTTGAGATGACATGACAAATGAAGTAAATCGGGTCCACCCAAAAGTGGAATTTTGAGACCTTAGAATACAACAGATGCTCCCTCAGTGTACTCAAAACGATCTCAAGATGTGTGGCATGGTCATGTCGAGTGTGAGAGTACACCAATATATCTTCCACATAGAATACCAAAAATGTATCCACGTAAGGATAGAACCCTCATTTCCTCAGTTCCATGAAACTCCCTGTGTGTTCGGGATATCAAACAACATAACCACATACTCGTATAGACCATACCTACTCTAAAAGGTTTTAAGATATAAATATGATGATCTTAAGTTAAACTGATGATAACTGGACCTCAAGTAAATCTTTGAGAACACCTTGGATCATTGAAACAAATCAATGAGACCATCAATCCTCTGTCGGGGGTATCTATACCTGACTGTGAAATAGTTCAGGTTCCAATAATCCACATGTTGTTTGAGGGTACATATGTCTTCTTCACAAATAGGACAGGTGAACCCCAAGAAGAAGTACTAAGTCGAATGAAACCCTTTTCCTCTTACTCCAATAACTACTTCTTCTGATCTAGTAACTTTGGTTTATCTATCCTATAAGGATGAATGGGCATTGATGCCTCTCCTATAAGATGCTTAGTAGAAAATTCTACACCACGCTCCAAAAGAATATCAAAAAATTCATCTGGAAATAAATACTTGAAACAATCATACACTGGTGGAATGTCCACAAGTGATTCCGCTGGTCATCAAGATATTGACTTGAAACCTAGGTTGTGACACCCCACAATCCATGATGGTCGGGTCCAGATCTATAATCCTGGACATCCCATTATCCGTTATGTAGAATGATTTTGACCTTTGTTGATGTAATACGATCCCTAAGGTGATATAAATAAAATACATCTTAGAAGGGAACTTACCAGTCCATTATTAGAATGAGTTCATAGCCCATCATCTCTATGACATGAAGTACACAAAAGAAGTGACACACACCATCCTCAAGAGGGAAATCCATGAACTGAAGTACATTTGATGTTCAAATCCCCAAAAGAGTGTCCAACATCAGGATATCAAAAAAAGTTAAGATAAAGATACCTAAGATCTCTACAACGGGAATAGAAATAAAATAATGGGAGGCCCCTATATCGAAAGGATATGAATATAAAGATGAGGAAACCAAAATCATACCTCTGACCATAGAGGGTACGGGATCATGGTCGTGCTTGTTATTCTCTATGGAAAAAAGAAGACCTATGATGCAGCCATATGAAGCTATCTAAGATCCCTAAGTTGATGAACCATGTGACTATTGAAAACCTTGTGTCTGAATACAATGTCCACGACCACCACTTTAGCCTAAATGGCCTTATAAACTCTAGCCCCTAGTATGATGTGGGATTGGTGGTCCCTCTCTAGTATGAGGAGTCAAAATAAATCCTCCCTTCCTAGCTACTGGAAGTATGGCATTGCAGAAATGTAGAAGAAGTCCCATATTTCTACATGATCGAAAATGAAAATGGTCTCTTGGGCACCGAGGTTTCTTATGTCCGGCCTTCCCGCACTAGTAGCACACCACCTGGCTTCCTACAGGAAAATCATGCCTACTCAGATCTATATGCGTAGACTCCTCGTGGTGCTTCCTACTATTGGTCGGAAGTGTACTAGCTCTGGATAATGAACTGCCATGTCCTACAGCTCCAGAATCCCTTAAGTTATGCTTAGAAATTGGTTCTTGGTTGACTATATAATATATTGAAGTCAAAATGAAGATGTTGACCTAGGATGAAATGTCATAACTAAGACCATACTCAAACATCCTTTCTAGGAATGACACATCACCCCTAGAATGGGTGTGAAGAATTATAGATCTATGAATTGAAAGTAATACCCCTTGATTGAGAGAGTACCCTACTCAAAACTCATGATCTCTCAGTCTCAGTTGTCTCCCAAGGTCGCCAAGTAGAAGTACTCATAGAAGTTCCACTAGAACTAATCCCATGACATAACTAGGTGTCTTTCTACTTGTGATATCATATCCTACAATCTCTTGGAGGAATCACGTAGCATGTATATAGATATCGTAGACCTCCACTCTAGGGGTTTCATGATATGATCGAAGATATACAACATGGCTTCAAACCAGGACTCTGATGCCTGAGGTCCTTCATCTATTGAGAACGTGGGAGGATGCTACGACTGAAAAACCTGTGGTAACGCTTCTAAAGATGGGGTAAGATGCGGTGCTCCCTTTTAATTATTCATCATCCTCAAGAACCCTTCATGGAACTGTGATTCCGTACCTGTATGATATATAACTGCAAGAGCTAAGATGGGCATAAAAGGAGGATCAGATGATAGTCCCTAATCTACCATTTCTGGTGTCTAATCATTTCCCTGTATCTGGCATACACCCGGAGGATGCCTCAATGGAATGACTAATCATGTTCAAGCGCACAACTCAGTTCAAGATTATCAATGTTGGAAAATTATATGTTCCTAAAAAGATTAGGAAAAAAAAATAATGTTTTACAAAACTGGGGTACACGGTGTGTATAACCCATACACGGCATGTTCCCGTAGACTTTCAACATTTTGTGTACCTCTTCCAAACCTGGTTTTATAACCACCATACACATTGAGTGTTCTTAAACAGAAACAGAGTTTACGTCAATAATTTTCCCTCTTTAAAATCCTCTACATTGATAAGCACACAGTTCCTTCCTGGGTAATACTACACGACCTATTCACCATAGACACATCGTGTACCCCCTTAAATTATAACCACCCATTTCATTAGTCCCATGGTCGGTGACATAGTCGAATCTACATGGTGTGAAAGAGCAGAACACGATGCCTACAACCTAATTATTACCCTCATTTTACATTGGTCACATGGCTGGATACATGTATCTTACAACATGGTGTGTAATCCAAGTACATGACATGTGTCACCCAACATTTCCCATCCTTATATCTCTGCTCACACAATGAGTCACACTAATAAATACTATATTTCCTGTACATATTGTACACTATGTGAAATTAAGAAAAACATTTTCTACACAAATAGAAGGATACGTGGTGTGTATTTGTCATCACACGTCGTGTATTATAGGTTTTTCCAGACTTTAGGCCTCAGATACTACTCTATAACACCATAAAAACACTAAAACAAGAATTAAATTTACAAATTCTTATCTGTGGAGGCCCATATTCCATGTGAATCAATGATTTATATCATATTCAGGTATATCACATGGTATAGTAATGAAATCAATCAACTAATCCACAAAATTCAGATCCACGAGGGCCCATAACTCCTCAAGGACCAATGTTTGGAATCCATCAAACTAAAACCTTACATATTTCAATATCATATCAAAATAGAAGGTATTTTATCAAGGTATCTATCAAAATATCAAGAATATCCAGTACAACATCTATCACATAATCATTCAATCAATAATAAACCTTAAATGGAATGACAAGAATTCATGACATGTGATCCAAAACAAGATCATATATGATTCATGAGATAGGATACCCTAATCTCATCTAGTTGCAATATAAGCAGCGAGGGCCTTGAGTGTGATTGTGGGGAAACAATGCCTTCATTAGATACATATGCACACTAGAATAAAAAATAATAAACAATAGTGGATGAAATAATCCATACAAAAAGTAAACATGGGAAGACTGAGAGTAAATAAATAAATGAAGCAATTATATTAATGATGCATGTCACATAATTCTAGGAAAACGGGAAAACCAGTCACAATGCTGGGAATAATGTACTAAAACAATGTATGAAAGATGAAAAATAAACATCAATAGAATCTCAAACCTGTAGAGACCCAATCTTGACATACATCGACATTACATTACTTTTGCTGAATACCTAATACATAACAAAAACTGACACCAAAGGACCGTAATAGTTTAGTGTATTTGTAAACTCAAAGTATAATTTTCTAATCTTGGTGAAAGATATTCAACATCTCCCATAAAGATATTCCCTTTTTTCATACCTAAAAAATTTCTTTATATCCTGGGGAAATGAAAACATATAAAGTGTGAGCTCAAATTCTCAGTAATGGTAAGCATGGAAAAAATAAAACAAACCATATACATTTGAACTTCAAAACTTGAACATAAAGTTTACACATCCAAATCATGAGTTGTGAAATAAATCTTGGTAGTACGTAAGGAATAGGTCATAAAAGAACATCAATATTGATAAAATAGCATGGGAATAAAAACTGTAATTGTGGAAAACCATTAATCACTTGATATGATTTCCATAGTGGCCAAGTTATTGCTGTCGAGACTATCTTAATGGACAAAGTCCCTTTCATAATCGAGTTCACTCCTCGTTCCAGTCCTATATCACTGAACAGTATTAAGTTACCATTCCTTCCATGTCTATCTCAAGAGATATAAATCATTACCCAATGCATTGGAGGTGGATATAGGTCCCCCCTATATAATAGGGAAATAATTCTTACATGTGCCAAAAAACAATCATAAATCATTCATCATAACCCAAAGAATAAAATGGGTTTCATTAACATCATCACATCATTACATAATCCATATAAAACAAATGGATATCTTTTCATCATAAGAAAAGTCGAAACATGTAAATAATAGAGACATTATACTTGAAATATAATCATACTAAATAATGTTATCTTAGATGGAAAATAGTTTTGACAAAACACTTGAAATGAATTTTTGTGGAAGATATCATTTATTCTTCAAAATCATTTTCTTTTCACAAAATGCAATGAAATTTTAAAAGAAAAGTATTTTGTTGAAAATAGTCATGAAATATTGTAGAGAAAGCTTCGTGAAAATAAGTTGTTATGAAATCGTAAAAATCCATTCATGACATATATGTTAAAAAATCATTCTTCTATTACTTTGTTCGGAAAAGTCAAAAAGTTCATCGTATGGTAAAAAAAGTAAGATTCCTTCCATAACACAAATTAAAAGTCAAAGAGGCATAAAATTTAAATTAAACATACATGGATGAATATTAAAAACATTATGAAAAACATTTTATGGGAAAGGATGAAAAATATAACCCTAGTAAATACTTACGAATAAACAATCTCGGATAAGAACGAGATTGGAATAATTATCCCTTACCTTAGGTCTAATATGCTACGTACGTATCCTATCATCCGGTATAATGATTTAAATAATTTCATTTACTTATTATAGAATCATATTCATTGTTCTGATATCATATATGGTTCACTTATGACTTTATATTACCCGTTCTTTTGTAAATTCCTTGTTAAAGCAGCGTTTTGGGTAAAATCGTTTTATTTATCGTACGTGTTTGGAGTTGTTGTTCTTGATATAATTATTAATTATATCATGATTTAATTACATACAGAATTTAAATCATGAATTATATATCATATATATTCAGTATATATATATATATAATAGATAGATAAATGAAATGAAATACACCGTTCATGGAGACGGTAGGTCGTACGTACGCATGATCGCTGTTTTCCTTTCCTATTGACTAGAATGGAAGTAAGTAGATGAAATATATATATACATAAATTAATTAGCTTTATCATGTAATATATATCATTTTTATTCATTATATAAAATTTATAATCATTCTTGAATGGTTAACATGGAGAATTAATCTCATCACGTTGTGGAGACGGTAATCCGTACATACGCAAGAGCGATGATATCATTCCCATAATTATTTATTTGAATTGGAGTGGATGATATGATATCTTAGAACCAGTATGATGTTTTAATAACTATATATAGTTATTTTTTACACCATTATACCAATCCATGTAAGGTGGTCGTGGAAAAACAGATTACACCACAGCTTGGAGACGGTATTTCGTACGTACGCACAGGTGGTGATTTCGTTTTCCGTATGATGGATTGAAGGTGAAATGGGGTTGTTTCATATTTATAATAACGTATTAGTATATTTTTGATACTGATTTTATTACTTTATAATGAAACAAATAAATAAAAAGAAGTTGAAGAAGAAGAAAAACTTTGATGAATCGGTAGAAGAGCTTACCTCTTCTTTGACGCACCTCTTTTACGCTTCCTATTAAGGCACTAGATTTGGTCTTTTGAGGAGACCAGAACCTCTATAATGTTTATAGGGAAGTTGATAAGGGAAATGAGCAGGTTTTTTCTGGGCTTCAAGCTCAAAATTTTATAAATATAAGAGGGATAAGGAGCCCTTTTATAAGGGAGGATAAGGGCACCTTATGAAAAACTTAAAATATTATTTTATAATAAAGTCATATTCATTTTATAATAGGTAAAAATTGATTTATTTATAATATAAAGTGGGTATGGGTCTAGATCCTCACATATAATAGGATTTATACAATTTTAGGTTTCTATTTTAACCTTACCATTTAGATTTAACTCTAAGTTAAATAATTTTACTTTTACTGTTTTTTGTTTTTTTATTACCATATATGGTTCGTTAACATAATATAACAAGCCAAAAGAACCCAAAGTGGTTAATTTTTAATATATATAACCTTAGCTATGTCATTTGGCAGAAAATTATATTTTTATTAAAATAATAACTAATAATAATATAATATTTGATTTAAAAACTATTTTATGTCAATTTTGACACTATTTGGTAATTGATTTTTGTGAAAATCATAACAGCATGATTAGTTCCAAAAAGGTTAATTGAATCAACACTAACATGTCATATTAAACTAATTAAATTAGTTAAATTTTTAAAAAGTCTCAAATTACATTTATTTTTGTATTTATAACATCATTTATATTAATATTTCATTAATAAGGTAATTACATCATCATCATTGTGTCATAAATAAATTATATAATTTAATGTCTTAAAATTATAAATAAAATACCATTATGTAGGAAATAATTTCATATTTCTAATTAATATTTATAGTCTAATTTATCTTATGTATAACCCTATATTAAAAACGTATTAGTTATTAAACTTTGATTTTAACTCTTTTAACTCTACTTTCAATAAAATAATAATAAGTGTCCTAATCTACTCCAAGTAGACCTAAAGGGGAATATTTTATTCCTAAAGTAGTTTTTGTTCGAATTAAACTTATCCAATAGAATTAGGGCATGTGTTCGGGTAATAATAATATCATTTTTACCCTTAATTACCCTATTTACTTTTAACGGTGGTAAATAAAAGTAAAAAATTACTTTTCACCAAAAATTATTATTATCTTGTTGAAAAACATTTTACTCCTTGATATTAACCATGTCTCTTAGATTTTATAAATTCCACTCACAGAACCGGTAAAATTAAGTTTTATTTAAATTTGCAAATTCTCCCAGGAGGTGGGTAAAAGATGGGGAAAACTTCAATAAAATTTTTATATATATATAATTATTATAAAATGACTCCAATGAATTAAATTGAACTTTTATAGGTATTATGTATTAATTGTGACCTAAAATAAATTTAAATAATGTAAATAATTATTTAAAAAAAATTCGGTTTTAAACTATAACCCAATGTTTTTCACTATTCATCAAAAAATGAAGGTTTTTAGAAAAATTCCAAAATTTAACCCTAGTCTAATTTCGATATTCCGAATCCAAAAATGAAGTCCATTTTGAAATATAAAATTTATAAAATTTCAAAAATTTTGTATTGCTATTCATGACGTTTAGTTCATAATAATATTATAATAATATATCGTTTAGTGAAACTCGATATTGCGTACAAACACGCTATCGAGGAAGGTTGCTCTGGCATGAAACAAAATCATAGAATATTGTTTGTGTATACTGTAAGCTAATACAGTGTTTCATGTAGCGTAAGATAATCTTTGTGTAGAGTACAACACAAGACATCAATGTAATTAAAAATAATATTTCTCATAAAAATCTCAGGGTGTTACGTTCTACCCCCCTTAAAATGAATTTTGGCCTCAAAATTTGTTGGTGTTATAAATGGTTTACTAAAATAATGTTTCATTCAATGAAACCCACATCGTAAAAAGGAATACTAAAATTTCATTTAAAAATGAAAGTTATAATCATAACGGTCACCCAAATTAACTCAACACTAAGTTTCCACATAGGACAACATTAGTGAAAATATAGATATGGAAGAGAAATATATCCATCATGTTCTGATGGAGAGTGGTAGAGAACATGGCTATAAAAAATCCTTCATTCAAAAATCCATAATTTTGTGATGATTTAAGGTACCATCTAATTCATCAGGTATGAGGGTACTAGGACAATGCTTGTAGTTCTCAAGATCATTTCCCTAATGTTGAAGAATTGTTTAATTAAAAGAAATACTTACTTGATTTTGGTACAATCTTACTGTTGTTCGTGCCTTGAAAAATTTCAACTTCATCTCCTAAAAAAATGAAGTTTAATTTGTTTTCCATGATATATTTGTAGATCATGTGATAGAGTGATATGTCATTCCATCTATCTCAAACATAAGGTTAGAAAAAGTTATAAGTCCATATTATGGTGAGATTAATCATATATGGTTCCAAATATGGACTTATACTTTATCTATCATTGCTCTTAATATAATAAAACTAGTTTCTAATAAATAGAGACATCCTGTAGGCCAGTGGTACGCGATAAAGGCCTGTCGCACTTCGGATGTGGGTTCGATTTCCGTGTCCTTGTCCTACGTGATGGGTTGTCGCCCGTCCTACAAGTTGTCCTTTTTCTAAAACTATACTATTATAACATTACAAAATTTTCTAGCCTTAAACAATACTATATGATGTATAACTTAATCAATTCAAAACTTTAGGTTTATCCAAAATAATTCGGTCCAATCTCATAGTATAAATAAAATGATTATTATAAAGGTCATTTACCAATCATTGAATACAATCATTTATCACCCATATATCATAAGATATATATATCTTGTTGTTAGCATTCCAAACATGTGAATTCCTTAATTATGTATTCTCTTTAAAAATGAGTACCCATTGAAACTTAGTGAAAACATGAATGTTGTCAAAAGTTAACTCTTTCCAAATACCCAAATATGATAATTCTGTATACTCAAACCATGATATCACTTTGTCCTTATACTAGTCATGATATCATTAATGCTATCAAGCATCTCTTTATTTCCTTATTCTTTCAATATGCACATATCATCTACCTTCCAAAAATATTGGAGTAGCCATTCATGGTTACCGATACCATTCATCATATACTTTCAAAAACTCACGGAAAGACAACAGTGTAACAATCCAAAGATTTTTATTTATTCCATTGTACCATACATTATTCCTGATAAACATACAAGCATTCCAGTACCTTCTTAAACAACTGGCTGAGATTCATCATTTCATTCATCTCGTATATCATTTTTAGTCTCTTTATCATCATCCACATTAATTCTAATCCTATGACCATGCAGATTCTCTTCATGAGATTTTCCTTTAGAGCATTGGTTTTCATAATGCCCATACATTCCACATTTAAAACTTTTAACCATTGTTGATGTCTTATCAATACAAATATCCTTATCCACGGTGTTAACTAAACCTTTTACATTACAATTATTGGCTTTGTGTACTTCTTTTCCACACCCAAATCATCTTCTAGTTCTTTGAAACATTTTCACTGATGCCTCTTCCCACATGATTTACATGAGGGAAATTGAACTTTCTTTCCTCTATGATCATCATGAAACTCCGTCTTTCCCTTAATAGATGAGTCGGGAGACTTATCAAAGTTTGGATTATTGATCATATTATGAGATTTCTAATTAGGCATAATAACGATATGTGGACTTGTAGATCTAATTTCATTTGGTTTCTCATGAATAATATCATTCCATTGTCCATCATATCCTCCATTGTCATGAAAATTACTATTTCCAGCCATATTCAAAAACCTAAAAAGAATATTGTGAGAGGAAAAAATCATAATCCAGGGGGAGTGACTTCAATATCTAACATCTTAGGATTAATTCTAATATCGTTAATGTAATTCTAGGACAACCGTCTATAATTATACTTAACATAAGTTACATACCTAGACATACCTTAGAAATATCTATAGGGATCTCACTAATGTTTTCGCATCCTAGTTTCCAATGTTTAACTAAACCTTTCCTCTGATACCAACTGTAGAGACCCAATATTGACATACATGGACATTAAAATACTTTTTTGGAATTCCTAATTCATAGAAAAAAAGTACACCAAAGGACCGTAATAGTTTAGTGTCTTTTGAAACTCGGAATATAATCTTCTAATCTTGGTGACTGATCTTCAACATCTCCCATAAAGATCTTCCATTTTTTTCTACCTAAAACCTTTCTTTATATCCTGGGAAAAGAAAACATATAAAGGGTGAGCTCAAATTCATATTAAGGTTAAGAATGGATAAAATAAAACAAAACGTACACATTTGAACTTTAAAACATGAACATAATGTTTACACATCCAAATATTGGTATGTGAAATAAATCGTGGAAGTACGTAAGGCATAGGTCATAAAGGAACATCAATCATGATAAAAAATCATGGGAATAAAACATCTAATTGTGGAAAATAATTAATCACTTGATATGATTTCCATTGTAGCCACGACATTGCTACCAAGATCATCTTAGTGGACAAAGTCCCTTTCTGAATCGAGTTCACTCCTCGTTCTAGTCCTGTATCACTAAACCGGATTAACTAATAATTTTATCCATGTCTATATCACGAGATATAAATCATTAAACAATGCATTGGAAGGGGATATATTTTCCACCCATATTATAGTGAAATCATTCTTATGTGTTCCACAAAACAATCATAAATCAATCATCATAACCAAAAGAATAAAATGGGTTTCATAAACATCATCCCATCATAACATAATCCATATAAAACAAATGGACATCATTTCATCAAAATAAAAATAAAACAATGTAAATAATAGATATATTGTACTTGAATCATAATCCTACTAAATAATTTCATTTTAGATGGAAAATAGTTTTGACAAAACATCTGAAATGAATTTTTGAGAAAAAATATCCTTTCTTCTTCAAAATCATTTTCTTTTCACAAAATGTCATGAAATTTTAAAAGAAAAGTATTTTGTTGAAAAAATTCATCAAATCTCGTAGAGTTTGAATTGTGAAAATAAAGCGTTATGATACCGTAAAAATATGTTCATTCCGTATAAGTTAAAAAACATTCTTGTCGTACATTTTTCCGAAAAGTCAAAATGTTCCTCGAATGGTAAACAAAAGAATGATTCCTTCCATAACACAAAGTAAAATTCAAAGAGTGTTAAACATGACATTAAAAATGCATGGATGAATATTAAACACTTTATGTAAAACATTTTATGGGCATGGATGAAAAATATAACCCCAGTAAAGACATACGAATAAAGAATATAGGATATGAACGAGATTGGAATAATTATCCATTACCTTAGGTCTGATATGATTCGTATGTATCCAAACATCCTGTATAAAGATTTAATTAATTTCATTTATTTATTATAGAATCATATTCATTGTTATGATATCATATATGGTTCACTAATGACTTTATATTACCTGTTCTTTTGTAAATTCCATGTTAAAACAGCGTTTTGGGTAAAATCATTTTATTTATCCAACGTGTTTGGACATGTTGTTCTTGATATTATTATTACTTATATCATGATTTAATTAATTTCAGAATTTAAATCATGATTTATATATCAAATATATCTAGTATATATATATAATAGATAGATAAATAAAATGAATTACACCGTTCATGGAGACGGTAGGCCGTACGTATGCATGAACGATGTTTTCCTTTCTTTATTGACTTGAATAGAAGTAAGTATATGACATATATATATATATAAATAATGAATTTTTATAATTTCATATATTTCATTATTATTCAGAATATATACTTTATAATCATTCTTGAATGGTTAAGATGGAGAATGAATCTCATCGTGTCGTGGAGACGGTAATCCGTACGTACGCACGAGCGATGTTATCATTCCCTTAATTATTGAATTGAATTGGAGTGGATTATATGATATCTAAAAATTAGTAGGATTTTATAATAACTATATATAGTTATTCTTTACACTATTATAGCCATCCAAGTAAGGTTGTGGTGGAAAAACAGATTACACCACGGCGTGGAGACGGTATTCTGTACGTACTCACGAGCGGTGATTTCATTTTCCGTAGGATGGATAAAAGGTGAAATGGGGTTGTTTCATATTTAAAATAACATATTAGTATCTTTTTTATACTTATGTTATTACTTTATAATGAAATAACTAAAGAAGAAGAAGTTGAAGAAGAAAGAAAACTTGAATGAATCGGTAGAGGATATTAACTCTTCTTCGATGCACATCTTTTAAGCTTCCTCTTAAGGCACTATAGTTGGTATATTGAGGATAACAGAACCTATATAATGATTCTAGGTAAGTTTAGAAGGGAAATGGGTAGGGGTTTTCTGATCTTGAATGCTCAAAATTATGTAAAGAGAAGATGGAGGAGGTGCCCTTTTATAAGGGAGGAGAGGGGCACCTTATGAAAAACATAAAATATTATTTTATAATAAAGTAATACTGGGTTTATAATAGCTCCAAATTGATTTATTTACAAGATAAAGTGGGTATGGGTTGAAATCCTCTCACCCAATTTATTTTATACAAGTTTAGGTTACTATTATAACATTATCATTTAGATTTAACTATAAGGTAAATAATTTAACTATTACCGTGTCTTCTTGTTTTTTTAAACTATATGGTTAATTAACATACAATAACAATACAAAATAACCACAAGTGGTTCATTATTAATATATATAACCTTATATATGTCATTTGGAAAAACCTTATATTTTTAGGAATACATTAACAATTATTAATATAATATTTAAAAAAACTATTTTATGTTAATTTTGACACTATTTGGTAATTGATTTTTTTTAAATTCATAATAGCATTATTAGTTCAAAAAAGTCAATTGAATCAATAATAACATGAAATATTAACCCAAAAAATTAGTGGAATTTATAAAAAGCCTAAAATTAATTTTTTTTTGGGTATTTATAACATCAATTATGTTAATATTTAATTAATAAGGTAATTACTACATCATTATTGTGCCATAAATAAATTAAATAATTTAATATCTAAAAATAATAAATAAAATTCCATTATATAGGAAATATTTTTAGATTTATAATGAATATTTATTGTCGAATTTATCTTATGTAAAACCCTATATTAAAAATGTTTTAGTTATTAAACTCTGATTTTAACTCTTTTAACTCTTCTTTAAATAAAATAATAATAAGTGTCCTAATCTAATCCATGTATACCTAAAGGATAATATTTTATTCATAATGTTGTTTCGGGTCGAATTACAGTTATCCAGTATTATTATGGAATTTATTAGGGTAATAATAATATCATTTTTATCCTTAATTTCAATATTTACTTTTAACCGTGGTAAATAAAAGTAAAAAGTTATTGTTCGCCAAAATTATTATTAACTTATTGAATGAAATTTTACTCCTTGATATTAACCGTGTCACTTGTATTTTAGTAATTCCACTCACATTAGAGGTAAAATTATGTTTTATGTAAATTTGAAAATTCTCCAAGGAGGTGGGTAAAAGACGGTGAAAAGTTCAATAAAATTTTTAGATATCTAAAATTATTATAAAATGACTCCAATGAATTAAATTAAACTTATATAGGTATTATATATCAATTTCGACAAAAAATAAATTTAAATAATGTAAATAATTATTTAAATAAACATTTGGTTTTAAACTATAACTCAGTGTTTTTCATTATTCATAAAAAATTTAATGTTTTTAGAAAAATACCAAAAATTCACCCAAGGCTAATTTTGATATTCCAAATACAAAAATGAAGTCCATATTGAAAGATAAAATTTATAAAATTTCAAAATTTGGGTATTACTATTCATTACAGTTAGTTCATAATAATATTATAATAATAGATTGTTTAGTGAAACTCGGTATTACGTACAACACACGCTATCGAGGAAGGTTGCTATGGCATGCAACAGAAGCCTAGAATAGTTTTTGTGTATACTGTAAGCTAATACTATGTTAAATGCATCTCAAGCTAATCTTAGTATAGCGTACAACACAAGACATCAAAGTAATTAAAAATAATATTTCTCATAAAATCTCTGTGTGTTACATTCTACCCCCCTTAAAATGAATTTAGCCCTCGAAATTCGTCGGGGTTATAAATGGTTTACTACTTGAAAGTTTCTTTAATAGAAACCCATATCAGAAAACGGAATACTAAAACTTTATTTTAAAAAGGAAATTTAGAATCATAACGGTCACCCAATGAAACTCAGCACTAGGTTTCCACATACGACAACATAGGTGAAAATATGGATATGTAAGAGAAATATAACCATCATGTACTGATGGAGAATGGTTGAGAACATGGCTATGAAAAAGCCATCATTCACAAATCCATAAATTTGTGATTCATTAAGGTACCATCTAATTCATCGGGTATGAGGGTACTGGGACAACATTTTTAGTTCTCAAGATCATTTCCCTAATGTTGAATAAATGTTGAATTAAAATAAATAATTACATGATTTTGGAACAATATTACTGTTGTTTGTGCCTTGAACAATTTCCAACTCATCTCTTAAATAAATGAAGTTGAATTTTTTTTGTGAAGTATTAGTAGATCATTAGATTGAATTGTAGGTCATTCCATCTATCTCAAACATAAGGCTAACAGAAGTTATAAGTCCATATTATGGTGAGATTAAACGTATATGGTTCCAAAAATGGACTTATTCTTCATCTCTCATAGCGCTTGTTAAAATAAAACTACTTTCTACTATCCAGGGACTTCTTAAAGGCCATTGGTACGTGATAGAGGATTGTCGCACTTCGGTTGGGGGGTTGATTTCCGCATCCTTGTCCGACGCGACAAGTTTTCACCAATCCTACGGGTCATACATTTTCTAAAACTCTACTATTATAACATACAAAAAAGTTATAGCCTTAAAAAAATACTATCTGATGTCTAACTTAATCGATTCCAATATTTAGGTTTATCCAAAATACCTCTGTTCAATGTCATAGTATAAATTATACGATTACTAGAAATGTCATCTACCAAGCATTGAATACAATCAATTATCGCCCATATATCGTAACATATATATATCTTGTTGGTCAAATTCCAAACATGTGAATTCCTTAATCATGTATTCTCTTGAAAGATGAGTACCCATTGAACCATAGCAAAAACATGAATGTTTTCAAAAGTTAACTCTTTCCACATTCCAAAATCCGAAAATTCTGTATACTCCAACCATGATATCACTTTGTCCTTATACCAGTCATGAGCTCATTAATACTATCAAACATCTCATTGTCTCATTATCCTTTAAATATGCACATATCATCTACTTACAAAAAATATTTGAATAACGTTTCACGGTTACCAGTACCATTCATCAAATACTTTCAAAAACTCAAGGAAAGGAAACAGTGTGACAATCCTTAGATTTTTCTTTATTCCATAGTACCATACATGATTCTTGATAAACATACAATCAATCCACTACCTTCTTAAACCACTGACTGAGATTCAACATTCCACATGTCTCATATATCATTTGTAGTCTCTTCATCATCATCCACATAAATACTACCCATATGACCTTGCTAATTCTCTTCATTAGATTTTCTGTTAGGGAATTGGTTTGCATAATGCCTGTACATTGCACATTTAAAACAATTAACCGTTGTTGAGGTCTTATCAATACCATTATCCTTGTCCACGAAGTTAACCGAACCTTTTCCTTTACAATTCCTGGATTTGTGTCCTTTTCAACACCCAAAGCATCTTCCAGTTCCTTTGAAACATTCTCCATGATGCCTCTTCCGACATGATTTACATAAGGGAAATCAAACTTTGTTTCCTCTGTGATCATCATAAAACTCCATCATTATCTTCTTATCTGAGTCAGAAAACATACCAATGTTGGGATTCTTGATCATATTATGAGATTTTTGATTATACATAATAACGATATGTGGACTTCCAGATCCAATTTCATATGGTTTCTCATGAAGAATATCATTCCATTGTCCATCATATCCTCCATTATTGTGAATTTTCCTATTTCCAACCATTTTATAAAACCCAAAAGAATATTGTGATAGGAAAAGACATTAATCGAGGGGGAGTACCTTCAATATCTAACATCTTAGGTTTAATTCTAATAACGTTACCGTAATTCTAGGAATATAACCTATAATTATACTTAACCTTAAGGACATCCATAGACATACCTAAGAAATATCTCTAGGGATCTCACTAATGTTTTCGAATCCTAGTTTCCAAAGGTTAACTAAACCTTTCCTTTGATACCAACTCTACATGCCCAATCTTGTCATACATTGACATAAAATTACTATTTCGGAATACCTAATACATAACAAAAACAGACACCAATGAATCGTAATAGTTTAATGTCTTTGAAAACTCGGAATATAATCTTCTAATCTCGGTGAAAGATCTTCAACATCTCCCATAAATATTATCCTTTTTTCATACCTAAAACCTTTCTTTATATCCTAGGGAAAAGAATACATATAAAGTTTGAGCTCAAATGCTCAGTAATTGTAATCATATAAGAAATAAAACAAACCATATACATTTGAACTTCAACACATGAACATAAAGTTTACACATCAAAATCTTGATTTGTGAAATAAATAATGGTAGTACATAAGTAATAGGTTATAAAGGAACATCAATAATGATAAAATATCCTGGAAATAAATCATGTAATTTTGGAAAACCATTAATCACTTGATATGATTTCCATAGTATCCTAGGCATTGCTGACAAGAACATCTTAGTGGACAAAGTCCCTTTCTAAATCGAGTTCACTCCTCAGTCCAGTCCTATATCACTGAACCAGATTAACTTACCGTTACATCCATGTCTATCTCATGAGATATAAATATTTTCCCAATACATTGGAAGTAGATATAGTTCCCACCCATCTCATAGTGAAATCATTCTTACATGTTCCAGAAAACAATCATAAATCATTCATCATAACCCAATGAATAAAATGGTTTTCATAAACAACATCCCATTATTACATAATCCATATAAAACAAATGGATATTATTTCATCATAAGAAAAATAAAACCATGTAAATAATAGATAAATTATACTTGAAACATAATCATACTAAATAATTTCATCTTAGATGGAAAATATATTTGAAAAAACACTTGAAATGATTTTTTTAGGAAAATATCATTTCTTCTTCAAAATCATTTTCTTTTCCAAAAATTCCATGAAATTTTAAAAGAAAATTATTTTGTTGAAAATATTCATGAAATATTGTAGAGTAATCTTCATAAAAATAAGGCGTTATGAAACTGTAAAAAATCCATTCATGTTGTATAAGTTAAAAAACATTCTTCTCGTACTTTTGTCAGAAAATTCAAAATATTCATCGTATGGTGAACAGAAGAAAGATTTCTTCCAAAACACATAGTAAAATTCAAATAGGGTTAAAAATGACATTAAACATACATGGATGAATATTAATCACTTTATGAAAAACATTTTATGGGAATTGATGATAAATATAACCCCAGTAAATACTTATGAATAAACTATCTCGGATAAGAATGAGATTGGAATAATTATCCCTTACCATAGGTCTGATATGCTTCGTACCTATCCGAACCTCCTTTATAATGATTTAAATAATGTCATTTACTTATTACAGAATTATATTCATTGTTATGATATTAAATGTGGTTCACTTATGACTTTATATTACCCATTCTTTTGTAAATTCCATGTTAAAGCAGCGTTTTGGGTGAAATTGTTTTATTTATCGTACGTGTTTGGAACTGTTATTATTGATATTATTATTACTTATGTCATGATTTTCATACTCCCAGAATATAAATCATGATTTATATATCATATATATTCAGTATATATATATATATAATATAGATAAATGAAATGAAATACACCGTTCATGGAGATGGTAAGTTGTATGTATGCATGAACGATGTTTTCCTTTCCTTATAGAATTGAATAGAGGTAAGTAGACGACATATATATATACATAAATATAGTAGATTTATCATGTCATATATTTCATTTTTATTCAGTATATATACTTTATAATCATTCTTGAATGGTTAACATGGATAATGAATCGCATCACGTCGTGGAGACGGTAATCTGTACTTACGCCTGAGCGATGATATCTTTCACGTAATTATTGAATTGAATTGGAGTGGATGATATAATATCTCAGAATCAGTATGGTGTTATAATAACTATATATAGTTATTATTTAAACCATTATACCCATCCAAGTAAGGTGGTGGTAGAAAAACAGATTACATCATGGCGTGGAGACGGTATTCTGTACGTCCGCACGCGCGGTGATTTAGTTTTACATAGGATGGATAGACGGTGAAATGGGGTTGTTTCATATTTATAATAAAATATCAGTATATTTTTGATACTTATGTTAGTACTTTATAATGAAATAACTAAATAATAATAAGTTGTGGAAGAAGGAAAACATGAAATAATCGGTAGAATAGACTACCTCTTCTTCGACGCACCTCTTTTTAGCTTCCTCTTATGGAACTAAAGTTGGTCTTTTGAGGACACCAGAACCTCTATAATGTTTCCTGGGAAGTTGAAAATGGAAATGGGTAGGGTTTGGCGAAGATTGAATGCTCAAAATTGTGTAAAGAGAAGAGGGACAATGTGCCCTTTTATAAGGGGGGAGAGGGGCACCTTAGAAAAAACATAAAATATTATTTTATAATAAATTCATATTCGGTTTATAGGAGATCCAAAGAGATTTATTTAGAAGCTAATGTGGGTATGGGTCAAAATCCTCTCAACCAATATGTTTTAGACAATTTTAGGTTACTATTTTAACCTTATCATTTAGATTTAACTCTAAGATAAATAATTTATCTTTTACTGTGTCTTCTTGTTTTCTTTCAATATATAGTTAATTATATTACTATAAAAATCCAAACGCACACCAAGATGTTCATTATTAATATATATAAAGTTATATAAGTGATTTATTTGAACCATAGATTTTTAGGAATATAATAACAATTAATAATATGATTATTTAAAAAAAACAATTTCATGTCAATTTAGACACTATTTGGTAATTGATTTTTTTGAAACTCATAACAGAATGATTAGTTCTAAAAAAGGTAATTTTATCAATAAAAACAAGTCATATTAACCTAAAAATTTATTTTAATTTATAAAAAGTCTCAAATTACATTTATTTGGGTATTTATAACATCAATTATGTTAATATTTATTTAATAAGGTAATTACAGCATCATCATTGTGTCATAAATAAATTTAATATTTTAATGTCTAAAAATTATAAATAAGATAATATTATTTAGGAGAGATTGTTATCTATATAATTAATATTTATAGTCCAATTTATCTTATGTATAACCCTATATTAAAAATTTTTTAGTTATTAAACATTGATTTTAAATCTTTTAACTCTTGTATAAATAAATGAATAATAAGTGTCCTAATCATATCCATGTGGACCTAAAGGGTAATATTTTACTCTTAAGGTTGTTTTTGGTCGAATTACACTTATCCAATATAATTAAAGCATGTTTTAGAGTAATAATAATATCCTTTTACCCTTAATTACTAAATTTACTTTTAACCGTGGTAAATAAAAGTAAAAAAGTTACTATTCACCAAAAATTATTATTATCTTATTGAACCACATTTTACTCCCTAATATTAACCATGTCTCTCAGATTTTTGAAATTCCACTCAGAGAAGTGGAAAAATTATGTTTTATGTAAATTTGAAAATTCTCCTAAGTGGTGGGTAAAAGATGGTGAAAAGTTCCATAATATTTCTATATATCTAAAATTATTATAAAATGAAATCCATGAATTACATTGAACTTATAAATGTATTATGTATCAATTATGAACTCAAATAAATTTAAATAAAATAAATAATTATTTATATAAAAATTCAGTTTTAAACTATAACTCGGTGTTTCTATTACTGAGGATTTTAAATCACCCCTCTTATGTTTCTATTTTACTTGTTTATTAACTTTGGTATTATGAAATCTCTTTCTATAAGGGTTTTGTGCATGGAGAATTTTTTTGAGGATATATATGAGTTATTAATTAAAAAATTTATTCAATATATGGATGAATTCCCATTTTTCGATAATTATAAAAGGTTTTTTGTTTAAATATTTTTTTTCCAATTACTAAAAAAATATACCTAAAAAGAAATTTTATAAGTAATTGAGTCCATATTTTTGTAATGACTCATGCCTAAATTTTGGTTTCTTCTATTGGTACCAATTATACAATGTAAAAATTTATGTTGTTGAAACTATATATAGTAGAATGGATATCAGGATATCTTATTATATTTATATAATTTTACAATTCAATTAATAAAATTTAAAATCAATATTTTTTTGAAAAAATTATCCTTTGTATACATTCAACATTATGATTTTAAATTTTATGACCATCTCATGAAAATATTTTTCTATACCAGATTCATAAAATAATTAAATAAATTTTATTTGTTTTATTCTAAATTCATATATTTATTTCAAAAAAATTAAAACATCATTTAAATATATATTATTTATTAGTTTATATATTTTAAATTACATTCTTTCTGATTAAATAAAATATATTATTTTTATTTATTAGTTATAATGTTACCATATGATATTATTCATTTTACATGACAGTTTTATGTTATACATAATAATCACAATAATTCTCCAATTATCACATTTTCATGTGAGTAATTCAATATTCACCTCACCCTTCTAATAATCATATTACTTATTATCAATTAAAATCACTCATTAATTTAATATCATTCATATTAGTATATTATTTTCACTAACATTTCAGTTTCCCTTTTTATGAATTATTTATAACATGATCTCTATTAGATTTTGAATATGATCATCATGAGTTTAAGATTATCGTGATTCCATTTTTTAAATTATTATATATATTTTTTATAGTTGTTTTCAAGAATAAAATTCATTATATTCTGTTATATTATACTTATTAAATAAACTATCTTGTATTGTGTGATATCTATTTTGAAGAATTTTTTTATTATAGAAGTTACTCAGGTCATATAATTTATTTAAAAATATTATAATGTATTTTAATTAGGGACTAGTTGCATATATTATATCATATAGGTAATTTAATTTTGAATCAAAAAATCAATCTCATTGAGATATATATAATCTTTTCCAAATCTTCAATATAAAACATCATTAGTAGGTTATTGTAAAGAAATATAATTTTATCCATGTTATTTATTTTCCATTTCACATATATAACAATTTTTTTTGACAATATCACTAAAATACATGGTTTATTATCCCAAACTTGTTATGATAATCTTAATATTTACTATTTATAAGTTATTTTTTTGGTTTTGTTATAAAATTGATAAGTTTCATTATAATTTTTTTTATGAAACCCTCAATTCAATTTTATTAAATCAAGTAATTTTGTTTTTTGGGCTATTACTAATAATCATGAAATTATTATATAGATTTTAATGAACACAAGACAATATCTTTCCTTGATTCCTTTGGAAAAAGATTCCCAAAAATACATGGACGAATAAACTAAAGTAACACCATTATCTACAATGTTTTCACCTTGTAATTCCATCTGTTGTTATTTATTTCTTAAAATATTCACATGTATGAACATTATATCTTTTTAATATAGTGATATCATACATTTCATAAATATTTATAAAATATATTTCTGAGTATTGGATGAAATGACCTTGAATCGTATTCAATAATCTACATTCTCCTTATATAGATTGCAAGTAAACATTAATTTCTTCAATAAGATGATAAAAATTTCCATTCATACATATTCTTCACAAGAAAATATCATCATCATTATATTTTAGAACACATGTAATCTTGATGAATTTAATTAAATATAATGAGTAAAAAATTTAACACATACTTATAAATTATTGAAATAGTCTTACCACCTTTAAACTAACCATTTTCCTATTATATTTTCCGCCAGTTCTTACCTTCACATATATAATAAGTTTTATGTTCCATAATTTTTAAATATTATGAAAACATACTCATCATGACCCATGATCTGAAATATATTTCTGTTTCACATCAGTTGATATGTTCATCAAGAAAACAACATTCATATTTCATCTTAATTGCATATTATAAATAAAATCAATCTTCTAAAAATATTTTGACATACACCTCCTTGATCTAAACTCATTATTTCACATCCTTATATATTTTATTATTAAGATAATATTTATGTAGTCATTTCCCTTCCTAATTTGGAATAACTCAAAAAATTTATTTCTTTCATTACTTTTGTTGATAATTCAATTGAATTTTTGTCAATAAAAATATTAATTTTCAAGGAAATGGATATTTTACACCATGAAGATCACATAATTTTCTTATACAAATAACTTGTACAATTAAAAAAACATAAATGGAAACTATTGAAAAATTCATTAATTTTTTTTGGATTGTATCATTTAATATTAGTTATTAACATATATTTTCTTTATAAAACTTATTTTTTGAGAATGTCCCAAATTTCTCTAATAAAAACATTCATAACTTAATTTTTAGTATTTTAATTCATATTGTGTAGAATAATATATTTTTTAATCCTATCAAATAAAAAAAATATTTTAATTACTGAATCATGCATCATATTTTTAATTTTTCATGTCCCTTAATTTATAATATGTCCCAAATATTGCTTTCCATCAATGTGTGATTTTTTAGGTAATTATATAGATTCATTTATGACTTTTAATGTCATTTTTTTTCTCATAATTATTTTTATAAAATTAAATATCATTACTAATGTTATATTGGGGGGGTCTTAATACATCAATGATCATTTTTTATTTGTAATTCAAAAAAATAGCCTTTAGATAACTAACCCTTCTAGACTATTGTATCACTCTAGTATTCAAACCATTAGTGGTTTTTTATTGATATTATACCTAATAATATTTCTCAATAATCATATATAAGTTGCCTATTTTTTAAAATTTACTCATATCTAGTAGAACATTAATATTCTATTTGTCTTCTTTTTATTAAAAAAAATTTCTATTTCAACAAAAATTGTATTATATTACTTTTCATTATTTTTCTACAGTGGAATTCAAACAATACAAGACTCTAAATTCATATTTGGATTAAAAAACCTTTCTAATTCATCTTTATCTTCATGAGTAACATTATTTATTTTTGATTTATTAATAATTGACACCATGAATTTTATTTTTTATCTTACAAGTATTCAATTTCCTTGGATTATTATTTATACATTCTTCCATATTTATATAATTCAAAAAATAATTTTTATTATATAGATATTTATTATCATATTATTTATTAATTTTCATGTGGGATTAATGTTAAACCCTCTTAATCATATTCTGATATATTAATTAACGTTTGAAATTAGATATATGTTTTCCAATATAAATTATGTGGACAAAATATTTTTGTATAACAATTAATTTTATAATATGATATTATATGATTGTAATGATAACACCTTATCAATATATTAATATTATAGACCATCTAATACAGTGATCCATTTCATCCCTATAAAATCCATATCATTTTTTTATTTTTATAGGTGTAGCAGACCAATATTTAATGAATCACCTTTTGAAATAAATTTAATTTCTCTAATATTTTTCATTACAACAAATGATGAGTTTTAAGAAAATACAATATAATATTAATATTTAAATACAACCATTATAATATATCCATTAAATATGGTCATAATAATATAAATAAAACCATTTTGAAATTTAATTATAATTATTTTATATAATGGACTCATAATTATAAAAATGTGCTTCTTGTTTAGTAACATCATTATATGCCTCAAAAATAATTTTTTAAACCAATATTTTAATTTATTTCTCTGGGAAAATAATATATTTAATGTTTCTAACATCTAATAAAATTATATGAAAAATTTTAATTAAATTTTTATAAAAAAATGTTAAAATCAAATTATAACTATTTTTTATAATTTTATGAAAATATTATTTTTTGGATGAATAGTGAAAATAAGAATTATTATTAACAAACTTCTATTTGTTAAAGCATTAAATAAGTAAAATATTACTTTAATATTGTTTTATAAGTAAAATCGGTTCAATTATGTTATTAGTAATGCTGATGTTTTTGTTGAAATTATGTTCATGTTGTTGTTTTATATAAAAAAATTCTGAACTTATTATAATATTTTATTTGTAAAATGGATTATTCATCGTGTCTATAAGGTTTATTTTAAATTAATATATTAAACTTATGTGAATTTAATTCAATAAAATATATTACATTTTTACAATAATACTTTTAAATATTATATAATATGCTCAAATTAGGTTTTGTTTATAATGAATTGAAGAAACAATATAAATTAATAGTCCTTGTTATTGATAAAAACGGTTTACCGAGGATTGAAATAAAATATCATTGTTAAATAAAAATAAAAACGTTTCCATTTATTAATTTTTGGATATATTTTTATTTTATGTCATCTACATTTTGAGAATGGGTTGTTTTGGATCCTTTTGGAAAGTTTAAAATATGGGTATAACATTTCCTTTTCAAAAATTCCGACTCTGTCCTCTCCCCCACTTATAATTAGGCACCCAACCTCTTCCCCATTTCACACATTAAAAATCCTTTTTTGGTTCTGAAAATTCATATATAAACCCTTAAATTATTCCCCAACCACAACTTTGTGGAATTAATTTAATTATTACTCCATCAATTAATGATCATAGTGGAAAACTACGTTGGTTTTTTGAAGTAGATGTGTCATTTTTAACTTGGAATTTTTATTTTATTTCTTCTACCATGTCATTCAAATCTTATTATAAAATTTTAATATAATAACATAATTAACTATAATATAAGAAAATATAATTTTTTTTGTAATACATGATATAAATAGACTCTTCCACAGAAAGGGAAAGGAAGTTGTAGATCATGACCACTAAAGTCTACAACCTCACGAACCGTTGAAATTGGTTTTCCATAACCACCTCTCACTAAATAACATAAATATGGGATTAAAATATTTATATAATATTTATTAATAATTATACATATGTAATTACAATTTCACATCGCCCTTCTTCCCTTCCAATCAATTTTAAAAATTTAATGTCACTCGTAAATACATGTGGACTACCCCCTCCAGGAAGCGATATGATGCATTTTTTCAATTTATTTTGACAATGATGGTAATAGGAATTGATATAATTAATATATCTCATATATGTGATATAAAAATAACAATAAAAATGTTAATATATATTTACCTCTATTTTATTCAATTTGATGAATAATTGAAATCTTTATTCACACATAAATATTCCATACAATCTCTATAAACTATATAATACATTTATTTGTATACATATTTCATTGGGGACAATAAGTATGTATGTAATTAATATAAATTTTTTTTATCAGGATTATTATCCTTGAGATTATGTTATAATGATATAATTAAAAGGACCACAACTACCAAACTAAAACATATATGAAAAAGGAAGTAGTAATCACACCGAACAATGATTAAAAAAATTGGTAATAAATGTGTGATAAAAGGGTTATAATTAATCATAAATGGAATGATATATAGGAACATGGTTCTGGAATATATATATTATTAAACTATTTATATTATAATATTTTTTTTAATGTGTATTATGGTATTCAAGACTTAAGGTATGATATTTTACTGTCAATTAGTTCTGAGGGATACATGGAATTTTCACAACTTCTTTTTTTGTGTGTTTTATATACATAAAATTAATTAATTTTATGATTTTTATAAATAAAACTATGGGTTATAACTTTGAATGTATTATTCTATATTTCATGGGGATTATTATTCAAAAGTTATTAATGTAGTAAGGTTTTTTTGTTATGATATCATTGTTTATCGAGAGGGTTTATAACTATGCCTCTAATGATGAAGTAATATTATCTATATCTCTGGAAACATATTTATTTTTATATTATAGGTTTATTTTATTAAATTAAATATATTTTTTCATTTTCCAATACTAATGTACACAAGATTAGGAAATAATGTTTTTATGGATGACCAAATTTATTTAACTCTTTTGTCAAAAATCCAATCTTTTCCATTAAAAGGTTTTTTAAAATGTTTTTAATATTCTCATAGTATGATTTAAATGTATTTTTTCCACTTTTTAGATATTTTAATGTTTCCTAAAATTGATCTTATAAACATTTTAAAAAATACTTACTTCTGTGTTTTTTTAATATGAGCTTAATATTTTTTTAACATGTATGAAATAAAATTTATTTTTCACTATCATCACAATAAAAATTTTTAGTTATTAATTTACAATTTTAAGAATTAAATTTCAAATAAAATTTATTTTTTAATATGTGGAAAAAATTGACACATTAAATAATTGATTTCAATATGGAAAGGATATTTTCCTATTGAAATGTTCTAATATATTTTCTAAATTATTTTTCATCTATGATGTCATCCATTGATGGTACTTAACATTTTATTTGGATTTTAACTAATGATACCATAATTATCCTTTATATTTATTGTCTATAATTATGTTGAAAATATTTTTATGAAACTCTTTCATTTTCATTGGGTTATTATATGATGATGTGATCAAATGATTATGAAACTTTTTTATTTTTAATGGGTTATTTTATGATGAAATGTTCATAAAAATTATTTCCTTTTACAATGATATAATATAAATTTTTTTTGATCATATAGAAAAATATATATTTTTTCATTATCATATGAGTGGTCACAAACTTATTTATACATAAAATGCATTGGGTAATGATTGATATGTCTTGAGATCAATAGTACTATAATGTGGATTGAACCAAGTTTAGTACCAGAGTTTGTCTATTATGATAGACATTATAGAAAAACATGAGTATAATATTGGTTTTGGGAGTGAATCCATTGCACTATGATAGTCCTAGAATTGATTCATGACTACTAAGGAAATTATTTTATATGAAAATGTGTTCACCATTCATCTATTTATTATGGAAATTAAGTTCTCTCTTCACTCACATTATTTTAATCAATTATGATTCATGTATTATGAACTATAAATATTATTGAAATTTTATGGGATTTTGATCATTGATATGTATGGTATCATATTAACATTTTATGATCATGTTATCATACCCTTATTCCCATGTTATACTTAAATTATCACATATATATATATATATCTTTTATAGCCTTACTAAATATCTAATCTCACCATGTATTATATACCCTATTCCTATGTTATATAGATCTGTATTTTTTATGAAAAGTTTATGAAGGATTCTAATAATAAAAAAATAGTGTGGGATTTTGGTTTCCACTGATGAACATATTTCTTATTCCACCATGTTTCCAAAGGAACTTGCCTAATATGATTCTCAAATGTATATTTTGGTAATATAATTAATATTCATTTAGTATGAGATCAAATCTCACGATGAAATGTTTTGGACATTATAAATGATATCAGAGAACAATATGGAATATTATCCTTGGAAACTATCATGTGTGATCATTTGGTGAAGCATGACTATTCACCCAAGGTCCTTAGGAGGAAAGGGACACCAGGAGTGACAATGGTAAAAGTCTTTCATAGAAGGTGTAACCATCGAAGGAGTGTTCTTATAGGTTTCAATTATTTCCCAATCGTAAAAATAATATACCCATATTGTGTGTCATAGATAATGGTTTTGTTATTATTTGGAAACTACAATGATAACTCATTACTAAGAACCATAAATATAAGTCATATTAGAATAAAATATATTAGAATTTTGTTAAAGGATATATAAAGTGGGTTTTTAGTAATTAAATCCCAAACAAGATAATACATGTGGATGTGGATGTTGAATAGTTGTACGTAAGTGTAGTAAATATAAAAATGCTTCATTAGTATTTTACTCAATTGAAACATGGGAAATTATAACAGTCCTTGAAACACAAATTTTATGGATCTCTGATAAGATATATTTTCTAAATTTTCAAACTTATTTGAATCAATCTTAATGAATTTGAGTTGATGACGACAAAGAAATATCTAGGAAAAACCAATTGTGTCATATATTTAATGGATGGTTTCACCATTGAGTTCTTATATGAATGATTTATCTCTCTAATAAAATATACCAAACAGTGATATATGAAATTTTTCTTTTAGAAATTGATTTCATATATAAAAATGAAGTTTGGGTGGTGATAGGTATGTTGAAATGATTAAGTATATTATTTTTTTAGTTATATAAATTCAATTATATTATAAAAACTATAAGTGATAGTTAATTAATATCCTTAATTATTATATATTGAATTTTTAGAGAATACACCTAATGGAAGGATGATAACATCTTAAGTCTATGATTCTTCTCTGGTTAATGTTTATGGGAATCTTTATCTTGAAAATATCATTATTCTCCCTCATATTTGATTTGATGTTGTCAAAAATATTATTTTCATCCTCTACATAAATTCCACATGAATTTCCAAGCATGTAAGGACATGTTTGATATTAAAAACCCTGTTATGATAATCTATTAGTGTGAAGATAAATATATTCTTCTAATGTGGATTGCATCTAATGTATATATTTTTATTCTAATTCAAAATGGGTTTTTATATCAGATGGTTTGTGGAAATATCAACATCAATGTAATGCAAATTGCGCAGAATTATGAATATGTATTTTCAAGAATATATTTCTAGTAATTAATTGAATCATTTTGTTGAGTTATAAAAATAATGCATACATAGTGTTATGAATATTTAAAAGACTCCATATTTTATGGACCAGATTTAGTAACAAGAATCAAAGATGAAACTATTAGAGAATTCTAAAAATGGATTTATTTGGAAATGTGTATTACTAGGGTGCATGTGATTTTTTTGGGATGAATTATGGATTGATGTGAATATAAAATGGTTCTTAGGAACTGATCATGATCCCAATAAAGAACAAGTAACATCTACCCTTTATTTGTGACTTTATAGATCAAATGTGTAGAGATCAAAAAATTTCCAACAGTGACCATCAGGATATTTATCTTCAATTGTGATTAAAAAAATACTGATACACACAAGACACTATTCTATACAATGTATGTGAATTATGAATATTAATATATTTCATATATTTTTTTCTAATTCCTTCATTCTGTTCATGAATTTAATGAATTACATCTTTATATATAACTTAATTAATTTTTTTATTATTTATAAATAATATTCTTATATATTCAAATATAAGAAAATTGAATGAATATCTCCTGAAAATTGTGATAAAGGACCTATGGATGAATTTTTTATTGAAAAAATTTACCAATAACAAATTTTTGAAACAAATGGTTTCATTATATAGATATAAAGCCTCAAGAGAGAGTAAAAATGGGGATCCATCAAATAAGGACTCTATTGAAAATTATCCTAGACCACCATTGTGAATATTATCCAATTTTTTCTTGCATTATCCAAATATTGAGGAGTGTTTGTAGAGAAATTATCCTGATTATATAATCCACTCATAATGTTAACTTGGAAGGGGTCAATTTTCCATTTTGTAGTTGAATGTGATGACAATTTCAATGAATTGAATAATGGATTCCTTGGTACACCTATTATTATATTACCCTATAGGGGAGAGGTTTTTTTAATCCATAGGGTTTCATGGAAGAAGATAATGGGAAGCATTCTAATGCATAATAAAATATTTATAAATTATGCATCATACCAGTTGAAAGTCGATGAATAAAATTACCCAACTCAAGAATTATCTTTATTTGAAGTAATTTTTTAACTACATAAATGGATGCATTATATTTATGGAGAAATGTGTGATATATATATATATACTGATAATAAAATTTTAAATTAAACATATTCATATTGATAGAGTTAAGTGTGTGTTGCAAAATATGGTTGGAATTAATTTACATTTATGAATACTCAATAAAAATAAACTCTAGGAAAATAAAAAATATTGTCAATGCTTTGAATTAAAAGGCTCAAGACATCTTATATAAGATGAAGATCATAAAAGATCCAATATTTTTGGATTTTCAATGGATGTATGTCGAAATAATAAAGGAAACAGGATTCCACACCCCAACCAAAGTTTTATTTATTTATTATTTATTTCTAGATGGTGCATTAGTCATTGTGGTTTAGGTTCAATATAAAACATTAGTCTTTAGATTTTTTGGGGTTTCTAGATGCTCCTATCCATGTAAATGTATATTATTAATTTTATTGGGTGAAATTGGCATATTCGAGAGTTTGTGACACAAACGATGTTAATAATTTTTTTTAAATATTGAAATGATATTATGGTGGACATACCTAGTGTTTGGGGAGTCCGTTGTGGTTTTGGGCCAATTTTTCAGGTCACACAGTTTGAAAACAATTTTCCCTACCCTTGAAACATAAATTTTTATTTTTATAGAATGTTTTCAGTAGAATTCTCATATTTTTTCACAATTTACAAAACCATTTAGCAAAATCATATAGCTTGTTATACTCTAAATAATTTTTTTTTAAAAAACTAAATTTAATGAATTCCACATCTCATTTGAAATGATTCATGTTGGGTTTCAATGATGTGGTGTCCCCTTCAATATCCTTTTTCTTGGTTAAATTTTCTGGAGATTAATCACCAAAGGTTAGTGTTTCATCATGATTTATAATTCAAATTGTTCCCTTTCATATTCTTTCATCCTCCCACACTTGATTACATGGTTCCTCCTACTGGGGTTTCACTATGGTTAGACCCTATATGAAAAGGTAGATGTGTGGGTCATTTTTATTACTTGTTATGGTGTGTGGATTTTTTATTTTTTTTATTCCTCCTCCTTCCAATGTTTTTCCAAATTCGCAAATTGTTGAGGCTGGTGTTTCCATCGATTTTCATTCTGACACATTCCATAAATGCTTGAGAATTTCTTTAATGTATTAAAACTAATATAATATTGTATTTAGTGTGTTAGTATAACTATTTTTTGTATTTTTGTTATGAAAAAATTATTTTGAATTTTTTTTCAAGGTATTTTATAATTATTCGTATATATATATACATATATATACTCACAACAATTTTTCCATAAAATGAAACAATTTATTTTTAAACAAATTTACATATTTTGAGGCTATTTTTAGATTTGGTTATATTTTTGTAGCACATTTTTATTGTTATATGAACCTTTAGGAGAGTTTTGTGAATATTCATGATAGGTGAAGTTGTGTGACATGTAGTGATTAATGGTAGAAAAAATAGGTTTTCAATAAAAATGGTTTTGGGTACTTTCTTGGTTCAACATGGATACATGACGAGTCTAATTAGATGTTAACACATTCATGGCTACACAAGTTGCACATAAATAGGTCAATTTGATATAATAATGAATTTAAAAATGATATTTTCCTTGAACATTGTTTTTACAAGATTTTTCTCCCTTCGCCCCTATTCCTCCATTTCCTCAAATTTTCCCATTATTTTTAATGGTATGTTGGTGATCCATGTGACTTTAAATATTAATTATAATATGTTCTCCGAAAAATGTCTTTTTTGGTTGCTTAGAATAGGTATTTAGTTTTAAATGGTATAAAATCACATTTGGAACCATTAATAATGATGTGTTTTTTCATCATGGCATTGAAATGGTAATGGATGAGGAATTGAACATGAAAATTAAAGGATTTTTTGGATAAGTAAAAATGAATTTGGTGTTTCACTCTATTTTTTGAAATGGTTTGGATTTTATTGTAAGTATATTTGAAATGGACATGATCTAAGGCTCAGTTGTCAGTTTGTGATGTTTGGGAAAATAATTTGGTTTTTGAAACAAAAAATCTGTGTCCGCATCCTAGATTATTTTGAGATATTTTTTATAGAATAAATAATGTTATAGCCATGTTTGAATTTATGAATTGGTTTTTGTTAAATGGGATCCTCAATAAAGGATTTCCTAATATTGGTTATTGTTTGGGTGGTGTTGGTGATTATGTTAGGAAATTATAGTGGTGACAGGTAAGGTGAGCCATGCGTGTAGAGGCCTCCCCTTTCACTATGTAGTATCACTGTTACCATGGGATTCCTATGAATATATTATACATTCAAGAGATGATTTCTTATAATCCATGAATATATTAGACGGTACTCCCATTACATGATTGGGACTTTTGGGATGTGGCACTTGTTTGACTAATTTAGAATAGCTAGTTGGTTAGTGACTATGGTTATGCACCATAGGCTAGTTGGTTTCCAAGGAATCTTCTGGCGTGTGTTTTTTTAAGAATGAAAATCCAATGCTTGTCTATTAAAAATGTTAAATTTTTATTTTTCAATAGTTTAATTTCAATATACAATTTATCTACTACTTTGGTAAAGTATGTGAATAGATTCTGTGGTGATTTTTTATTGATTTTTCTATGCTCACACAAAACATATACCATTTGGTATCAGTAGACCTGATTAGTTTCTCATGTGTAGGTTACTAGACTGGTTTCTCTTAGGAAATGTTGTTATTTGGGAAGATTGTGAAAAAGAGGTCACATTCTGTTCTTTTTGTCTTGGTACAGTTTTATTTTTTTTTATTTTATGTTTTTTTGTGAGTTGTTTTATCTCTATAATTTTTTTATATTACTGAGGTTAAATTATATGATATTTTTGGTATTTTTTGGGCTATTTATCCTATTTATTTGTTTGGCTGAAATCATTCAGACATTTATTATTTTTGTTGTCCATCACAAGTTTCCAGCCCATGCATGTGGTTATTTCCCTTCGCGCCTTTTCATCGATTGGATCAGATGTTTACTTGGTTAGAATCTTAGATTTCTTTGTGAAAAAATGTTTTGAATGAAGGATATTGTTATTTGGGGTGTCAGGTATATTGGATACTAATACTACTGGAATTTTAGAGGTATGTATAGGAGTATCATCATGAACTATTACTCATTCTAATCCTTCATATTCCAAGGGTAGTCTAGGTTCTGAGTCTTTATCATAAATTTTGGATTGTTTTCAATGAGGAATGAGAATTTAGGTGAGCCACTGTTATGTTGCGATCACACATGGATTATTGATCCTTGTGAATTTCGAGTACATGGTTCAAGATCATCCTTGTTATTAATTCTTACATGAGCCACAACCAACTATTATGTTTCCAGGTTAGGAGTAAACACCAATTCCTTATTCTAGTGGTTTGGTGTGATTCTTATTTTCTATTGGTTTCAGTTGTTTTATGTGTGATATTAAAATTAATCTGTTTTTCAAAATGAATAAAAATCAATTCAAATTGTTTTATAACAGAAAAATTGGAATTTAAAAGACAAATTGAATTGAGAAACATGGTAAGTACTTGGGTTTTGATAACGAAATGGTAAGTGTGAACCTTCGTATACCTTATGGACTTTCTCATATATTTGAGGGTATGTATGGAAAGTTCAGGTTGGAACATGTCCATGGAAGATGCATGTCGGATTGAAGGAACACATATGTTATTGTTCGTAGAGTTAAATGGATTATTATTTGCAATTTAAATAGTTTATCAATTGATTTTTCATTGTAAACTATATTTTTGTCCTATGAAAATTGTTTTTGGATTTTAGAATGTAGCCTAGGAATAAAGTGGTTTTGAAAATAAATTGAAATGGTAATTTTGAAAAGAGTATTTTGGTTGTGTTTTTATGTGATAAACATGTAACCATATTGTTTTGGCTCACGATGCTCATAGCAATTATATTTTGGGTAAGTGTTGATTATGGTTTTGGTTTTTTGTGTTCATCGGAATATGACCCAAGAAAGGTCCCCATGTTTTATAAGGATTCATTCCTAATTTCTAGTAATTCTCATGGGTTTCATGTCTCTCATGTGGATTGAGGTATTTTAGAGTGAGTGGAGTGACATGTGGATGTTGAGGGAATCTTCATATTATTGGGAAATCATGAAGCTATTTGAAATTGTGTTGTTCTATATTATTTGAAGTCCTATCATTTGATGAATGGGAATTATTTTCCCTACCATCGATGCATGTTTGCATGACATGGTAACTGTTTAAATCCATGTTCATTTGATGGATTATAAATAATGCGGTTTTGATAATGAAGAAGGAAAATATCATGAACATTCCACAAGGAAAGCAGATAATGAAGGAATATGTTAAACATTTCAAGGATATGGTTATTTTATCCTCAAGGATATCTTTATAGGATCTGTTGAAGGATTATCTTTTCATTGGGAGTTTTTTCACAATGATCAAGGGGTGACCCCTAACCTCAAAGTATCTAAATTTTGATATATTGGCAGGTGAATGGTTCTTCACCACGTTGGTTTCCAAAATGTAAAAAATTTAAAATTCAGATGCTCATGATGCTCTTTATGCTTCAAATCAATAAGTGGGAGTGTGCTAGAGGATCCAATTCACAAGGATTATCACTTGATGGTTCAAACGTCTCATTTTCTAGACCACTCTTTTCTGTGTATTTAGTGAGGTTGGCTTAGGAATTCAAATTTGTCTTTCTACCATGCTCTAAGTACATGACATCATTACAACTATCATGGACATCTGGAGAAGGTTTGTAGAATATTTCACCTAAACAATTTGTTTTGGTTGAAGGATTCCAATTCCAGATTTTAAAGCAATGGATTCATCAGTAACAAGGGCTCCATCAATAGTATTTGGAGTGAATCTCACACATAGTCTTGAAATTTTGAGGGTGGTGATAACCTTATCCCTATTTTTGTATCAATTGATGGATTATAGAAAATTTAATTTTCCACTTATATTTTCCCTCTTATTTTTTTTATCTTCATAAGAAATTGTGCTATCCATTTTAATTATAGTCTTGTTTTGAAATTTTATGTTTCAGGAGCCTTTAGGGGATTTTATGATAAAAAATATAATTCTAGGGGCACGGAAACAAGTAGTGCACGGTTAGGGGAAACCGTGTGGATTTCCCTATAGTCTATTCATCTTGCATTTGGATCCTATTTCTTAGTGCATGGCCCTTGCATGTTAAGAGGATCCACGTCTGAAGCATGCATTATGGTTTTGTAATCTGGTAGTGACATTTTTTATGGTTAGAGCACGGTTTGTCAAACCCCATTGGAAAACCATCTGGAATACCCAGATCATTATAAATAAAAAATCCCAATATTTCCCCTCTGGTGTTTTTAACCATATTTAGGTTTCCTATTTGGTGGGGTGGGGGTTTGGGTTGGGATATTTCACATTAGGATGATCTGTTGTCATTCCATGGGGTTAGTCGAGTTATTTTGGTAGGGAGAACCCATTATTGCACTCCCATTATTATTCATGTTGTGGTTTCCATTATAAGTTGTAGGGTGTTCCTTGAGAAGAAAATTTTTACCACAACGTTCAGGGTTTTTTTGGCCTTATTTTTTAATGATTTCATGTTTTCATTCTCATTTTGATGGGTGAAATTTGGGGGGAGAAAGTGTTTGTGGTGGGGATAATTATCACATCCCAAACATGGTTTTCTTTTATTTATATTTATTTCTCAGTGTTTGATGTTCCAGTTGATGTTTAGGTTGAGTTCCCAACATTAGTATTTAGATTTTTGTGATTCCGATGTCCATATAACACTACTAGAAAAATAACATATACCAACGGTTTGGAACTATTTCTATAGGCCTCCAAACCATTCGTATAGCCTATACGTTTAGAGAACCATTTCCAAGTAAGCCGTGGGGATAGGTCTATACCAATGGTTTTGGAAAAACTATTGTTATAGACCTATGCCAATGGTTTAAAAAATAGTTGGTATAAGTAATATGAAAATATTTACCAACGGTTCCATAGAACCGTTGTTATATGTAATTCAAAAAACAATCATTAGATTGGTTTTTATCCCAGCACCTCCCGTTTATGATTGAATGACCAAACCATTATCCTAACTTACTTTTGTGAACATAATTTCATAAATATATATATGTGTGTGTGTGTGTGTATTATCATAAGTATTTTAAATTTTTATTTATTGAATGTCCTTTGTAATAAGATTCCATTAAAAATACATGTACCAATACCAACGGTTCTCATAACAGTTGGTATAGACTGATACCAATGGTTTTGAGAACCATTGGTATAGGTCATTGATTTTGGGATCTATAATAACAGGTTTGGAAAACCATTGTTATAGGGGGTCAATCTATAATGGAACTATACCAATGGTTTTGGCCAAACCGTTGGTATAGGTCCAAATTAGAGACCTATACAAACAGTTTTTGGAAAACCTTTGGTATAGGTCCATATATGTGACCTATACCAATAGTTTTGTCCAAACCGTTGGTATAGGTCCAAATTAGTGACCTATACCAACGGATTTCCCAAATCTGTTGGTATAGATCATATTTTCAGCAGTGTAACCTTATTCATTGTTATTTTGAATTATATTGGGAGAAAGTGGAATGGGATAGTGTTTTGAAACCCATTTTGTCACTAAATTGTGTGTAAATCATTCAATTATTTTTTGGTGGACTTACATAGTGAAGGGATTGAAATTTAAGGGTTCTTTACTATTTTTTCTATGACATGACTTGAGAATGGTTTTCCCAAACTTTTCAATATAAATCTGAAATATTACAGAATGTTACCTATAAAATTTTCACGGTTTGCACATGGTTTAAAAAATTGTCCATAGAAACCATGTAACCCATTGAAAACAAAATAAAATTTATTTTAAAACCCAAATTTATTTGATTCCACCACCCATTTGAATCCCTACTAGTATAATATCAACCAGAGGGTGCCCCCTTAATCTCTTTCATCATGGGTCACTTTTTAGGTGATTTTTTCACCAATGATTTATGATTCTTCCTGATATATTCATCATATCTTTCCCTTTACACTACCCCACTATTCTCTCCCATTATTCCATAGTTTCTATTTGTGATGTTTCTCCTGGGACGAACCCTAGAAGGTATAGTAAATGTGTGGGTTATTTTTCAAGGTTGTTTGGTAGTGAGGATTTTCTATTGGGGTGTATTCCTCCTCCTTCTGAATATTTTTCTCATTCACAAACCATTGAATTATATATTTTTTACTCCATTCCCATTATATCACGTTCCAATAATGCTTTATCTTCTCTTTAATAACTTAAATATTATATAATCTTGTTTTTTGGGTGTTATTTTATATTTTATGGTGTTTTTATAATGGAAAATGGTAGAAATTGTGATTTCAAAGGATTTCTAAAATATACCTATATATATATGCATGCCAAGTGTTCGATAACATTCTTATATACTTTTTAGACAATTTTTGGTATTTTTAATGCATGTTTGGATTTGGTAATATTTTTTTCATGAGATAACTATGACACGAGACTTATGTGTGATCTTTGGGGATTTTCATGATTTCTACATGTGTGTGACTTGTTTCATATAATGGTAAGAAAAGGGGTTTTATTAAAAAATTGGGTTTTTTACATTCCTTCTAACATAGATATTTGAAGTGTGAAATTAGATATGGTAATATCCATGGGTTTATGAGGATCAGATGTGGGATGGAATTCAAATAATGATGGAATTTAAAAATTATTTTTCATTGAACAAGGGATTTATAAAAGGTTTATCTATTCATCCCTCTTCCTTATTCTCCTAAAATATTCACTAAATTTTTAATGGTTTATTTTTTATTTATTTGACTTTAAAATTGATTTCATAGGTGTTCTATAAAGATTTTCCCTTTTGGTAACATGTAATATATATATATATATATATATTAAAGGTAATGAAACCTCGTTAGATACATTTAAGCATGTGATTATTTTTCATCATTGATTTGAAATTTTCAGGGGAATGGAATTGATCATAAAATTTAATGGTACTTTTGGAATTTTCCACATGAATGTAATTTCATAGACTATTTCTGAAATGGTTTGGAATATTTTTTGTTGTATTTGAAATGGATATGATGTAAGGCCGAGTTGGCTCATTCTGATGATATGGAAAAGAATGTGGTTTTGGAAATATAATTTTCTTGATTTTCACTCTAGTCTATATTGAGAAAAAAATTATGATTAAATGATGTGATGGCCTAGTATGAAATTTTTAATGGCGTGTTATAAAATGGGTACCCCTATAGAGAATTTTATAATGTGTGTTATCATGTGGGCGATGTTGGTGATTGCAGTTGACATGTGCAGTGGAAGTAGGTATGGTGGGTCACACATGTGGGGTCTTCTCCATTCACCATGTATTATCACTATTACCAGGGGTTTCATGGGTTTCATTTAGATGGTTGATTTATTTTTTCTAATCAACCCCGATTAGATGGGTTGGTAGCCTCATTTACTCGATAGGGCATGGTGAGATGTTCCACTGGATTTCATAGTTTAGAGCGTTTAGTTGGTTTGTTTCTATTGAGATCTATCATATGTTGGCAGTTGAGTCTTATCTGAGTATATCTTTGGTTCATTCTAATGATTTCTAGGAAACACCCATGGTTTACTATATATATATTCATGTATTTTTTATTTTAAAATTATTTTATTGTAATTGTTTTTTATTTATTTTCAAAATTTCATGGTATCACATTATTGGGTTCTTGTATGGGATATGACATTAAATATGGTAATCTATTTGGAAAATGGAAATGTGGTGTGAGTTTTTTCAAAAATGGAATGCCCTTCTTGTTTCATAAAAATGACAAAAACCAAATTTTATGTTGTTTTATTTCAAACAACTGTATGGATTATGTGGCTATTTATTATAATGCAATTTAATCTCACACTCTACATGTACCATTCAGTGTCATTACAACTATTTTTTTGAAGGTTTAGGTTTTTAGTTTGATTTCATTTTGGGAAGGTATGTTTTTTTGGGGGTGGTGAGAAATAGGACCCATAAATATCTTAATTTCATGGTACATTTTTATTTTTTTATTCATTTTTTGTTTAGTTCATACAATTTTGTCTTTGGATCAGTTTTTTATTTTAGAAATGTTCAATTTTTTGGATCCTGTTTCGTATATCGTGATGGCTATATAATCCTACTAATTTATTAGAAAGAAATAATTCTCCCATGTATTATTGTAGATGTATGACACTAGATTCCAGCCCCTGGTGATCGAGAATGCACACCTCGGCTTGATGTTTTTTATGATAGAATGATAATGGTCAATAATTATCTATGTATTCCTTCCTTACTAGATTTGTTGATGGAAATTATAGAGAAGGTCCATAGTTCATCATTTCCAAATAATATTGGAAGTATGATGATGTATATAGATTTGAAATAATATTTTTTATCAGATGACATAGAGAGAAACATTGAAGAGTTTTTATCTCGGTTCTTGGTATGCAATCATATTAAGGTCAAGAGATTGAATTCGACGGGGATATTACAACCATTACACATAATATAATGGATATGGTGAAACGCCATTAAGTATTTTGTCATCTAACTCCATAAAATATCAAAACAGAACAATTCAATGTGGGTATTAGTTAAATGCCTTACAAATTCAACACACATCATCGATATAAGAGAATATTTTACGCTTGAATTTCTTGATATGATGTACATTTAGAATGTGGTAATGTTTGATGGTGTAACACATTCTATTATATCTATTAAATACATATCATTTAACATAGTGTTCTAGCAAAGTATTTAGAATGATCGATATATATAGTTGTGTTTCCGCAATGGGAACCTTAATATGTTATATGTTTAGTCTAAAAGAAACATAAACCCCTATATTATTTGTTAATATCTATTTATATGGAATCAAATTGATTTTTGGGATGACCACAATACTCTTGTTGAGTTTTTATAAATTAATATCATTCAATAAAAAAGTCAGTATGCTACTTATGAATCCTTATACGGAAAGATGTATATAATTCCAACATTATAGGACGTTTTTAGAGAAACAAAGATATTGGGACCAGATCTATTAGTGGAATTTAAAGATAATGTAAGCTCTATTCACTAATACATTAATACATCTCAGAGTTTATATAAAATTTTTAATAACACTTTTCGAGGTAATCAATATTTAGAATTTGGTGAGAATGTGTTTAAAAAAATGTCTATATGGAACAACTATATGAGGTTTATGATGAAATTAAATTATAAAAATAGGTATATTAGACCCATTTATATCCTCTATTGGGATGAATAGTTTCTTATGATGTGTCACTTCCACCCAAACTCTTTCAAATCAATGATGTGTTTCATGTAACTCTACAATTGAAGTAGTTCTATGATCATTCACATATTCTAAAATCAGAGGTCGTATTTCATAATCCTGATATTTTCTCTGAATAGAAACTTATATAAAATCATGATCAGTGATAGAATGTTCTATGATACAATACCACTCATCTAGTCAATGTTTTTTAGAAAATCCCTAAACATGAACAGACTATATGGGAACCTAAGTATATGATGAGTCAAGAGTATATTCAATTTTTTGTATCAGAGGGATGGAAATATTAAAGTGAAATTAATTTTAATGAGGTTTTAATATATCAAATATATATTTTATGATATATCTTTCTCATAATATAATTTATTTCTAATATTACTTCTGTTACATGAAACACCGAGTTCCAACGATTCACAATAATCAATTAATATAAAAACATTACCATTATAACATGGATACTATAATTAGTGGTATTAATTGGAATAATTTTTTTGAAAATTGTTATATTTTTTTAATAAAGAAAATATATTGATAACATATTAGCCAATTTTAAATGATGACATTATATGGTTCGAAAATACTTTTTTCACAAAAAAGTATTTATTCATTTTTTATGATGAAATCACTAATGTGATTTTTTTCTTATACAAATAAAATCTATCAGAAAAATATTATTTAGTTTTTCAAAAAATATTTCCATTTTATATTAGAGTTAGTTTTTGAAAATTTTCTGAAATGATTAATTTTTCGATGTTAAGTGGGAAATTATGATTTTTATTGACACAATTATTTATATTAATGGATTTAAAATTGTAAATTTTTATTTAAAAAGGATTTAAAAGTAATATTAATTATAATTATTTATTATGGAACAAAATATATTTCATTATAATTAGTTTAATGTTGAATTAATATAATTTTTTTTTATATTTATCAGAATTTTTTTAGGAAAATTGAATCTTCATCACCTCTACTAGTTTATTTTAAACTAAATTCTACAATTTATGTTAAAGGAATTTTAAAATCTAGATTAAATATTTTTAATCATAATAATTAACATTATTCAATAATGGAGACATAATATATGGCCATAATGAATAGTAATAATAGAAATAATTAATTATTGTGGTTATGGTTATAAGGTATTTATCATGGGTGGAACTAAAAATTTAAGTTTATAAATGAACTAAAAACCTGTATAACTTAAATTTTATGGCCATATAAATGAATTATCAAATTGGATTTTGATAATTATTGTTTTTTTATACTTTTGGAATGTGAAAAATATGAGTACAACTTTATAATTTCTAATATTCCATGAATGACCTCTCCCCATCTTATCAAATGATCCCACTCACCTCTTCTCTTCATAGTTCCAAATCCATTCATTTAATCCAGAATATAGCCATATCGATTAACTACTACTCTATACAAATTTAATTCGCCTTATTTTTATTATGAATCGTTCCTAATATGAATTTTGTTGAAAAGATAGGGAGATTGTCTGAAAAAAAGAGGTCGTTATTTAGCCAAACTATTTACTTAATTTATTCTAATAAATATATAAAATATTATTCAAATATACAGATATAATAGACTCAATATAAAATTTAAAGTACGATTTCTTATATTATATTTATAACAAAAAACTATCTCCTCTTTAATAACTTTTGAAATTAAATTGTTGATCATTTGTATGGACAAGAACCATCACACAGAACGATGTAAATCATTTTCCACCACCGCCTCTAAATAATGGATATGATGTTATATTTAAAATATTTATAGAATACTGATGAAATAACTATACATTTATAAATATAAAATCATATATACCTTATTACCTTATAATCTGTGGAAAAAAATAATGTCACTCATGCATAAGTTGGGATTACCACCACCGCGAAGTGATGTCATAATTTTTTTATTTCATTATGATATATATAGTAATAGTAATAGATAAAACTAATTTATATTATTTATTTATATAAAAGGTATTTTAAAAGATTAATTATTATTTTACTTTATTTCATTTCATCTTTCAAAGAACTAAAAGCAACATTCATGCATATGTACGGCCTACCGTCTCCACTAATGGTGTAATTTTTGTTTTCTCTATCTTTTATGGGTGACGATAAATATGTATATAATAATTATATATTACTTTTAGACACTATTAAAAATAATTACATTATATAATTATGATCACTCTATAAGGACCCAAAATACTGAACAAAATAATATACGCCCAATGTAGATGTTATCAAACAGAATAATATTTATAATAATGGTTTTGTGATAAAAGAGTGATAAAGGGGTTATAAGTAATAATTTAGTGTATTATATATATATTAATATTTTTCTATAATTTATTTATAATAAACCTATATTTCTTTTATAGATTTTATAGTGTGTTTGAACGATTTCAAGACTTTATGTAAGAGATTTTGACCTCACATTTATTTTCATGGGACAACTACATGTTTAAAAATTGATTTCCTTTATGTGGTGTATATGATTATTAAGAAAGTATTTAAGGATTATAATAATTAAAATTGGTGTATATCCATATCCTTTTAAAGTCATTACTTTCATGGGTCATATGATTAAAATGATTCCAAATTAGTAAGGGGTTTATGTAACAATCAAATTATTTATCAATAATATGTTCAATTCTGATTTTGAGGATGAATGTTTTTGATATATATCTCAAGATACTCACGAATTTTATTATCGTTTGTTTATTCATATATATTACTCTGTATCCTTTCATTTTCCTCTCATTATGTACAAAAAATTCATAAATAATATTTTTATGGAAAATTTACTTTATTTCTCTCATCAATCAAGAATCATTTCTCTTCCAAGAACATGTTTTCTAAATTTTTTTTGAAAAAATATGTTTACCATTATTTGAGGACATTATACAGTCATTTTTACCATTTTTATACTTCTATTTTTTTAATTAGAATATTATTTTTAATTTTCATAATGAGGTACTTTTTACTTTTTAATAAAAATGTGAACAAAGCCATAATTTTAACGTGTATGACATGAATGGTATTTTTCATTTTAAAAACAGATAAATAATTTAAACATTACATTACATGATTCTAAGGTTATATTAAAAGTAAATTTTCTCTTCAATATTAATAAAATTTATATACTTTAATCAACTTTAAATTGAAAAATGTATTTTCTTCAAGAAGTGTTATAAGTGATCTTTCTAAATAATTTTTATTCTGTAGTAACATACCATGATGTAGAAAAATATTTACTGAGTTGATGATCTAATGAGACCATATTTATCATTTTTCAGGATGATCTATGATTGTGATGAAACCATTTTTATGAAACTATTTCATTTTCACAAGTTATGAAATTACTAATTGATAAAATAATTGTGAAACCCATTTATTTTCTAGGAGGTATGCTATGAATAAATTTTTATGATATCAGTTTCCATTTTATATGTTATAATATTATGAATAAATTATGATCTATTGTAATCATGCGTATGATTTTTATTATTTGATTGGCGGGAAATTAAATATATATCCTTCTAATACATTTTGTAAGGATTTATTTCTCATGATAAAAATATGACTATAATGGGGAATGAACAAAGTTTAGTAGGGGAATTTATCCACTATAATAATCTCAGGAAGGAACATTGAATACTATGTCAGTTTTGGGATCTAACCCATTAAACTATGATTATCCTAGAGATCAGCCTTCAAAATAAGAAAATTATTTCCTATTTTTATGTATATTCTGAAAATATATTATATCAGCTAATGTTATGTTTTCATGATTAAAGTTTATTTATTCATTTTTGTATCATGTTTTATTAAATACAATGATTTATGACATGTCTCATGATTATGATCTTTTATATTGAGTTAATTGTTTTCAAATTTTATTCTCATTCTCTCATAATCGTATACCCATGTAATGTTTATATGGTCATTAATATCAACATTTGTACACTTACGAAGCATCTTAACTCACCCTTTATTAGTTATCATTTCCATAGGATATGATAAATGGTATTAATTGAGATAAATCTTTGAATGTTTCTAGTAATGAATAACATAGTGGTAAAAAATGTAGTTCACTTATAAACATTTTCATAATGTTACCATGTTTTAAATTGCACTAGTTATAAACAATTCTAGTGTGGATCGTTATGTAATTTAATGTATATTCATATTGTAATATGTGATATCATTGTAGGACAAGTAGGGTCAGTATAATATAATCATCCCTGATCAGCCTCATCTCATAGGCTATAATATTTATCTGAAAAAAATTTAATGATACCATATTTTTATGCATTTACACATTCATTCCGCCATTCATATTTAAATGCGTCGTTAATAATTGTAGAATTAACTACACTATACTCATGTATTCAATAACATCATAAAAGGCATACTTATCTTCTACTATTTCATTTTATTTTTTCAAAAATTTATGAAAATATTCCGTTATTATTTTTTTATTCATTAATATTCATATAAAAATATTGTTTCCCTTACAATAATTCTAAATTTACATCATATATATGAAATATCTTATACAACATGAACATTGAGTATTTTGAAGATCGTTGTTTCATTTGGAATATGTTTGGTATAGAATCCTTAGATTCTTTAATATTTGGCCCTCCATATATACCAAATCATTTTAATTTTTATGGAGGTATCCATTTTCCATAATAGTAATTCTATACATTATTTTGACATGTAAATACAAACCAACGAACTCAAGGAAGTTCTATATATGAACCCCCAATTAATAAATTTTTCCCCATTAATTAATATATCTTCATTGGGATTATAAATGTCTTCCACAATTAGTGGATAGTGAAAGAATATTTTGAAAAATAAAATTTAATTGGATGCCACGTTCTTGAGATATATAAAGTTGATACCTCATATTGGTGCTGAATAATTATATATTGAATTAAAAATTTCATAAAGGATCTCTCTTTCAACTGATCTTTCCCTTAAAATTAGTTTAGTTACTCTATATTTGTCACTAATAAGTGTAATAAAAATAATATTAGAGACATTCCATTTTATGTGGTTCATTAAATATAGGATAAATATAAAGAGGACATGTCCGATGATACACTGATGTGATAATCCAAAAAATTGATTATATTACTATATTATATGGGATTCACTATTCCTCACTGGTTATAAATCTTATAATTAAAAAATAATTATTTTTTTCTAGAATTGTTGATTCACATTAAAATTAAAATCAGTATATATAATAAATGGAATTTAAATAAGCACACAATTAAAATAAGTGGAATAAAATATTAAATCCCATTATTATTATAGGAAATGTAAATAATTAAAATTATGAAGTTACCCTTCTTTTTTATTTGGATGTATATTTCAATAGATTTCAAATATCTCTCATGATTCTATATGTTTTTGGTCACGAACCAATAGAAATATTTTTATATTATTTTCAATATAATTGTTTAATTTTAATATTTGATCAAATTTTATATAAAAATTTATATTCAATATCTAAAAAACAATATAATATTTATGTCATGATTTGAGTTGGCCTATTCCCTTTCAAAAAAAATTTACATCCCAAGCTAAATCAACATATATGTTTCATGAACCTTCCTTCATTTAATTAGACATGTATCCCCATAATTACACAACCATAAAAAATCATGATATTGTTTCTCTTCACCATGGAATTGTTTACGTAGTCAATAATATACATTTTCCATCTAGAACATGTTGTTAATATCCCTATAAAACATTTTAATTTCTAAATCCATATTTTTTTTGTTTTCTTATTCACAATGACATCATCAGACCCTATGAGGATGTTGATTCATAAAAATATATCAAATTTTTTATATTCTTTAAAATTATTTATTCCACCACAAGGACATGAATACCATCTATTTTATTTTATTATTTTTTTAAAAAGTGCTCCTCTAAATTTATATTCTGCTGAGAATTATTCCCCAAATTCATTATTCCATTCCAAAAAAATTGTAAAAAAAATACTTTAACCATGTCGTGTGTTTGTTTTTCTATAAAATTTATCTTAGACATGAATATTTATTAAATCATTATATTCAAAACAAGTAAAAATGGAATTTTTTATAATTTTTCCCATTTATAAATGAGAAACCCTAAATATCTCAAAATTAAATTTTATAAACCATTATATTTTTCTCAATGCGTTGTACAAAATGTGGTCATCGATAAACTTCTTTAGTATATTTCAAAACCCAAAATTTTTTACCTTGTTACTTTTTCTCAAACTAGGTTGTGGTATATTGCTCACATCCTCGAATATGAAACCATGACATTGTTTTTCTTCTTTGTACAAAAAACACATATGTATCCACTAAATTTTATAAAAAAATACATATCCCCTATACTTCTAATATTTGTATTTTATTCATTATTTTACCATGTTTATTGCCAAGTACATACCAAAATCACAAATATGGATAATGGATAATTATTTAAGACTATAAAAATCCAATAGATAATAATAGTAGTCCACATATTGTTTCCTATAAACCTTTTATTTCATCATCCTCTTCTTATTCAAATGAATTTGACAACACATTTATTTCCTAACACTATAGATAAAAAGGGCATTCTTCCCTGTTTTTTAATTCCCGTGTTATTTTTATCATATTTTGGGTCAATTTATTCATATATATATTCTTACTGATGGTATTTTGTATTCAGGTTGATCGAGAGTCATTATGAATCAAAATTCATTAATGGATGTTCAATGATATAGATATTGATATGTATATGTGTATTAATGGAATATCATATTTTATCACACCAAACAGGTTTCAAGGATGGGTTTTCATTTTTTTATACGGATTCATGTTGTGAAATACTGTTCACTCCATGCATCAACTTATATAGAGATAAGATATTATATCTAGATGGTTTACAAAATATAAACACTAGGTTCATGTTTTTTACCATCCCTATGATTAAAATTCAAAATAATGATATTGGAATCATCCCCCAAATCCCATATATGAGATCTCCTTTCACCTAATTGGACACTAACATTACCTAGGTAATGGTAGAGGTTTTATTTGGTAAATTTTGTCACTTTTATTCTCTTTACTTGTATGATTCAAATATCATTTGTTTCGATGGTATCCTCTAAATGTTTATAAACCAATCCTTTCCTAAGGACCTATAATATTCCCACAAAGGGTTTTCATGATGGGGGAAGCTCGATTCTCTCTCCTTCTTCATGACGGCGGTGGCCACTATGACGGTCCCTCTCCCATTGGTGGGGGAGGGACCTCCGGCATCCAACATGGGAGCAATTTATTCTTTTTCACCCTTTTGTAACCCTACCCTCCTTCCTCCTTTTCCTAGATCTTCGCTGAGTCCAAAAGTACCTAACTTGTTTGAGGGGAGACCTAATCTACTGAACTCTATTGCATAGTTCAACGAAACCTTAGCGCTTCTAAAACATACTTTGGTTGCTCTATTTGCACAGTGACGCCCCTTAGTTGATGTTTTCGATAGGTATGTTTTTGGATCTTGGGATTTACAACAGAAGGCTACGGTGGGTTTTCAAGATAGCAAGAATATTATGAAATTCTTTTCTTTGGAAAAATATTTAATTAGAGCCTAGTCTAGCACACCTGGGAGCTCCAACGTATTCTGGTTCTACCTCTATAGATGGACCTATGACTTCCATACGAAGCGTGATGCTTCTTCGATGGAATTCTTGGTCAGTTTCCCAAATATTCCTCTACCATTTAAATACCCCTCTATGATTAGGATGCTCAGGAACATAGTTGGTAGATTCTTGTGTTCGTATAGTCTTACAGAACCAATATGCCATCCTGTTAACCCGTGAGTCTGTGAGAAAGTGGATGGGTCAAGAGTTCCATTCGATAATGTTTGGATCACCACAGGTGAAGTGTTTCAGTATAAGTAGTATGTTTTTTATGAATCATGGTCTGATTTTTGTGTTTTCTGTAAGCATCTGGGTCATCTGATGCCAGCATGTAGACAATGTTCTTTGAATACCACCAAGAAGATGGGTGCAGATAGTGGTAAGGCCAAAGAGGCCCATGTTGAGGCATCCTTGTCTGGACAGAAGTTGGAGGGATTGGACACTAAGTCTAAATCAGCAACGGATGTCAACCATGGATTATAGGAAGCGAATCATTTTGTGTCCGACAACTTCCATCGATTAAGGATTGATTTGGGCGTACCCCAACCCTCTCTGCCTGATTTGGAGCTAGAGGGTTCTACTCTGGCGGAGGTGCGGCCTGATAGTGGTCTCGTTTATAAGGATCCACACATAGTGGATGAAGGAGGCTCCAGGACTCCCAGGGCTATTCCATATGCTGCGGCAGTGCACTCAAGGGATAGTACCTTTAAAAATGCTCTAGCTAAGACCTCTAAGTCACATAGGGAGAGAGACTCATCTAGTTGTAAAGTGTTGCGGCGTGAGGAGGTGGTTGTTATAGTGCTGAGCAACAGATTTGAAGGGTTGTTGCATGATAATATAATTCAGGAGGTTGAAATTGACCCGGTTAGGCCTTCATTGGATCAAAAGGGGGCCTTAAGGACCATGTCCGGTGATGAGGACTCTATATATTCATCAGGCGATATAGAAGGTGACACCCAAGTTGATTGTCCTTCATGTTCAAGGCGCAGAAAGAACCAGCAGGGTACTCGGAAAGTGAGGAAGGATTATTCATATTTGTCTCCACCGAGGGAGACCATATCAGTGAAAAATAATGGGATGTGTTCCTCTATCCATGATTGATTCTCAAAAGTAGGGGGGCTTGGTGTGGTGAGCGATTGTTCTGTGAAGCTACTTATGCACTCAGAAGAAGAAATTATTGAATCAGTTTTGACAATTAAGGAAACTAAAGAAGATTCTGACAAGATTATGGAAGGGTCATTATGTGTGGCTACCAATGATGAGAAAAGTATTTTGATTGAAAATAATTATCTAATATTGATTTGGGGATTCAATGCAGGGAAGTTCAGTCAATAGGAGTACATCCATTCTTAGTACAAGCTGGCGTATCGGTTTGATGATCTTTTGAGGGATGATCCAAATTCTCAATTTCATACTATTTCTTGGAAATTATGAAGGGAGATAAAATATAATAGACTTAAGTTGTCCTTTAATGGTTCCATTATTTCATTTAGTTCTTGAACTTTGGTTTCTGAATTTTTTTTTAAAAGTGTTTTCTATAATTAAAAATTAATTTTCAGTTCATTCCTTGCCCAATAAGTCTTATTATTCCTATATCATTCATCCAAAAAACTATTTAGTGATTAATTTGGTGATGTATGTGGGGATTTGGTGTGTGTTATCAATATAAGAGGTAAATATTGGAAATTGGGATCAATTACAGTTATGGCAGTGTTCTATTTTCGAGTTACTACTTTTATAAAAAGATATACGACTTTATTGACATATTTGTGTGTTTGTGTAGAACAGAAATAAAACTATTTTGTGATTCTATTGTCATGCCAGATGACGTGTATCCCTATATTAAATATAATGTAGTATTTTATTGGAATGTATGTGTGTAGCCTTTTGATACCTCATATCCTAATTTCTATGTCATAGTTTAACTAATTTTTGGCCATCCATTATGATATTATTGAGTTAATGGATGGATTTAGAAACATTTATCAAAATATTTTTCAATACTAAATCAGATTGTTGATTATGATATAGAATTATGATGCCCTGATCAGAAAGAGTGATGAATTATATGACATCATCCTCACCCGGAGCAGAAAAACGTTGGACTAGTTTTCAGGGTTGACTAATTAGATCATGGTGACCCAATGAGATGTATGTTTACTTTATCATTTACTTTTTTTTTATATCATATTCATTCATATATTAATCTATTCCTTTTATTAATGATAGATAGGTAGAATTATAATGAGTTTATACACACTCCCAACAAGGGAATCTCAGTGATAATTTCAACATAGTGTTCAGGGATACCACGAACAACAAGGGTCCTATATCAGGAAGTTGAGAAGGAGGATAAGGGTGGACATTGTTTATATTAAGATAGTGTCTTGAATATTTTTCATCCATGATTTATGTATTATTTATTAGTTTTTATTTAGAAAATTGGTTCACTTCTTGTGGGGTCCCATTGAGGTGATATATGACTCATGTTTTTAAAAAATTTATTAAATTTTATGAGAAGAATATTAATAATTATGATATCATATATTACCATTTTATTCTAAAGTCCCTGACCCGAGTAGCATAGAGATGATTCTTTATTTTTTACGTAGACATTAGAGACATGAATTTCCCATTAAAAAATTCATAATAGTTTATATGATTTGGTCTATAATATATAAAAATTTATTAAATTACAACATTCAATGAAATAAAATATATAAAACCCTTTGGAATCAGCTCTATTCTTATATATTATCCTTAATTATCAGTAAAAATATACATTATGGCATCTCGGGGAAAGATAAAACATATTAAATGCATCAGATCATATGTTTAGAAAGGGTAGGAAATATAATGGTAACTGACATAAATATACCTAAATGATAATGAAACTTACTTATGGATATTCTACAAGTCCAATAATTACATGGATTATGAATAAATTATTTCATAATGTGGGAATTCATAATGTGTTACATCATAATCAAACCTTCAAGGAATCGGCTAAGAAACCATATAAAATCATTTATGTTCTATAAATAATCTAACGAGACTGATGCTATCATATAAAGGAAGTTATCATAAATATTTAAATGACAATGAATCTTACTCATAGATATTCTACAAGTGAAATAATAACAGGGATTATAAATATATTATTTCATAATGAGGGAATGCATAATGTGGTAAATGATAATAAACATCAAGGATTCGACTAATAAACCATAAATAATGAGGTAAGATATCATCCAATTCCCAAACAAATTTTTATCACGATACCTACCAATGCATCAAGGGGCTATAGTGGGCCCCATTGCACGCATACATGGTCCAATGCATTCCTCTTATGAAAGGACTAAAACTGAATAAATATAAACATTAATATTAAAAGTATCATATGAAATGTAAATAATTTTTCCAAAACATAATCATAAAAATACATACTAATATAGATAATGGTTTTAGAATAGTACTTCCCAAGTTAAAAATAATTATAAACCACTCAATAAAATATATTAGATAGTAATATAATAGATCAATCTCAATTAATCATAAGATTCAAATGAAGATTATGAAGCATTTGAAAATAATCTAATAAATTTAATAAAATTTTATTAATATAAATACCCCGTTTACATTGTAACTAAGAGTATTTTTGAAAATCATTAGTATTTGTCATAAAACCAAATTGTAAACATGTACCTTCTAGAAAATAAAATAGATGGACAATGAAACTATATTTGAGAAATATTAAACAAAAGATTCACACTAAAATTTAACACATATCATGATAAATTATGTCCATCTAATCTTAAACAAGTAAAAGGAGTGTTTCATAAAATTTATAAACTAACCCCTTCAGTGTTGTTTAAGGGTAAATATATTAGTTGTAAATGAATAAAATCAATAATTTTTTGAATAAATAGATAATTGAACTATGATATTTTTTAATTTTTTAATTTTTTAATTTATAAAAATAATGGTAAAATAAATAATATTTTGCAGTGTACTTTAAAATGGGTATGAAATTGGGATGTTTTATTTAATCAGTCTTTCATATGAGGAGGCACTGAAAAAGGAACCATGAAAAACAAGTATTTTTCAGTATAGAAAGTAGAATTGAACTATGTAATAGTATATGGAACACACAAAAATAATATTGAAGGACCACAAAATAATAATTTATAATTACATTTTGGTAAAGACTGATAAAGAGTAACCCAAAAGAATATGTATGTTTGGTAAGAAGCCCATCTATTATGTGTGAAATTATTCTTCACCTGCAATTACGATCCTAGGTGATGAAATTAGATTCATTAATAATTTAACTCAGAACCTATTTAACATGTATTTTATATATTATAATTTGACTATGTAAATTTATTACATTTGGTGATGAGTTATAAGATTCAATTTTGAAGAATGAGACTGTTTGTTTCCCTAGTTATTCGGAATAATTCAATTGAATACATGTATAAAAGATCCCGTAAAATTGGATTAATTATCCAAAATTGAAATTATATGTTATTATTATAATTACAGAATATTAAGTTCTATCAAATATAATTTTTTGATAATAGAATGATGAATCATTAGATAATACATTAATGATAACCATTTAACATATTTTGGCATTTTTAGATCATCACAAACTAGTTTTGTTTTATAAATTAATATTATGTTTACATAGTAGCTAAATAAAATAAAAGAAATTATAATATAAATTTTTAAATATTTCATAATCACAATAATTGTTTTATGACCATCTTTAAAGGTGGTAATAGAAAATGAAGAAACATCATCCTAAAATGTGGCGAATTGGCACCTCACAGATGACGTTTTCATTTTTAGAACAAAAAGGCGAAGATAATAGAATTGATGATGGATATACCATTGTCATATTTACTTTACAATATATATATATATATATATCATATTTGTGTTATAATTTTACTATGGATAATAGAGGTGATGGAATGATATGAAATTAAATGAATTTAATGAGAGAGTGGGAAGGTTTTACCTCTTAAGTGTTGTCTCCTTCAGAACCCCCCTAACTGACATGGAAATAGTATTTTGGTGATACCAGAAAGAAAAAAAACATGGATGATTTTTATAGGAGTGATTGGGAATATTATAAATAATATTCTAGGTGTATATGTAGTTATGATAAGGATACAATAAGGGATGTATTTAGAGTGGATAAGGGAGTTTATTAATTATATTATTCATTATTTCATTATTATGGCTCAAGACAATCAATAGTAATTTATCTTGTGACTACATAAAGTAACTTAAGCATGTTATTACAAACCAATCGGTTCTTAACTCATCCATACATTATCCATTGTGCAATATTTTACTTATTTTATCATAATGTTATATATATTTAATTACAATATTTCACTATTCAAAAACATTATCAATTTTATAAAAATCAAAAAAATAACCCAAAAATTATTTAGATTTTTTAGATTTAAATATTGGACTACATTTTTTGAAAATAATTTTCTATATATGGTTGAAATAATTTTTAAATAAAATCATAATTTATCCAAAAAAAAATTATTATAATATTATAACATATTTTATGTCCTAATGAAAAATTGATTATGGCTTCATAAATTTATCATATATAAATAAGAAAAAAATATTATTTATAAATATTTTATCTTTAAATAATTTTCTTTTATAATCATTAATTTAGTTATATATTTATAAATTATCATTTTCATTGAACAATAATAAAAATACATGATATATAATTTTTAGAATATATTTTTACTTAATCCAAGTTATAAATATATTATGTTTTTCTCATAATATTCCTAAATTTTTTTATACCTTCATGGGTGATGTTAGTATTCTTTTAGAAAGATTACTATTCTAAATAGAATCATTACTATTCCCACAATCATTTTAAAATATTATATTATATTATGATTTGAATCATCGTTTGTGTGAAAGATAAGCTATCAAATATGTTAAAGTTTAAATATACATACAATAAAATGGTGTCGTTTTACATTCTCCCCCCCTAAAAAATCCTACCCTTAAAATTTTCAAAATGTGACATCATTAATATATTTGTCTAGTTCTTCATCATAACTCCCTCTATTTCCCATGTCACCTCTTCAAATCTAGGATTTTTATAAGGTACCTTTTCCAGTCGAGTCGTATGATTTCTAAAAACATGTTCTCTAGTGTCTATAATTCATATAGGTTAATTACTGTAAGATAAATTAGGTTCCATTTCCATTACTTCAGAAGTGAGAACATGTGTTGGGTCTGACATGCACTCTATTAACAAAGTGATTTTCAACACATCATGAACATTTAGGAAACTTGGTGGATCTTCCAATTGGTAATGTCAATATCTAACTTTTTCTGTAATTTAAAAAGGTCCAATTTACATGGATCATAGTTTCCCTTTCATTCTAAATCTAAAAACACCCTTCTATAGTGATACTTTAAATAAAACATTTTCTCTACCTTTATCGAATCATCACCATAACTTCAAATCCTTTCTCGGATCTTTACCATAACTCTGTTTACTACAATGAAATTAGTTGATATGAATTTGAATATTTATTACCATTGATTTTTTCATCTAAATGTTCTAGTATTATAAGGTTCCTATCACCAACATCATCTAAACATGTTGTTTTATGAGATATAATTCTATATAAATCTTCACACAGTTCCATATGAATAATTGATTGTGATCTATTTTTGCAGGAAAACACTATAAAATGTAAATAATAAACCCACATACCTTTAAAATCAAGTGATTTTGGTCTCAAAATGTCTTATAAAGATTAAAAATACCTTTCATATTTTCCTCTACTTTGAGGGTGATAATATGTACTCAAATGAAACTCGGTATCCAAATCCTTCAAAATTATAATCTAGAATTTTGTTGTAAAATTGGGATCATGATTAGACACAATTGATAGAGTTTCACCCTAAAGTCTGAAAACCACATTAATATAGATTATTTCAATGTTATAATGTTTCAAATCATCCATTATAGTGAAGAAATGTTTATATTTGTTATGTTTATGAATAATTACACATATTTCATAATTCATTCTTGGTGTTTGGTAATCCTGTGAAAAAATACATAATAATGTCAAACCGTTTTCATATATGAATAGTTATAGGTTTCCTGGAACCTCTATGATGGTGTCTTTCATCCATCACTTATTGACAAATAAAATGTCTTGACACAGAGTCATCAATTTCCCACTTCATATTATCCCATCAAAACGTTTTCTGTAAATATCTATACATAATAGTTATACTAAGATATATATAGTCATTTTATCTGTGAGAATCATCCATTGATCCCTTTTTTATCTCAGGTATAAAGGTAATATGAAGCCTCTTCCAAAATTTCAAAATGGAATCTTCCTATACAAATTATACCAATTACACATCATTAATAGATTTTATTTTCTTTTGTGAATTACCCTCATTAGACTGAGAATTTTTTATCCTTTCCAATAAATATGGTTTGGAATCCATTTAGAAAAATATATATGTTCCATCTTCCATGATAATTTGAATATCCATCATTACAAGATCCATGTATACAATATCAAAGTAAATCCAAAAAAAATTATAACTTCATGATCATTCAAACATAATTCATTTTATTCCTTATTTTTTGTCCCTATAAAGTAGCGTACTGAAAACGCATAGTCCATATAGAGCATGAGACATTGGCTTTACCTCATGTATTGTAATTTCTATGAGATTAAATAATTCAAACTCTTGTGATTTGTATATATCTAACATACTTTACCATAGAGATAGTGCCAAGATATCTTCTGAGAAAAGATAACATCTTCTATATCTAGATCATGATTTGAATAGTTTTGTTCAGGATTTTTTACCTAACTTTATTCTCTTTCAATAAAAATATGATTTAGCATAAGGAAACAACCATGTTCGTTCCCTAATTAATCTCTATAAATAAGAAATAAACCATTTCTCAGGGGTAGATTAAATATCGTAGAATTCACTAATCTCCTCTACAAATCTACAAATAATTACCCACATTCTATTTTCTAAATAAAATTAACCCCTTGGTGATTAAGCTTGGTTAATAAGAAATCTAATAAAATAAATTATAAATGAAACATGCATAGTATCCATCTAAACTAATGAAAATATATAATATTGTTTTTTTATGGTTTGGTCATTCTGGGACTACCATTTTCTTCATATTATCAAGTTAGATTCCATCGTTAGAGAAAATATGGAAAAAATAAACTTATTGTATCTATAATTCACACTTTATTAATTTCTCTTATAACATTATATTTATAAGAGTGTCGAGAATAGCAAGAATGTTTTTCTCATAGTCCTTATAGATTTTGATGTATTCCAAGATAATATCCACAAATACCATGAAATATTTGTCAAGATGTTACATGATTACTCTATCCATTTATGCATAGAAATAAGGGGCACATTAAACATTCCTAATATTTGTAATTCAAAATTGTAATGTCCATACTTAGTTTGAAATGTTTTCATCAAAATACCTTCTGCACATTCACTTCATGATATCAATAACTTAGATAAATCATTGAATAATGTTGAGCTCCATGAAGTTGGTCGAATTAGTCATCAATGTGAGGCTATAAGTATTTGTTCTTTAACAAAATAATTTTGTCCTCCCTATAGTCAATTTACAACCTCATATATCCATTTTCTTCTCAATGAAAATAATATGACATTCCCAAGGTGAAACACAAGGGTGTATAAATCCCTTATCAATCAATTATTCTTTTTGTTTATTTATCTCTTTGGAATCATAATTTTCATTCTATAATTATTCTTTGTTTTTGGTTTCATGGAATGGATTAAATCAATAGAAACATCAAACTCCAATTTTAGATGATGTTGAGATAGAGCAACTAGAAATATAGAAATCTAGTCAAGATTAATAGGTATACCCTAAATTTGAAGATCACCATCTTCATCAGTAGGTATCATTTGTGATTATTCCCCAGTAATTTAATTTATTGGCACTACTTGAGGTGGATCGATATATGAAATTTATGATGAATTATCCCTATTATGATAATAAATTCCCTACAGTTATCATAAATCATTATTTCCTTCTCCTTTAAATAAATATTTTCAATATATTTTGTAAACCAGTCAATAAAAATTATTATATAAAAAGAAACCATAGGTATGATAGTATAATCATAAATTAGTGCACATTTATGTGTCATAATTGGAACTTCACAACACATCTTTGTTGTAACATGATTTGCAGAAGTATTTTTTACTAAATACTCCCTTGTAATGGTGAATTGTTAATATATAACTTTTATATTAAACAATGAATATATAATGGAATTTGTTGATTTAAATTCAAATAAGACATTAGCTAAATTTATGGATATGATTAATATACCTTCCACCACAATATTAAGAACTTTAACATTATCTTTTGTGACAGCATAAGAATAAAATTGTTCCCTTATCGTATTTTAGGGAATGTTCCCTTTGAAATTTTGAAATTCTTGTGCACTATGTTCCATCTCCTTACAGATGATATACTATGTATTTTCAACCTCCTTCTTTTCCATGCAATAGTGAGCTTGGTGGATTTTTTATACAAACATGTAACAAACTCCCATTTCCAATTGGCTTGTTCTATGATGTTTTCATACACATTTATTTAAAGATAGAAATTTTATTCTTTAAATATTTCCTTTTTTCTTACATCCTTTTCATAGCTCACAACATCAATTTTTCTGTCCTGATTCCCATCGATGCCATATGGATTGGGAAATTATTTCATTTTCTTGATGGGAGATGATTCTATATCCTTGTATAATGAGTTTTTTGGTATACTATTGACATTCATAATATTGGTTTCAAACCATAATCAATATGGTATATATTTCTCATTATATTATATATATGGACTGTAACATTCCTTATAAACCTTGTAACGTTGGATCAGATATAGTAATGTTTTCATCCAATTTATGACTCAGACACAAGAATTTTCTCAAGATTTCCACTAATTGTTCTATAGGAAAATATTTTATAATGCTAAATTCCCTAAATTCATTTCGTTATATAAATTCAAATTTCTCATCCATAGTGTTTTTTTAATAAATGACCACCCTAGATACGAATCTCTTAAGATGTGATAATATACTATGACAAAATTCTCCCTTTTGTTACTTCTAAAGTAATAAATATCTTCCCAATGGATCGTATCCTTTGATTGAGTAAAAATAGGATTACATTCCCATTTAATGATAGTTGTTGTTATTTCATGAAGTGGTCGAACATAGTTACCCCACCTTGTTTATTGGTATGCTCCGTCAGTGTAATGTTATTTCTCATACCCTGAGTTAGTTGTCCCACTATAGGTATAATATGGTTAGCCCTAGATATAGTTGCAACTCCAACAACATTATCTTGATTTGGAGGGAAATACCTACATGTAGCACATGCATTGATATGTTTTATATCACATCAATGAGGATCTATTTCTAAATAATATAATGCACTATTTTGATCAAAACATTATGAATCATAATTTATAATAAAAAACTAATGAATAAATTAATGTAAATTGAAAATTTTGGTATAACAATTCTATAAATAATAATCTTGGTTACTCTAAGAATATTCTCCAAGTTTTTTATAGGATTATATTTCTCAAATAACTTTTCCCAAAATAAACATTCCAATTTTTTTATTAAACACTCTCAAATACCAACTGTAAATACACTAACCTAGTAGCCTATAACCAATGCCTTAATTTATTTCACTACCATAATAAAAAAAATTATCCCAACTAACAGAATAGTTTCTTACCATTAGATAACTTGATAAAATCATAATAGTTACATTTATACATGAAATTAATTTAAACATAGAAAATTTATTGGAAATATACTAATTATTCATTATTTTCTCTTCTTTTCAATTATAATATACATCATATTATCCTATGGGAAAATAAATCATAAAAATCAGGTGAGGTCATATACTATGTATGGATAATAAATTCATGAAAAATATATCACAAAAAATAATAAATAATAAGGAAATGTGAATAACTAAAAATGCATTCAATTAACACATAAAAATGATCCTAGTATAGGAGAAATAAAACTTGATCAATTAATTCCATATATATTATAAAATTAGAATACAGCATAACCTTGTATATTATAAAAGTAGAATAATAACATGGATTATAAATAAATAATTTCATAATGAGGGAATATATAATGTGTGGCATCAATAAATTAAAATCAAGGTTTAATATAAGACACCATACATAATTGGTAAATATATTAGCCAAAACATAGACTTATTTTTCTCGTGGGGCCTATTGATGCATCGATGAGCTATAACGGGCCCTGAAAGAAATTAACTAGGTCTAATGAATTCCTCATATGATAAGGGAGAAACATAATCAAAATATACATTTATATTGAAACTATTATATTAAATGTAAATAATTTCTCCAAAACATATTAAATATTTATACCGAGTAATATGGATAATGGTGTTAAGATAGTACTTTCCCATTCAAAATAATCATAAACCACTAAATAAAACATTATATATGGGAACATAAGAGATCGATCACATTTAAGAAAAATATTAATCATAGGTTGATGAAATGGATGAAAATATTCTAATAATTTCATTTATAAATTTATGAGAGAAATAACCCTTTTTACATTAGAGAAAATGGTTCTTTTTCAAAATCAATTCTTTTTTCCATAAAATATTATTGTTTACATGTGTATCCTAGAAAAGATAATGGAATTATGATGAAATTATATTGGATAAATATTATTTATATATTCAATATAATATTTCATAGATCGTGATTAATTATGTCTAACTGGAGTGATAAAATGTAAAAGTTGTGTTTAATAATCTTTTAAAACAAGCCACTTAATTGCGATTTATAGAAAAATATATGAAGGTCTTATAAGAGGATATGAAATAATTGTTTTTATAAAACAAAAAATGTACTGAGACAACTTCATGTGATAAAAATAATTATTTTAGAAAAATATTGGTGGATTAAAATGTATTATGGAGTGTACTTGAAAACAATTATAAGACTTTGAAGGTCTCTTTAACCAGACGTTCCTATCAAGAGGAATTTAAAATGGATCCTTATAAAACATGGATTTGGAATACATGAATGAGGAATTGATATATATACATATATAAGGAAAATAAACACAAAAAGTAGGATTACAATACATGTATAATTAAGAATTATATTGGGGTAATCATAGAGACATCATAATCCAAATGAAAAATAGATGTTCCTAAAGAAACCAATATATTATGTTCGACTGTGTTCTGAACATGAATTTAATGTCCTAGATGATGAAATTAGATTAATTATTGATTTAAGTAATATTGTATTTAATAATTATCTGATTCTTTATAATTTAAATTTGTTTATGAAAGTCATTTTAGATGAGATTTAACATTAAATTTCATTATTAGGGATTGTTTGCTTCTTTGGATTTTATGAATTGTTCACTTGTATACATATATGAAAGATCCTGTAAAATGGGAATAGTAATATAGAATTGAATTTATACACTATTAATTTAATTATTGAAGATTAAATTTATTTATATATAATGTTTCCCCAAATATTAGGAAAATTCATTAGTTAAGTCTTTAATGATAATAGTTTAGATTATTTTTTAAATTTATTTGATCAGTATGCACTAATTTTGTTTTATTTATTAATATTATTTATAATTACTTGTTCCAAAATAGTAAATAATTTTTAATATATATCTTATCATCTCTTTCAACTATTATAATGGTCTTAGGGCCGTCCTTTAAGGCTGCATTAGGAAATTACATATCATCGTTCACGAAGGTGGTGAATCGACACCTCAAATACGGGGTTCTATGTTTTTTAAATATAATATATATATATATATTACTAGTTTTATCATTTTACATTCAAAGGGGTATGTGAGGTTAGGATAGAAAAATAAATTAAATTTAATGAGAGAGAGAGAGGGATGGTTTACCCCTTGAGTATTGTGACCTTCAGAAACTGCTTAAGGTACATTGAAATGGACATTTGGATTGATTAGATGGACATGATCATGGGAAAGACATTTTAGGATGGAATTAGAAATAATAAATGAAATATAAATGGCTTTTATTGTGTGATGATAATGAGTGTTGAGGGGTGGTGTTTATAGGTGAGGAGAGGGGTGTTTTTTATTAATCTTTTCATTATTTTATTATTTTTCTCCAAGACTATCAATAATAATGATTCATGTTAATCAATATATTATGTATAAAATTTGAGTTCTAAATAATAGGTTTTTACTTTATACATACATCATTCATGACACAGTAATTCATGTATTTACTCAAAATGTTATGTATTGTAAACTATATTATTTCACTATTCATATAAATACAAATATTTTAGAAAAGTCAAAAAACAAATCAACCAAACCATTTTTTTACATGTAGATTTAAAAAATAAACTCCATTTTAAGAAAATAAATTTTGAAATATTATAAATTTAATTTTTAAAATGAATCATCTTTTATTCAAAATATTATTATTTGGATATTACAAAATATTTTTTGACACAATGAAAATTTATTTAAATTCTAATAAAATTATCATATAATAATATGAAAGTAAAATATTATTTTATAAATTTATATATTGAAAATAATGTTTCGTTTAATTCAATATATTAATTGCAAAATTCTATGTAAATATATTCATTTCAGAAAAATAACAATATATAATTTATGTTTAAAAAAATTTATTTACATATTCCATAATTAAAATATATTATATATTAATTAATAATATAAATATATTTTATTTATACTTTAATGGATGAATTTACTATTCTGTTGGCCAGATTACTTTTCCTAATTATCACATTACTATTCAAACAATTATGTTAATATTTTGTAGTATATCATAGTTTTATACATGATGGTCAGTGAAACAAATAACTCAAAGGTTTTAATTTTAAAATAGATACCATAAAATATTAAGAATTTACATATATATAATTTTGTCACTTGTTTCTTAATAGTAATTCATATTTTCATTATTTCGAGTATTAATTGCCTTGTTTTTCTTGTATGTTTTTTACGTGGTAATTTTTTCACTTTTACAAGGATCATGATTTTATCATCTCTATAATGTTAAACATGATATAGATTAATTATATATCAATTATATATATATTTAAAGTAATCAATAAAATATGGTGATAGGAAATGGAATATATTGTTCATGGAGACGTTAGGCTGTATGTATATGCAACTGATGTTTCCACTTTTCCAAAGTAAATAAAATCAAAGTAAATGTTCTATATATATATAGAAATTACATACTGTTTAATATTTTATATATATCACATATTTTTATTAAAAACTTCATTAATATATTTCATCTAAATGAATCACATTACATCCTAAGGACTAAATATGTTGTACACATGAATGTCGTTATCTTATTCACACAAAAAAGAAATCACAATGGTATATGTTATATAATAATTCCATTATAATATATAAATTATAAAATGTTGGGACAACATTGTGTATGAAGATTGTATTTGTTGTCAACAATTTTCAATATCGGTCAAAATGAATAAGGATACGATAAAGGCCTCCAATGTTAATGGAGATTGTTTGAAGTGAGGATACCTAGAGAATTGTTATGAAATCATTGAATTTAATGTCATACTTGGGATATTCTCTATGAAGCAATTAAGATGATTTTTGAACTAATACTAAGTTCAAAGAACTTGTGTCAAAGGTGACACATTGATTACAACCATAAAGAATGGATACGTATCATCCATTTGAGGATTATTGGAGCATAATGGTGAAGTGTAATCTATATAAGGATGTTTGAAGAGGAATTAGGATTTGAAGAAGATAATGAAATGCTTCATGATTGCATGAGAACCATGCAAGAGCTTACTTGAAGATAAGAATCATACTATTTTAATGATGTAAAGAATAATGGATGAAGATGAAAAAAGAGTGTTGAAGGACTTGAAATTCTAAGAAGGTGTTTGAATAAGGCTTAAGCCTCAATTTTTAGAAGAAGGGAGATAATTGTAGTTCTTTGAAATTAACACTCCAATAGGAATTGAGGATTTAAAGTGAGGATGAAATAAGTACTTTGGAATTCTTATTCCAAAACAAATGGATTAAACCAGACGATGCTTTTCTGATTTTTATTTCAAAAATATCATAAGTTTAGAGAACTTCGGATGCAAGCCTTATAAAGGAAAGGGAGACAGAATGATGTAGGCGTGCAAGTATGTAGTAGGCGTGAAAGTATGCAGTAGGCATGCAAGTATGTAGAGGCGTGCAAGTCATATTTCAAATAACATTATTTCAAAAATGTGGAAAAGGAAAGAAGGCGTGCAATTGCCAAGAAGGCACGCAAGTACAAAAAAGGTCTCAAGTACCAAGAAGGCGTGCAAGTCCCAATGAGGCGCGCAAGTTCTAAGGATTCACGTAAGTGCCAAGAAGGCGTGAAAGTACTAAGGAGGAGCGCAACTGAACGTGATGAGCAGGTTTCCAAAATTCTTATAAAAAGGCAACTACCCTCCTAATTTCCATAGGCTCGAGACTTAGATAAATATTTTGAGCTCTGAGCACGCAATTCGAAGAACTGTGGCACGCAAGTGGTTGAGTCGCACAAGTTGAGCCTCGTTTCTAGGTGGCGTGCAAGTGTTGTGCTATCCACAAAGAGAAGTGCAAGTATAAAGGTGGAACGCAAGTTTTTCCTGTCCACAAAGAGGTGTGCAAGTAATGGAAAGGCGCACAAGTGATGAAGCGGCATGCAAGTGGGGAAAGTGTCGAGCAAGTTAAGAGTGGTTCACAAGTCTTGGTGCGCAAGTGTATGGGCACGCAAGTCAGCAAAATGCCTATAAATAGATGAATCTCCTCCTCATTTTAAAGGATCAACACTTAAGAGAAAATTTGAGCTCTGATCGCACAAGTAGTATAGAGTGCTTTATCGCGCAAGTATTACCACGCAAGTATTTTCGTGCAAGTATTTTCGCGCAAGTATTTCTGCGCAAGTCTGCCATGGAAGTATTACTGCGCAAGTGTTTCTGTGCAAGTGTTTTCATGCAAGTCTGCTATGAAATCCTTACCGCCCAAGTATAGGGAGCTCAAGTTGGGAGGCATGCAAGCAGGGTGGCATGCAAGTAAGGATTGGCGCGCAAGCTGTGAGTGGTTCTAGAAGTTCATATCAGCTTCTGATCAACTGATCTGTGATTCTAGAAAGAAGAAGAAGAGTGTGCAGCTTACATGTTTTCTGCATAAAGAGAAAAGAAGAATAAGGAAAAGAGTTCAACTATATTCCATATGCATGATCACAAGAATTTATGAACAAGAAAAGAACTCACTCTGATGATGCCAAGTAAGCTGATCTTCTTTTCCTGAATAATCACATTGGTATATGTGATTCTTTCCAAAAAATGAAGAAGAAGTGTTAGTGCATTCTGTTATTGCACTAAAGGAAAGGAATAAGTCCTAGTGCAGCTTGTTTTTCACTAGTGAAGAAGAAAGGAATATGACAAGAAGAATTGCGTGCCTACCACTTTGCAAGTAATCAAGTGAATAGAACTAAATAAGACCAAGAGAAGAACCTACATTTTGAAGAATGAAGAAGACTGTCTCCTTAGGTAGTATAAAGAACTAGCTAGAGGATGCAAGTTTGACTGGGCTATCACCAGTCCAGTGAAGAGGATTGTTTGCCACCCCCCCTCCAAAGTGTAGGGACTCACACTGGATAGAGTATTGTTTTCATATCCACTCCATTTTAAAATCATATCGCACTATAATGTATAATACATGCACTGGTCATACCCATGCATGGAAAGGACGTAGCAGCTCTTATTGAGTGGTAAACTTTGTAAAAATATCGTGTGCATATTTTTACTACTTTCTATTATTGCATGCGATAGGGAAAAGAGAATAAGAGAACCAATATCCTAACATGTCAAGAGGTACAGAGATAAAAGATGAAATTTGTTTTAAAAGTCCCCAACACAGATTCACCCTTCCTCTCAGTGTTAGGAATATCCCAAACTAGTCCTCTCAATGGGTATCAGAGCGATAGGTTCAAATCTGTTGGATTCTCTATAGTGAAGTTATTTTCTTTTGGAGATTTTAGTTCCTTTCATGAGTCAACAATGAAGATAAGTGTTTGTAAAGATTCATCAATCTGTGAGCTGAAAGATATATCTACCAAGACTATGATGAACAGTAAAAAGAAAGAGAATAGAAAATTGAAGACGAATTCCCTCTTATCTAAGGAGGTGGATGCATCTGGTTCTCCATATCTAGCTAACATTTAAGACACACCATACTTGGGAAGTAATGAAAAGGTGGCTCAAGTACCCACCAAGAATGTTGAAAACCTTCCTACCTCAACTGATCAAGAGGTATGTGTTAGTACACTTGGAAATTATTCTCAGGATGAAAATGATAGCACAAGTGGTGATGATCAATCTACAACATCTCAAGATATATTATTTGATAGATTAATAATGATTCATCATGGTATTCCTGAAGAAATTATATATTTGGTTTGTGGAGTATTTTAGTTCATGAATGAAAATATCACTCAGCTGGAAGAAGAAATTGATGTTTTGGAGAAAAGATTATAAGAAAAAATTGTTGAATATCTAAAGCTCTCCAGACAGGTTGGAAGATTTGAAGCAACAAAGAGGGGATTTGAAGAATGTTCTTCAAAGTGGATCACAGATGTTGAAGAAAAGGAGGGAGTCAACATGACTCTAGAATAAAAGATCCATGCACTTGAAGATGATATGAAAAGAATCAATGATGTCAAGGAATTATATTTGGAAGAAGACGCCAAGAAGATCAAAGAACTTGACTCTTTGTTAAAAACCAATGTAAGGATGCATGAAGATGAATTTGAAATATTATATAAAGCTTGTGAAGAGAATATGACTATGATTGAAGACTGGGAAGTCATCCTCAATATGAGATGTCTAGAACTTGAAGCTCAGTTGAGCAATCTTGAGAAGACACATATTGAGACTCCACAAAAGAAGGAAACAGTTGCTGTTGGTACTCAATGCTCACTAGAGGATTCTAATGTCAAAAGACCTCCAACAAGTGATATGAAGATCACGGATTCACTCATTGATCCATCACAAGTAGCTAAGAAAGTAAAGGTATCATCCATACCAACTTGTATTAATGTTTCCAAAATTTCTTCAACAAAAATTGCAAGTTGGAAGAAAAATTTTAAACAAGTTTGGATGAAGAAAAGTCAGATGAAACCTATCACCATGGATATAGTGGATAAGGGAAATATTTTAGAATATATCTCTCCACCGAAAGAACAACACATCAAGAAGAAGATTCAACGACCTTATAAAGAATATTGAATGAAGTTAAGGTTTGTTGGTCAATGATGGTGTTTTAATAGATTTGGGCATTGTGCACTGGATTGTTGGTACAATCCCTTAAAAGTAAAATCATAGAGAAAGCCCATCTCAAGGTGGAGAAAGTCAGAGAAGAAAGAGAAACATCCACAGATCCAGAAACATATGTATACTGCAAACAAATATGGAATGTTAGATAACATCTGTGATGTATATAATAGGAGTGGTCACATAAATGGTGTGTGTTCATATAAGAAAATAAGACCAAAGAACCTGGGAAAGAATCAAGAAGCGTCCTTGTGAAGAAATCAGATGAATAATGTGAAAAAAAATTCACCCAATAAGATTTCAAGAATGAAATATGATACGTCCTGGGATTCTAAATCCAAAAAGGTGAAGGGTGGTGCATCGAAAATAACTACTAAGAAAGAAGCCACTCAGAAGAATCCATGTAGAATATCAAATCTTAATGTCTTAATCCCTAATGATATATTGGTGGTTTGGCTAGAAGATTTGCACAAAATGAGGAAAATGGAAGATGTACAAGCTAAGGATAATTCTAAATGAAAAAAGAATATTATACCTTAAGACAATGAAGTCATGTGTGTGAGGTGCAATAAGGCTGGTCATACTGTAAGAAAGTGCTTTGAATTTATTTCAGCATAATAAGAATTCATGAAGTGGATGAGAGTTGCACCTGGAGATTCTAGTGCATGGAAATCTCTTGAATAAATGAGATTCACACCCAAAGATATAGAAGAAGTATTTAGATCCACACAGCCACATTCAAAATTAAATATCAATTCTAAAAGTGTGGGGAGTGGAGAAAATGGAGAATCTTGGTTGAGAAAATCATCTCTGTCATCCTGCTCGAATTGAAGAAGCATGGAGGATCCAACTTATTCCATTAAATCTTTGTGTATTGTATTTTTTCATTAAATAAAGGTAATTGAAGGTGATACAAGATCCCAGGGGGAGAACCTGAGATTCATTTATGAGAAGTGTTCTCGTTTGAAAGATACATATGAAGAAGCCTCTAGAGTCATTATCTCAATATGTATCAACTTTAGATGGTAATAGATTCAACTACTCTGAAGATTTTTTGAAGATCATGACAATGGAAATGGTATGTTATTTCTATATCTCCCATACTTGGTTACTCAAAATAAAGATAATTCTATAATGTGGTAGTAACAAAGATAATCAATGTCATACGAAAAGTGAATGTTCCCCAAGGCCACTTATCCTGCCAATTTCACTTGAATGTTTTTGATCTGTTTGTTGAAGTGAGTGAAGGAATTTTAGTATTGATTATTTCCTATCACATTCAATATCATTTTTCTTGAATGAAGGTGGAAAACCCTTGAAAAAACGTGTAGGAGATGTCATATCATGAGGTATCAAGATCAGTGGATAATGGACAACTTTTTTGTCTACATCAAATCTTCTTGTTTTCAACACTGAGAATTGGTCATGTAGACTTAGATTGAAATGATTTATGGCACATGGCTAAAGTAAGGACTGATACCCTCTCTAACATGAACTTTTTTTTTCTTGTCAATACGGGGGAGAGAAAGTGAAATGAAAGGGGGAGAAAAACAAGTAAAGGTGAGAGATAAGATTCTCATTGTGACATTGACACATTCATCTGAGGATACTTTAAGGTATTGAAAACAAAATAGAAAAGGGGAGATAGTTGGGACCACTTTGTGTATGAAGATTATATTTGTTGTCAACATTTTTCAATATAGTTCAAAATGAATAAGGATATGATGAAGGCCTCCAAAGTTAATATAGATTTTATGAAGCGAGAATACCTGGAGAATTGTTATGAAATAATAGCATTGAATTTGATACTTGGGCAGTTCTCTATGAAGCAATTAAGATTATTGTTGAACTGATCCTAATTTCAAAGAACTTATGTTAATGGTGAAAAATTGTTTACAACAATGAATAATGTATAAGTATCATCCATTTGAGGATGATTGGAGCAGAATTACGAAGTATCATCTATCTAAGTATGGTTGAAGAAGAATGAGGATTTGAAGAAGAAAATGAAATGCATCATGATTGCATGAGAACCATGCAAGAGATTACTTGAAGAAAAGAATCATACGATTTAAATGAAGTAAAGAATGATGGATGAAGATGAAAAAAGAGTGTGGAAGGACTTGTAATTATAATAAGGTGTTTGAAGAAGCCTTAAGCCTCCACATTAAGAAGAAGAGAGATAAATGGAGTTCTTGGGAATTAACACTCCAAAAGGAATTTAGGATTTTAAGGGAGGTTGAAGTTATTACTTTGGAATTCATATTCCAAAACGAGTGGATAAAACCATATGATGCTTTACTAATTAGTATTTCAAAAGTATCATAAGTTTGGAGAACTTGGGATGCAAGCCTTATGTAGGAAATGGAGAGAGAAAGAAGTAGGTGTGCAAGTATGCAGTAGGCGCACATGTATGTAGTATGTGTGCAAGTATGTAGAGGCGTGCAAGTCATATTTCAAATAGAATTATTTTAAAAATATGGAAAAGGAAAGAAGGTGTGCAAGTGTGAAGAAGGCGCACAAGTACAAAAAAGGCGTGCAAGTACCAAGAAGTTGTGCAAGTCCCATAGAGGTGCGCTTGTTCCAGGGATTCGTGCATGTTCCAAGAAGGCGCACAAGTACCAAGGAGGCACGCATGTGAATGTGATGCGCAGTTTTCCAAAATCACTATAAAAAGGTGACTACCCTCCTCATTTCCATAGGCTCGAGACTGAGAGAAATATTTTGAACTATGAGCGTGCAAGGTGAAGAAGTGTGGCGTGCAAGTGGTTGAGGCGTGCAAGTTGAGCCTCATTTTTAGGTGGCGCTCAAGTGTTGTGTTGTCCACAAAGAGGCGTGCAAGTATAAAGGTGGCACACAAGTATTGCATGTACACAAAGAGTCACGCAAGTGATGGAATGGCACACAAGTGATGAAGAGGCGCGCAAGTGATGAAAGTGTCGCGCAAGTCAAGAGTGGCGCACAAGTATTCGTGCGCAAGTGTATGGGCACGCAAGTCAGAAAAATACCTATAAATAGATGAATGGACTCCTCATTTTTTAAGGCCGAACACTTAAGAGAAAATTTGAGCTCTGAGCGCGTAAGTAGTAGAGAGTGCTTTGTCGCGCAAGTATTGTCGCACAACTATTTCCATGCTAGTATGCCATGAAATTATTGTCGTGCAAGTGTTTCTGCACAAGTTTTGTCGTGCAAGTCTACCACGCAAGTCATTCCCTGCATGTTGTAGGCACACAAGTATAGGGTGCACAATTAGGGAGGCGCGCAAGCAGGGTGGCGTGGAAGTAAGGATTGGCGCGCAAGTTGTGAGTGATTCTAGAAGTTCTTATCAGCTTCTGATCAACTGATCTGTGATTCTAGAAAGAAGAAGAATAGTATGCATCTTACAAGTTTTCTAGATAAGGAGAAGATAAGTAGAAGTAAAAGAGTTCAACTATATGCTATATGAATGATCACATGCATTTATGAACAAGAAACTAACTCACTCTGATGATTCCAAGTAATTTGATCTTCATTTCCTGAATAATCACACTGGTATATGCTATTCTTTCCAAGAATGAATAAGAAGTGTTAGGGCATTCTATTTTTGCACTAATGGAAAGGAAGAAGTCCTACTACAGCTGGTTTTGCACTAGTGAAGAATAAAAGACAAAGACAAGAAGAATTTCTTGCCTACTGGTTTGCAAGTAATCAAGTGAAGATAACTAAAAAAGATAAATAGTATAACCTACCATTTAATGATAGAAGAAGACTGTCTCCTTATGCAGTATAAAGAACCATCTAGAGGCTGCATGTTGGACTAGGATATCACCAGTCTAGGGAAGAGGATTGTTTCCCACCCCCCTCCGAAGTGTAGGTACTCACACTGGCTAGAGGATTGTTTTCCTAGCCACTCCATTATAAAAGCATATCACACTATAATGGACAATCCATGCACTGGTCATACCCATGCATGGAAAGGATGTAGCTACTTTTATTGAGTGGTGATCCTTGTAAAAATATCGTGTGCATATTTTTACGGCTATATATTATTGCATGAGATAGGGAAAAGAGAATAATAGAATCAAGATCCTAACATGTCAAGAGGTACATGGATAAAAGATAAAGCTGGTTTTAAAATTCCCCAACACTGATTCACCCCCCCCCCCCTCTTAGTGTTAGGTATATCCCAAACTAGTCCTCTCATAAAAATCATATATATCATATATATACTATAAACCCATCATTAATTATAATATTTAGAGGTTGTTGTGGAAGAACAAATTACATTGGTTCGCATGGTCGTTGTCCACCATACACACGAATGATGATTGTGTATCCCTTTTGATGGAAATAGGTTTGGGTTTTAGTCTTACCCTTAACGTAATAATATCTCAATATAATAAATATAATGATTTTATTATGTATGAAATATTGAATATGAATTTAATGAGTAGAGAATGAAATAAAACCTTACTTCTCTCAGATGAATGGTACTTCATCATAGGGTAACTTCTTTTATTTTATGAAAAAATAATTCCTTTTTTGGATTTCATCCAAATTAATGTCTTCTAGAATTATGGTAGTAATTTTTTGGTTTCATTGGGTCAGGTTTTTAGTGACACTTAATTCTTGTGTGTTTTGTAGAATGTGAGAGAGTGAATTTCCTTTTATAGTGGAGGATGAAAAAAATTATTTTGAATACCAAAAAGAAAACACTATTTGAAGATCTAACATACATAATTTTCTTCCAATAATTGATCTATTGTTATTAAAATGGTTAAATAGAAGAAATATTTCCATATAATAATGTTTTTACATGTGTTTAGTTCTTTTAGAACATTATGATTAATGTTTAACCACTATGTAAACTCATTTTTACCAAAATCAAAGTGGTTAACTTTTTATACCATCACTAATATTTTTGGTCAATATATAAGACCAACTTAATTGAAATTATAAATTATTATCATTACAAAGAATGAATCCAATTTGGAAAATTCAAATCATAGAAGTTTTGTAATGACCTGATCCGGAGCCACCAGACTTGTCCCTTACTAATGCAGTATAATTTGATTTACAAAATAAAAATGAATAAATACACAACATCACATGAAATAGAGGATACTTTACTGCTCCTGGTTTCAGATATATAGAATATGATATTACATTGAGGAATAAATGTAAAAATTTTATTAAACAATTAGAATGGTAACCTCAGATCCATGCTTCAACAATAAAAATTCATTATAGAACTTCCACTATTACTAAAATAAAATTTAAATACATAGGGCGAGAAAAAAATTTCCCATTAAGTGTTTTTAAAAAAAACCATTACCAATTAATTTTTCTATAAATTTTCTTTTAAACACAAGAATTTAAATCATGAAAGATAATACTTCTTAAAACATTTTTTCACCATTTTCGTGATTTGTTTTGATACATCATCTATGATAAATCATGATTCAAAATTTATAAACTTATTTAAGATTTATAAAAATAATGAATTATAATATATTCACGTATTTGAACAAAAATTAATATAGTTCCAACTATATGTTGGAAAATGACCAACTTAATCATTCAATGACATGATAGTAGGGAATATAATAATTTACAGATAAAATATTTTTTATTTAGAATTGAACATTGGACAATATCATTTATCATTAGGGTTTGGAAAAATAAATTCTAATGAATTTATATACATGTATATCAAACTTAAATCCATTCACACATGGAAATATAAAATTGATATACAGTAGTTAATAAAAGGTTGATCACTAGAAATGGATAATTTATTTGCTAAATAATCACAAGGACTTCCACATACTATGATCATTAAGATTTAATGCATAATATAAGAAAATGATAATTGTTTTATCAAGGATTTGTGCCAAGAACTAACCTAATCATCATGTCAAGGCCTTATTCTAAGACCTAGATTATATCATGAGACCATCAGATGCATCGAGAGGCTATAAGGGCCTCATCGGCAACATAATAAGTTCTATTGAGTCTTAATATGTATAATAAGAATATGACATTTAATCAAAGTGTCCCATACCACTTTGATGCATTTTAATCGTATTCATTGCTTATGTAAATTAATTAAATGATTCTAAGTGTCCCATACCACCTTGAAACGTTTAGTTCATAATTTACACATTATCATGGAAAGAATCATCTAATAATTATATTATTTTTCATTATTTATAAGTCTTAAAAGGAATAATGTATTGAATTTTAATTTAATCATAAATACAATAACAATTTTGTATTCCTAAAATAAACCTAAAAAATAGGTTTACCTCTTGAAATGTTAACTAGATTCATAATTCCTCATAAAATGAAGGGGTTTATCAAATGCAGTTGAGAAGATAAGGATTCACGATAAAAAATATTTTACACACATGAAATGGTAACTTTTTTCATAAATTACCTTAAAATTATAATGTTTATCCCATATATAAAGATTAAAATATTGAATATAAATTTACAACCACAGGTTTGATGTGCTGTAGACACAAGTTCGAATTTTTTATATAATTGAGAAAGAACATATATACCAAAGTTGATTGTACATAAATACTAATTAATGTACATATATATATATATATCACCATATTTATATACATACATATATATATTTGAGTGTTTTGTTTGTATCCATGAAATTCCACATAATTTCTAAAGTAAGAACCATCCCATGTGAACATACCAGAAAGTTGTAAAATATATGTAATGTGTTTACTTGATTATAGGAATATGCTTATATTTTCATATACAAATATCACCCGTATAAAAAAATTTGAAAACATAGATTATACGTTCGTTTTGGTTATATTATTCATGGAAAATAAATGTTCAACATATACCTATGTATATTCTAAAAATATTAATTTATATATGTTTAAATACGCTTGTATTTACACCCATATATATAATTCTTCATAAAATACCACATCATGGAAGTAAACAAAAAGATCTAAACACCTTAGAAATGAAATCTTGAAAATGGACAATGCATATTGCTTATAATATTTGGGTTAGAGAAAGAAAATGGATATATATATATATAACTACATATATATGATTTTGATTTCAAATTAAATTCCCTAATAAAAAAAGATTTTAGAAACAAATTCTATTAATCAAGAAGAACATATCATATATAAAACTATATTGGAATGATATATATATATATATAAGTTCATTAAAATCAATTGAAAATAAATAAAACCATTACAATGAAAATGCCTAGATAATAAAAGGTAAACCCTTTAAATCAAGAAGAACATATCACATAATAAAATTATATTAAATAGATATAATCATACATTTATATATAAATATTTTATACATATATATGTATATGTTCACAAAAACTATTGAAAAATAATTAAATCCCTAACAAAAACTAAATCTAGGAATGTTGAGAATTGTTGGAATCGAGAGGAAGATGAAGAGCATGACAGAAGTGTTTTATGATGGGTCATAGTGTGTTTAATGTGAGGTTTTAAAAAAACAATGTTGAAAATAATTGATCTAATTAAACTAATCTAGACAAAAAATATTAATTAGCCCAAATTCAATGTGTAATAGGTTTATTTGACACCCTAAAATAATAAAAAGAGATGAAGAGGATGATCCGAGTCAAGGATCATGATGTCTCGATTAAAATAACACCACACTTGGAAAAACCAATGACGATGCCAGACTAAAGAGGTCGTGTAGAGGGTGGAATGTCATATCACGAGATGGTGGGGATGGAGAGGGTCTAGCTGCAACTAGCTCGAATGGGAATGGTGTGGCTTCACAAGGAAGAATAATAGAGAATGTATTGGGAAGGGTAGATCAAATATTGTCCGATCAAATTGTTGAAGGTAACCCTGTATTTTTATGGGAGACTGGCAGCCGAGATTTGGACAGTCCGTATCGACCTGCAGATCTGATCAGATGAAAAGAATTTATCTAATCAATTTTATAAATTGTGAGTGGTCGATATTAGATCGGGGTTGATCATATAACTATTATGGATCTTCAAATTTAAAAACAATTGAATGATCTATATCTATTGATTTCAAATCATATGTTTTAGGAAATCCATGGAAAAAATTATGGTGGTGGTGGTTCGATTGGAAAAAGGCGCAAACGGCTGAGTCTCGCACATCAAGATTGGGTGGCTGAGATTGTGCACCCTAGGAAAATTCCCATCCCACATTGAAATGGGGGAGCTTCTTCAGCATCCATATAATTCCTGACACTGCTTACATAAACTGATAACACCAGCACACATGACATGATACTTTTTCATAGGACCACATCCATGAGCCTTAGCCCACCCCATTTTATACACCCTCCCTCGCACTCCCACAAGTGGATGACCTTCCATACGTCGTGCATGCCTAGGGTTTTTATCCAGTACATCTTGAGTCACCAAAAAGAGCCTAGGTGCCCCTGTAGACATCTTTTTTGGATAAGGAGGACACCTTGTGGGTTCTCCGGCATAGTTGAGGGGTCGGAATATATTTTTCAAAAAAATTGAATTATATAAAATAAATGATAAAATATATCTATATATTATGTTATAATAATAATACACTTCTTTTAAAACATGGTATGGTATTTTTTAAAAATATTCATTCCCATAAAAATACTAATTGATTTACCTAAAATATAATTGTTAAACATTCAAAACCCTTAATGTACATAAGGTACATAAAATAATTAAAATATATAAAACACTTAAATACCTAGAATACGTAAAATAGTATAAATACCCTAAATACTTAATGGTTATAAAATTTTACATCCTTTACCAGAACTAACGGTCATAACAGAAAACCATAGACCACATAAAATCCCAACAGCTACTTATAATGGTCATATTAACTCGTATAAATACTTATTCATATTATTCCATGAATCATGTCCATTTATTTTTTTAAGAGTATGGTTCTCTGACTTCCATTAATTCTCTATATTATAGATATTCTTCTCACTTTTTCATTTTTTGGTGGTTCCAAGGGGCATCGGTAACATAATTGGTTTATTTGTGATGTTGGGTGGAATTGTTTTTGTTCTATTAGGTCTCGCAATGTTTTTTATGGAGAATTTGTAATCCTTTGCATCAATGTAATGTTACAGTGATTCTATTGAATAAAATTTTTCTTATCATATTGTTCATGAATTTCATTTGTATGACACCAATATTAAATGAAAAAATAAAGTAAACCAGACTATTAATCACTATAACTAACAAAATATTATTATTACAAATAAAAATAATCTTAGTGTGTCAAATTATCCACCCTTAATGGTATTTCACCCTCATAATTCCCACATACTTCATCAGCACCAACCATTTTTCATTAACCTCAATGTCCATATATGATTTGTTTAAATTATTTTTTATTAATTATCAAAATTTGATTAAAAATAATTAATGTATACCATCACCAGGTCCACGAATATGGATAATCCTCGAGTGACCACAAGTGGATTCCCACGGTAGTTTTCAGTTCTTTAATATCCATAGCCCAGATACACCTCGAGTAATTAGGCTCAAAACTACGCATAATGCACTCAGATTTACAGAGGGGGGCATGGTTGGTTTGGATATCACAGATTGTGGCATGGACATGTTCCTTATAATTCGGTCGAACTATCTATTTATTGGGATTTTCGATTCCATAGAGTCTCTCATACATACTAAAAATCAGAACATAGAATAAATATGCTGCAAAAAGGTCACCCTTGATTGCAGCTTTCAAGAATTTCATTAAGGCTTGGTAATTCACTGATAAATTGAAATTGAGGAAGATAACGTCATGATACATTACCCTATACCTATATTCTGAAAATTGCGCATTTACCATACGGTGATATACATAACTATCATCTTTTGTATAACCAAAGGATATTTTGGCAGATGGACACCCAGTAGAGGTGTTTGTATTTCAAACACAGGGTTGGGAAAGGCTGGTATGCTTCTGAACATTTCATAACATTTAGGTTCTTATTTAATTCTGAAGAAATAGACAAGCGGTTTGTTGGGGAACCCTCTCCAACCATCTATAAATTTTATGCAAATAATTTAAATTAGGTAATCATACAAAAATTAAAAAATATATTCTAACTTTCAAACGTTCACTTGGTCATTCCTTTAATACTAATTGTAAGATCATGTGCCTAAGAAACCAAACGTTCTCCTACAAATGTTGTGTAATTTTTTTTATAAAAAATTGTGAATAAATACACAGCATCACCTAAAACAGAGGATCTTTTACCAACCCTGGTTCTTGAGAATTAGAATCTGATATGAAATATTGTAATATAAGTAATGTTTTTAGTAAGCATTAAGCACTACAACATAAATGTAATGATTCCACATTAGAAATCCATAATGTCACTTCCACTAAACCTCTAAAACAACTTCAATACAACGGGTGAGCACAAAAATTCCCAGTAATGGGTTTAAAACAAAACCATTATGAAATAATTTTTTTAAAACATTTTATTAAAACACATGAATTAAAATCATAAAAACTAATATTTCACATAGTATATCATCCCTAGATTCGTGATAGATTCTGATACATCTTTGGGGATAACTATGGCTTCAAAATTTATAAACTTATTTATTAGTTATAAATAGAGTTAATTTAAATATATGAACATAATTGAACAAAAATGCATGAAGTTCCCCTTATAATATGGATATTGACAAAACATAATAATTCAATGACATAATAGAGGTGTGGATATGAATTTCCACATGAAATATTAATTATTTAAAATTTTACATTAAATAATATCATTGATCATTGTGGTTTGGAAACATAAATTTTAGTTATTTTTTATACATGTATATAAAACATCAAGCCATTGTCAAGTGGAAATATAAAACTAAATAACACTGGTTCAAAAGAAGTTGATCACTAGCCATGGATATTTTATTACCAAAATAATCACATGGAATTTCACTTATTATGATCATTATAAGTTATTACATAATGAGGGATAATCATAAACTTTCTATAAGGCCTCCTCCCAAGACCTTACATAGTCATTCAGTGAAGGCCTCAATCCAAGACCATGTTTTTCTCATGAGACATGTCAATGCATTGATAGGATATAACATGCCACACCTATCACATAAATAATTCTTATTCATTCCTCATATGTCAAATACGAATATATATATTTAAATAAAAGTGTCCCAAAACACTTTGATTTATTAAAGTCATTTTATATGATGATGTAAATTCATTACACAATCAAAGGTGTCTCATAACACCTTGAATATTTTTGTTCCTAATTTAAAATTATCATGGAAATAATCATCTTATACTTAAATTATTTATCATTATTTATATGTGATAAAATGAATAATGTAATGAATGCACTTTTAATTAGAAATCGATTTATTGTTTTTTCATCCCAATATAAATCTATAAATAAAAAAAATCACTCATGAATGGTTAAATAGATTAATAATTCTCCATAAAATTATATGCTTTATCCAATATAGATGATAAAATAAAATGCCACAATAAATAATTAGGTTATGCACATGAAATGGTAACTTGCTTCATAAATTCACATAAAATGATAATGTTTAACCCATAGAAATGTATAAACATGGTGAATTTAATTCATAACCAAAAGTTTGATATGTGTTAGATCCTAGTTCCAATTTTTTATGTAATTGATAAAAAATATCTATACCAATGTTTTTTATACATAAATACATATGTATGTATGTAGATATATCACCATATATATATATAATATGCATATGAATTTGAGTGTGAGGTTTTTAACCATGAAATTCTTCACAAATTTATAATCAAGAACTCTCCCATGTGAATGTACCATAAAGTTGATAAATATATGTAATGTGTTTACTAGCATGTAAGAATATGCATATATTTAGATATATATATATATATATTTATATTTATATATATTTCACCCTTATAAAACTAAATTTTGAAAATAATGTTTATATATATGATTTGGTAATATGATTAATGGATAAGAAACTATCAATATATACATACGTATATTATGAAAAAAGTATGTTTTATATGTGTATATACACATGTACACACACACACAATGATATATATATATATATACACACACACATGTATACAAACACACACAAACACACACACACAAAGACAGATATATTTATATTTATATTGGAAAAATACTGCATCATAAATATAAACAATAATACTTCAACTCCTTAGAAATGAATTCATGAAAATGGAGAATGCTTATTGCTTATGATATTTAGGTTAGAAATGGAAATATAGTTATATATTTATAACTATGTATATATGATGATCATGATTTCAAAAAAAATTCCATTATAAAAAATATTTTATAAATAGATTCGTTGAATTAATAAGAAGATATCAAATATAAAATTTTTATTGGAATTATATATATATAAATATTCATCAAAATCAATTGAAAGTAATGAAATCCCATACATTGAATTTATTTAAGGTAATCCATTTGAAATAATAATAACATGTCACATATATAAATTTTATTGAAAATACATAATCGTACATGTATATATCAATATTATATACAGATATATGTATAAGATCTCAAAAAAAATACTAAATAATGAAATCCTTTACAAATTTTAAATCTGGGAAGGATGAGAGTTGTTGGAACCAGGAGAGGTAGGGATAGCTTGATAGAATAATTTCTAGAGGGTAAAATGTGTGCATAAAGTGATGTTCAAAAAAACAATGTTTCAAATTATTTATCCGATTAAACTAAACTAAATAAATAAAAATGATAATTAGCACCATATTCAACATATAATAATGTTATTTGACATCCTAAAATTATAAAGTAATGGAAGGGGAGTATTTATGTCATGGGTTATTATTTTTTGTTTAAAATAACACCACCCTTTGAAAAAAAACTATGATTCCAAACTAAAGAGGTCATTGAAAGGATGGAATGTTCCATCTTCATATAGAGGGGAGGATGAGGGTTTGGCGGCCACTAGCTCTGATGGGACTGGAGTGGCTCCACGAGGAAGAAGATGGAAGAAAGGATTGGGCGGTCTTGATCAAATCTAGTGTGATCTATGTAAAGTGGTAAGCCCTAGTTTTTTAAGGGAGACTTGCAGCTGGGATATGGATGGTCCGGATCGATCAACATTTCTGATCAGATGTCTGGAAGCAGTGAATAACCGAGATTATATTGGGGTTGATGGGATGACTATAGTGCATCTGCGGTATTAAAAACAAATGAACAGTATAGATATAATATGTTCAGATAAAATGGTTGAGGAAATCAGAGAAAAAAATATACAATGGTTGGGGTTCGATTTGAAACCGGCGTGGACATTTGAGCTCTCTCACAACAAGATTAACCAGCTGAGATCACATGGCACAAGAAAATTCACTTCCAACATCAAAATGGAGGGCGCATAAGCGACTTATTTATAAGTCTTGATGTAGCTTTCATACACCGATAACATAAACACACACATTTCGGTCCTTATACAAATGACTTCAACCGTGATACTTTTCCCAAATCATGCATAAACCCTCCCCCTTTCTCCCAACAGTGCATGACCTGCCTCACACTGTGCCAGCTTGGGGTTTCACCATAAATTAACTCGAGTTAATTAAAAGATACTATGTGCTTAGGAAGAAATCTCTTATGGCTGGGATAAACACCTTTAGGGTTCCTTAATCTAGTTGAGGTGTCCTAATATTTTTTTAAAGACTTTAATTATATAGAATAATTTTTACAATTTATTTCTATTAATAGTATTTTAAATAATACATTTATTTAGACCATTAAAAGGTATTCTTTTAAAATTTTATAGTCACATAAACAAAACACATTTATTATCCAAAAAATTAATTTTAAATATTCCAAACCATTTAAGTACCTATGGTTCTTAAAATAATTAAATTACATACAACACATGAATACGTATAATACTCAAAATAATGAAAATACTTCAAAAACATAATGATGAAAAAAATTTATATCCATTACCAAAACTAATGGTAAAATTAAAATCCCAAATACCACTTAAAAACCCAAACAACTACTTATAACGGTCATAATGAACCATATAAATTCTCGTTTAATGTACTCTAAGAATCAAGGTCATTTTTTCAGAGGATGGTACTCTACATTCCTTTGACTCCCTATCTTATTACTATTATTCTCAATATATCTCTTTTTTATTTTGGTGGTTCCAAGGGATAAGGGATATATAATCGTTCTTGTTGTGATATTGGGTGGTATTTTGTTTTTCAATATTATGTACTTCTATGAGTTTTCTTAAGTATTTTAATCTCTTTCATTAATGTAATTGATAGTGTTTTTATAGAATAAAATGATTGTAATCTTATTCTATAAGAATTTGTTTTAGATGGAACCAATATTAAATAATCACAATAATAAAATAAAAATACTATTAATCATAATAATTAAAAAAATATTATTATTAAAAATATAAATATGTATAGGACATCACAGGTGGTATAAATTAATTTTAAAAAATTCGTGTTGATGGTAAAGGAAAGAAGGGTATTAAAGTGATTTTTTTAAAGTAAACATTATTTTTATATATTAATTCAATATAAAAATGACTAAAATGATTTAATTAGTATTATCATTTCTATAATTGATCATACATTATTCTGAAACCATTTAAAATTATAATTTAACATTAAAAAATATTTAGGTGAAATCGTAGATTAAAAAAAATTAATCTTTTCATTATTTATCAAAAATTGAAATGTCTTATAAAAATACATCTAAACCCCCTATGATAATTTTGGAATTAAAATTTAAAAATTAAATTTTATTTATTCAAATATTATTTATAAATGTTTAAAAAATGGGTTTTAAAAAAAGTACTCCATTAAAATGCTGAAAAAATTAATTTATAAAAATATATATTTTATGAATACAATTGGATTTTTTCTTATCTTATGTCAAAGAAATATATTTTACTAAAGATAAATAAATGATTGAGTATAAAATAAATAAAATTTAATATGATAATTAATTAATATTAATTATATTTGGGAATATAAAAATAGTTTATTATAAACACATTTATTTTGTGTACGCTTGGTTTTTATATTCAGTTATGATTAATTGGAAACCAATGAATTCACTCGACATTAATAATTTTTTTAATCCTAATTTTAAATAAAAATTTAACCGATATGAGTTTACATTCATTTCCAATAGTATTTTGTCAAGCATCATCTTTTGTGCAATGAAAGATATCTGAGAAACTCATTTTTCTATGGGACAGAAGATAACACTATATTTCATGCATTTATAGCTCCAAAATAGATTAAATTTAAATAAATTAGTAAATATGTTATAATTTTTGAGAGTTATTATTCATTTCGATGCTGGTATTGTGTGTCATACAAATTTTCTAATAAAATGTAATTATTTTTTATTTTTTAGGTTGTTACATTATTCAAACATTAAATAAATTGTGTACTCAAAATTTAAACTCAATCAAGGTAATCAACTGGTTAATATTAGGAAATAATGTTCTTGAAAAAACCATTTCATAAAATGGTTAATAAAAAATCATCTAAATTATATATAAAAGAATATAAATAGTCATCTATAATAGTAACATAATGAGGTTTCGAGATCATAGAATATTTACGGATATAAAAGATAAGAAAATGGATGAAATGTTTAAATAAATTTAGTGAGTGGGTAAGTTAATTGATTACAATAATTTTAGTGACCAATGTAAGGTTGAGGGTCTCAATACAGTAAATATGTGATTATTTAAAAGACCGTAGATTAAGGAAATGATGGTTTATGATAATATTATTGTTTCAAAACCATTTCTCATAGAGTTAGGAAATTATTTCAATCACTCTGAATGTTGTTAAATATACTTACTTCAAACATTTTTAATTTAGAAAAATAATATTATCATTTGGAGATACTGATAACTATCTGTATGTCGTCTCGTAGTAAATTTTCAATAATAAAGAGAAGTAATACATTAATCTCTATAAAATTTTCTATTGATCATCGTAAACAATTTAATAAATGGTTAACCTTATCTCCCTTTGAAAATATTCAAAACCAAAACATTATATAGTAAGTGAATATAACAATTTTCACTAATAATTAATCCCAACAACATGAAATATATCTAAATGACCACACACAATTAATTTTAATACCTTAAAATTTTATTCTCTTGAAACATGGTAATAACCCAAATTAAAATAAAACCTTATTGAAAATATGTATGCTTCCATATTTATTAGGTAAAGAATGTATCATTGGATATATTAAATAAATAAAAAATGATGCAAACTCCATCATGTATGGGAAGAAACATTATCAAAAAAATAATTATTCAGTTCCATTGTACTGACAATTATCCTATTTAATTTATCTTCATCAATCATCAATTTATCCCAACATTATCATATGAACATAATGAACATATTTAGGGTTGTATTTCCCCCAATCATATGTTTTATGAGAAGTACATCTCTTCATTGAATCATTTTTCTTGGTAATAGGTACTTTTCAACATGAGGTCTCAAATCAATAATGTAATATTAATATTGTAAAATCCATATAAATTCCACTATTCTCATAAGAAGTTCATCATTAATAAAATACACAAAAAAATCATTATCGATTCCAATCACAAGGACATTAATCATTCTATTTTATTTGTGGTAATACCATAATCATTATCAAGATCTTTTGGGTTCATTTAAGGTGTATTCCTTTAAGGCTTATTTTTTTTTCATTGTGTCCCATATCCTTACAGTTGAAGCCTTTAATATTGGAAAATTCTATGACTCCCTAACATCATTATATTACTGACCAATTTATCCACTCATAATGAAATCTCATTTTCCTCATAATAATATAAAGTAATTTCTTTCTCCACAATTATGACATGTGAAAAAAACATAATTTTATTATTCTCTTTATCAATATTTATCGGAACTCTCCACATCTTCTCTTAATTCCCACAGAATCCATCATAATTTGATCAATATTTCTCTTCCTCAATATAACATGATACTATGACCCCATATGATTTGAATGTTTTAGAGACAATATCCCTTTAGAAATTTTCTTAATAAAATAAAAGAAACAGTCAATATTTCTATTTGGATTATGTTCATTAATTATGTTCTCATTCCTTCTATTAGACACCATTTTAACGGATTACATACACTATTTTAGATCATATAATTATGAATCCGAATTTATTGTTTTAGAACTAGTTAAATACAAAACATAAATTGATATGATTATTATTAGTGAATCACATTGTCATAAAAAGTCATTTCATTTGATGTTCCTATATGTTTATCATCAATTTGTATCATTGGGTTATGTTCCCAAATCAATGTTTCCCTAAATCTATTTCCCAAGATTTCTAATAAACTTGTATTGATACCAACTATAACTACACCAACTCCAGAATCCCAGAGTCAGTTCCTTGCTTTATTAGAATGGCATGAATAAATGGAAAAAAACCGGAAAGGCCAAAAAATATTTAGCATTTTTTGGAGGCCATATTATAAAAATAATTCAAAATTTCTTGGAAAACATAAAACAAATCATTGATAATTTATATCTCAACAACCATGAAACTCATTCCAATAATTTATCTCCATATCACGGGGAATTGAAAAAAAACACCAGTGAAGTCAAATAATTAGTAAGGAATTAGTATAATGTAAGATACAATGAATCAATAAGAAAAATCAATATTTCATGGAAATTATGTAATCACACATACCATTTAAATATATGGAAAAGGTATAAAAATTTTGGAATGGTAAATAACTGAAAAAATATTTCATTTATTGAAAATATTAAAAAAATAATGCCTTAATATATTTTATCATAATGAAAATATCATGGACAATAATTAATGAATTTTGAATGAATCCAATGCTTTATTTTCGACACCCTGATCTAGGGAATCTTATAACTACTATAGTTGAGATATTTAATAAGAATTTTCAAAAACTATAGGTAGAAACCCAATTAATTTGGAAAACATCAATTATGAGTTGAGACATATTGATTAATCTATGGGATAAATTATATCGGGCCCCAACCATCACTTGATTTCAAATTAATTATTAATCTATCAAAAAAATCACTTTAATTATTGAATATTACATATCATCAAGTACATGTATTCAATAAAATATATAAATTAATCAATATTCTTCTATTAATAATATATTATTTAATGTAAACCCCATATTTTTAAATTGAATAATATTAGAGAAATAGTATTATCCATCACTAAAAAATATTGATTATTAATATAAATTTAATTTCCAAAGAAAACTATTTTAAATAAATTATTTGTTTCAAAATAATGTTTGCAATCAAAAAACAATGTGATATTGGAAAATAATATTTTTCAAATGGTAATGTTAAAGTCAAATCCCATTAGAAGAAATAATTCAAAGTGAAATGTAAAATACCATGAATATATAATAATTCCTGAAATTACAATATAAAGGGGTATTTTATACATCAAATAAAATTTAATTGGTGAATAATAATAAATAAGTCGGAATTAAAAGAAAACATAGATGCAATCCCTTAAATCACACATTTCATTTGGTTGTACTGGCATTAAAATTTAGTATAATGGTTTTAAACATGTTGTTAACTTATACTAGAACCATATTAAAAAAAATTATATCATTTCGTCTATTTAATAACATCTTATAACATTTATTTAATAATAATTAATTATTTCCATTTTTTAGGTGCTAATTCCCTTTGTGTGGGTATGTTTGGACTTGTTATTATTTGTTCCTTTTTCAAAGATCACGATTTCATAATCACCAAAATATAATCCCTGCTGAAAATATCATAAATATTTTTTATATATTTATTTATTGTTTTCTATAAAAATTGGTTATAGGAAATAGAATACAACATTCATATATATGGTAGGTCGTACGTATGAATTAACTTGAATTCCATTTTTTTCATATTAAAAGAAAGAAAAGTAATATATATATATATATTATCATTCTTGAATCATTTTTATTTCATATATATCTCACATTTTCTTCAACAATACTTAATACATTAAATTTACTATGCAAATGAATCCCAACCCTTCACGAGGCGATAGTCAATCGTACACATGAGAAATTTTATCATATTCCCAAAACAGTAAAATATTTAAGGTATGGGTTAAATATTTCTTCAAGAATAATAAAGACATTAAAAATATCATATATATCATGTTAGAATTATAATTATATCATTTTTACCAATAATTAATAGGTAGTATTATGGAACCAATGACAATATTTTGTGAGGCAATATTCTTCTGTACACATTAAATATGATTGTGGGTACCATTTTATTGAAATGTGTGTTTTTTTTGTCGTAAAATTAACATAAAAAATATCAGTGTAATTAATATATGGAGGTTGTTTTTTGGAATATGGCACACTAATTATGGTGTGTATAATAAAATAAAACAAACATTCTCTTTGATGAATGTCATTTCTTCTTCATGTAACTCCTTTTAGTTTATACCAGAATCCATCCTTGAATGGATATAATCCAAAATTAAGGCTAATAGGATGTGTTTTGGTATGTATTGGAGTTATATGGTAAGGTTTTGGATGATAAAAGGGGCTTGAATGGTGGGTATAATGGGGAGATATAATGCCCTTTTATATTGAAGGAGGAGTGGTATTACTGAAAATTCCATGAATAAAACACTGTTGATAGATCTCCTATAAATCACGTGCCTATAATAATGATACATTTTCTATAAAACTGGTTATATGGTATAAAGAATTCCATAAAAGTTGTTTTTGAGAAGTTACTTTTTAAATGATCCCCGTAAGATTCCGGTTTAACAAAGAAGTAAAATAATTTTTACATTAATTCCGAGAATTATCTTTTATTTCCTTCACTAATATTTTAAAATGAATATTTAGTTCGAATAATATATTTTATATATTATTTTCATTAAAAACATGGAATCAATTTTTCTAAATTCAAATAAAAAAAGTTCTATTATTTAATTTAATATTAATCCCACCCACGCGACGGGAGGGTTTGGTTTTAAAGCAAAAATGTTCAAAGGTTCACTATGTTCTTATATTAAAATTCAATATGAAAATTATTTCATTTAATTATATATGATTAATAGATGTAAAATTGATCTAATTTAACATTAAAAAATTTTATAATATATTTTATCAGGGGAATTATTTAAAAGAAAAAGCATTTTTATATTAAAATTCGGTTTCCTTCAACATTCATCAAAAAATGAATCTTCTCTAAAAAATAGAAAAATTGTATTCATAGATAATTAGAAAATTCATATTAAAAAATTATGTTTTTCATATGAAACAAATTTTTAAAATGTGTGAAAATGTTTTTTCAAACAAGATATCCATTAAAAGTTTGCAAAACTATTTTTAGAAAAATAAAACCTATTATAAATGAAATTATGCTTCTTCATATATTATTACCATAAAATATATTTTATTAATATAAAAAATTTTATTGAATATATCTTATATAAATTTCATTGATTTTTTTCTATATTAGTAATTAATTTAATTAATTATGATAGTTTCCCTTTTGGAAAATAATAATAGTTATTTATAAAAATATTTCTATTTTTTCAATTTTTTTCATATATAAATAATTGTTTAATAATTAATTATTTCTTATTTTAATAATTTATTTAATCAAATTTATAAACAAAAATTTAATGGATGTGAGTTAATTGTTATTTTTATTTTTATTTGATACAGTATGGTCTTCATGAACCACAAACTATCGATGAAACTCATTTTTGTCGTGCGACGAAATGTAACTTAGCACTTCATGAATATCAAGAAATAAAATAGATTAATTTTTTAAAATATTATATATAACTTAATGGATTCATAGGATATATTACCTTCTATGCTTGGTGTTATGTTTCATACAGGCTATGAAATAATATTTTATTCATTTAATATTTTGTAGTTGTTACACAATCATACTCTAGCCACAAAAAATAGTACCATTTTCCATGTGTTGTGCGGATAACCACACATATGAAACAACGTATTTTTGCATCACTACCATAAAAAAAGATCCATAGATGGTATTAATGTATAATTCTTAAATACATGATATAATTAATGTTTTAATATGAAAAATATACGAACCAATTAATGAAATGATAACCAAACTATCATTATTTGATTAATCATTTACAATAAGCAAGTTTAGAGTACACTATTTTAATGAAATTGTGCAATGTTTGCATATCTATTAATTCATATTATAGATAAAAATTATTATTATATTTATAAATAATAAACACTATATAGTATCAATATTCTTCTATTTTAATTATATTATAGAAAAAAAACATCATAATCATTCACTAAATCTGGGAAGTTCTTGTTTGGGTTAGTATAACCACCTAATTGGGTAATTCTATTGGTTTATATCTGGAATGAAAAGGGGAGTAACAAATTTTATAATATGATAAAAATGTTTAAATAATAATTATTTTTTCTTTCAGAGGTTTTATATGAATATTTAATTCATTATTTAAGAAAACAATCATTGATTTTTATGAATATGCAAAACATACATGTTATATATTTCACCTTGAAGGATAAATACTAAAAAACACAAGATTGAAAAATGAAAAATTATAAACAATATTAAATAATACCTTATATTATTTTCAATTACATATTATTGAATATATTTTAAATAATAATGGACATGAAAATTACTATTACAAACCAATTACAAGTGACAAAAAATATAAACATGTGTTGTTGAAAATCAATATAATTCATATAGATAATGAATATTAATGATTTTTAAAAATGAAAATTTATTAAGAGAGGTTATAAATTAAGTGATACTTATCGAAATATTTCTGATATGGGAGGTCATATATGTCCAGGTAATAGGTAAGGGTTTTTCATCTTATATTCCTCTCATTGAAGATTGTTTCGTATGATACACCTTATTTCAGAAATAAAGTATATATATTGTGTATTTGAGATATCATATAATTAATTATTTTTAACAATTTTATGTTTTTTAGTTTCAATTCCTGAATTTCAAAGGGTTTTTATTCAAAATATTCTAAATCCATAAGGTTTTCCTTGGTACAATTTTCATTATTTGGTAAAAATATCATTTATTCAACATTATTCATATATATATAATATTTATTATACCTGAATGAATTATTATTATAGTCGTAATAATTCATTGGATTAACTATATGGATGATGTTCCATTATTTATGTGGCTATTGGTCCAGTTCTTTCCCCAATGTTGTTTATTTTTGGTAATTCAAGTTTCATTCATTTAGTTACGATCATTTTTGAACTTATTCTATATATTTTATACATATTATTCATAATAATTATATTATATTTTATTCTTTCATTAATTTATAGTGATATTCCTTTCTTCCACATAAAATATTAGAAACATATTCCTCCCTTCTTCTGTTGAATCTTGTTATAACCATCAGAAATATTTTTTTGATGTCTTATTATAATGTTATTCCACTATTGAATTAGTTGTATATACATGTATCTATATGGTGTGAATAACATAACTTTTAAAATTAAGATTATATTATTTCAAATTATAAATAATGTTATTATATTGACGTGGGGAATGTTATTTCCACTTTATTTATTAGTTTTACAATATATATTACTATTGAAAAGTTTAAAATGTATTATATTTACCTCCCACCATCATTCTCATGATATGATTTGATCATGTTATCATTTTTATTTAAATAAGGAAATTTATTGACATTGATGATGATTAATAGAATATAACACTTCTTAATCTTGTCTTGATTTTTATTTTTCCTCATAAATTTGATAATCATGTTTTTATATATCAAGGTGTTTATTAGGGAATTGTATGTAAGGTCTTGTTGACAATTTTTGTGAATGCATTAAACATAATTAGGTGATTGGTGGGGATTGGAATTATATGGCCCCTCGATACATTAATTAATATAATTATACAAAATTTTTTGTGTAATTGCTGTACAGATATGAAATTTAGAAATATGTCTTGATGTCAATAATGATTAAAAATAAATTTCTTGACAAATGACCTTAGGAGTAGGTTTATAATCTATGACATGATTCATTCCATCAGTATGAGATCCATATTATTGATATTTATGAATTCATTTATTTTCATTGATATAACATGGTTCTAGTTTAATGTTGATTATGTATCCATTTTGTTAACATATTTATACAATAATATTTATGATATATTTTTCCATGATTACATAAGTTTTATGATTTCCCCCACATGGTGTTTTTTGTAAGTAGGTATTATTTTTGAATATCCCTTCTGTAAATAGGTCTTATTTTTGAATATCTTATGTTTTCAAATAAAAAAAATAAACATGAAACATTAATAAGGATATAACAGGTGGAATAACTTAGTGTATATTTTCATGTCTCATTGTGGATGTATTAGTTTTTATATAATTAAAAAATAGAACATTAGTTGAGAAAGCATTAGATATAAAATTTTATGATGCAATCAATTTATATATCTATCAAAACATAAAATAATCTATCATTGGTAATATACAAAATAGTAATTATTCATTTTTTTGTTATTTATGGATATATATATGTAATTTTAAAATAGGAATCGAATTATTTGTGAAGTATTAATAGATTCCATTGGATCAGAGGGTGTTATTTTGGGCATTAGAGTTTGTATCGAATGGATAGTTTAGATAACATTGGATATAATTTTTCATGTTGCATATAATTTAATGGTTAACAAGTCTGTGATAATAATAAGTTCAATGGTATATATTACCATTTGGGATGAAATGTGATTTACTTTTTAACGTGAAAATACCAATTTTATTTGATGGTTTGGATGGTACAAATTCTACAAAAACAATAGGGATAAATCTATGTATATAATGATATATGGATTATATGGAAAATATTTATTAGTATGGTTTTATTGTGATTATTCCATGTCTACATACTAGAAATAGGGTGTAACGACCCAATCTTTTTGAGTAGTATATTAACTTACTTTTATTGATTTATTAAGATGTTAATGGTTAATGCAGAAAGAGTAGTTGATGGCTTCATCCAGTAGACTCAACCCTTACGAAGCCCACTTATCAGAGCTTGGGAAGGAGGTAGCATCTGTGGGCTTCGCTTTGGACCAAGCCCAAGCCGAGCTCCAGCGTGTCAAGCTTGAACGAAAACGCTTGCAGGAGAAGTTCAAGTTAGTGGAGATTGCTACTAGGGCAATGTTATCTGAGACTCCCTCAGATTCTCTCACCATAGCACACCTTACACTTAGGTCTTATGCCAGTGTTATAAGGGGCTATGTGATGAGACCCTAGTTTCCTTGTGTAATCCTTTCGGGTGAATAAATTGAGATTTCTTCCTTTAGTGATGTTTGTGAAATTTCAAATGTCTAGATAATTTTAGAATGAATTTTATTGATGAATTTTGAAAATGGGATATTTTGAAATATTTATGTAAACCATAAATAATTAATGATGTGTAATGATTTTCAAAAAATGGTCTTCTACAAAAGTGTTCAGTAAGGAATTTGGAGTCTAATAAGATCAACATAATTTTTGATGAATAGTAAATTATGAATAGTCATTTTACGCTTAGGATTAGTAATGTGACCAAATGGATTAGTAATTTTCACTCAAAGAATGTTTTAATATAATCTAGGCACCTTGATTAAGTAATGTGATTCAATAAAATGGGTAAATAACGGTTTCATAAATTATTATTCAAGTATTAGTTTTTTCAGATGAATAGTGTTTTTTAATTAAAAATTTAATTAAAAATAATTACAAAATTATTTTTATAAAAATGACTTTATTTTTGAACTCAGAGCATCGATATTATGTTATGGTAATTTTTGGGGATTTTTCTAAAAAAATAAATTTTCGGTGAATAGTGTATTTATTTAAAAATAAAATTAAAAATATTTAGAAAATTATTTTTATAAAATGGAGTTCATTTTTGAAATCATAGCATTGATATTTGGTTAAGGTGAAATTTTGGGATTATTCTGAGAAAGTTGAATTTTCGGTGAATAGTGAAAGTATAGTTTTTAAGTTACGGGTGTTTAATGACATCATTAAATGATGTATTAAGTATATATTCAATATGGTCGAATTATGAATAGTAATATAAGGTGTGAGGTGTCCCAAGTGGCCAATACCATGGGAAAATACCATGGGCAAGCCCATGGTTTTGCCAAAACCACTAGTGAGGTGTCCCTTGGCCTTTAATGCTTTGTCCCCTCACTTTCCCTATAAATACCCACCCTTTCCTCCTTTAGTTTTCACTCCCAACTCTCCCCCAACGAAGTTCTGGTCTTCTTACCTTCCAAGGAGTCCTCCCAAGGTGCCCCCAAGCCCTCAAGGTCCAATCCTTTGAGTTTCAAGAGTCACGTTTTAAGGTAAGGGATCCGACCCCTCTCTTTCTTTTCATGTAATCTCTTTTATGTCATTCCTTTTATTCTCCATGTTTTTATGTGAGAGGATGTTCTTTTATATTCCTCTTACTGCCCTTTCATGTTTATATGATGAGAGATCCCATCTTACTCTCATCATTTCATTTTATGAAAGTTTGAGTGACGCCGTTAGGCTGCCGAATTTTTAAGGGATTCTTTCACCCTTCTCATTCTTTTCAAAGTTCTACTTTCATGTAAAGTCTTTCAAGTTCCTTTTTATTATGTTGGGGTATGATCTCCATATCTATCATACTGATATCTTATGATCATATGATGAGGGACCCTATTTGATCTTTTCAAATCATTTTCTTTTGAAGTTAAGTGACGCCGTAAGGCTGCCGAATTTTCATAAGAGAAATCTAATCTTTTTTCCTTCCATGTTTTTCATTTCAAATGTTATGTCCCTCAAATTTCATTACCATGTCCATATGTCCTTCTTAATCTTTCACCCTACTGTTTTATGGATCATTTATGAGTGGGTGACCCATGTCCCCTCTCATTTCAATGTTTTCTAAAACCCCGAAACTTAGCTGTTATGCTGCAGAATTTTCCCCTCAAAATGCCTCTCTCTTTTCTCAAAATTATTTTATGTTATAAAGTGAATAATCAAAGCTCTTATTTCTACAAGGGTATTCACATATATATCAAAATTTTCTAGTTTAAATTCTGGGATTTACATACATGAGATCCACTTTCCCTTCCGTGGGTTTAAAGTGCCGTAAAGATCATGTCTTTAAAGCAGTTTTTAAAACGTTATGATTATGAAATGAAACCCATTTATTTTATGCTATATGGGTTATTTATGAAATGTTTGATGATGATATATGTGTCTCACATGATAATAAAGTCAAATTTAAGGGTGCGCCCTGATAGCGCTCCAATGCATTGGGTAATGATGTAACTACTAGAGATTACAATTTTCATGATACCTTGGTGAATAACCTTGGTAATTTTCAAATGACACCTTGGGGATGGACCTTGGTGATATGTTCATGATTGTCTATGTTAAATGATGTAGCCACATCTTCAAGTTATGAAAAATGTTATTTTTATTATGAAATGCCTCATGATTTCTTTCTCATGCCTTAAAGTTCTTTTCATGTCCTTATTGAAGTATCTCAAGTTCACATGTAAAATGTTCCACTTGTTTCCCTTACTGGGCCTTCTGCTCACCCTTTCTTTTGATGTATGTCCCCAGGTTATGAGATGCATAATGAACATAGGATGAACTAAAGGAGAAGCCTTTCATGTGTTTAAGAAGAATGTTTTTATGTTTTTTTTTGTATTATGATCCTTGTTTCCAAGACACTAAACCTTAACGATCCTCAGTTTTGTGTAATGTAATGAAAGTTTATGTTATAAAATGGCGGGATGCTATAGTTGGTATCAAAGGATGGTTTAGTTATTTGTGGAAATTAGGATATAAAAACTTTAGGAAGAACCCTATAGAAAAGTTTAAATATAGGAAAACTTCCTGGTATTTTGGTAAGTATTGAGTAAGTGGTCTATCAAACAAATACATCCCTGTCTGGATACGAGCAGGTAGAGGCGGCTCTGGCACAGATGTACATAGGGGTAAAACCCGAAAACACCGCTTTGAGCTAGACTCGAACGGGAACTGGTGCACGATAACGGGCCTTGCTGCACTATTGGTTACGACACTCCCGGGGGATATGTTTGGTTAATCACGAGCTTTTTATGAATCATTATGAAGGAATTATAGAAAAGTGTAATTGTATAAGCATGAAGTCTTAGTTAAAAGATTCATAAATGAAATAAGTTTCTCACTAAGGTTTTATTCTTTAGAAAATGGCGGGCAATAGGAGAAACCGTGCCGATGGTGACCGCAATGCACCATGTGATGACGGCCCTCCGATGGAATCCGGAATGGAAACATTCATGCGAATGATGAACCAACTGACTCAAGTTATGAGTAATAACTTGAATCAAGCTGAGAGGCCGACCTCACCACGAAGGGAACAACTTTCTGTTGAGTCCTTCATGCGTCAACGACCGCCAACATTCAGTGGATCTACTGACCCATTGGTTGCGGAACAATGGATAAGCTCCATTGAAAAGATCTTTTCTGTACTTCATTGTTCGGAACAAGAAAAAGTCACCCTTGCTGTTTACCGCCTAGAGGGAGAAGCTGATCAGTGGTGGTCACTGATCAAAAACACGAAGCCACGAGGAGAGATGGAAGCTGTGGAGTGGGAAGAATTTCGGGGGATTTTCTTTAACAAGTATTTCCCTCGTTCAATGAGAACGAAAATGGAGAAAGAGTTTCTCGAGCTGAAGCAGAAGGAGAAGGAATCTGTCGGAAGCTATGAGATGAACTTCACAAGGCTTTCCCGTTATACCTCAAGTTTTGTCATGGACCCTAATGGGAAGGTTGATAGATTCTTTGGTGGACTAAGACCTCATCTGCGGAAGAATCTAGCCAACAGGGACTATGATAGCTATGAAGAAATAGTTCGAAGTGCCATGAAAGTTGAACTAGAGTTTGGGGAGACACAGTGGTCTCACAAATCTAATGAGAAGAAGAGAACTCTAGAACCGAGCCTGGGAAGAAGTTTTGATCAGGAAAGAGGTGGAAAGCATATGCAACATGCCACATGCAATAAATGTGGGAAGAAGCATCCGGGGAACTGCTTGATCAGAAGTGGGAAGTGCTATAGGTGTGGAAAAGAAGGCCATATTTCTCGGAATTGTCGTGGTGATGTGAAGCCTCAACTTCCCAACACTAACGACAGAGGAAAGATGGTTCTGGCCCTACCCGAAGTCACATGCTTTAAGTGTGGACGGCTTGGGCACTTTTCTAATCAATGTCCAAATCCGAGGGCGGTGGAGGGGAATCATCATCAACCTCAACAGAGGCCAAGGGAGCAAGGTCGTGCTTTCGCTATCACAACAACTGAAGTTGAAGTTCTGAACGATGTGGTAGCAGGTACTCTTGTTGTCCTCTCAAAACTAGCAAGTGCTTTATTTGATTCTGGTTCTACGCATTCCTTTATTTCTTCCAAGTTTGCAAAGAATATAGAATCAATCCTCGAATTGCTTGAGGTAGAGTTGTCAGTCAAGACTCCAAGTGGGATTATCCATGCATCAATAGTGTTTAGAGACTCTAGTGTTTACTTTGGTGAGCACAATCTTATCGCAAATCTAGTAGTCATCCCCATGATGGAATTCGACGTTATACTAGGGATGGACTGGCTCTCAAAGTATAATGCTAAGATCAAATGCAGAAGTAAGGAAATCTCAGTAGTCTTGAATGAACGACCTACAGTTATCTTCCGAGGAGAGATATCCCGAACTGATCCCTATCTAGAAGAACCTCCTATAGCTTTCTTTATGGAGTTAATCGGTGATGAGGAAGAAGGGAAGGGGAGAATACAAATTGAAGATGTTCCGATTGTTCAGGAATACATGGATGTATTTCCTGAGGAGTTACCTGGACCTCCCCCAGAAAGAGAGGTAGAGTTCTCCATTGAAATCGTACCTGGGTCTCAACCGATATCAAAGACTCCGTATAGAATGGCAAATGTGGAGCTAGAGGAGCTAAAGAAACAACTCCAAGACTTGTTGGAGAAGGGGTTTATCCGACCGAGTGTGTCTCCTTGGGGAGCACCAGTTCTCTTTGTGAAGAAGAAGGATGGATCAATGCGGCTATGCATTGATTATAGAGAACTGAACGGGATCACAGTGAAGAACAGATACCCTCTTCCAAGAATTGATGATTTATTTGACCAACTTCGTGGGGCTCAATTCTTCTCTAAGATTGATCTTCGATCTGGTTATCATCAACTGAGGGTGAAGAAGGAAGATATTCCAAAGACTGCCTTCCGATCAAGATATGGGCATTATGAGTTTACTGTTATGCCCTTCGGCTTGACTAATTCTCCTGATATTTTCATGGATTTGATGAATAGAGTCTTTAAGGACTACCTTGATAACTTTGTGGTAGTTTTTATTGATGATATTTTGATATATTCAAAAAGTCGTGAGGAGCATGAAGATCATCTGAGGGTTATTTTGAAAACTCTACGGAAGGAGAGGCTCTTTGGGAAGTTCAGCAAGTGTGAGTTTTGGTTACAACAAGTGGCTTTCTTGGGGCACATCGTAACCAATGAAGGAATCTCGGTTGACCCTGCAAAGACAATGGTTGTGGAGGAGTGGCCTCAACCCACAACAGTAACTGAGATTCGTAGTTTCCTTGGCTTAGCGGGATATTATAGGAGGTTTGCGAAAAACTTTTCACGGCTTTCTAATCCACTAACTAAGTTGACTCGAAAAGGGGTTAAGTTCATCTGGACAAAGGAATGCGAGGAATGTTTCCAAGAGCTGAAGAAGAGATTGGTTACTGCACCTGTGTTAACACTACCCTCTATCGGAGAAGGATTCGTTATTTTTAGCGATGCATCTCTGAAAGGGCTTGGGTGCGTCCTCATGCAAAATGACAAAGTAATTGCTTATGCATCTCGACAGTTGAAGATTCATGAGCAGAATTATCCTACGCATGATCTAGAGCTGGCGGCAGTTGTTTTTGCTCTAAAGATATGGAGGCACTATCTTTATGGGGAGAAATGTGATATATACACTGACCACCAAAGTCTAAAGTATATTTTCACTCAGAAAGAATTGAACATGAGACAAAGGATATGGTTGGAGCTTATTAAAGACTATGATTGTTCAATTCATTATCACCCTGGAAGAGCAAACAAAGTCGCGGATGCGTTAAGCAGGAAAGATCCTGTTGTTCTGGCAACAATGAGGATCCTGGGAGATCCCTTGATTAAAGATCTAGTAAAACTGGACATGGGAATTATAAGGAAAGGGGCATCATCAACCCTATCCCAAATGATTTCTCAACCTTCATTACTAGAGAAGATCAAGAAGGCTCAAAAAGAAGATCCTTTACTACATGAGAAGTTCGAGGCTGTAAAGGATGGGAAGTTCCCTGATTTCAATATTGATCAAGAAGGTGTACTGAAATTTCGTACAAGACTATGTGTTCCATCTATTCCGGAGATAAAGAAAGAACTGATGGATGAAGCTCATAGCTCTACTTTCTCTATACATCCGGGAAGCACTAAGATGTATAGAGACCTTCGTGATCATTATTGGTGGGATAACATGAAGAGGGAGATTGCCGATTACACTACAAGGTGCCTGGTGTGTCAGCAAGTAAAGGCAGAAAGACAACTTCCTAAGGGGGTATTACAACCGCTACCCATACCAGTATGGAAGTGGGATAATATCACTATGGACTTTGTAACTGGTCTCCCGAAAACATCCAAAGGGAACAATGCGATATGGGTTATTGTGGACCGTCTCACCAAGACAGCCCATTTTATCCCTATTCGGGAAGATTTCTCTCTAGATCAGCTTGCCAAGATATATGTGAAGGAAGTGGTAAGGCTGCATGGGGTACCACTATCCATCGTATCTGATCGTGACCCAAGATTCACATCAAAATTCTGGAGAAGGCTTCAGCATGCTCTGAATACTGAATTGAATTTTAGTACGGCCTATCATCCTCAAACTGATGGCCAATCTGAAAGGACTATTCAGACACTCGAAGACATGTTGAGATTATGCTCAATGGACTTTAAGGGTGGATGGGATCAACACCTCCCATTAGTGGAGTTCTCCTATAACAACAGCTTCCATGCGAGTATTCAGATGGCACCCTATGAAGCTCTGTATGGAAAGCGGTGTAGAACTCCTACTTGTTGGGATGAAACTGGTGAGAGGAAGCTTCTTGGGCCTGATCTTGTGCAAGAGATGACAGAACAGGTTCATGCCATCCAACAACACATAAAGGCTGCTCAGAGTCGGCAGAAGAGCTATGCTGACAATCGTCAAAGGGACTTGGAGTTTGGTGTTGGTGACAAAGTCTTCCTTCGAATTTCTCCATGGAAGAGAGTCATGCGGTTTGGGAAGAAAGGGAAGCTTAGCCCTAGGTACATCGGCCCCTATGAAATCCTTGATCGCATAGGATCAGTGGCCTATCGTCTAGCACTTCCACCGAACCTAGCTCAAGTTCATGATGTCTTCCATGTATCTCTCTTGAGGAAGTACATACCCGACCCTTCGCATGTACTGAACCCAGAGGTGGTACAACTTGAACATGACCTCTCTTATGAGGAGCAGCCAGTGGAGATCTTGGACCGTAGAGACAAGGTCCTACGAAACAAGACTACCCACCTTGTGAAAGTGTTGTGGAGGAATCATAAATATGAAGAAGCGACTTGGGAGCCTGAGGAACGATGAAGCAAAAGTACCCTCACCTTTTCAACTAGGCCTCAAGTATAAATTTCGGGGACGAAATTTCTTAAGGGGGGAAGAATGTAACGACCCAATCTTTTTGAGTAGTATATTAACTTACTCCTATTGATTTATTAAGATGTTAATGGTTAATGCAGAAAGAGGAGTTGATGGCTTCATCCAGTAGACTCAACCCTTACGAAGCCCACTTATCAGAGCTTGGGAAGGAGGTAGCATATGTGGGCTTCGCTTTGGACCAAGCCCAAGCCGAGCTCCAGCGTGTCAAGATTGAACGAAAACGCTTGCAGGAGAAGTTCAAGTTAGTGGAGATTGCTACTAGGGCAATGTTATCTGAGACTCCCTCAGATTCTCTCACCATAGCACACCTTACACTTAGGTCTTATGCCAGTGTTATAAGGGGCTATGTGATGAGACCCTAGTTTCCTTGTGTAATCCTTTCGGGTGAATAAATTGAGATTTCTTCCTTTAGTGATGTTTGTGAAATTTCAAATGTCTAGATAATTTTGGAATGTATTTTATTGATGAATTTTGAAAATGGGATATTTTGAAATATTTATGTAAACCCTAAATAACTAATGATGTGTAATGATTTTCAAAAAATGGTCTTCTACAAAAGTGTTCAGTAAGGAATTTGGAGTCTAATAAGATCAACTTAATTTTTGATGAATAGTAAATTATGAATAGTGATTTTACGCTTAGGATTAGTAATGTGACCAAATGGATTAGTAATTTTCACTCAAAGAATGTTTTAATATAATCTAGGAACCTTGATTAAGTAATGTGATTCAATAAAATGGGTAAATAACGGTTTCATAAATTATTATTCAAGTATTAGTTTTTTCGGATGAATAGTGTTTTTTAATTAAAAATTTAATTAAAAATAATTAGAAAATTATTTTTATAAAAATGACTTTATTTTTGAACTCAGAGCATCGATATTATGTTATGGTAATTTTTGGGGATTTTTCTAAAAAAATAAATTTTCGGTGAATAGTGTATTTATTTAAAAATAAAATTAAAAATATTTAGAAAATTATTTTTATAAAATGGTGTTCATTTTTGAAATCATAGCATTGATATTTGGTTAAGGTGAAATTTTGGGATTATTCTGAGAAAGTTGAATTTTCGGTGAATAGTGAAAGTATAGTTTTTAAGTTACGTGTGTTTAATGACATCATTAAATGATGTATTAAGTATATATTCAATATGGTCGAATTATGAATAGTAAGATAAGGTGTGAGGTGTCCCAAGTGGCCAATACCATGGGCAAATACCATGGGCAAGCCCATGGTTTTGCCAAAACCACTAGTGAGGTGTCCCTTGGCCTTTAATGCTTTGTCCCCTCACTTTCCCTATAAATACCCACCCTTTCCTCCTTTAGTTTTCACTCCCAACTCTCCCCCAACGAAGTTCTGGTCTTCTTACCTTCCAAGGAGTCCTCCCAAGGTGCCCCCAAGCCCTCAAGGTCCAATCCTTTGAGTTTCAAGAGTCACATTTTAAGGTAAGGGATCCGACCCCTCTCTTTCTTTTCATGTAATCTCTTTTATGTCATTCCTTTTATGCTCCATGTTTTTATGTGAGAGGATGTTCTTTTATATTCCTCTTACTGCCCTTTCATGTTTATATGATGAGAGATCCCATCTTACTCTCATCATTTCATTTTATGAAAGTTTGAGTGACGCCGTTAGGCTGCCGAATTTTTAAGGGATTCTTTCACCCTTCTCATTCTTTTCAAAGTTCTACTTTCATGTCAAGTCTTTCAAGTTCCTTTTTATTATGTTGGGGTATGATCTCCATATCTATCATACTGATCTCTTATGATCATATGATGAGGGACCCTATTTGATCTTGTCAAATCATTTTCTTTTGAAGTTAAGTGACGCCGTAAGGCTGCCGAATTTTCATAAGAGAAATCTAATCTTTTTTCCTTCCATGTTTTTCATTTCAAATGTTATGTCCCTAAAATTTCATTACCATGTCCATATTTCCTTCTTACTCTTTCACCCTACTGTTTTATGGATCATTTATGAGTGGGTGACCCATGTCCCCTCTCATTTCAATGTTTTCTAAAACCCCGAAACTTAGCCGTTATGCTGCAGAATTTTCCCCTCAAAATGCCTCTCTCTTTTCTCAAAATTATTTTATGTTATAAAGTGAATACTCAAAGCTCTTATTTCTACAAGGGTATTCACATATATATCAAAATTTTCTAGTTTAAATTCTGGGATTTACATACATGAGATCCACTTTCCCTTCCGTGGGTTTAAAGTGCCGTAAAGATCATGTCTTTAAAGCAGTTTTTAAAACGTTATGATTATGAAATGAACCCCATTTATTTTATGCTATATAGGTTATTTATGAAATGTTTGAAGATGATATATGTGGCTCACATTATAATAAAGGCAAATTTAAGGGTGCGCCCTGATAGCGCTCCAATGCATTGGGTAATGATGTAACCACTAGAGATTACAATTTTCATGATACCTTGGTGAATAACCTTGGTAATTTTCAAATGACACCTTGGGGATGGACCTTCGTTATATGTTCATGATTGTCTATGTTAAATGATGTAGCCACATCTTCAAGTTATGAAAAATGTTATTTTTATTATGAAATGCCTCATGATTTCTTTCTCATGCCTTAAAGTTCTTTTCATGTCCTTATTGAAGTATCTCAAGTTCACATGTAAAATGTTCCTCTTGTTTCCCTTACTGGGCCTTCTGCTCACCATTTCTTTTGATGTATGTCCCCAGGTTATGAGATGCATAATGAACATAGGATGAACTAAAGGAGAAGCCTTTCAAGTGTTTAAGATGAATGTTTTTATGTTTTTTTTTGTATTATGATCCTTGTTTCCAAGACACTAAACCTTAACGATCCTCAGTTTTGTGTAATGTAATGAAAGTTTATGTTATAAAATGGCGGGATGCTATATAGGGTGCATTTTTTTGCACAAATTCATCTAAGAGTAATCACCCTAAATAGATTTGGTTTAGAATTGAATCAATCATCACTTCAATGTATGAAGATTGGGTATAATACAATCAAACTTACTACAAAAACATATGAAATATTTTTTTCAATCATATTCTCATTATAAATTATAATGATGGATTTTTATATTATTCAAACTAATTATGTTAGATAACGTGGTAAAAAATTGACATTGGATAACAATAAATTAAATAAAGTATTAGGTTGATTTAGAGGTATCATATGTTTAAAATATTGGTGTATTAAGAGAATATATATTTATATTGATGATTTAGTATTACTATTTTAGATATTATTATACTATTTTTAGTTTAATTATTTTAATGAAAAAGGATCAAAAAATGAAGATAATAATTGTATGCTTTCAAAAACCACTGTATGTTATAATTGAAAAAGGGAGTATATACAAATTGATAATAATTGGATTATATTATTATTAATATGAAAATACTGAGTATCATTGTTTTTCCAATGCTAATGATGTTGATATCGGAAATGAAATAAAATATTAATACTCTTATATATTTTAAATCGTTATTAATATCTACCAATGATATTGTGGAATATTCAAAATGTTTTTCAGATTTTGTGAATCACTGAAGTATTTTTTTAATTTGTTTTATAATAATGAAATGGATTCATATATTATATGATTAAAATATCATTGAAAAATTATTTTATGACATGATTATAATTTTGGTAGAAAAATATTAAAGAAAACATGATTGGGGTATGAAAATTTCATTGGTTTAATATATACTATATGTTAATGTATAAAGGGTTGATTGATTATTCCAAATTTGAGTTAGATTGTATTAGTCATCTTGTGATTTATAATTTCATAATGAGATTTATTGAAAATTTCATATTCATTTTAGTATTATTATATTAATTAACTATTTGTGACCATATGAAGTAGTTGTTAATAAAATTTCAGTGTTAATGATATTGTTAATTTTTAGATGAATATATATATTTATAGTGGAATTTTGTTTTAGACGTTCAAATGGTTTTGGGAATATTATGTTATACAAAATATATGATTTGGATATATACATTCATGGGTATCTATTTTTAGGAATTATTAATATCTTTTGAATAATTATATTTTGATTAATATAGTCTATGGGGGTAAGATATATTTTATAATTGGTGTTATTTCACATGTGATGAATGTGTTAAGAATACCCTCACTGAATGTAGTTAAGGAGTAATAATTAAAAATTCGAGGAGATAATATTTCAATGGGGTGAAAATGTAACACTAATAGTTCTTAATAAATTATTGCCTTTGTATAATCCAATGTGTTTGGAAACATTCATTGTATGTAACACTAAGCATAAATCAAATTATGATATATTTATCTAAAATTTAAATATTTTCTTATGGATATTAAAAACAAATTTTTGAATTATAGGGAATAAATTAGTGTAAACAGATTATATAAAATATTTACCAATAAAATAAATGCTATTACTTTTTTAATGAAATCTAATTAGTTTAACTAAAATGAAAACTAATATAATTTAGTATTTAGAAATGGTATTGTCTACAAATTTAACATTAATTAAATATAAATACATATTAAAAGAGATATATGATTAATTAAAAAAATTAAAATCGATATTAATATTTTTTAGTTCGAATTTATTTAGCAAGAAATATTATTTTCAGGAAACTTGAAGTTATTTTTTGTATTATCGAGATATAAGAATATCCTAGAAGCTTTGAGAAAATTTTATTAATAAAATATGAATTTTTGGAATATTAATACATATTTATATATATAATATTAATTAATATATCATATATCCATAAAATTATCACAAAATAAAATGTTACATTAATAAAAAAATTAATTGGAATATTTGAATCAAGTATTATCAAGTGAGATATGGTTTTGGATTTCTATTAAGGAATCAACAATGATATATATTTAATTATAAATAATTATATGTCATTAAAACTTTATCAATGATAATATACAATTATATATATATGTACAATATAAAAATTTATTTATTAATGGATTTTTAACATGTTAATGTGGGATTATATTAGAATTAAAATTTCCCGTAAATGGAATTTTATTTGAAAAATGATTTGAAATTTTGAACCCAAAATTATCAAATTAGATAGATGGGACAATATTATGCTTTTCAAGTAAATTATATAATTTGGTTAAAGATTAATTATTATAGTGAAAATTATGTTTTGTAAAGGGAAAACATAATAAAAACATTAAAACATAGAAGATTGTCTATAAAATGAGCGGTTGATTTGGTTTTCTACCCAAAAATGATAATCCATGCAAATTTTATCATTTTTCAATTCATAGACACATGAATAGTGACATGAGATTATTAAAAATGATATGGGTTCTCTAAAATCTACCCTTCCCTTTATTCATAAAAGAGTAATTATTCCACAATTTCAAGACTCAACATAACAAAAAAATATTTTTTAAAATATTTACATTTTTTTCTACTATAACACTATCCAAAATTAAAAATTCAATTTTCATCATTAATTAGGATAAGGCCTTCATTTACAAGGATACATCCATGGTCAATTTAGGTTCCAGATTATAGTGTTATAAACTATTTTTTTTCATCTTATTTATCATCGTTCAAATTTATTTTATTCACAATGATATAATAATATTTTAAATATTTATATACATTAAAATTTCAATATAATTTTTATTATTATCATTTATTCATATACCCCCATCCATTAATAAGAATATATATGTTCTTTTGTTGTGTCGACTACCACCTCCATAGAGAAATTTTTTTTATCGCCACCATACAAGGAATAATATAAGGATGGAATTAAATAGTAAATATAATTTTTAATATAACATTATGGGTATCTTTTGATAAATTCTATAACATATTAATGAAACAATCAACAAAATATCATCATGAATTTATCCATTTAATTTAAGTGTATTAAGAAGTTGATCATTTATTTAAAATTTTTAATGATTTTATATCCATTGAATATAATTATAAATACATATAATTATAATATATCAAACAAGACATATTTAAATTAAATCATTTTTATTATGATATAATAATATTCCAAAAAAAACCCCTCATTATCTTTCATTAAATCACGGAATGTTCATGTTTGGGTCGGTTTAACCACCTATTTGAAAAATAATATGATCTTATATCATGAATGAATATGGGACGGTAATTATTTGTATAATGAGATATATATGAAAAAATAATTTTTTTTTGTATTTTGTGATTTTATATCAATTTTTAATAAATTAATTAATAAAAAACACTATGAACATCAAGAATCACTGAAGGATGATTTTTATTAAATTCTTCTTCAATGATAGAGAAGAAAACACTCCTGAAATGAATTTTAAAAATCATAAATAATTTTAAATACTACCAAACATTAATTTAATTGTTATATTAATGGTAAAATTTAAAATAATAATGTTCATAGTCATTGTTATGACTAGTCAATTATAAATTATTTAACTATAAATACATGATTTGGAAAATATTTCACTTTTATATAGGGAAAGATAATTTTTAAATTGAATAAATTAAAATTAAATTGAATAAGGAAATTAATTATGTGATTAGGATGCCTTTTTTGATGAATTTGTTTTATGAAGTTTATAGAATAAATAATAGGTATGATTTGTTTCATCATAAATAAAACTCTTTGATAGATATTTGGTATTATACACCTAACATGATTTATGTATTATATATACATAATATGTGATTTTTTACATAATTAATTATTTATTATTGATTTTCATTGAAATAAAATTATAATCACACTTTTTAAAGGTGTTCTTATTTGATTATTTCTAAATTTGTAATGTTTTACTTGGTTTTAATTAACATTCATTAAGAAATAAAACATTATTTGTTCCCTGATTCATTGGAATAGGTTATTAAATTCCCATGGATATATTTATTTCATACATTATTTATTTTGTGGGATTTACTTTCCAAATAATGTTTCCTTATTCAAGTAGTTATTATTTCATTTATTTTCCTAGTGGTAAGGATTTATGGGAACTCAATTTTCATTCATTGTGTTATGATCTTTCATTGTACTTATTTCATATATATTGGGAACATTCCAACCTTTTATTTTATTAAGGGGTCTTATATCATTTAATGTTTTAGATATAATTTTATTCCATATTAAATATTTGCAAAATATTTCTCACATATTGGTTTATATACTTTTCATCCATCCAAATTCTTCTATAGATGAATTTTGAACATGTTATTCTAGGATTGACCTTGTCATATAAGAAAATATCTATATGGTGTGAAAATAAAATATTATATATTACATATTGGATTATGTTCACATAGAAAAACTTTTATTCTATTTACAAGGGGAAATTATTGGGGATCCCCATGTTCGTAATTGAATACAAATGATTAATAAAATTTTTACTATGTAGTTTCTTTTTATTTTTCTTTTTTTCAGGTTTTGTAATGTTCATGTTAACCATTTATTAACAAGAGAAAATGTATTAAATTTTTTTATGATTATTTAATTTTAATACATTTTTATTATTTAATTTTATTATTTATTTCATTTTTTATTGATTATCAGTTTTTTATGTAGAAAAAGGTTTTTAATATAATCGTACATAAGGTTTGGGGTCTCTAATAGTGAACATATAGAATTTAAAAATGTTACTGAGGTGAAAAAATTATATATCTCCTAAATGAATCAATATTTATCATGAGAAAAAATTATTTAGTTAGTTGGTTTATGAATTCCGAATTTAAAAATATATCTCAACTATGGACTCAATGAAAAGTAAATTTTAGGGAATATGGCCTTGGTTAACGGTTTTTTATAGATGAAATTATGAATTATATTCCTTTGAGATCAATATTATTGTTATCCATATTATAATTTATTGTCATGGAAATATCATGATCCTAGATTAAATTTTATTAGTGATTAATTTATTTAAATTATTTTTTTGAGAATATATATGTCAAGTCAATAACATGATTACTTCATTTTTGTTTTCCCTTACATAGGGATTCAGATTAACATTAATTATGTTTCTATTTCCCCATGTTATGAAGAAAAGAATTAAACATGGAATATTTTTTAGGATATACATGTAGAATAATTTATAGGGGATGTTTAAGACTCATTAGGGATTGATATGTCCCATATATTCTGAAATAAATATCCATTATTTGGGAAATACAATGGCCATAATAGATTATGATGATCTATATTTCTCTAAACCATTATACCTAATAAAATAATCCTGATTTAAGCGATGAAATAATAATTTTTTTAGAAAATGATTGTTATATATAGTATTTTACTAGTGGTATGAAACCAAGTATATAATGTATCAGTTTATGGTAGTAGATATGAGAGTGCGGGTGTTTGGCGTTATAAGGTTTTTTAACTACCCCAATTGAGAACAGGTTAAACTAATGAATGATATGAGTGTAGATTTATATAATAGTTATATCATTTTTAAGAGTTTTATGGAACATAATTAAACATACTTATAGTGGAGAATGTGGTTTATAATAAGAGTATATGTGAAAGTAATGGAATCTTTTAGATATGAACTATGATACATATAAATTGAATTCACTCTTAATTAACATTAGTTAATTCTAAATTAATGGTTTATGATAATTTAATTGAACAAGAAGGGCCCAATTTTCATTGAATTATTTTTTTAAATCCCACACATAAGAAAGGAATTCTATTATACAGAAATATTATTTTATTAATATAAAATTTTAATCCGCTTTAAATTACAACTTTTAACGGTGTTTAATTATATAACATGGTGATTAATGTTATTTCTAAAATTGTAATCTGTCATATCATAAAACATTTAACATGTTGATTAATTATTTAGGCTAAATTTATTATAATTAATTTTTTAAATATGGTATGTTTATCATTTAATATAAATATAACATATATTGAAAAAATTAATACTATAGAAATTCGAAATTTTTTAGATTATGTGATCCTAAAATTTTATTCTATCTATATATAATTAAATGAATATATATATATATTAGTATATATATTTAAAAAATATATTAGTATAATAATTTATATTATATTAATTTAATGTATATTGATGAATATTGCAGTACACTTTTAAAAACAATTCATATAAAATAATATGTTGAACTTTTCTTTGACAAAAAATTGTTACCGAGATTTATGCCTAAAATTAAAATTTTATGTTTTAAATAAATTTAATATTGTTATTCAAAATATAAAATAAATTTTAATTTCTTCACATTCTACATGTGATCATTTTTAATTTTGAAACACATAAGTGATAAGTTTTTTTAGTAAAAAAATAATTTTTTTAACAAAAGAAATTTATTCTTATATAATCCATTTAATGGACCTAGATTAAAAAAATTGGAAGTTTGATGACTATTATTAATTAATTCAATTAATTTCATTATATAATGGTGGATAATTTAATTTATTCAGATATAAAAACATGACACATAGTAAATAAATCATTCCAAAATAAATCTTTTTAACATAAAATACATTTTTCATATTTTTTAACAAAAATTACAAACAATATATAAATGGTTACTCAATTTTTATATTTATAAACAAAAAAAATTATTTTTATATAAAAAATGTGTGAAATTGTTCATATAATTAATAATATATAATATATACTAAAAAATTAAATAAATCCCTTTTCAATATGAAAAATTAATTTAAGATTATTTAAAGTTAATAAATTATATGATGTTATTTATTAAAATTAATGATTACTAGTTTTTACTAAACCATTCAAAAAAATTGTTAATAATTAATATAGTTAGTAAAAGGACATATCTTTTAAAAAATTACATAAAAATAAATGTTGTTAAAAGAATGCGATAGTAGCCCTTATTTATATTACGATGGAATTTATTTTATCTAAAATAATTTATGAAGAAATAATGTGTATATTTTTTAAATCTAAATAAATATTATATATATAGAAAATATACTAGTAAATATAAACATGTTACATGCTTACTATTATTATACCAAATGACTACATGTATCTTTATAATGACTATATAATTGAAATATTACCCCTATTTCATCAGTAGCATCCCGACCTGGGTGCCAATAAATGGTGCCCTGAGTTGGTCGGTCACCTAACCTTATGCATGCCTCCCCATATGCTAGAGGGTTATGACTGACATCGAGGGTCTAGAATGTGTGTTATGGGTAGACTATATCCTCTTTTATTAGAGTAAAATACCAACATAATAAAATATCAATGACTATTTTGGAATAATATAAATTACCATAACAATACCAATGCCACAAGAGAGTCAAAACAAGAAATACAACACACAACTGAAAATGGAATGCATGAAATGAAAATGCAAGATTCAAGTTTCTACAAATCAACATAAAAGTAAAGGCATAATGACACCAAATATGGTTTCAAACCACCTCTGGTTCTCTCACCTACACTGAATTCCAAAATAGAAAACAATCATAGGACCATTCCATTTTCCTGTCATATAATAACAAAAATATTCTTGGGGGCCGATCAGGTGTCCCATGTAGAGTGTGAGTACAACTTAGTAGGCCACCACTAGAAGTGTTGAAAGAAAATCCAGCCAATAGATATTGTATGAAATTATGTGGAGAAATAAATATAATGAAAAATTAAATAGTTATCAATTTTTCATTTTATATCTATTTAAACATACTTAATTCATGTTTGGTTCATGTTTCTCATTAAATTCCATATTCAGGATTGTGCTTCATATGTTGTTGAACGTCATGTAAAGCACCCCAATTCCTATTCAATGTATTTCATCATTTCTACCATTTTATATCACATCTCGTGTGGATCACCATATCTAACACCTCACATCCTTGTGCATGGTTTTCTATTGGGGAGGGATGTCATGTCCATGTCCCAACTTCTCCATTGGTCTATAATTCCATGTGTAAAACCCACATTCTCTATCATTTACATCATACATTAATTCATAAGAATAATCCACAACATTCCCTTACTAATCCAACATTTAGTTAAATATGACAAGGTCCATTAGTTGACCCATCAATTAACTAAGTATTCATCCCAATAATTAATTTCCATGATTAATTAATCCATTCAACCAAAACATCATTCTATTTTTAATTCATCAAATTTATTAGAAAATACAAATATCAACTTATCATAATTAATATCATCAAAAATTATCTTAATCACACACCAAGGAACATAATTAATCTACCTTTAATTATCTAACATATCCAATCATTATTTTATAATTATTTTCCCCCATTTAATTATCTCCAAAACGTCGAATTTCGATATATCTAATACAATAACTCAAACCATAAAAACATTCCCCAAGTCAAGTATATATTTGGTCAAACCCTAAATCTCATGAGTGAATCATCTGTTTATTCAACAAATCATCAACAGGTAACCATAAAATTCCTAATTACACCAATTTTATAAATCAATTATTAATTGAATCTAAAAATTCAATAATCTGACCTACACAGTTCAAATATGTGACTATGGGAGTCCAATTTATACCAACCACCTTATTTCATTGAAGGATGTTTCCCAATTTAAATCCCCAAAATCTGAGCTACACAACGACATTGATGAATATTTCGATTGAAATCATTAAACCAAAACCTAATATCAAAGGCATTATGATCAAGAAAATCTAGATATAGATTCAAAATCCAAGATCTATATCTCGTCACATATGTTTATAACATTTGAAATAGTGGATATCTTCTATGATACGATCAAGGAATGATAGAGGAATGAACGGGAGAAGCATCGGGATGAAATTCACTTTTCAGAACAAGAGAGGATCTATAATCCAAGAATTCGATTTACAATAATCGTGTTCAAATGGCCTTGAAATCCATTTAGAAATCACATGGATCACCTAGAATCCATAATGAAAAATCCTAGGTTGAAATAGAGGAGTTAACAAGGGTCGAGTAGTTTAAAAACGAATTTCCATACATAACAGTTTCACATACATGGTTTCCCCTAGCAGGGGCGCATAGTTAAGGAAACCTTAAAGACATCATTGTTGAGGTTTTCATGGTGATCCCATTTACCAGGGATTGGGCACACAGTTGTTCAAACCATGTGTAAAATGTTTACAGCCACTTATCCTCAAATTTTCCTTAAAAACTCACCCAAATTCACCCTAAGACACAAATTCAAAATAACGGTACTCAAAAACAATGAAAAGGAACATAAAAACGAGCCTGAGATGACACCATAAAATATAGGGATCTTAAAATACCCACACACTAAAATAGCTCATCCTCAAGTTTTACTACCAATTTTTAAGATTCCAAGCCAAAACGATTGGGCCATTGGGCCCTCATGGCTGCTTCATGTTTCCTAGTTTCCTCTTGCACATGTACATCTAGCCATAACACATGAAAGATCGACATGGTCATTCCTCACAATACTTTCTCACTATTATCTGGCACACATATTGGATGCTTCTCAAAGGACACATCTATGTCATGTAAAAAATCATCCACATTGATGACATGAGAAGGTTTGGGGTGATACCATCATAGCTTTGAGACATGGAAAACCTCATGCATAGATTTGAATTTCTGAGTAAGGTCCAATTCGTATTACACTATCCCAATTCTCTACACTACCTCAAATGGTCATACAAACCTGGGTGATAACATGCATTTCCATTGTATCTTGAAGTGACTAATCCTTGGTGATAACCAAGGGAATACACAATCACCCTCTATAAACTGAAGGGGTCATCACTATTTATCAGTATACTAATTCTGTCTACCATTAGCCGTAGCCATATATTTTCGAATCAACTTTACCGGCTCTGATTCCTCATTCATGTGACTCATTCCAAATTACTCTAACTCATCCACCTCTAAACCAAAAAACAGTGATCCGCATGTTCTACCCTAAATTTATTCATATTGTGTCATTTTATTAGTTTCTTAATAACTTGTTTTATAGTATAAATCCACAAAATATAAGTTATTCTCCCAAGAACCACCAAAATCAAGAACACATTCATGTAGCATATCCTCTAGAACATGTATGGAATTCCATAATTTCTCATTTGCTTCACTTCAAAATTAAATTTCTATTATTATAAAACACTTTTAAGGAAAAAGTGAGAAACCAATTCAACCACTGAAGGAGAGAAAAAATTCACTAAAATGGAATTGCAGCCTACCCCTGTTAACCTCTCTAAACAGTTTCCATGATATAGTGTTTACCTAGATGTTTGGTTTCTCCATCAGAAGTTCTTCAAACCTAAATGCTAGCTTTCCCCATGATTTTATGTACTCCTCTACATTTATCTTGTCATTGATGAACCCCCTAACCAGAATCAAGTCCTGCTTGTCCATCCATGCACTCTGCTCATCATTGGTGTCCACATCGAGAGTCTTCATCATCAATCATTCTTCCACCTCATCGAGAGCATTGATTGTCAGAACAGTTTCAATCATAACCTCATCCAAGCACATAAGCATATCAAGAGGATTATCATCCACCTCCCATTGCTGGATGGCCCCCATGGGAGGATAGGGGTCGTAGTCCTTCGGATTTTCCTTCGCATTCTTTGTCGATCGGGTCTCCATCGGTAAGGGTAAATATGAGTAGTCCTTTTTCGCATTCCATTTTCCCCTTCTATTCTTATTCCACCTCAGACTAGGGTACCTTTTCTCCTGATCCACATCCTCGGTGTCACCTGCAAATCGGCTTTAGTTTTCATCACTGTACGCTCTCTCAGAAGACATCTCCACGTTCACATAGGCTCGATCCAAGTCATTTCCAACATCTTGGGTAGGGTCCTCAACTACCAGAGCATCAAAACGATTTACCATCTCAATACCCTAAACCGATTTGGAGATTCCCTTGACTCAAACAGCACTCTTACCTTCCTGTTCAAAGGGCGTAACTCCTCTGCCGCTCTTGCCACCATCTGAGCTCAACACCTCTGCATAAGAGGCCTTAGCATGCAATGTGTAGACTCCCTCATTCACCATTTTTGAAACCACCCGGTTGTTGGAACCTTCAGATTGTTGCTCTTCCCCAACCCCAAGACCTGAAGTAGCCTACATATGGAGTTGAGGTTCACACAAATCTGTCCTCAGTCAGTTAAAAACTACAGTCACCAAGGGGTTCACCTCCTTCGATACATTCTGCATGCCCCTTTCATCAGCATGGTCAGGGGCCTCACCCACTGGGTTCTTCTCAAACACCGCACCCTCAGTCACTGAGGTAACCACCTCCCACGGTCCACCCAGTTAGAACCTTGAATCTGTACATCTAGAATTCCCACCCACTGAAATCTGCTCCGGCACTTCAAGCTCACCATGAACTTGTGTCCCCTTTCCGCTAACCATGTCGCCTCCTTGGAGATATTCATAGCCCCCAGTTGACAGAGAGATTTGAAATGACCCAGCTGGTTACTTCACGAATAGAACTCGGACCATGCTTCATATATGATCGGCTTCTTACACCAAAATGCTTCTCCCACTATAATCCAGATGTTCTCAAAGAGCACCCTAGACACATCCACCTCCACACAGACGCGTGGGTTAACTGGATGGCACAGGGACTCTGTTCGGCTATCGGAGCAAAGGTATCTCCTGACCAAGTTAGTAAGCCTACAAATCACAGAGGGATTTTGAATCGATAGGGGGAGATTAGGGAAACTCACCCAGATTTTCATCAATGGAGAATCACACCTCATATGAAATTCATACGTCCAATGAAAAAGATAGAACCAGGTACCATTAAAGTTTTGAGGAGCCTCAGACCAGGCTCTGATTAGATCTTCCTCCGACGAGAAGCGTGTCATAATATGCCTGTTGTCGAGAAAAACCACTCTCACTCACTCTTATAAATCCCATGACGTGAATACATGTCGATCAAATGAATCAACCGAGGGACTACGCTACTTAATGAGATATACCAGGGTGAGGTTCAGAATGGTAGTAGCTACATTAATCACTGAAAGTGAAATCGGTAGATTAGGGATCCCTTCGAATAGATCCAGAACATTCTGGAATAGGGGAGCTTGAGGAAAAGGGGGAAGAAGGTCAGGTTTAGAAAAGGGAGTGAATGTGGCTCCCACCCCCTTGAGAATCACCAAAGGCCCCTCCCCTGCCATGGGGAGAAGGGCTGACGCATTGGCCAGCACCGTCGTGGGAGCCCTAGGGTGGGGATGAATAAGATCAACAATGGAATTATAATTTCCCATTTTTTTATCAGTTGAAATCCATACATAACAAAACTTGTTTTCGAAGTGCCTTTTTCTGGACCTATCATAATTTTGAGGTAAACGTGAATCACAATAAAAAAGTATAGTCCGTGAGACCCCATACAATCAGAAAATCTCCCAAACAAATAATTCCCCTTACTATTCTATTTTTTTGGCCTTCTATATTGATAATAAATTATCTACCTTCATCAATCTATCCCTAGTGAACTATATAACATTATTTTTTAAGCATATTCGGAAGACCTATGAAATAATCCATCGTCACAACATCCCACCTCCATTATGGAATTGGAAAAGGTTTAAATAACCCTACAAATCATTGGTGCTCTTCCTTATCCTGATGACATGAGAAACATCTAGTCAAGAAACTTATTATCTAATTTTTCATGCCATGCCTCTGAACCAACATCATAGGTCACGATACATTCTAGATAAAACTAGATGTACCGCCCACATCGCGGAATAAATAACTCCCATGATTTCTTCTCTCTTTATCACAGTCCCCACAACCATATTTTTCTCATAGATGATATCATCCTCATCTAACAACTAGTCTATAGTTTTCTACTAACCATCAAGGCTTTCCCTCGAGGATAAACACAACAGATCCTCGTGTTTCCAGTCCCAGATTTTTTCAAAAATGTATAATCCACTACCTCTGAAACTAATTCCATCTACTCCTTACACTCTTGATCCACAATATGCCTTTCATCTAAAAAATTCATCATTTTCCACTCTTCAGTCGACTTCTTTACCGACTGAGAATAATTTTTCCTACTCAAGGCATCAACAACATTGTTTCTATTTCCGGGAGTATATTCTAACTCAAAATCAATGGACCGCATATACTCTACTAATATTCTCTACCGAAGATTCATGTCGCACTATGGAATGAAATATTTCATTCTTTTGTGAACTATAAAAGCTGTAGAATTTTCATCCAAAATATATTGTATCCAATGATTATTATCATATAAAATAGATACAAATCTAAAGGACGTGTGTGGTGTAATTCCATTCTTATTGCTTAAACTATTTAGACCCATAAGTAATTACATGATCTCTTTACATTAGCACAGATTTAAGCCCTTTCCTGGATGGGTAACAATACACTTTTTACCCCTCACATGACTTAGGTAATATGAAAATTGGTGCTGATGTCTAGTGCATCTTTAATTCTGAGAAATAATTCTCAAATTTTTATGTCAACTCAAATTTTATCCTTTTTTGGTCATACCCGTTACTGGTGATTCCAATTGGAAAAATTCATGTTATAACCTCATGTAATATCCATCTAATCCAAAAAAACTTCAGATATAAAAACATTCTTGGGAAATAACCCATCAAACCACTAATGAACTTTCTATGGGTCCATTGCATCACATTTTTCAAGATGATGTGCCCCAAAAATTGTACTTGTTAAATCAAAAATAGAAACATAGAAATCTGAGAATATACATGATTCCTCACGGTGTACTCATGATGATATCCAGATGTTGGACATGATCATCATGATACCTGGTGTTCATAAAGATGGATCCAAAATCACCCCCACAAACTGATCTAAGCATATATGAAAGTTCCCATTCATCAAGGCCATAAACACTACTAGGGAATTTTTCAATCCAAACTATATTACAAAATTCTCAAACAGTCCATACATTCCATTGAAAAGAGTCCTTAATATATCAAAAGTTTAAACTATCACCTTATGATACCCTGATCTCAAATCAATCTTTGAGAACACATAATATTCATTAATATGGTCATACAAATCCCCGATATGCAGATGAAGATATCGATTCATCATGCCCATTTTTATCATCCTCACGTAATCGAATCACAAATAAAAACTTCCGTCAACCTTCATTGAAAACAATATAGATGATCCTTAAAGAACATACATGGATGGATAAACCTCTTATCCTCCAGTTCCTCTTATTGAGTTTTGAGATCTTGAAGCTTTGTTGGTTTCATTATATAAGTTGAAATAGATACTAGATTATCCCCCGATATAAATTCAATAGAGAATTATACATTTCTATCATGTGGAAACCCAGGGAGTTTTACTAGAAAAATATTGTCACGCCCCATCTTCAGGGCCCGAGCCGTAACTACCCCAAGCCCGCAATCTATAGGCCATGGGCTGGAGACAACCACCAAAGGAGATTCCCTGATAAAAAGGGATAAACGTTCATTTAAACCTATAACACACACAGTTTGAACACAAGCAGTTGAAGAAAAAAGTATTAATATATAATAGAAAAGTATGCTGAAAGTTAGTGGTCCAGTATAAAAACCAAAGTGAACAACAAGTACTAGTACAAGTAAAAAGGAAAAAAAACTCCTAGATCATCCACCGGGGCATCCTACCTGACGGGTATATGCAGAACTCAAACAACTCATCCATGAGGTATGCCCCATCTAGTCCAACTCTGAGTAGCCTCCCGTCTGTCACCTTCAACCTCGATCACTACTAACCGTTGTCTGCACAGAACACAACAAGGTGGATGTGAAGCCCGTGCAGGGGTGAGTATAACAATACTTAGTATGGGACCCCGAGACAATTGAAGCTCTCCTAGAATCCACTAAGGATAAACCACAGTAGAAAGTTACAATAACAAAGTATCAACCATCCCTACTTATGGTATATGCCCATACATATATCTAAGTTACCAATCACAGTCTGGCTCTAACACTTGAGCCCATGAAAAACCCAATCTGCAAAGAAGTAAATTCAATCATCTCGATGATATCAACTGAAAGTCAAGACTCAGCCCACGTAGGTATAATACTCATGTAGAGGGGTAGAGATGATTAAATGTATCCACTAAATCATATCCTATATTGAAACCACATAGAATACTGGAACAGTGTCAGCACTATCGAACCGAAAGAGGATCCCGGTACAGAATTCATCGTTATCGATCCCACGGAGGATCCTGTTACAGAATTCATCGATGTAGAACCCATGTACGATCCCAGTACATGAATTATTCGCTGTCGAACCCATAGAGGATCTCGGTACAGAAGTCATCACTGTCGAACCCATAGTGGATCCCGGTACAGTAGTAGGTCCACGTAGGATCCTATCATCTCAGTCACAGTGAGCCATAAGGTTCCCGCGCATAGCACACTCGATTCATGGAGGGTCAGCACCTCGATCCAAGTGTTGATACATCAACTACCACAAAGTCTTGACTTGATGTATCCCATAGTTCTATCTCATTATAAAGAACCCAGCGTGACAGATGGTGCGTCAATCAGACGCCCGGACTGTGAGTTATTAGCATTTCCGTTCCAGGGGCCCAGTTGGTTTTTAGGTTCAAACCAACCCGGTTGTACACCAACTACGTTCAAACCTCAGGTGGGGTATGCCAAAAGAACCTTACTTCTCTAAGACTTCATTCAATACTGATGGTTCGTCACTCAGACACCCGTAGCCCAAAATATGGGCAGAAAAGTGAAAACTAGCCATTGCGGGTCTCGGTCCGGTCCGACCCAATCGGAGTGACACGGCCCCACCTAGTCTGGACTGGGGTCTGACCCGGTCCGAGGGTCTGACAAGGTCTGAGGAATTGTCCAGGACGTGGGCGGTCCGGCCCACGACATTTCGTCTTGAGGGCGGTCCAGCTGTGGGGGGATCGACCGTGGGTGGTCTTACCGACAGCGGCCCGGCTTGCTGGCCATGTGGCCCGGCTAGCCACCTGTAACGGGAGTTACACCCCCCTGTTTCCCCAATCAGAACCGGCGCTTTGTGTCGGTTCAGTTTCCTCCACGGGACCTAAGGGGTCCCGCCTTGTCTAGATGGCCGAGTGGTCTGCTGGTTCCGCGCCCACCAGCGCAGCACGACAGCACGACACCCCTACTCTTCCACCGTGGCCCGGACTGGCCTCGGCACCCTGGTCCTCCACGGGGTGCGACGGGGCCACACCACCTCCGCCACGGCCCGGCCTGGTCATTCCCCCCTTGTCCTCTGTGCGGTACAACGACGGTACACCTCTTCCACTATGGCCCGGTTTGGCCATGGCCCTCAGCTCCTCCGCGCGACACGGTGGTGCCGTGTCTTTCCGACGTCCTTGCGCCATCAGTTTCTTTGCAGCTGGCCCGACATCGGCCACCCTTGTTACGCCTCCATCACCAAAAAATGAGAACAACAAAAGGAGGAGGGTCGGGCCATCTTCATGCGGTCCGAACCCTCCACGTTACGTTGATATCAATCAGAATATTATTATCCAAGATTAAACAACGTATAATGAAGACAAAGTCAAACTCAAACTCAAACTCAAACCCCTACCTCATGTTCGGTGATCGTTGACGGAGTCATGAAATGACAGAAATCGTTCGGTTGATGTCGAGAAGCATCCGGGGTAGGAGACCGAGGAAGAAGCATCCTCAGCATTCTTCACAGTCGACTCCTTCTATTTTGACTCAGTCGAAGATCAAATGAGATGTCCGTTGTTCTTCGGTGGTTCTTCATTGAAAGGATGAAGTTATTCAGGGTTTCTCCAAGTCCTATCTTATGCTCCACCCAATGATTATTCCAAAACCAAAAATAATAGAATCACTATTATTTTAATGGTTGGAAAGATTTCAAAAGATTTCAAAAAATTAATTAATTGAAGCCATTAATTAATTTTTGGGTGAATTGGCACCATTATGGGGAAGGTCAAGAGTTTCCCCCATTTATTTGGAGTTCAAGGGGTTAAATCCCATGTGGGCCCACCACTTTGATTACAAGAGCTGTTAAACATCAAGTGGGCCCCACAAAAGAATATCCTCCCAAGGGAGGTTATGTGCGGGTGGGTCCCACCTTTAACCTCCACATGGTGGTTTTATCCATCAACAAATAAAAATAAGCAGACCTTATTTTTATTTAATTTTATTCAAAAACATCAAAAACATACTTCCATTCACATTAGAAAACAACTGCGGTGAAGATCACACTCAACAATTACCAACACTGCGAGTTCAGCAATACCCTCAGATTTCATTTCTGAGCACCGTTTTAAAAGATATAAAAATAATGCTCGTAAATTTACTGAACGTACCTGAACAAAATATCAGAAATTGATTTTGGGGACACCGGGCCTCAGAATCAAGCACCGTCAGAAACTGCGAACTCATAAAATTCCCATGTATTTAAGAATAAAATTTTATGGAATTTCTCGTATTTTACAAATACCATGATTCATTTTTACAACTGGTGGAAGGACATATTTCATACCAGTTTCATCATAGATCAGTTGAATAGAAATATGGACTATGAGGTCATCCAGTTGTGGAGTAATCTTCCCTAGTCATCTTTTCTATATATCCCACTCTCCCCGATGAACGTACAAGTCACCCTTTTGAGATACAAAGATTTCTGTCCTATGATAAGAATCCATGTGGGATCGGTATGCGACTAACTAGTCCATACCCAAAATCAAGCTGAATCCCGTCATATTAAGGACATAGAGATCCAATAGAAAACGATACTCCCCAATATCTAGTGATCATCCCTTGCATAGAAATATATCTCTACAAAATGTTCCCAAATGTGTATCAATATTCATTAATCCACATACGGACTCCATCTCTAATCTCAAACCATTAATAAGATTTTTAGACATAAAGGAACAAAAGGAACCAATATCAAATTATGAGATAACTAATATAGAAGCTACTAGAAGGTACCTATCACTATCGATGTCCCTACCTCACTTTCCACAAGTGTAGGTTGTACTGCATGAAACTGTCATTCCACTCTTCCCTATGGAATCATCTGACTAACCTATGTAGCAAATATTTTTTGATATAGGTGTTATTTCCCTGATGAACAATAAACACTTCATGTACCATCTCTTCTAGTAGAACTCCAACTGCATGTCCTATTTGATGTATAAGTCCTCCTTCCCACAGACTGTCTTTTTGTAGCTTCTCCATATGCACCATCATGACGCTGCTTCCTACAGAACATCTGTTGGTTCCCCATCTTGCCACGAAATTAGCACTCCACATCAAGTCAAGGAACACTCTATGATAGTGTCTCATATTACAACACTTGTGGAAAAGCACCTGAGTAATTCTTGGTGAATCTATTCATCTGTACTTCCCACTATTCCTTCTGTTGTCCAGACTAGTCTTCTCATAATGATGATTCCTACTCTTGTAAAGTGCACTCTCTAATCATGCAGTGAAAATCACATGTCTTTTATTAGAATCCTCATTTAGGTTTCACACTGAAACAAGATCCCAATTCACTTCTTTTGAGAAAATCTTCTGCCTAAATGTATTCCTCGGGGACTTAATTTCACTCTGAAGTCCTTTTTGAAATCATTATGTTGAACAAGTCTAATCTACTTACAAATAAACAGTTAATCATTTTAAATCTATGAGAAAATCAGAATAATCTAATATGGACATGTTTCCCTCGGTGAAAACAATAAAATCCAAAGCCGTATCTTGTCTTAGTTTCTTATGTTAGATGTTCTCTGAGAAAATATCCATAATGTCTTTCCGAAACATAACTTCAGTATACAAAGATTGTGCTTGAATGTCCCACTAGAATTTCTCTGATAATCATATCATATAAGAATCAAATTTTACCCTCCTATAATCCAAATTCTCAAAATGGTCTAGTATTATCTATGCAAATTCAACCCAAAAATCTTCTCTCTTAGTTCCACCCTCTCCAGTGAAAGTTGAAGGGTGTTGCAAAAGAAATATCCTTGTTAACTCCGACCTAATTTTCAGATTCTGCACTGGGCCACTCTCCATGAATTGAATGAAATGAAAAAATTTCTCTTGGAACTACTCCCCATCCTATTCATATTTCACCAATGGTGATTCATGTTCCCTTTAAGAAGTTTGTTCTAATTCATACCCCTTGGTTGTCCTCTCAATAAATATTATGGAGGAAAAATGTCTAAAATGTAAAACACATGTCTTATGTCTCATAACACAAACTTATAATATTTAATTAAGGTGAAAAATATTCAAAATAGGTTTCAACATGTGCTTTTTATATTTCATGACACAGGATCAACACCGATGAACTATCACTATCCCTAAACAATCCTACTCTTAGGTCTTGGTTAAAAAGTGTTTACACATTTTCATTAATAATTTTCTCAATTAGTCTATCAAATATTCTAAATTCACATAATTTCTCATCACTTATATGATAATGTAAGGCACTCTTTTTCAATAAAAAATTAAATACCTCTTATGTTCAACAACTTACCCATAACATGTTTTACAATGAGTGAATAAAAGGATTCTTGTCACAAAAAGACTGTGTTCCAAAAATTATGCATACAAACTAAACTATCACACCTCTTTTGGCCACATATGAACATTCATAAATTCTCATAACAAATATCACATCACCTCACATGTTAATAACATAAGGTGAAATAATATCCAAATGAGACAAGAAGTAACAATCACAACATTCCCCCCTGAGTAGCAGGGTTTTTTCCCATTCATGGGTTTGCAACTCCCGTGTACATGCTCATTTCTAAGCCCTAACTCTTCTTAGTCTCCAATAAAACATTCCATAAATTGTATGGAAAATGAGAAAGAATAAATGAACACTAATTAGATACCACTTTATAATTGTCCCAACTTGGGTTCTACTAAATGGTGCCTCGAGCAGGTCAGTCACATGCCCTCATGTGTGCCTCCCAGTAAGCTAGAGGGTGTCGACTAATATTAAGGGTCTGGTTAGTCAGTCATGGGGAGACTATACCCTCTTTGATCAGAGTAAAACACTAAACATAAGTAAATAATAATAATATGTGGGGAATAACAAAAATAACAAGAATAATACCAATGCAAAAATATTGTCAAAACTGAAAATATAAAAGGGAAAGCATTATATAAAAATTCAAGCGTCATGTGTCTACAAAGAAACTGAAATGTAAATACACAACGAGTCCAAATAGTGACCTAAAGAACATATCATTCACTCACCCATGCTCCATTCCCATATAGATATCAATCTCAGGGCCATGTTCTTATCTTTCCCTACACAAACAATGTTTTCTCAGGTTCCAATATTGCGTCCCATGTAGGGTATGAGTTCAATTCAGTAGGCCACTACCAGTGGTTTTTAAAACAAGTTAAACCAAATGATAGTGTATGAAATTATATGAGGTAATAAATATAATTAACAGTTAAAATGTTATCATATTAACAATTATTATCTATTTAAACATACAAAATCCATTATTTGTTCATGTTTCTAATTAAATACATAATTTAGTATTGCCCTATATTTGGTGTTGAAGTTCAAATCAAGCAACCCAATTCTCATTTTGTGTAGTTCATAATTTATAGCACCACATATCACATCTGGTGTGGATCTCCATGTCTAACACCTCACATCCAAGTGATTGGTTAATAATTGGGGAGGGAATCCATGTCCATGTATGAACTTCTTCATTGGTCAAGATCGCCTTGTCTACCAACTACACTCCCAATCATTTACTTAATTCATTAAATCAAAATAATTTACCACATAATTCCCTTACTATTCCTATAATTAATTAAATATAATATGGTCCTTTAGTTAACACATCAATTAACTAAGTATTCAGCACGTTAATTAAATTCCGCAATTAATTTATCCATTCAAAACAAATCTAATCCAATAATTAATTCTCCACAATTAATTATCCAATTCAAATTTAAACTAATCCAAATTGATCTCACCATAAATTTTATTAATAAAACATCATGGATCATAATTAATCCACCATTAATTATCTCACGCATCCCATAATTATTTCATAATAATTTCCCTCATTTAATTATCTCCAAGACAACCAATTTTGATATCTCAAATAAAATATCTCAACCCATACCCAATTTCCCTAAATAAAATATCAATTTGGGACGCTCTTTAATCTCACGGGTGAATAATACATTTATTCATCAAAACATCAATAAGTAACTCTATCATTACTAATTACCTCAAATTAAAATATTTATTTTTAGGACAATATAAAATTTAAATAATCTCACAAACACATATAAAATCCTTGACTATAAGAGTTCAATTTAGACCACCTACCTTATTTCTTCAAAGAATGTTTTACAAAAGGAAATACCAAAAATTCGAGTGGCACAATGACATTTATTAAGATAAAATAAAAATACCTAAACCAAAATAAAGATCAATGGAATCAAGATCTAGAAAATATTGATCTAGATTCACATTCCATGATCTAGATATCAACACATAGGTTTTGATCTATAGAAATAATGGATATATTCCTTGAAAATATTATGGAATGAAAGAGAAAAGAATGAGAGAAGCATCAGTTTGAAATCCACTTACCAGCACAAGAGTGGATCTTCAATGCGAGCTTTCGATTTTGAAGAACAGTGTTATAATGGACATGGAATCCCTTCAGAATGCTCTAAGTTCTCCTAGAATTCATCAAGAATGAGCCTGTGTGGAAATAGATGAATTATCGGGTTTAGGTGGTTTTAAAACAAATTTATGTAAAAAAATAATTATGTGTTCATGTTTTCCACTAGCCGGGGCACACAGTTAGGGAAACTGTGTGCCAACTGGGTAGACATCGCTGTCTAGGTTTGCATAATTCATACGGTTACCTATGTCTATGCACATAGTTTTTCCAAAGTAATCAAACTGTGCACATCTATATGTTTTCAATGTTTCCTTAAAAACTCACAAATATTCACCCTAATCCACAACTCCAAAACATAGGTACTTACAAACAACAATAAGTACATGAAAATAGGCCTGAGATGACTCTATAAAGGTAATTATCTCACATAATCATATAAATTTATTCCATTCTACCTTGTCAAATAACACATCTCATTAATATATTTTTTATTTTTTTTGTTTTAGACCATGCTTTCTGATTTCATTATTTCATTGTTTTATTTTTGGTTTAGTTCAACTAATGGTGATTCTCAATTGATAACTGCATCCAATATATTTCCTAGTTAATAATATAATATTATTAACTATATATTTTAGTGTTTTAGTTTTGTAAATTTTAGGATATTTAATCTTCTATGTTATATAAATGCTTAGTTCATGTAGTTTTATTCTAATGTTTCATTATTACTTTATAATTTTTCGTTAGTTTTATTTATTACTTGTTTGAAATATGTTCATAATTAATACATTTTAAATATTTGAGAAACATATTAATGAGTTACAAACATATAATAAAAGGAATGAATTTTTTAACTAAATATATGGGTGTTACATTTTCTCCATGTAAATAAATTTTGACCTCATGATTTTCGTTATCCCTTAATGTTGAAAATTACTCACGGTATCAATAAGATATAAAAGACTAAAGACCTAATTTATAGTGATATATTTACGCCACTATCTTAGGAATCTCTAGTAAACATGTTTCTTACATTAAAAAATTCATATTCAAAATATTTAATTTTCTTAACTATTTGATCGACGTATCCCAATGTATTAGTAGTAAAGATCTATTTAATTTTGGTAATTTTAAAGTATGTTCATAGTAAGACAATCAATGAAATATGATCATAGGATGAAGTTAGATTTTAGATGTGTATTTTGTATTCTATAATTCAATATTAAATCAATATAGATATAGTCAATAAATTCCAAAATTTTCATCTAATGTGTTATATGGTATAATACTAATATTTTTATGAAGAAAAATCACAAAAAGACCATTTGTAGAAGTGTATTTAACCTAGGTTATAACAATAAAATGAGAATTTTCACTAGTAATCTAATTATTTGGGTGGATAATTTATTCTATTATAAAACTCATTATATTAAAATTTGTGAGTATAATTATAATATAGTACACCATTTTAATGTTCTAGAAATATCAATAAGTGTAAATTTCACTGTACATTTTCAGGTACCACTTCCTTATTTGACATTACAAATTTCATTTTATTTTCATTTGGTTTTAGATGTAGTTGAGGCTTATTTTCCTCATTATCCATTGGATTATAGAATTTATTTTCATAATGATAAATATTCCTAAATTTAAAGCGTAGAACTATTGGTACTTAAATATTTAGGACATTTATACCATCAATTGTGTTAATTGGGACCATTGTTTTTATTTGGAAGCCATTAAATTTATAACAAACCTTCCACACCTAAAACAAATTCAAATTACACTCATACAATTTTGTGGGTTTTTCTTTCCAATTATTTTTAGTTTGGAGTTGAATCTACTTATTATTTAATGTTTATATATATAACACAATTTTTATAGTATTTTCTATGTTTGGGAGTAAGATAATATTTAAGATATCAATCATAACTTGATATATATTTTAATCGAAAAATTATATAATTTTTAAGAGTTGGTCCAATATAATTTGGATTCTCATTGGTGTAATCACAAAATTCTCCATCACAATGAAGGTTCACTCGGTTCCTCCCTGATCTAGTCATTAACTAAACCAAAAAAGGTTAGTCTGAGTCTAATATAAACTTAATTGGATTAAGTGATCATAATATCATGTAACCCAATCCAATGATATCAAAAAACATACATATTCATTTCTACTTATGGTATTTTTGGGTAATTATATAAGAATTTTCATTCAATATAGAGTTATTTTGGTTTTATCCTCCTACTTTTGATATCCTAATCCTTCAAAATAATTAAAACCCACTCTAATATCATTTGATTTTGAGTTAGATTGATATGTATTCAACTTAAATCATTCTATATGAATATTACATTAATCACATAACAAATCACACACCAAAATATAAAGGTATAGTGTATTTAAATATTATATACATATAGAAATTATTTTATAACACACTCTTATTCATAATCTAGGGGATTAGAAACATAAGAATGGTGTGAAATTGGAAACCATGTAAAGACAAAAATAAAGAGATAAAAATTACATTTCATAAATGAAAAAAATATGATCACATGAGTATGAGAAAATAATCAACATGCATGGCAATGAAATTAAAGAATCATACAAAAAATCACATAGGTAAAAATAATATGTTATGGAATATATTTTTTTATGGACTAATAAATGAGAAATAAGGGTGTTAAATTTTCATTCAAAAATATTGTTCCATGAAATCATATCATCAGTATAATAATATCAGATATACATATTCATATGAAAAATAGTGTATAAATATGGTAACTGATATGTCTATCATTATAGAATGAAAACATTTTCATATTGGATTGAGTTTTCTCCAAAACCTTGACATATCTACTACATAGATATACCCCTTTTCCCTATTCATTAGAGGGAAATATAATAATTTTTTCATGTTCCACATAGTGAACATAGATTCTTAAGGGCTTGGGTTCACACCACATTAACAGTCATTTAATTAGATAAATATTTACCTTATTCCCAATAAATATATATAATTCTAGATTTATAGATCACGTTATTAAAAACGGTATATATGAATGCCATGAAAAAGTTATAACATTTTTTATTCATTCATATATTAATTAACCAATAAAAATATATGAGTTTCAAGAAATCTTCCACAATACATTATAACGATGCATCAATTGAATGATGTTTTATGGTATTATTCTGACAAGGTTTATAAGAAACAATAATTTATACTATCTTTTTTATTAGACAATTAAAAATTTATTGAAAAATATTTTTGTAATAATTATAATTGTGGTATAATTTTTTATTACAAAATGATAGACAATAAAATATTTTATAAAATAATATAAATGAAAACACCAATTGAATGAAATAAAATACAGAGAGTGTGTTTCTTAAAGAAAAACAATTAACACAATAAAAAAATGCATTAGTATGAAAAATTATTACAATGATGAATATATTGCCATTTTCAAATGAAGGTCAATGATTTTCGGTAAAAGAGTGATAACTAAAATGATATGTTGATTATATTATTAAAAACTATTGAGTCAAATAAAAACAAATCAATAATACCTATAATTAGAGATATGGATCAAATAATAAAAATAATTATGGAAGAGAAATCATTTTAACATAACATTATAGGTTTGGTTAGATTATCTAACATGAATTACATTTGATAAATAATTAACCTGAGGGGAGGTAAATAGTACAAATTCTTGTAAGAGTCATGAAATTAAAAAATAAAAAATAAAATATCGGTTCTTTTATGTGAAACTTCACACTACGTCCCTTTATGTAAATTTAGTGATAAGAATCTTCAATTTAATGTGATATTGGAAAGAAAATACATATGAAATTGGATTATTTTTAATAAAACTCCATTGAATGATAAAAATGATATTTTGTTTTAGATTAATTTAATTCCATGAAATTTTTGAGGAAAATCATCCATGTAATATATATACAACTCGTAAAAGAAAATTTGTTGTCGATATAGAACATATCTCAATGAAAGGAAACATGGGATGATAAAGCATTACCTTTAATCCTATGTTCAATAAAAGTTCATCCACATTTAGTATATTAAAATTAAGAATCATAATAACTTATTTTAGACCCTTATTAATATATATTTCATTTTATACAGCTAAATTAAAAATATTCATTATATTTATATTATTTATATTTTATTTATTTTAATTATCAATGGTTAGTAATTTTTTATTTCCACTATGTTTCATAATTTTTTGGTCATTACACTTTAATTGATAAAAGTATCATCATTAAAAGATTAATAATGTTCGTTGAATCATTTTCCCCAATTATTTTCTCAATTAATGTTAATTTAATTTAAATTAATGGAATTGTATTATATAATAGATTCCATGGTGATTGTTTTTTAAGAAATTTATCAAAAATGATAAATTAATTTATAATGATCATTAATTTTTTCATAATTGAGGAACCATATATATCAAATATTTTACTCATTAATATCAGTATAACACAAATATAAATACCTAGATAGTTATTCATAGGGAAAATTTTTGGATGTCACTATTGCATCATACACGTGGGTGGGTTTGCCGACCGAATCCATAAATTACAATGCAAATAGATGGGTAAGAGTATAGATTTACATAATATTACTATATTTTTATAAGAAGAATAATGGTGTTAATATTAAATAATTATATTAGATAATGATTTTTATAAAGAGTTTAGTTGATCTGTTAATTAGAAAAGATTGATAATAACATAGATACTAACTCGATTAATATGTTCATTCTCAACATGGGTTCCTTTAGAATGAACAATTTATGATTCACTATTGTAACCCAAATCTTCCTAACATCATAGAAGGAATTTTTAGATGCAAAATTGGTTTATGTTACAAATATTTTAATTTCAATTGAGAGACATGGGATGTTTAGAGGAGAGATCCTTTTCTAGTTAAAATGTGGGATATTTTTTTTAAATATTACGTTGGGGGAAGGGTAAAGGTGTAATCTGATAGGAATTAGTTAAGTTAGGTGATGATGTGTTGGAATGAAATTTATTTTTTTCTATTATGATTATGGAAGGTCTTTTGTGATGCATAAGTTTCATTTTATTTGTCTGAAATTTGAGCAACATTAATTTACCTTTATTGACCACATTTAATCTTCATTATTTATATACCATTGTAATTTCTATTTTTTTTAAAATAAAAGATGTCCACTAAGAAACAATTCAAACATTGTAAGTAAATTTCATGACCCCAGTTAATATTATTTAACTTTAATGTATTATTAATTTTTCATTAAAATGAACACATAAGATACGTGAAAACCAATTGTGAATAAAATTAACTTTTTAAATTTTATGCGATCCGATTCTTATTTCCTGTCAATTAAAAATGAAATGAGTGATAATATATAGTCATTGTATATTTAAATAATAAATTTGATTCAACATTATAAATTAATCTATTTAAGTTTTTTAGATATATATTTTACTACACATTTAATTAATCAAATCAAGGAAAATAATTATTTTTCATTTACTGTAGTAATTAAATTTTTACTTTGTAACCGATTTCCATTTATTAAAATGAAATTGACCTTACTAAAAATAATTAATAATATTATTAAAAATATTCGAAAAAATATTATTTGATTCAATTTATATATTTGACTAATTTTATTATAAAAACAAATAACACATAAAAAATAATTTTTCTAAAAAATTATTCTTTATCTATAAAATTAATATATTATTATAAAATTTCATTTTTTATACATATACTAATGATATTTTATTTTTTTGTTTATATTTTGAATATATATATTTAGAATATTTTTCTAAAATATATAAACAAACGTTATTCAAAATATGAATTATTTAATATGATATATATTTTTATTGTAACACACATTGATTTAATAAAAAAAATTAAGATTGATAGCATAAATAACATGAACACTAAAAATAGATGATAATTTAAAAACATAATATTTTATAATATATTTATTTTTCAATAAATTTAATCCTTTAAAAATAATATGGTATATTCAACTTAGATACTTTAATGATCAATAATGAATTCAACACGCAATAGAGTGCTTAAATGACCAATAATATAAATAGTTGTTATAACCTAGCCACTAAATTGGATGGAGTTAATAGTGATAGAAAATTTATTATATATATTTATATAGATAAATTACCAACACAGTAAAAATTAATGAGAAATTTTTAATAAATAATCAATCAATTTTTAGTAAAGTAATTTTATCTTTAAAAATATGTTTTTTTGAAAAATAATTTTAATTTTTTTTCATGAGAAAATATTATAACCAATTTTTTAAAAATTAATAAAAATAAGTTAATAAAATTAACTTTAATTTAGAATCATAATGTCAAAATTTTCATTGGAATGATTTTTGGAATTAAAAAAAACCACTTTTTCATGAATAGTGAAAATTACAGATTTTTGTAAAAATATCATTTTTTTAAATAAGTTCATTAATTTTAAAGTCACATTAAGATTTGAATATTATTTAAAGTAATGTTCAAATTATTTATTCCAATTAAATTTTTTAAATCGAATTGACATTGGATTTTATATTAAGTGTTTTTACTAGTTTTTAAAACATCATTTTTTCAAACAATATTTTAAATTGCATAATGATTATTCATTATAATTTTTTAAAATAATACATAATCAAGAATGATTTAAATTAAATTTATATATTAAATTTAAATAAATATTAATTTATAATCCAACAATTTCAATTATTAATTCTAAATTTAATATAATATAAACTTTTCCTTGAAAAATACACTTCTTGAAAACATCATTTTTCATCAAATCTACAGGTGCATTTTAAAATTAAAATATTATAATACCATGAATATAAAATAATTAAATTTATAAAATATTTATAATAAGAATTATTTATATTTTTTAAAACTTTTACCAAGATTTTGGTTCCTAATAATTAGAAAACCAATAAAATTAAATTATGATGATTAATGTTAAAAGATTTATTTTTTTATGTTACATATTCTTGTGTTAAAATTAATTTCGAGTAAACATTATATTATTATTCGTTAAATTATAATTCTTATTGATAATCAGTATATAGAAATTAGATTATAATAATAATTTCATTTTAATCTCAAATGTTTAATTACGTATGTTAAAAAATCTATTTACCTCTGTTGAATCTAATGTTGTAAAAAGGGAGTAAACATAATGGAAAGAGAATGAAATATTAATTTTGTTTTGTAGAGGTATATATCAACAATATAGTCTTTAAAATCCAATATTTATCAATTTTTGAGCCATATAGGGTGATATTGACCTCCCTTTATAGAATAGTTTTTAGAATTTATAAAAAATGTCCCTCATCATAAATTATAAAAGCGAACTCACAGTCCTCGCTTATTAACACCTGTCAAGACATTTTGATTGATAAAAATTACAAAAAATACCTCAAAATTATGATACAATTATCCTATAAGTAATAGTTTCAACAAAAATATATCATACTATGGATTTTCATGGAATCCTAAGGAACATACCATAAGAAGAAGTAATTGTAACCAACTAGTGTTTTTATTTTATTTCTTTTTCTACCTTTATAAAATTATTTATTAAATTTGATCATAAAATAACAAAATTATCATATAGATATATAGGTTTTGTCATTATATGGTAATTACGTACACTAATTTTCAATTCCATTAAATGGTTTACAATATCATCATCTGTTTGTACGTAGGATAACCAATATATGAACTGATGTCATTCATTTTCTTATTTGTACATTTCATGGATGGTTATATTATATATATAAATAATATATAATATATTAATAGAATAATTATACCTATATATTCATTATATCATATATAATTTTTTTTTCTTTAATTCTGTTAAGGATATGATAATTTCTCTTGGGGGTATGACAAACTATCACCTTACAAAGCGATGTGATTCGTCTTTCACAAACGATTTACATAGAATTTTATAAGTATAATGTTAATGTATATATGTTATGTGAATTAAATAGTTATGATATTGATGACATATATTTCATTATTAAATTATAATATATCTTTTTATTTCTCAAATTGAAAATTTATAACATCATTCATGTTCTCCTGGAATACCGCCTTCAAGAAGTGATATAACTCTATTTTAATCCCGACAACACATTGATGATATATATATATATTTAGATATATAGAATAATATTATTATATTATGGTCATTATTTAATGATAAAATATTACTTAACTTATTTCGATTGTGATCATTGTAAAATTGAAATAATAATTATGTGTACGTACAACCGACCATCTCCATGATTATAACATACATCATTTTTTGTTATCATCAAAAATGTTTTGTTTTAAAAGTAAAATTTATTTATAAATTTAATAATTATTATATTATTATTTTTCTACTTATTAATAAAGTATATAATATGGGAAAGAACCATATCATTTATGGAAAAAATTTCATCTTATAATAACAAATTTAACGCCTGAAACAATGAAAAAATGAAATTTTATTAAAGTAAGGGTGATAATATGCTATAAAAGTATCATATATGATATGAACTATATTAATATTTTTCTTTAATAAGTTATTATTCAAACCACTCTACTGGAACTTGATGAATGTTCATATCAAATGAAGGGTGTTGTAAGGGACCTCATCTCAATTTCCATCCATTGAGTCATATTGTAATATTATGAACCTAATTTCTCTTTTGTGGTGTATATATTAACACTTTTACATGTAATATCATTAATAATTAATAAATTATGGTATTTAAATATCAATTGGAAATATTTAATCTATGGGGGGTTGAATATAAATTTCCATAGGGGTAACAAATTTAGTAACTCAACATTAATTCTTTAGGTTAAACTTCACATAAGTTGTATTTGATATTATATGATTATGTTTTTAATATATGTTTACTATATAATTTTTTATTTCTACATTTTGTGGATTTAATTTTGGTAGACATAATATATTCATTGGTATATTCTCTCTTTAATATTAAGATCATAATAAGGGTTAATTTCTAAATAAGATACTAATCATGATTTCTTATTATTGAAATAAAGTTGAAGGGTAGTTCTTTATAATTGAATTATAAAACAAGTTAATTTTTTCCTACGCATATTATTAATTATAATGAAAATTAATAATACCATTTTGTATTAATTTATTATTAAAAATGTTTGGAATTTTTTTAGAAAATATGACTTCATTTGACACTTCAATAATAAATATTTTCCTACCAAGACTTTTATTTAAAAAATAAAATTTTTACCCTTTTCTATTTGATTTATAAATTATTTGTTTTCTAAATTTCTCCATTTTTAAAATACCAATTAATATTTATTTATTATTAAAAATAATTCATGATTGTCGTACACTAAAAAACTTAAAAGAATCATTTACTAAAGAGTATGACATTAATTGAATATACAAATATCATGACCACTGAAATGTTTTAAAAATAACGTTATAGGTTTAAAATATTACATGCATATATAATTATTTTTAAATTTATTTGTGGTCTCATATTTTTGAAATTTTATTTTCAAAATGAAATAAAAATTTCCCACAATAATGTTTTTCAAACATATTATTATGGTACTTATATTCATCTAAAACAAAACATAATTATACATAATCTAATTTAAATATATTTTATTGATACAATCCACGTTCTTGCTCTATAAGGATGATTATTTTTTTCAAATAGATTTTTAAATAACCGATTTCAATTCCACTCGTCGATCGAGTTTCAAAGATATTATTCTGGAATCTATTTATTTTCTATGGATTAACCATGTTTCAAGAAATTTTTATGAAATATTTTTCCTTTCCTTGGGTTAAGAATGTTTCATAGAGATTTTTATTGGACCCATTTAATTTATTTTGGTTCATATATTTTCAAATATATTACCAAAAAACCCATTTCATTTCCTTTGGTAAATTATGTTATAAAATTATTAATGGATATTTCATTTATTTTTATGATTAAATATCTATTTAATTTATTCATTTTGTTGTTGTTTGACATTATATTTTATGGGTTTTCATTGAAATCGCTATTTGATCCTTTAATAGTTTATATGATGGTTGTAGCTGGATAAAAATCCATCTCATTAGGTAATGATTATGTTTATTGGAAAATTATATTAGATGTCGAACAAATGGTTATTCCATTTTAAGGGATATGTAACGGTTATATATGTGTTTATGGAGGTGATTTCCCATGACACTAACACATTTTATCTATCTATTACATCGGTTTATAATGTTTCATTTGATCAAGATTGACATAATATGGCTCACAATTATTAATTTTTATGACTCATTATTTTGTAAGATCTTTATGTCATGGTTCAAGATTTATGATTCATATAAATATTTATTTGAGTAACTTGTGTATTTTCTCAGGTACTGTGATTATTTTTCAAAGCCATTATTCACTTCTTATGATCATTTATGACCTTCAATTGTTAATAATTTTTTTACCCTTATTGATAATTTTATCTCACCAGTCATACGTTTCCTTTTAACAATGCTATCATGAAATAGTGTTTAATGAATTAGTTCTGAACGGTTCCATATGAATTATTATCCTGAATTAAGGTTAAATAAGGAATTATGGGTTATGTGGGGTAAATTATCATTTAAATACATGGCTAGTATTTTGTATGATATTTTCAATATTCTATAAATCTATAAAACTAAAATCCCCTGAGAATTTATGTGATTTAATATTTTCTTATGATATTTTATATTATTTATTGAAAATTTGTATAACCTCCATATCTATTAAAGCAACAAATCTAATGATTATTATTTCAACATAAAATCATTGAGTGTGTGTTACAAAAGTTACAGTTGGTCTTAGAGGGAATTTTATGATAGAATTTTAGATTGTGATGTTTTCTTCTGAGGTTATTTTAGGAGTTATTTTCACCATATCTAGTCTATAATTTAATGTTTTATCACAAGTTAATATTCTAATACAGCCCTGTGAGGTTTTGTGTAATGGAATCTTAAAATGATATAAATGGAAGAATATGAGATGTTTTATTGGGTGGATGTATATGTACATAAAATATTTAAGATGAATTATTTTTATTATATTTTCTACACATACGTATTAATGCATTGATAATTGTTATGGTCTGTATAATCTCTAACATTTAGTAAATTATAGGAACACAATTTTTATTGATAATGGAAAATTTATTTTACTGTCTTAGAGAAAAATGTTATTTCCAAAAAATGGGGATTTCTATATATTTGGTCCCTAAATATGATTTTTATGTAGTCACATTTGATGTAAAATCATTCATCAATATTAAGGATATATTGGAATGTTTATTTTGAACTCTTGGTATTATTTTTTTAATTTTTTATATTAACTTATTATTTCACCATATGATGGTCTACCCATTTTGGTAAAAATCATACCATTTACAAAACAATTTGGTTAGGTTAATATCTAATGATATGGGGAATATCTTGATTTTCCATTTTATGGCTATATGGTTAATAAAAATTGAGTTTAGTGTTTCAGGTATGCTAAAAATCATCATCAAAACTAATAGTTTGAACAAAAGTTGTTAACCTAGAAGTAATATTATTTTCTTAATATATTTTCATGTTACATAAGTATTATTTAGTCTAATTAATTAATGTTTAATTAAATTTATATTATATTTTTGATTAATTTTGTCTTTTGGTTTTAAAATGTTTTTTTCCTCAAAACTATTTTGAAATACATAATGTTTCTCCGTTTTAATTAATTAAAACAATTCTTAATGGTTAATTTTTTAAATTGAATAATTAGATTATATATCAATATATATTAATTTATATTCATACAAGTATTATTATCAATCATAATGTTAATATAAAATCATCTTTTCTTTAAAACAACTATACACATTGGAAACCTATTTTTTCATCGCGTATGTGCATTTACATTTTAAATTAAAAATATTCACTTTAGTTAACATGATTTTATAAAATGGATTCCATATTTGGAATCTGAATTTTTAATATTTTTTAATTGGCATATTATTATTTTTTTCCATAATAATTAGTAATGAAAATTATATTTATTTTACATGGTTAAGGTTAAAAGAGGTATTTTTCAGGTCACATGAGCTTGTGTTAAAACTAATTTTAGACACAGGAAATATTTTTAATTGATAAATTAAATTTCATATTTTTAAAAATAATATAAAAATTAAATGAAAATACATGCAATATTTTTTGGTGAAATACTTAATTACCTAGGTTAAAAAACTTTGTATCATGGAGCAAACTAGAGTGGTCAAAACATGAGTAAACATAAACACAAAAGAATTTTATGTTTAAATAATATTTTTTATTTTGTGGTGGAGGTTTTTTTCAATTATATTATTCATATAGTTATTTATTTATCAATTATGGAGCCACATGATGTGAGAGTGACCACCCATTATTGAATAATTGTTGGTATTTACAAAAGTGTAACTCCTCAATTATAAAAGGGAACTCATCCTCTTCTATTATTCACATCTCCCATTACATATTTCTCGATGAAACCATGGACAAATAAATTCAAATATATATATAATATCATACTAGAAGCCTTATATTTTTAGTAAATCAAACCTATTGAGCTTGTCCAATAAAAATCTACGGGAGATAAACTAATAAGATGTTATGTTTTTCAACATGAATTTTTTAATTTATTACATTATCAACCTCCTTCAATTGATTCAAACCCATTATTATATAACAAACTCAGTTTCATACCTAACAATTTAGTTTTTTTGTTCATATCCTAAATATTATTCCACTTCCATCAAATGGGGTTTTAAATAATTATTCATGTGTGCATTAGATTGTCACCTAACTGACCAATCTCAGTCTTTTTTCCATTACCACCTATCACGGTTGGGTATTAGGATAAATATAAATTGTATATATAATCATTATATTATTATTATACTTATGGAGTTATTATACCCTATATACCACTTTAATTTCAATTTTGCTGGGAATATGATAACACCACTTGTTTTTACGGAGGACTACCACCTTGCAAAGTGATGTGATTCTTCATTTAGATACTCTTTACATATAAATTAATATGGATCATTTAAAATAATATATGTGACATAGATGAAATAATTTCTATATTAATGAAAAAATTATCAAAAATAAAATATAATATATCATTTTATTTCATACACTAATAGATGATGACATCATTTTTATATGCGTGGACTGCCACCTTCACGATGTGTTGTGACTATCTTTTCATCACAATGAAAAACGGACGATATTTATATATGTATATTTAATGAAATAATAATATTCTAATTATATTAAGACTACTCTATAAATATAAAATATTACTTACCTTTATTCTATGATGATTATTTGAAAATGGAAATGTAACTCATGTATACGTACGAACTGTAATTTCAATTATCTTAATTTTTATCTTTTTTCATATCAATCATTCATTATTATTTTCTAAAGTACAATTGGTTTAAAAATACCATAATTATTTTAGGATTAGTATTTTCATATGATTTAAAAGTAAAATATGTGCAATATTCATATCTTTCATGGTGAAACATGCATGAAAAAATAATGCTATTAAAACTGTAAACAATGAAAGTAATAGACTGTTATTATCTGAAGTGTGCTATAATGTTATAAAAGGATCATAGATAATATTATTAAAATTAATATTGTTATTTTATAAATTAATAACTATTTTATAACCACTATACATTTTATTATATGACTCTAAACCAAAATAATGGGTGAGGTAAGGGACCTAGTCTCTATTTCCCTTTATTGATGCGTATTTTAATAGAATACACATAATTTATCTTATATGGTACATATAATAGCCCTTTGGCATGTAATATAACTATTAATTAATAATTCATGTAATTTTATGTTTTAATTTTAAATATTTCATCTATGTGTGGATGTGAATTAGAATCTTCCAAGTTGTAAATAAATTTCCAAACATAATTTCATTTCATTAGGATATATTACTCGTTCTTTTCCTTTGATATTCTATGATTTTTTAATGTAATGTATTTTTACTATTTAATGTTATATTTTGAAAACAATTGTGTGTATTTAATAATTATAAACATAATTTATTCATTATTTAATTCTCTTTTCATTGATAGGTTCACTATAATAATTATATATTTAATTAATATTACCATTTTTCACACTCTTTGGTACTCGAAATAATTTAGAAATTTTTTTCATAGAAATAATATTTCATTTCTCTATTCAACTAGAAACCTATTTTATTCCAAACATATATATTTTAAAACATTTTTTCAATAAAAAATTTAACCTTTTAAAAATTATATATTAGAAAAATTAATTAATTTTGTATTTAGTAAAAAAATTTCCCAATGAAACATTACATTGTATTCAAAACAAGTAAAATTCTTAATTTATTATAAATGTTAATGGTATAGTTTTTAAAAGTGTATGATATGAAGAAAATTTATATCCCTAAATAAATATAATATGTTTTAAAACAGTCATTATTTGTTTCCAAAAATATTTATAGAAATATATTTTCAAATTTTTTTGGAAGCTTTAGTTTTAAACAGATTTTTTTTAGAATTAAATGGGTATTTTCATTAATAAATTATAAAATATATTTTAGGGTATTTTCATTCATCAAAATAAAAAAAAATTAATATTTCTCTTATTTGGTATAGTTTTTATTGATACCACCCTTATTCACATAATATATGTATTATTATTTTTTTCAAAGTCCGTGTTTTCAAACTCATTCCTTTTCTATGGGTTAATTGTGTTACAAATATATTTTTATCGAACTCATATCATTTCCATAGGATAACAATGATTCATGGAATTTTATGGAACCCGTTTATCATCGATGAGTTAACCTTTTACATAAGTATTTTTGTATAACACATTTATTTTCAAAGGGTTAATCATTTTTAAAGGGATTAACAAGAAACCCATTTATTTTCCTTGGGTTAATAAAGTTTGATACTGAATAATGATTATTTTGATGAATTTTATAATTAAAAATCTATATTATTTATCCAAGTTGTGGTTTATGGAAATTATATATATTAGTTGTTCCTATATAGCACTAGGTGAGCACTTTATAACATATATTATGTTTTCACCAAGATAAAAATATAAAGAAATGAGTAAAGGTAATTTTCTCTGGATAATTATATTATAAGTTGTCCATAGGGTTACTCCATTTTTAAGGTTCTGTAAGTGTTTTCTAAATATGATGATCCAAGACAGAAATATGGTTTATCTGTACTTTCAATGGGTGTGTAATGGTTTCTTTAATCATTATTGATATCACCTAGATCATAATTATTGATTTTTAAGACCATTTTCATTGATAAATAATTTTTATATGTTTCATGACTGATGATTTAGGTACTTATGAGTAAGAGTTCATTTATTATTCAATCATTCATTCTGATTATTTCACTATACCATTCTTCACTTATTATCCACAATGATGAAATTAAATTTATAATCCATACTTTTTCCTTATTGATAATTTGATATTATCATTGTTATTTTTTCTTTTCATCAAGTTTTCATGAACTGGTTTTCAATGAATTATGTATAGGATGGTTTTGTATGAACAATCATGGGAAATTGATTTCATATAAAAAATTTGGTTATGTGGGAGAAATTATCAATTCAATACATTCGTATTGTTTATGAAATTGTTTATATCAGATTTATAAATCATTAAACCTAAAAGGTCCATGAGTATGTAATTTATCTGATATTTCATTCTGATCTTCTATTTTTTGGATGATGAATTTTTTTTCACTTTCATCAACATCAAAGATAGAAATGTAATGTTTAGGATTCCACTTCTGAATCAGAATGTATTAAATCATAGACATTATGTATATACATAAACATTACATTTCATCTAATAATAAAAATTTGAGAAAATTTTACATTTAAAAAAATATATAATATACAATAAATTCAATGATATTAAATAAAAAATATTTTTTACGTATGAATTGTTAAATTATAAATATTTATATTTTCATAATTATTTATCATTTGTTATTTATTTTGACTGAAAATATTTTATTATCAATTATTTTGAAATAATTTATTGAATGTAATTAACGTAGAAAAATATATGAGTTTTGTAAAAACTAACTTTATTAAAAAAATCATAAATAAATTATTACCCATTAATTATATTAAAATATTAATTATTTGATCTTATATAAATTATCTACAATGAAAATATAAATTTATGACATCTAAATCAATTTTATTTATATTCTACATTGACCAATAAGTCCAATCTCAAAGCATGTCTAATAATATTATACAAAACATATATATAGCCTTTAATAATAAAAATATTACCCCATTAAATCCAAAAAATTATGTCACTTATATCTTCTCGAAAACACATCTCATTCCTATAATATTCATTTTTGGTTCTATAACATTTTTTCTTCTTTAATAATGAATTTTTGTTCATTTTAGTTTTAGTTATACTAATGATGATTCTTAATAGTCATGATTATCTAGGGGTTTTCCATATTATGAATATGTTATTCTTTAATATTTATTTTCCACTATTAATTTTTACACTTTTATGAGACGTAATCATCCCTGGTATATAATTTCTGGTATTACATTAAATTTTTGAAATGTTCCATTATGAATTGTTATAGTGTTATTAGATTGATTCGTTACATACTTGACTTATTAAAATATTCAATGATTTTAAATTAAAAAAAAGAAACATATTATATAATAACGGGAATATAATTAATGTAATGAATAATTTTCCAATAACATGGTCTATTGCAAGGATCCTCAAAATTTCATGAAAAACATTGAATATATTCTTAGTTCAAAGAAGTCATGAAAAAAATGACATGAGATAAATAGTTTGTTTTGATTCTAAATAAACACTCCTAAAAACATTGACAAAACCACATGGTAACCTACATCAAAAGATAAAATTAAAGTCCTTAAGGAATTTGAATAGGGAATTTATATAATCTATATAGTCAACCTTTCAATTTTTTCATTGTATATTTTAATCTTCTACATGATATATTGTTCACATATAAATTGTTTTATATTATCTTCATGATGAATAATCATGTTAAATACAATTATACATTATTAAAAATAATATAATGGATCTAATATAACACTCAAAGATTCCAACATATTTTTAAAATGAAGAGTGGATTTCATACCTAATAATGGTTTCTTATTATTCTTGAATCAAATACAACATAATAAAAAGTATTCTAAAAAAATACCTCAATGTTTTTTGGAAACATAAAATAGATTTATACGAAATATTCACATTAACCATTGAAAAATATTCCAGCCATATAAATCCAAAACATAATAATAATTAATTACCATTTATGGGATGATTCATGAAATATTGTTTTTATTTTTGGGACCATAGATCAGTAATTATTTAAAAAAATATTAAAAAATTTCATGAGAACCCCCTCAATAAGAGACAATTTCTATAGCATTAGTCTAATAAATATAGTCCACAATATCATATACTACATGAAATTCAATATTTTCTGGAAATAAGTGTAGTTAATTAAATTTTTACACCAAATTGAAATTATTCATATGACATCACGGTGGGTTCCAAAGGTCCCCATGTGCACCTCCCCACGTACATATGGTTATTGACTGGTGAATATAATCAATAATTAATGTGGAAAAACTACACTCTTTATTCCATCAAATAAAATAATAAAATTAATTGAAATATCATATAAAAACTAGATTAAAAATAATGATTGACAATATAAGGAAAAATATCAATTAAATTTATGTAATAACATGGTATGTCAATGATGATTCATATGCTTAGAATACAACATTTATCATAGATCTCCCACTAGGATGATCGGATCTGAAAAATATAACTAAAATTATAGGAGTGACTGAACCATAAAACCATGGTCCCAACTTGTATCAGTCTCCCAATATACATCTAGTCACTCTATCTAGATTCTCTATATAAAATTCCACATGGAAACCAAATATAATGTTTACAAGCACACCAGGGTGCATGTGCATGGTGTGAGCACTAAATTCTCTAGGATCTCACCTATATACCCTTACATAAACCATCATATATCGAGTATGTATATTGGGAGAGTAAAGTAAGTAGAACTAAAAAACATTCATAATATCTAACCACCTAATAATTTGAAAACCATACTACCATGATACTAGATCTCACCAGCATCACAAATTATAGAAAGTGAATTCATCTCATATCACAACCCCAACCATACACTAAATCATAATAAATAGGATTATATTTTTATTTCTCAACCTCAACTATTTCTCTCTAGGTAGGGTCTCATTTCATTTACCAACCGCATATTTAATCATATACCACAAACCTCCCACTAAATTTGAGGTCTCAATCCACAATTCATGAAAAGTATTATAAATCCTCCCCACATCACTATGTGAGGTATCATAAATTTTTATATAAAATATTTTCTCACTCAGTATTAGTACAATTTAACATCTTGGACATTACACCCTCATTCAATGTATGGTCCCATATATAATCTTGATCACTCCCCTCTCATTGGGGATAAATTTTTTTATTGTATCCTCCCCACTACAATCTCAGTCAGGGTAATTTCCCAAATAAAATATTAACCACCTCCCCTAAATATAGTAAGGACATATACTGCATACTATACACTAACCAAAAAAATAGGTTATATTTACATGATACAACAAATTTCATGTCACATTCCTCTACCCTCTATTTCATGATGGTGACTCATCAACATCAAAAATCATGGTTAGAGAATAAATAAAAAGAAAAGTGTGGAATACATGTCCTATAGTCCGTCCCTATACACAATACACACACATTTCCACCTAGGTTTTTTGTATAGGGTTTCATATTAAACTCAATATTTTAGACTAAACAAGAATATCTTTGTTATCTCTCAACTCAACTTTTAACATGACATTTCTCGTAATGTTCCTATATCCCAATTTGGTTACTATCATTCAATATGATACCGTATGTCAAAATTGGTCATCCCAATAGATTAATTCTCTCAGTTAGATCGTTGACTACATAATAGGGTCTTAGAAAAACCACAATAAATATCCACTCCATCCTAAGAACATGAATAATACTCAACCACCCAATAGAATGTCTCTCTAGAAACACTTTTTTCTCCCTAGACAACACATTACACAAAGTCCACCCAATAAATAACGAAAAAAATATAATATTCACCCATAAAATACCTTATATTAAACAAGTTAAGCATTAAATTTATCCCTAGTGGTTATTTATACTCATATCATTGTTTTATCCTCCTCCCTTGGGATCCCCATGCCAAAGAGAGACCTCATCACCCCTTTACATTATACAAGTGCAATTAAAAAACCTATATGGATTGATTAGCCTTTTTTAAAAACTTATAAAACATGTATTCCACCAATATTTAAATTCATTATCTATTCTAATAATTATTTACATTTATCTACTATAATGCTAGGATTTTCATTCTCTTGATGCTTTCACAATTTCCCTTCCAATAAAAATTTCATTATCAATATTGATTGTTCCGTTACTCTGATGTTCTCTACATAGAATACCATAATCAATCATAATATGGCATATCCAATGAGAAAAACAACTCATCTCATTTTCAATCGAAAATTCTCACCGCTTTAAACATTTATCGTCTTAACCTAAATATCTATCACCATTCAAGGATCATTGAACCCCTTTATTGATTTTTGGAACCTAATTTGAAGGATCATGATTGTAAGGTACCTATATACATTAAAAATATTTTTTATTAAAGGGGACAACTAACTATAAATTGTAGTTTCTATCCACATGCCCAGAACACCATCACAATCTAAGAATGAACCAAGCCCAAACATTCTTCAAATATCTGATCTCAAGTGATTAATCCTAAATAATAAATTATAATCATTTATAATTCATTAATAAATTTAATTTAAGGTGGTATAATAACTAAATATTATATAGGTGTCCTCTGAAGGATAAAACCATTGGAAATGAAAGGCCATCATCCCGTGGAGTTATTCTATAATTAAAAAAACAATAATCACTGTTTGAAACATAATTTCCCTAAAATTATATTCCAAATTTATTAAACCCCAATGAAATAAAATGGATAACATAATCCAAAAAAGAAAAAAATTGAACATTTCCCCTCTTTCTGTATTCTGTATCCACTTTATAATAATTTTTTTCCATTTTGGCATTAATCATCCATGATTAAAGGGAATTATATTTCAATTTATTTATGGAGAATGATATAATTAGATACGTGGCAAATAGAAAGAATTAAAATAAGATGATATTATAGGTGTTTAAATAGCTAAAGAATGTAAAAACAAGAACTGACCAACCAAGAATCAATTGGATCAAATAAAAATACATGGTGGAAGTAAGGGGGTGTGGGAAACAAAAATTCCATCTTTGATGTATAACTTTGGTAGAAGATGTGTGGGTGATAATGTAAATTGATGTATTTTCTCCACTTTAAATTCTTATCCCCACCCTATTGGGTACACATTCGTTGTATTTAATGTAACTGGTCCTTGACCAGCTACCTAATATATCACTATATTTTGGATGGTGGGGATATATGCTTTATATGTATACTTCCAAAAAACGCATGGTTTCTTGGTGGCTCTCTACTGGGTATCCAATGGTAACATTACCAATATATAAATTAACCACCTGGGCATTGTGTAGTCTAAAAACATGATCATCTTCAAGGCCTTATTAGAACATCTATTACACATAAAAAATTTCCCATATGCTTTTTCAAACCCATAAATTTTTAATTTGAATTCCAAAAAAAATTCGCCAACTCCAAATTTAAAATTAATTAAAATTAAAATTAAATTTCTCAAAATTTACAACAAAGTTTTTTTAAAAAGTCTACATGATAACGTTTTTCATCCTCCTAAATAATCAAATATGATCTATCAAAACCTAATCTACTAATAAAATATGATTCCTATATTCTTTCTTGATTTTAACAATCCATGATTCCTCATTACAAATTTCTGATATTGTGCCATGGGAATTTCAAAAAAACATTTTCATAATAGAAAAAAATTACATAATTAAATGAAAATATTTGATAAAATATGATTTAACTAACTCAAACTTTTTTAATTCCACTTATTATCTATCCTCCATAAATTATTTCATCTATATTTCCGTATGCTCGCCACATTGTATAGAATTAATAAACAATATAATGCCTCATCGAGACGACACCAGGGAACATATAAAATGCACTCAACTTATTCATTAGATTGCATCCCCCTTTAACCATGGAATTATCTGGTAGTAAATTACCGTATAACTGAATCTCTAAAACTGTATCAATCGTAAAACTATATGTGTTCAACATTCCCCTCTCCCAAGATTTTAAAAATTATTCGGCATACTAAATAAAACTAGAATTCTATAATCTCAAAATTTTCTAGCACCCACCTTATGAAAATATTACATTATAATGAATTTCAAAAACCTAACTATTGTAGGATTCTCCATACCATTATGCAACTAATAAAAGTATACCACGTTAGTAGAATAATTCCAATATTTCCCTAATGTGAGCCATGGACTTTAAACCTGAAAACACTAATACTTGTTCCCCACTTTTGTAGCTTGCATTTTCATGTCAAATTAATTATTTATCTCTTGATTTGGAAAACCTTGGTCATCATCTCTAATTAGAATAATTATTTATCCCCTCTTGTTTTACTGACTTCATTAATGTACCCATATTGAACCAATTAGAGTATCCCTCATCCACTATCTCACATTTCCCATGGACACACAGTGTTTGTAATACCACGATATTTTAAAATAGTAATATCATGTTACATATAAAAAATGACTCATAAAATCAAATATAAAAGGCAATGTGACACATCTAAAATTTATAAATTATTTATTTTATAACTATTAGTCTCTTCAATAGCATATGATACGGCTAATACTCGGTATATAAGATATTTGTAAATTTGTTAAAAAATTATTATAAAACAAGACCATTATACCATATATGTAATCCTAGTGGGTTTAAAAATGAATAAATAAAATTTTAAAATTAAATGTTTTAAGCTTTTTTAAAATATATTCAGAGGTAAACGATTTATTAAAAAAAGTACAATTTGAATGAAAAAAACATTTTTGGAAAAATGAATTTTTCTATAAGGTGGTTTAGTCACACATTGAACACATAATTTATATTTACTTATTAAATATTTTAGACAATTTATTTTATTTAATTAAAATGTATTTGGTAAACTATATGTCAAAATTTTCATTGAGTGAATTTTTCATATTTTTCTAAAAGAATAATTTTTTGATGAATAGTTAAGATATCGATTTTTATTGAAAAAATTATTTGGTTTAAATTATTTAAAACGATTAATGGTATTTTAAAATTTTATTAATGAAAAATTAATAATTTTATTTTAAAATTTATCTCATTTAGGTCATTCGGATAAATTCAAATTTTAATTTTGTTATAAAAACTTTTTGAATATCTAAATGTGCTTCTTCAAAAAAAACAATTTTTAAAGATGTGTTTGGGATTAAATGAAATTTGAATTATACTAAGTTTTCTACAGTATTTATGAAAAAAAAACTCCATATTTTTAATAATCATAAATTATATTCTTTAATAAATTTAACTTAATTTTTTACTATTATGAATGGTGTAAATAGAATGAAAATATGGTTGTCACCGTAAAAATGTGTTTACCTGTAAAGAAAAGGGTTGAAAATTATGTAAAATAGTAAAAACATAATTTAATGATGTTATTTAAAAATTATGACCTCTAATATGATATAATAACTAAATTTCTATCCATTTTTAAAGTGTAAAACGATTTTATGACTTCTTCATTTCAAAATTTCCAAGTGTGTCCTCTCTCCTCCTAATAAAGAGCCACTCCCTCTCCTATCATGACACAATATAAAAAACCCCATATTATTTCTAATAATACACTAAATAACATTATTCATCTAGTAAAAATATTATATAGGCCTTTTATCATTAAAATAATATAGAAATGATTTAGGATTAAACCTAAAGAGGTTCTCCAAAGAATTGGTAAGGTCCCAAATGTGTGAAGTTAATTTCATTCTTTTTCAACCTCCTATAAATATTTTTCAATGATTATAATATAATAAAAAAGTATCAAATATATAATTAGGTTTTATTTAGTTAATTCCATGACCCACATCCAACTCATACACCATCAAATGGGAAGAAAAATCATCGGTCGTGTGTTTGATGTACTATGGCCTCGTGAACCGATGAAATTCATTTTCCATCATCCCCTTTCAAGGCAGTGTATAATGATTAATTTATCACCTCCATATGATTTTATTACAACATTTTAATTCTACAAATATTATATCACATATAACTTCTTACATTCCTCTCTATGGGGGATATGATAATGTCAATCATGTATATGGTAAATTACGGCCTCGCTAAACGCTGTGATTCATTATTTCTCTTACACATTACATGGAAAGCGTTAAATAAAAATTAAATGAATATATTTTATATTTATTTTATAAAAACATATTAAAATATAATATAAAATTATTTTAATTACCTTCTAATATGTGTTAAAAGAGACTCTCGTGTGTATATGTTCGCAACGTCATCCACATAGTGACATTAAATGATTTTCATTTTATTTTTCCATTGATAGTTAAATTTAAGGATTTTATTAACATATATTATATATATAACATAATCATGATTCTTTATAGGTTAATTATTATTTATTTATTTTTTCTATCTATAGAGAAAAATATATTCAATATTTATGTGTACATATGACCAACTGCCTCTATGAACTATGCAATCCACCTTCTATTTATAAATTGTATATATTAATAAATATAAACAGAATAAATATAAAATATATTTATATCATGTTAAAAATTATAGATATTATTTAACAATGATTAATGTAAAATTTAAAAATTTTCTAGACCAATACATACATGAAAAGGAAGAAATTATCACATGCAACCAGGATTTTAACAATAAATTGATTGTAAAAAGGTTTTAAAATACATTAAGAAATTAATATATTTTATTAAATATATGAGTAAAATTAATTATCTTATATAATAAACATATATTTATTATAAATTTTTTTAAACACATTCAATTTATATCGAACTATATGTATGTTTTCCTCATCCAAATTTTACTTCCCAAAGAAATATGTCATATTCATAGTTTATTCCATTATGTGGTGTATATAAAGACACAATTTTTATTTTATAACATCAATATATTATATTTATGGCATATAAATTTTTATTTTATTTTGTTTCATCCATTGATATTATGGTTCAGAAGTCACCAAAGTGGTAAGAGTTCACTTGACAAAGTCATCATTATTCAAGATCGTTTTTGTTTCTGTTTCCCCTGATGGAATAATTTTATAACTCAATATTAAAATCAACATATTTTAATATAATATTGTTATTAATGTTATTTATTATTTTATTCAACCATTTCCAGTCTCATTTTTTCTTAAATTGAATGATAAAATATTTTTAATAAAATTCGATTTTATTTATCACTTCAGTCAAAAATACATTTTCATTAAAGGTTTTTTTTATAAAAATATTATAAATATTTTTTTATAATATAAAAATTTTTTATTTTGGAAATTAATATCCATATTGAATTTAAATACTTTTTAAAGAATATTTTCATTTCATTTTGAAAACATCGTATGTTTGGAATTTACTGAAGATATGAAAGGTTTAATTGTTTTAGTATTTTTTTCATGAATGGTATTTCCTTGTATCATGGCCAATAAATATTTTAAATAATAAATTATAATATTATAATAATATTTTCAAATAAAATTAATATCAAAATAATTATTGAACTTTTTTTAAAAAAAATATTTTCAATGTGAAATGGTCATTTTTCTTAAAAAATAATACAATTTTTATGGTGGATCTATTCATTATTGGAATCAAAACCATTATTGTAATTATGATCCACTAGGGATTGATGTGTTGGTATCATCCATATTATTATTTTCATATTAATTATGTTTGATTGGAATAGGTGAGTAAATTTTTATCATTCACCATTTTACCATTGAATGATTCTAATTATTTTTAGAGATTGGGATTCGTGTTAACATATCATATGTTAGTTTTTTCATTAAGAGGATTTTTCATGAATATATTTCACCAATTTAATTTGTGGAATACAATAAACATATAATGTGATGGGTGGGGAACAAATTTATCTTGTCCCTTGATGAATTTGTAGGTCTCATGATAAAAATTAATTGACCAAATTAAATAGGTGTTCACCCACAGATTTAAGCTATCATGTGAATTGTCTAAAATATATTTTAAGTTATCTGGAATTATGTATTTCCATATTATTATATAATTTTTTAATGTTCCATGGGATTATTCTTTTATTAAAAATATCCATGATTATGTTTAAATCTCATTTGATTATTTATATATAACTATTTGATCATGATTTATTCCTACAATATTATGCTCAAATAATATATTGAATGATACGAGTTACTATTATTTACCTTTCCATATGTATTACACATATCTATTCATGATATTTACCATGGTATAATTAATCTTACTAATAATATAAGATCACCCATTTATTTTTTTTCCCCTTCATAATATGAAGTGTTTTGGGATTGCTATATAGGGATATACACCTGTGAAATATGGTATTCTCAATAAATTTTTTGGTATGAAATTTTTTAATTTGTTCTATCAATTGGATTTATATGTCTTGTTTACCAATACTAATAAACTATTATTTCTTCCATGATATGATTATCTATATCCGATGACAATTAAATAAAGAAACCACTGACTCTGGGTTACTGGGTTTAGGTCTTTAGAGTTGGTATCATAGGATGTATTTTAGAACCCTTGAGAATTAGATTTAAAAAAACATAAATTAGTTATATAACCCTATGATATATATTTATTATATATATAGATAAACATCAAAATGTTTTTTAAGGTAGATATTATTTGGTTTATATAGAAATAAATCCCTTTCATGATAATATAATTTGAACTAGTTCTATAATTGTTTTATCTAGGGGTGATAACTATGAAAAATGTGTATCAGGATTGACTTAATTCTTTCATGGTATACTACAATAAGACTCACAATAAATTAAATTTAACACTCTTGGGGGATGTTCTTTGGTTAATTAACATTTTATTTACAAACTATTTTGATTTATTCAAAAATAATTTTATGATATGAATAAATTAACAATGAAACAATGTTCATGATTATGATATTAGATATTCATATGTTTTTTATATTATGGTAATTATTTCTCTAAATTTGGAATTATGATTTATATTCCGTGATATTGTGATCTAATATAATGCATTACAGTGTTTTTAAATGGTTCATATTCGAAGGTAATGGAACCATATCAATTCACATACAAAATGATGGGATTCCCCAACTGGGTATGATAATGAAGATATAACTTGAGCTATATGAGTAAATGATAAAATTACAACCATATTGGGGTAGCTCCTCAAGGTTATGTATAATTAGATTTCTTTTGTGGATAATCCTACAAATCCACTACAGGGTCCAACCATGATAAATAAATATATATGTTAGTTACATCAATTATTTAATGGGACTAAAAATCCATTTTTAGTTGAGAAATTGATATGTTCATTATAGAATATATTTCCCATTTTGGGAGGCAATTAGAAAGAGAAATTTGTCAGGCTAGTTTATAATCTCTAAGGAGATGTACATAAATGATGGTCATTGATTTAGAACACTATTGGAGAATAATAAAATTTATACAATGAAGAAAATTATTTATATTCACTCTTATTTGGAGTGTATTTTAATTTATATCAAATAGATGACAGGGATATAAATTTCTTATGTTGAATTCATAAAGAAGATGAAAATATTGATAAGTACGAATCTAACTACATATAGGTAGTCAGGGATGTTACATAATAAATAATAAATCCAAAGAGAAAATATTTTTCCAATAAGAGTGAAATAATGTTTATTTATTAAAGCATCGTTCCTTTAAAAGGAAAAAAAGAAATGGATGGTAATGAAGAATATTTATAATGTTTAGAAAGTAATAAATTATTTACATATGTGATAATTGTGGATATAAACCCTTTTGTACTTATCTAAAGGGAATGTGATTTTCTTATGATTTTGGAGAAAATGACACAATAATAATTATTTTAATGGAATTAAATAATCTTCCAATGTTAAATTCAGCAAATATAAGGAGATAAACAATGTTAAAATAAGTTCCCATTGTCTTAAGAGAATATAACTCAAAATAAACAATGAAAATATGGTTAATCTGATACCATTAATACATATAAAATGGAATTATTAATTTCATTGTGTATTTGTATTCAATAATTTTCACTCCAAAGTATTTTATCAATGATATTCTTGTTATAAAAATCATAAAAAGTATATGTATTGTACTATAGTGGTCGATCTTAAGGTATTGAATATACACGTTGAATTTTTCTAAGAAAAGTGATTTAGTGGAAAGTTCATGTCTTTGGAAAAAAACATAATTATGTGATGGTAAAAAATTATATGATTTCATTATTGATATAATAATGATGAATATATTTTTATAGAATAGTACATGTGTCCATGAAATTAATTAGTTATTTTATTTTTTATGTTATCATTTGCTGGATCTTATCTAATATTGGAATTTATGAAATATCTTTCACAACCTATTCTTTTTTTGAGGTCTTTAAGTCTTCATTACGGTTTTATTTCAATTGGGTTTTTAACATATTTATAAGGTTACATTAATAGATATAATATTTTTTTGGTGGGACATAATATTTTTTTGTATCTTTTTTCCCAAATTTGTAGACATTGAATTTGGAAAGAAATATATTAAATGACCCTTATGGTTAAGAATATATAAAGTTAATTATTTTTAACTTTTTGGGATTTTTTTTTATTTAGTTAAAAATTTTGGTCACTAAAAATATCTAGAAGTAGGAGGAATTACTTTTCATTCCAGTGATTTATTAATTATCCTTCAACAAAAAATGCATTTTGTATATTTATTTCCTTTTGAATTAAATGATATTAGAATTTATTGAAGAAAAACCAAATGATGAAATTTTTCATTTGAAATATAACGATATAAAGTAATTATATATTTCTTAAGTTCTCAATCTATATGATAAAATAATTCTTCATCTCTAGGAAAAGGATCATGAAAAAAAATATCTATGAAACTTCATTTTTGATGAATCCAGTTTTCCATTATCATATTAAATATTTATGGATTCTTAGTAATTAAATTTACCATATAATATACTTACTTATGATCAATAATCTATTTCACTCCCAATAATCATTTATGGTTTTCTTCTATGTCCATATCTTCCATTATCACCAATGTTTTCTTATATGGAAACCATTTAATTTTTTATTATATAAGGAACTTTTACTTTCTTTCTCTCATATCAAGAAGATTTATTGTTGTGATTTTTATGATGTGGCTTTCCAATAATGTTATTTTCAAATTTCAAACCTGTGATTATTAGAATCTATATTAAACTGTTATGATGCAATTTATTTAAAGGCGTAAAATATGAAACCTTCATATTCAAAAAAGGGACATCATGTTTTGGTATCATATATGAAATGAAACGTTAATATTTGGAGAGAATGTAACACCCCAAGAATTTATGATATATCTATATATATACTGAAATAAATTAAATATATTTAATATCTTAGTATTATTCAACCTCGGGTTTAAATGAAATTATATAATCTATTAAATTATAATTATTAAACTTAACCATTATAGACTACCAATTATGTTGGGGGTGTAAATATAAATAACTATATTAAGAAAATTAAATGGTTTTCAGAAAAAGAAATAGTGTTTATATTTATATATTATAAATAAAATAATAACCACTCAAATGAAAAATAATTTTTTTCAAAAAAATGAATTTTTCTAAAAAGTTTATTCATCACACTATTTTCATATAATTTAAAATTAATTAGTACCACATTTATAAAATACATTTTATAAATTACACATAATTTTTCACTTATGTGGTTTTAATTTGGAGAATTATATTACATATATGGAATAATCGTTTTTTATTTTATATAATATGTACATATTAGCTTTTTACCTTCATGAATTATGAAAACAGTAAAAATTTATTACCACGGTTAAGGTAAAATGGGTCTACAGAGAGGATAAACCTAAATGGAAAGGGTTAAAAGGACATTAAACATTTCCAATCCCTATTTTATGGACATATTTGGACATTATGAACTATAAATTTCTTTAATGACCTATTTTTAGTCTTTTTTACTTGAGGAAAACAACATTATCACTTTCCAATTTCAAATATTCAAAGTGACTGACCTCTTATATTTTAAAATAGCCAGCCCTCTCCTCTCCACATTAGATGTCCCAAAACTGTTTTTTAGAGATTAAATAAACCGATAAATTCATTAATAATCTATAAAAATCTTATATTCCATTGATCAATCACAAATCTGATCTTGAATTGTTTTAGGTATAAACCAAAAATTGTTCACTAAAGAAGACATAAAATGGTTAAAACACCCTTTTTTGTATATCATATTCAACCTATAAAAAATCATATTTATATAGGATAATATAATAAAAAAATTACCCATATGATAATATTTTATTATACAAATGTAATTATTCTAATCAATATCATCTTAAATCAAGTGAGAAAAGAAACCATCAATCATGTGTAGAGTGAGCTACTGCCTCGTACTCTAATGTAATTCACCTTCCATAACCACATTAAAGGATACATATTATGGTTTATATAATATATTTATATATTTAATAATCTTCTATACTTTATAATTATTAAATCACATATATTTTATTATATTATATTCCTAGGTAGATAAAAATAAATCATTCATGTCTACAGTAGACTACTTCCAAATGAAGTGATGTGATTCATTTTTTACCATACTCTTTACATGTAAAGTAGTATAGATATATATTTAATGAATGTATGTGATAATTAATAACTAAATTTTTTTCTTGAAATATATTACCACATCTATCTTTATAACATACAATCTATTGGAAACTAATAATAGTGTATGTGCCAATGTGTGGACTACCACCTCAACATTGTGATGTGAAATGTTTTTCATTTCATTTTTACATGGATGGTAATATATATGTATTTTATGAAAATAAAATATATATATATAATGAATCTATAAATTCTTATTAATATTTATTTTCCTTTTATTCTATCTATTGAGAACAGTGTCATACTGATCATCTTTATATACAGCCTATTATCTCCATGAACGGTGTAATCGATTTTCAATCTCTAAATTTTATAGATTAATTCAAATATATATACATATGTGAATATATATTATATTTATGACCTATTTGAAATTAATGATATTATGTACCCACGATAAAAGTAAAATGACTGAAATTACTAACAAAAACATTCATGAAAAAAGAAGAAATTCTCTACTAAAACATAGATTTTTTACATTGAAATGTTAAAAACGGTTGATAAATGACTATAATTAAAATATATTTGTGATTAAATATATGATTATGGTTATTTTATAAATTTATAGCAAATAAATATTTTTTATATATGATTTTTGAACACATATCTTTTAATTCCAACAAAAGGGAAGGTTTTATCGTCACATTTTTACATCTGCGAGACAGATGCCATATTCACCACTTATTCCATTTAATGATTTATACATTAAAATTTTGATAAGATATATCATTAATATATTTAACAAAAAGGAATATATTATTTCATTTTATGATTTTATGTGACCAAGACTTCGGTATCTCAGAGTGAGTGTCTACATTCTATCATTGGAAAAAGATATAAGGAATCTCATCCCGAAGGACATAATAGTTTATTATTCTTTGTAAAACTATTACATACCTGTTAATTTATTATATTTTTATATAAAATTTAAAATATATTTTTTTATAATTAAATTTTTCTTTTATCATATCCTTTCATTTTAATCATTGTACATTCAATGGATTTATGGGAATGGATACAATCTTACTGAGAGATCAAATTCTTAGTAAGGGTTAACTATAGAAAAATTATCCTTTAATAATTAGATAATAATTCATATGGAAAAATAAATTACTGAAACAAAATTCCATTATAATAAAATGACAATGTAAATAGATAGTTAATAATCAATATGGAAGGGTATATAATAAAAAAACCTGCAATTTAATCAATAAACAAACAATGAAACGCATCCAAAGACTATATAATTATTAAAATATAATGTACAATGTTAATTGTGATATTAGTTAAATGAATTATAATTTTTAGGAAACTATGATACCAGGAATTGTGAATCCACTTCTGTTATGACCTTTCACAAAATGGTTGAAAACTACGGGGTAAAAACTCAAAGGGTTTTGTCAACGGATTTGTCTCATGTGACCTTTCAATGCATCCGGTGTATTTCTATTAATGGTAACCATCTATAATTTTACATAAAAATGACTCCACATATATCAAATAATATATTTAATTCATGATAATTGTGCATTATAAAAAAATTATATCCTCATTGAGTAAAAGATACATATTTATCTATATTTCCCAAATCAATCCAATAAATCTCGAAGTGAAAAACCGAATGATGAAATGATATAGAGTTTAAATCGTTAACATATACATTATAATGAATATTAAAATATTTTGGAAATTTAATGTCTACATGATAGATAATAATTTAGGGTAATGTTAAGAACTACAAAACTGAATCAATGAAGTTAATTTCAAAAGTTTCCTTGGTCAAAATGATCATGAACCATCCTAAGGAAGAATAATGATGGTATAAATGAAATATATAACCAATGGTGTAAGAATAAATGGTTTTTTTATTTATAAGTATAAAAATCATAAAAATATATTTAAGATCCCTCTTGAGTAAAATATCTTTTTCACATTAAAAATAACTTTACAAAACATTAAACTTATTTAAAATCATCTTCTTTAAAAATTTGTTCTAAAAAACATTTTCTTTAAATTGAACATTGTAAAAATTAAAATGGGGAATAAAATAAGTGATGGTCATAATGGAGGGTAATTATGTACATTAATAATAAGGTAAAAAAGAAATTTATTTTTATATTTAAAAATTTTAGGAAAGTTCTTTATATGGAAATTGATAAGAATATTCCATTCATATTTTCAGTAATAGCCAAATGGGAATTTTTTTAAATTACATAAGACCCTTTATAATACATTAGGTAAATTGTATAAAAGTGTAAACATACTATAATAAATAATTTCTAAATTTATTAAAAATTATTTAACATTTTTTGGAGATATGGTTTTCGAAAAAACAGATTTCTGACTGAAGAGATAAATGAATACAAATTTTCTTTAAAAAAATCAATTAATTTTTGTAAAAATTTTGAGAAATGGTAATAATACATTTAAATATAATAAATAACTATTTTATAACCAAATTTAATTATTTTATTATTATATTTTCAACTAATTTGGTTTAATTTAAATTAAATAATAAACAGTCTCAATATGTACGAGATTATAAAATAAACCATTAAAATGATAATAATATTGATTTGTGAAGTAATCATTGAAAAAATTATATTTTAAAACTAAAATATATATAAATATTATTAAATTCAAAATTACATAATAATATGTCACTTTACACATAATATTAGAATTACATAATAAATAAAAAAGAATTTAAACCGAATGAACTGAGATTGTGTTAAGAAATCCCTTAGCTCATAGTTCATATTGATTAATAAACTGTTAAAATATTGTATTATTGTTTAAAACATGTTATTAACATATAACACAACCATATTAGTATTAATAATATCCTATATTATCCTTTTAAAACATATTATCACCATTCCTTTCATCATTATTATTTATTCTGGTTGTTACGGGTGTAAATTTCCTTGTTTAATCATGTATGTTTCGTCATGAAAGAACTTTTTCCTTTGAATATTATATAATTCAATCATATCAAATATAATAATCATAAATTATTATCAATTTTTTAGATCAATTATACTTTTAAATTCAATCATGAAAAATGGTTATGAGTATTTATGTACGTTACGATCATAGTGATGATGGGTTGTACCTATGAATATGTAACATTTCCATTTCTAAATGATCATTATTGAAATGTCTTATGAAATATTTTATCTTTACATAATTATAATTATATCATATATACCATTTTATTTGTTAATATATATATTTATATATATATATATAATCTGTGCGGTTTGGTGATGAATTGAGAGTCCCATCACTTCAGGAAGGCAGTAGCCCACATGTACACAACTGATGCTATCATCATTTACTAAGTGAAAAGGTTTGGACCACTATTATATTTTAAGAAATATAAATATTTAATTAATAACTTTAATATTTTCTTTATTTAAAATATATTCATTAAATTTAACCTCATTAAATTCCTTCAAAAGTGTCAGTAAAAACATATCACATCATTTCACTTGGTAGTGGCTCATCGTACACACGATTGAAATTATCATATCCACTACAGAATTGAATTTAAATATATACATGTGTTTGAGTGATATAATTACTGTAGTTGTATAAATATGTTATATATATCATGTATATACTTTATATCTATCATGATACCCAAATGTGACAGGATCTAATTGATGAATGAGTGACATTTGTTCATGAGAATTTTGTGTGATGTACACATAAATAATGATTTCACAACTCATTTTCTGGAAGATGAGATGGTTCTAGGTCATCAACATATTAAAAATATAACCTATTATAATAAATATATTTAGGTTATTATATTATTATGGATTAATATTACATTAAAGAGATGGATATAGAAATAAAATAGACAGTTGTTGAAGAACATTACCTCTTCTTCATGTATACTACTTGATATTGCACAAATATTTTTCTATGATGGATTTATCATAAAAAACAGGATTATAGTATGATGATATGGATTTTTTTTAATGTAATTGTTTTTAGTTATTTTCATAAAATAATTGTATTATTGTGTGAGTAAAATAGGATTAGGGTGGCCCGTTATATATGAGGTGAGTGGAAGACTTGTAATTTATTTAAATGATTCAATCTTACTAATGTTTATATCATCACAAAATCATATTTAATGGGAAATTCCATATAAAATATTATATATTGATGAAAAATGATATCCATGTGGTTTTTTACATGTTGGTGCATAATTTTTAATCCCATTCTTCTTATATTAACCCGTGGAAGATCAACTTTAGCCATAACCACAAAAATTAATTTTTTCTTATTTCACAAATAATTTTGGTAAAAAAAATTAATATTGTTATGAAATATTAATTACTATTATTAAAATTATATAATTCATTTTTTGAAATTTTTTGCAAAGAAGTGGGAAATGTTAATTTAAAACTAGTCCCATAAACTTGTTAAGAACGTGGGGTTTTAAAGAGAAAAAGTTCAATAATTTACAATATTTTTATATAAAAGTACATAATAAAATTCAATATAAGGTCATCGATTAGGTTAATTGATATATAAGTCGACTAATTTTATTAAAAATGAATTATAAATATAATGTAGTTTTATAAATAATTTAAAAAAGTATATGATTTAATTAAAATTTATAATTTTTTCACAAGTCATCCATAAATTAAGTATTTATAAAAAAGGGAATAATATCACTATAATCTAATTTTTATATGATGATTTAAAAAATTAATATCCATTTGAAAAATAAATATCATAAAAATGGAAAAAATATACTTCAAATTATGGGTTAAAAGTGTGATTGAACTATCTTTTAAAAAATATAATTTTTTGGTATAAATTTGTTCTTATTCTAAATGATTAATATTGTATAACTAATCTATAAATAAAAAATGAAAACTTATAAACTAAATATTTTCGTAAAATTTTTATTAATATTCATACACTTTATTCTAATAGCCATGTGATAAATAAAACATTAAATAATTATTGTTTAATAATATGTCAGATTTTGAATAAGCTTTGTGATATGTGTAATGCCAGATAAAATCAATGTTTCATATAATTAAAGTCCAACTAACTACTTCATGAAATTAATGATATTAAATAAATTAAATATATTTAAAAATTAATATATCATAATGTCAAAGGGTGTTATATTTTCTTATTTTCATGGTGTTGGGTCTCATATATTCTATCAAATATAGTGTTCTTATTTTTATAATTTTGATCTTTCACACTCTCCCAGCATTTAAAAAAAATTCATCATCACAATTTAAACATTATCAATGTAGGAAATGAATTCATATTTTAAAAATTATTATTTCTTGAAAACCCAGATCATAAATATAGTAAATTAAATATCCCCTTAATAAGAGAAGAATTGGTGTATAGTGATCATATGGAATAACGTATAGCTAGGTTTTTATGTAGGAGAAAATTAGTGCAATGGAAAAATATGGTAATTAAAGAAAAGGGTAAATAATTATTGATAGTGATATAGGTCATTGATCATAAGAAATTGAGTGATCAATATAATTTTATAGGTCCCAAGATTATAAATCATTGATAATTTAAAAGAAAAACATATTCATCATATATAAATGTAATAATATAACATTTTATTTCATGTTACATGTCCTAATATAGTGGAATTGTTTTTATGTAAATTAATATTTGAAAATATAATTACAAGATACAGTTAATTTTTCATTATAATAACTTTATCGATTAGTTTTAATTATTAAATTTCAAATTCAACACATACTTTTTAAAATAAATATTCATAATTTAATTTCCTATTCCTAAAGCACCAAAAAACAATTTTAACAGTTCATAAGATACATAAAATAGTAAAAATATTTCCACCAGTCTCCAAATATTTTCCAAAACTAATATGATTTGAACATGATATCCAATGTGAATAAAACTGTAACGACCCCGAAATTCTGTATGTGTTTTTTTAAATTATACGGAATTATTTTAAGACTGCGAATTCTGATGTCTCCCTATTCCAAGGCCTAGAGTTCCTGTAATGATTCACCAATGTTTTGTTAAGATTTAATTAGCACGCCTGAGTAGTTTTCATGAAAAAGTGGAGTAAATATTAAATGCTTACACAGATTAGAAATCTGAGGGCACTGTTGCAGTCAATAAGGTGGTTTTACCTTTGGTGAGACTTAAGTTTAGTCGGTGCGAGCCTCCTTTGAGAAAACCTAAAAATGGAATAACCATAAATAAAATAATTAAAAAATGATGTTTTATTTTTCAAATGATTATAACTCACAAATGGTAACTCAAATTAAAAAAATGAGATCAGCGCTGAACTCGTGAGGGTATTCATTCTTTGGTAGATACTAACATTTTTCGGCACATGCCACCAGTGAAAGTTAGTATTTGGCTGTAAATAAAATAATTAAGTGACAATTATTTTATTGTAAAACCCAGAACTTTTAAACGGTAACTCTGATTGGAAATCTGAGAGTAGTGTGGTGTTTCATGGGGGGTGTTTAACTTAGGCAGAGCCTAACATTGACTGGTGCGGGTCAAGGGTGAATTTTATTATTTTTCCAATATTTTTTTCGGGTACATTAATTAAACACATGATCGGAGTTTTTTAACTTTCGAACCATTTCATAGATTAAAAATCATTGGGTACCATTGAATATATAGCACCAAGATTCCCTTAAGGGAGAATTCACTTCAACCACAGTAGGACGTGAGAAAATGATAGTTCTTTGAAATTTTTAATAGAATAAATAAACTAACTATATAATTTTATTTTATTTTTATTCCTCTAACGGACAAGCGGTAAGGTGGGACCGGTGATGTGTCATGCCGATAAATGGCATGACCCTATAATCTATGTAACAGCAACGTTGGGGGAAATTATGAAGCTTCTTAATAAATGGGAACCATTAACTCCTCACGTCATTAGTGACCCTCCCCTCTCTTATAAATATGATGCTAGGGATGGGGTATCAGAGTGATTCAAAAAGAAGTGAATTGCAGAAGGATCATCGTGATACCCGACCCTTAGATGATGATGCCGACTTAGCGGGACGTGACAGATGACCCCAAAACACCAAAGGGCAATGTGTGAGTGGACTCTTTTGGAGACGGTCATGTGAACAAAGAACATTGTCCACCGGTAAGCACAGACGATTATCTGACGTTCTAGGTAGGGGTATTATTTATGTTTGAATTTACTATTTTGATTCTTCATATCCTAAATTCACGACGATGATGGAAAAAAACATGGACATCATCCCATACATAAATGTTTCTCCTATTTCTTTTTATTCATCAAGTGTTGTTTGTGTGTTCTTCAACACCAAATATTTATTGATGCCAAAAACACCGATTTTTACTTAGTGTGATATATGGACATGGAGCCCTCAATACAAGGATCGCAAATATGTGAAAATTTAATTTTTTGTGCAAGGAACTAAGCTGAAGTGGCTCAGGGATGAAGGTGAAGGTTGGAACCCGGCTGTCCATGCAGAAGGAAGGGCGGCGCACGTCCGTGCTACCGATGGATGAGGAGGTCATGGACCGTCACCCGAGGTGGGGTAGGGGGCGCCTGACAACTATTCAATAGTGTGGCGGTGCGGTGGAGTGCATCCACACCACTGATGGTGTATGGGGCCACTATATCTTGGCCACGAGGGATGCTGAAGGGTAGTCAGACATCTGTCCGGCCGTGGTGGAGCAGCGGCGTGCGACCACACTGCTGGGAGGATGACTGGAAGTCCTTTCGGGAGGGACCCCTCTGGCGGGTCCAACATGCCACACAACAGAATGGTCTGATGGACTATTCAAAAAACTGATAGGGGGTGCTCCCCCTTCGGCCCCAGCTCGGGCGGACAGTGCCCCCAATGGGCTGCACCGCAGTGGGCTACGCCCTGTGGGCCTCACCCAGTGGGTCACGTCACAGCAGGTCACGTCAATGGGCTGCGCATGTGGGCTAGGTCAAGCTTCCCCTTTGTCGTTCTGGTCGGACTATGACCCAGAAAGCAGGGCCCACCAAGGTCGAGGCCATCCGGGCCAGACCCAGATCAGGTCGGGTCCACCCAAACCGGGTCTGGTCGGCCCAAACTGGGGCGGGTCAGCCCAGGCCGGGTCGGTCTGATCGGGTTTGCCTATACCTGGGCCCATGTGGACATAAATACGCCTTATTGTCGTAACTTGAAAATTGGGCTTCTGTTTGATGAACCATCTACGACACCAGAATCCTTGGATCCAAACTATCCATTTGGTATACTCCACATGAGTTATGGATAAATTTGGAGTACGACCAGGTTGGATCGAGCACCGAATCCAATAGGGCCCTCAGAACAGAAACGCTAATAACTTACAGTTCGGGTGTCGGATTGACATGCTATCTATTGTGTTGAGTCCCGTATGACATAAAAGACCGTTGGGAAACTTTTTAGTGGGACTTCGGGGTGGTAGAGTAATGCCTGATGGATTTTGGAGCGGTTCTCCCAAGCAGGATATGTATAGAACCCTACAAATGGATAATACATGACAACTACAGACCATTATGACTTGAAGTGACTCGATAGGCCCAGTGGCGAGTGCCACTGTGTGACGCAGTATACCCATGGTGGAGAGCACCTCTTTGTGACACAACATACCCACAGTATTCGACAGGTGGAGTACCTTAGTAGGCCATGAGGGGGAGCACCTCTGTGTGATGTGGCAGACCCATTATGGGGAGTGCCACTCTGTGATGTGACAGATCCATAGTTCTCGATAGGAGAAGTACCTCAACTATTCATGGTTTTTGGGAAGCGCCACTATGTGACATGGTAGGCCTACTATACTCTATAGAGGATGAGTTCTCCAGCAGCTAAGGCGTTCAACATTGTGAGTAGATATGTTACTTGTTACTACCCCTAGAATAAATCTTGTTATGATCTATCATTACATTGTTCTTGGGTATAGGGTTCTATTCTGTGGTACTGTTATTATATGTTACTTTACCTTATCGGTGTTACCCTTTGGTATTTTTTTGTTGAATTGTAGGAGACCTTCAGGTTATCGGGGTCCCTACTGAGTATCGTTATACTCACCCCTTCACGGGCTTCTCCTGCACCCTGTTGTGTCTTGTGCCGAAGTCGTACAACATTGATCGAGGCTAAGGAAGCCAGGACTAGGTAGTACATTAGAGGTGGACCATTCAGTGCAACTTGACGCAGAGATGATGAGCAGACATGGAGTGTTGAGGAGGCGATATGTACCAACCCTTTAGGTAGGATCCTTGGATGATGAACCAGTAGTTGTTTTCCTTTTTCATTCAGTTGTATTGTATTTTCGTTGGTACATATACCTTTATAGTTGGTCTTTTATTCCCACTCCTTTTAATTTCAACACACTTTTTATACAATATTTTATTTCACTTATTCTTCTTATCATGTTCTTATACCCTGTGTTTGTATAGGATTAAATTCAATGCCTTCCTATTTTAGGGAGTATGCCTTTCAGGGCTAGTTGTCAGCCCCTGTCCTATGGAAGGGGGGCATGAGGTAGTCATGTCACGGGCATTGGGGGACGGGTCATGAAAAATTGGTATCAGAGAAGTTCGGTTCTACCAAATAACTAGGACTCTAATCTTTTATGTGAAGAAATAGTGTTATGTGTTATGAGTGTGGTTTTCTGTATGGGGATCCTAGTGTTGGTGTGGCTGTCGGAATATCCATACACCAGGACCCTGAATTCTAATATCCGACTTAGCACACAAATACACTGATTGTGTGTGTTTTTGAAAAGTTTTTGTTTTTATTTCATTGCAGTCATTTTACCAAGCATAGCATAATGACCACGGTGCACCTGTTCCATATCTGGATGCCACCACAATGACAACCAGCCAAGTTTCTTGAGAGAGTATGAGATGATGGCCCACCGAGTGTTGAGGCCTCAGTGTAGGGCCCTTTTATGGTGTTAGAACCATAGGATGGTGTACCATTAGCACCACTACCCATTGGGAAGCCGTTACTACCAGCTCCACCAATAGAGGATGCACACCGACTTAGCATGTTTCAAGAGTTCCAGTGGCAGAGGCCTTCAAGGTTTCGAGGCAAGAAAGATTCCCAGACAAGTGAGGACTAGCTAGAGGATGTGGCTAGTGTTTCCTACCAAGTTTAGACACTGGTAGAGAAGATGGTGATCTTAGCTTCTAGTCTTTTCTAGTTAGTGACCATGAGGATGGTCAGCATAGTGATGAGGCTTTAATACATGGAACATTGTTAGAGAAAGTAGCTTAAGGTATTGTGTCATCCATATCACAACCCATTGGGAAACAGTTACAACCAGCGGTACCAATAGAGGAAACATTTAGACTTAGTGCCTTACATGAGTTTTAGCATCAGATACCCCACTAGTTCCATGGAATGATGACTCACAGGCAGTTGAGGATTGGCTTGAGGAGGTGGATGATAGTTCTTTAGAGCTTCTATAGCTTTGGCAGGATGACATGTTGGTCTATGAGTATTCATCAATGTATACCGACCATTCCTGGTACTCGATTAATACGATATGATCAATGATTCAGGGCCCGCACTTCTGAGCGAGGAATCTTTAGGAACATCTGAGCCATCACTATTCCTCTATGCATTCCTACCTATGTTAGGTTGCTAAAGAGAACATTTGTGGTTGAATATTATTTGGCTGAGAGGATACAACCAATGAATGTTAGTAGTGGGAAATGGGAAAACTAGCACTTCTCTTACAAACTTGGGTGTGTCAAAAAATGTTTCGGGAAGAAGAAGTATTAGGGACAGATGAATCTGCAAGGCTGAAAATGTGGTAACAGTCCTAGAAGAGTCGTATGAGGTGGTGTACATATTAACTTGTTACAACCACCTCATTTTTGGTCCCAACCAAGATCAGGGAGCTGGAGGATAGGGGATGGGAGTAGCTGCATATGGTCAAGGAGTGCAACCCAAGGGCTCTAGGAATGATTCGATGAACGATCGATGTCTACTAATAACATCTATATTAATAGACATATCTACCAATCATTCCTTCCATCCATGAATAATTTCCAAGACCTATATCTTCCAATTATTTCATTGACATGACCATCATGTATAGAGATACCTTTGTGAGGAGATTCAATAATCACACAAACGATGATGGTGTGATCTGACCCTTGATGTGACTGTTTTGGTTGGAACCTTTTCATGCAACCATCATGGCCTTACGACGTTAGTTTGGGTATAGACTGTACATCGATAGTTCATACTCATATTGACTATATTAGGAAAAAATGGTTTGGTTCACCGAAAATGTTGGAATGATACTTTCAGTGGTTGGTGATAAAGTAATCCCAAGAAGCATAGGATAAGCTCAAGCATAGAAGGGTACAACCGATCACTGTTGAGTCGGCCAGAATTACCCTCATTTAAATAGGATTTTTGAGTAATGAGTTTTCATTTCCAAATAGGAGTGGAAGAGCAGGGGGATATCTTTTCAAAATATGTTTCAATGATTACCTCCTTGAAGTGGGATGGATGTCTGCTTTGGGTAGGTACTACCAAAGATTTGGACCAGACTCCTCTAATGTAGAGGAACCCTTGTTATCTTTGATTAAAAAGGGGGAGACTTTCCTATGGATGTAGAAGTTTCAATAGAGCTTTTAGGATCTGAGATAGAGACTGGCAGGTAGAACTATGCTACCCATGACCTGGAGTTACCTGATGGATGAACGTTTTACAGTTTAATCTGATCACAAGAGTCTCGGGTATATATTCTTTAAGAAGGACCTCAACAAGATAAAGTGGTGATTGATAGAGTTTCTCTAGGTCTATAACTTTGAGATAGTCTATACTCATTGGTAGGGGAACGTGGGAGCAGACGAACATAGCAGGAGGTCTGGTCTGCAGTTGCTGAGTGAAGTGAAAAAAAGCTAGCAGCTTTGCAAATATCCATCATGGACAGAGATAGTGCATCATAAATCTGGTCTATGATAGTCACACACCCACTCCTTCAAAGAGTAAGGGTGGCACGGCTTGGGGACACTGACTACGAGGCTCGATGTGCTCATATATCTTCAGGGCAGGCAGCTGTTGGATTTTCTGAATGTGGGGAGAACATCATCTTCTTCAGTGGGAGTACCATCGTACCAGTAGCGCTATATGAGTAGATGTTGAGGGAGTTACATATGTCCCCTCTTGTGGTAAATCATGGAGTTTGGAAGATGTACCAGGACCTATGACGTCAGTACCGATGGCCTGTGATGAAGGAAATAGTGGCAGAGTTTGTATCACAATGTCTCACATGTCACCAACTAAAGACTGGATAGAGTTGGCAGAAGTCTTATGATTAAAGGATATGAAAATTATTGGAGTGCCAGGAGGGGGACCATGTATTCATTCAAGTCTCTCCCCTATGGGGACTATAGTGATTTGGTTTGGCGGCATGTTATCACCAAGGTTTATTGGTCCTTTATTAATACCTCATTGGATAAGTGAGGTAGAATGACGTTTGGGTCTTCCTACATAGTTGGAGAGGGTGCATGACATCTTCTACGTATCCCATCTGAAATAATACATGCACGACCAATCTCACATCATCGACCACGGTGATATTGACTTCGATGATGGGGGGAATTTTACGGAGGTTCTAATGGGGATTGAGGATAGACATGAGAAGGTCCCTCATGGGCAGTCGATACCTCTAGTGTGCATATACTATCATAATGAGAACCTCTAGGAGTTCACATCGGAGAAAGTGGATCAAATTCATTCTTAGTATCCTATTTATGTTTTTTTCCTTTGTGTTGGATTTCGTGGATGTAAATCCAAAATTTGGGGAGAATGTAATGTCATGGAAATTTAGTATTGTTTTAAATTATATGGAATTATTTAGAGATCAAAAAATTTGACGGCACGTGATTCTGTGGACTGAAGTTCCTGGAATGATACGTTGAAGTTTTGTTAATATTTATTTAGCACACGTAAGTAGTTTTCCTAAAAAAGTGGAATAAATCTTAAATGGTTACTCGATTCAGAAATCTAAGGGCACCGTTGTGCTAAGGATACAAATTTTACCATAGGCGTGACTTAAGTTTAGTCGGTGCGGGCCTCCTGTGAGAAAACCCGAAAATGGTATAACCATAAATAAAATAATTAAATAAAGATATTTTTTTCAATTTAAAATCACTCACAAATGTAAAATAATATTAAAAATCCAAGACAACCGCTGAACTCATGAGGGTATCCTTTATTTAGGTAGATACTAACATTATCCGGTGCAAGACACCAGTGAATGTTAGTTTTTGGTAGTAAATAAAATAATTAAGTAAAAGTTATTTTATTGTAAAATCCATAACATTTAAATGGTAACTCAGATTGGAAATTTCAGTGTACCATTGTGTTCATTATGGTGTGTTTCTCTAAGGAAGAGCCTAACTTTTATTGGCGCAGGTTGAGGGTGACTATTAATATTTTTCCAAAAAAATCGGGTATGTTCATTAAATGCGTGAGTGGCGTTTTCTAACTTTTGAACCATTTCTCAGATTAAAATTCTAAGGGTACCATTGAACTCACAGCACCGAGATTAGATTATACGAGAATTCACTTTGATCGTAGTAGGTCTGGAGAAACAGTTATATTTTCAAACTTTTTAATTGAGTAAATAAAATAACTTTATTATTTTATTTTTTCTATTCCTACAACTGACAAGCGGTAAGGTGGGTCCAGCGACATGTCAAGCAATAAATGACTTGACCCTCCAATCTGAGTAACATATGCATTGGGGGAAATTGTGAAGCTTCCTAATTAATGAGCCCCTTTAACTCCCAGCGTCGTTACATACCCTCCCCCTATCCTATTAATATGAAGTTAGGGAAGGTGTATGGGAGAGATTCACTAAGAAGTGAATTGCTGAAGGAATGTTGTGATTCCATACCCTTAAGAGATGAAGCCAACCCAATGGGAGGTGATAGATGACACCGATCCACCAAGGAGTGATGTGTGAGTGGCGTCTTTGGGAGCTGGTCGCGGGAACTATGAACACGGTCAATCGACAAGCCTGGACGATTATCAGATGTTCAATGTAGGGGTTTTATTTATGTTTGAATTTACTTTTTGGATTATTCATATCCTAAATTCACGAAGACGATGGAAAAATGAACATGGCCATCATCCCATACATAAACATTTCTCCTCATTCTTTTTTATTCATCATCCGTTCTTTGTGTGTTCTACCATGCCTAAATGTTATTGACCCTAGAAACCTGGAGTTTTGCTGAGTGAGAAATATGGACAGAGATCCCTTGATATAGGGATCGTGAATATGAGATTGTTTAATTTTTTTGGCCCGGAATGAAGAAGTAGTGTCTCACAGAAGAAGGTGGTGGTTGGCACCCTGTTGACCAAGAGGAATGAAGGGTGGAAAGCGTTCGCGCCACCGATTGATGATCATGTTGTGGCCCGTCGACCTCGGTTGGGCCGAGGGGCAGCCGGAAACTAGACGACCATGTGTCAGAGTAGTAGCATGCATCCACACTATCGGTGGAGCAGGTGGTAGTGGTCACTTGGCTGCGGTAGAGGCCCAAGGGCGGCGGTCCTACTGGTAGGCCATGGTGGATCCATCTTGCTAGTCCCACGTGCCACCCAGTCGAACAGTATGATGGAATGTTCGGGAAAAAAAGGGGGTGAAATCCCCCTTTGGCCCCATCTCGGGTAGACAGTATGCCCAGATTGCCACACCGTAATGGGCTGCAGCCACTAGGCCGCACTGTAGTAGTCCGCACCGCCACGCCTCCAGGATGCGCCGACAGACCGCGCCACTGCGCCTCACTAGTGGACTGGGTCGGGCCACCCCTTCACCTGTTGGGCCAGACTACAGCACAGTGGGTTAGGCTATCCAAGGCCTAGGGAATTCGGGCTATACCCAGTATGGTTTAGGTCGACCCGAACTAGGTCGGGTCGGCCAAGGACGGGTCGGACCGTACCTGGGCCCATCTGGACCCAGATACTCCTTTTTTCCGTAAATTGAGAACATGGAATCTATTAGACAAAAATTCTGTAGAACCAGAATACTTGGATTGAGAAGGTAAATTTGGAAGACTCCACATGAGTTTTGGATATTGTTTGAGAATGTATGGGTTGGATCAAACCCCAAATCCAACTGGGCCCTTGGAGCGTAAACGCTAATAAATTACAGACTACTTGTTCGATTGACGTGTCGTCTATTTCATTGTGTCACTTATGACATGATAGATCCATGAGAATCTTATTTATGGGACATTGGGGTGGTTGATGAATGAAAATTGTCTTGGGGAGTAGTTCTCCCAAGTAGGCTACGTACAGAACCCGACGATTGGATGAGGCTTGATGATTGCTGACCATTACGACTCAGAGTGACTCGATAGGCCCAGTGGGGAGCACCTATTTGTGACGAGGCAGACCCACGATGGGGAGCACCTCTGTGTGACATGTCAGTCCCATAGTACTCGATAGGAGCATTACCTTAGTATGCCACCAGGGGGAGAGCCTCTGTGTGAGGCATCAGACCCACAGTGGGGAGCACCTCTATGTGATGTGGTAGACTAACAGTACTCGATAGGAGAAGTACCTTAGTAGTCCAAGGATAGTACGAAGTGCCTCTAGATGACGCAGCTAGCCCACTGTACTTGATAGAGGAGGAGTTCTCCCGCAGTCGAGGTGTTCGACGTTGTGACTGGGGATGTTACTTGTTTCTTTCCCTAGAATAAATCCTGGTGTGTATAGTCTTTACATTGTGAATGTGATTGCGGTTATGCTATGTAGTACTCTACCTGTGGGGTAATTTATCATTTTGTTGTCACACTGTGTTTTTTCATTTTGGAATTCTAGGAAACCTTTGTGGTCTTGGGGTCCCTACTGAGTATCGTTATACTCACCCCTGCACAGTATTCACCCACACCTTGTCATGTCTTGGGCAGATGATGTAAAACATTGATCGAGGATGAAGGACCCAAGACTAAACAGTACACAGAGGTGGACCATTGGGAGTGATGTGATGTAGAGAAGATGAGCAGACATGGAGTGCTGAGGAGGTGATCTATACCGACCCTTCAAGTAGAATCCTTAGAGGATGACCTATTAGCTATTTTTCATTTTGTTTCAGTTGTATTTTCTTTTTAGTATTACATATACTATTACAGTTGGGCATGTATTTTGGACCCTTTTACATTCATCATTATTTTACTACAGTATTTTACTTCACATTTTCTTCTTGTTATGTTCTAGGATCATGTGATTATATAGGATTAAAGGTAATGCATTCCTATTTTAGGGAGTATTCCTTTCGGTGCTGATCGTTATCCCCTAGAATATGGATGGCGGTCTTAGGGTATTCACGCCACGGGCCCTAGGGGATTGCTCCTGAATTTTTTTTGATGTAATAGAATAATATCTAAACCGTAATTCAGATATCCGCATAAAACATTTCATAAATTTTTAATCATATTACTATCCTAAATTATCAAGATCCATAACATTAGAAATAAGTTCACTAAATTTTAAAAATGAAGTAATCATTAATCCCCAAAACAATATGAAGTAGATATTAATCGTTACATACTAAACATGTGAATACCATCATCATGTATTCTCTTGATGCATGGTAATTACATGATTTACCATAATATCATGTAAAAAACATGAATTATTTCTTATTCTATAAGTAAAACATATATTATTTTATATATTACTTAAATAAAAAAATCCATTATGCCTAAAAAATAAGTAAAATCCATTAATCATAAACTACTTTTTCAAAAAATCAATAATATTTTGCAATGTAGTCATTACTATAAAATTTACATTATCATTTTCAATCAAATATTTATACCAAAAACAATATCCTAACATATGGAAAATATATAAGGTTATATTTCCCTCAATCATGTGTTTTCAATAATATCTGACTTTCCACGTTATCATTTTTCTTGGTCAATAGTATTGTACTACATAGGTTTCAAAATCTTTAATGAAAACATTCTACAATACAATAATTATAGATTCCATAATTATTATAACCTTAATAACATTGATAAAATATCCAATTGATGAATTAACGAATAAAAAAATAATTATATTAATAAATACAATTTTTTTGTAATAGAATAAGATATAATATGATCCATTGGGTTTCATTGTGGTTTATTCCTTTGATAATTGGGACATTGATTTTCATATTATACTATATCTTTATAATTGGATCATTATAGATTGGAAAAAATTTCAATTCAAATCACAATCACAATGTAATTTCTCTCGACACTTGTAGCAGACTCTCATTACTTATAATAAAGTACCGGGGTTTAATAATCACATGTGTCAAAATATTTATTTCCCTTATAACCATTCTCTTTATTTTTCCAAGTATTATTCTTCTCAGACATCCCTCCAAATCCATAATACATAGAGAATTTTTTCTATTTCATGTTATAACAAGATATTTTGTCTTCATATGATGGGAATTTTTGGGAGACTAATTCCATTCAAAATATTATCTTAATACCATTAAAGAAACCAACATTATTAGTCATTAGATTACATGGTTTGATACAGTCCCCATTCCTTCTAATATGATACATTTCTAAATGATGGAATGAACTATATTAGATCATATAGTTATGAATAATAACATATAATTCCAAAACCATAGAAACCTAAATTGAAATTTTTTTTCATGAATAATATCTTAATAATAAACATGTATTCTTTGGGGATATCCATATCTCAAATCATTCATCTTATTTTATAAATAAAATGTTAAGTATCCCAAGTAAACCCACATGGATTGTAACACTAGGTGCACTATAAAGACTATTTTCTTACAATGAGATGATTAGGTCAGGATTAACGCACCCATTTCATATTCATTACCCCTATGTATAATTGTTATAAAACAACACCTAATTGTTGTATCTATGAAGGGATATGATCCAAAAAAACTATATAATCACTTACATACAAAAATAAATGGATATTATTCTATAAATATCCTAATATTAAATCATAGGTTTATATCCCCTAATCTATGTTCTCCATAATCTAGTTCCAAATGATAATACTAAACATCCTTTAATTCCAAATATAGTCACCAGAAACATAGTTGCCTAGATCCGGTGCTTGACTTTTCAAAGTTTCATATGATATAGGGAATCCCATACCAATGTATATAATAGTTTTTATGTTTTCAAAATAGACATAAATACATGGATATTTCTTTTACATTTGAATACTCAATTTACAAAACACTTTTTTAGAATAATATTTTTCCATCTAGAATATCCTTTCATTTCAATCCAAATGCACATCTTGGATTCTTGAGAAACGGAAAACATAGGGTGATATCAAATTATCAATGAGGTAATTTTATAGTCGAGACTATCATAGATCAATAATGACTAATAAATATTTCATCATAAATAGCTGAACATACTTGTTAGCTGAATTACATGATTTTATTAACATATAGTTCATAATCAAAATGGAAAGGTAAAAAACTAAAAAGACATTCCTTTTAACTAATAAAATAAGAATTAAATGAATTCGAAGATAATATCATTATGAAAATCTCATGTAAAATAATAAAATATATCAATATATCTCTACAATCGTTAACTTTTATTAGATAGATTAATTACTATTTCCTACAAACTAATATATTTTGAATAACTATTTTTAATTATGAAACATGTTCAAGTATTATGGGGATTTTTATAAATGGTCTCATCTACAAAATCATGTACAAGAATATCAATGTATTTTTAATAATAAATTTAATTCATTAATAACGTTTTTTATCCAATGAAAATATCTATATTGAGTACAATATAAAGTTTTATCAATATTTACAAATTTAATCAAATAGATCTCAATGTAAGAAAATATTTTGGAATCACCTGTTTTGATAATCTCAAATATGATTAGATATGTTATGATAATCCCAAATCATGATTATCTGTATAACAATTATGTTATATAATTATGCCTTCATATTCTAGAGTTAGTATAGATGTTAAAATAATCATATAATATCATGGATTATATTAATCAATGTTTATTTATGTTTAAAAATGAAATATGATATTAATTCAATCTGGAATTAATATTCATAGAACAATAAATTTGTAAGAATTTAAGTTCATAAGTCACTGATAGTAATAATTCGATTGATATAGATTAGCTCACCGATACATGGTCACTGATGTAGACTTTCTCACTGATACAAGTTCACAGTTAAAAAATTACACGGATTGATTAATTCTACTGATAGACAAGGTCACTAATACAAGATACCAGTAGAATAGAGCTACCGATAGAAGAAGATCCTGATAGAAAGAGCTACCGCTACAAATAATAATTGCTATTGATAGCGAAGAAGAGCTACTGACAGAAGTACACCTTTACAAAGAGAAACTGACAGATAGAGCTACCGATATAAGGAGATACCCCTACACATGGATCTATTGATACATGAGCTACTCCAACAAGAGTTACCATTACAAGTCTACTGACAGAGGGATACTGATGGAAGATGACTGTTAACCAGTCACTATTATTGAAACTCTCTACTTTTTCAATATTATTAATATAATTATAACGATCATATTTTCTTAATTCAATGCAACTGCTATTAATTAATGTGGGTTGTTGCCATGTCAGGGAACCATACCTCATTTCTATAAAATGTAATCATTCCCATTGCCGAAGAAAAAAGAATAAAAAAATATCGAGCTACTGGGGAAAAATGATATACGTAATAAAAAACAGAAGATACATGTGAGACATGTACAAGAAGATACATACGTACATGTAGAGAAGAACACTCAAAGAACTCGAAGAACACTCATACACATCAGGAACAGATGTTCAAAGAGGAAGTTCAAGTTCTTCAATGAATACTCTCACATTCAATATGTACTCCTATACTAGAAGTGAAGGAACACAACCACGATACTCTATTTTCCTGATAACATCTAGAGAATGACTAAAAACATCATCTGCTTCAATCTAAAGGAGTCCATATCTGCATTGACATCACACAAGAGCATTCTAAACTCATCTCCATTTTATTTCACTTTTGTGATCATTTTTTATTACATTATGAGCGGTGTGTGTTCTTATGTCTGTTTGGACACACAATGACTTCTAAGCTGAACTGGAGGATGCTGAAATCCTCACACCAAACTCTTTATATAAACTGTTTGAGAGAAATATGTCTCAACTTGAGACTAAACTTCTTGGCTAAAACTGTTGTCCATCTTATTTTAGTTTTAACAATTTTTCAATTTTCTGCTGCTAACTACATTGAAATTCAATTATATTTTAAAGTGACTCTAATAGCTGAACTGGAAAGTGTTTGTAATTATTTATAGCCAGTAAGTTAGTTTCAACAACTATCTTAATCCTAAGATTATGTTAACTGAGAAATAACCAATCTTATAGAAACCAATTGAACACTAACAATCTTTAAAAAATCACTACAGATTAACTGGTTTTATGAATTGAGGGATTTCAACAGAAATCCTTTAAACATAAATTTTAATAGGAACTCAATTCACCCCCCAACCTCGTGAGTATCCACTCTGACCAACATTTTGTTTCAGAGGTTTGGATATTTTTTTTCAAAACTTTCTTTTGAAATGTTTTCAAATGGGATTTTAGTTGTATATTAAAGATCTCAAAATTTCTGTAAATTCTAAATTATTATATCTTTGTATATACTTTTATAACATAGTTATTATGGAAAAAAGTTTAGAAGGTGTAGCTACCAACAGTCTATGTTTCATTAATGGTGTCAATTATTCCAAATGGAAAATAAAAATAAAAATCCATTTTGAGTGTATGGGATTCGACATCTGCACTACTATAGAGACTTAGTATAATATTCCAGGAACAGTTAGAACTACATGGGATGAAACTACGAAAGCTTCTTATAATAATAATTGTAAATATATGAATTCACTATAATTTTATTTATGAAATAAAGAATTTAATCGATCATCTGCTTGTATGTCTTCTTATAAAATTTGGGATACTGTGGCTGTTTCCCATGAGGGAACAATCAATGATAATTAAATGAGAAAAAATACATACACTATTATGTATGATAATTTTAAAATGAAATCTGATGAATATATTTCTGATATGTATCATAGGATTAATGAGATAGTTAATACAATGAACTCACTGGGAAAAGATGTTCTATCAAAATAGAAAATCTTGAGGATACTGAGATGCTTACCCGATAGATGGAGAGGATCCTCTCTCTCTATATGAGAATCATGTGACATTGGAAAGATACCTGTCATGGATCTGATTGAAAAATTGATGATGTATGAAGAAGTCCTAAAAGTGAATAGAGAGGAATATGATGAACCTATGAAGAATTTAGTTGCATTGAAGTCTACTGCTTCAAAGCCCATGGACAAAGAGAAGGATCATATAACTAAATAAAGCTCAACTAGTGAAAATTACAACTCAGATAATGATGAAGAGATGTCCCAGATAGCCAGGAGATTCATGAAATTATATAGAAAGAAGAAATTCATCAAAAAATATGATTATATGGTTATGTATGATCAATGAGGAAATTTGAAGAAAGACTCGAGGAAAACTGATAATGATGATCGAATAGTTTTCTAGGAGTGGAAAAGAAAAGGGCACATCAAAGTTGACTGTCCAAAACAGAAATTTAAGAAAAATTATGGCTATAAAGATAAGAAATAAAAGAAACCCATGAAAGCTACATGGAGTGCTTCTGAATACATCTCTAGTGGATCTAAAGCTTTTGATTATGAAGAAAACAAATCATGACAACATGTGTTTTATGACTGAAACATCTAAGGTAACAAATAATTCTTCTACTCATAATGATTATTATTCTGAGACTGAAAGCAATTCAAATAATGATGATAATATGTCTAAAGCTGAATTATTTGAATATTGTAATCTGTTAGAAGATACTTGTAATGAGATGAAGGATAATTACAAATCATTAATGAAATAGTATGCCTTGACTTGTACTATTAAATATGATCATAGTATAGAAAAGGAAAATAATTCTAAACTATTAAAGGAAAACATTGAACTCAAATTTTTTAGAGAGCAACTTAGACAAGACTTAGAGAAGTTCAAAATGGAAGGAATACTCTAACTCAAATGCTTGGAAAACAAGTTGCACCAAAATATATTACTGGAATAGGTTACCTGCCTGGACAGAGAAAGATTGTTAAGAATAAATTCAATCCAAAATCTGGATAGTATGCTACTAGTTCAAGTTACAGAAATTCTTATGCCTTATCTAGCTATTCAAATTTCTGTAGACCAAAAAAAGTTTATTTATCAAAATATTTTGAATCTGTTAATTATAGGAAACCCATTAGAAAAATATGGGTGCGTAAAGGTTTACTTTATTTCCATTCTGGATCCAAGAAACTTTGGGTAACAAATTTATATTTTTGCATAAATCTGTTATGTAGGAAACTTTCTTGAAAAGTTCTTATAATAATATATGGTACATTGACAGCAGTTTTTCCAGTCATATGACAGGAGACTACTCATGCATTAAGAGCATAATGTAATTTTATGGAGGTTATGTCACCTATGGGGATAACTCAAAAGGAAAAATCATGAGCTTAGTCCAAATTGGTAATGCTGATTCAATTTCAACTTCTAAAGTAGTATTTTTTGATGTATTAAAATACAATCTGTTAAGTATATCTCTATTGTGTGATGATGGATTCAATGTAAAATTTTAAAATGATTCATGTAATGTTTTTAATTCTAAAAAAGTTTTGGTATTTACTGCATTAAGAAATAAAAATGTATATGTTGTATATATGAATTCTTTTTCTAAACAAAATGTAAACCTTTTAAATGCTTTTCATAAAGAATATTGGCTATGTCACCAAATATTTGGACACTTCAATGTACATTCACTTTGGAAACTGACTACGAATGTTTTAGTTAGAGACCTGCCCAAACTATAATTCCCAACAGATAATGTTTGTAATCTTTGTCAAAATGGAAAACAACATAATGTTTCTTCCAAATCAATGAAAGAAGTTTGAACTTCCCAACCTCTCTAGTTGGTTCATATGGATTTATTTGGACCATCTAGAGTTTCTAGATTATATGGGAAGAACTAGGTCTATTTTCTTATAGATTAATTCTATAGATATACTTGGTTATACTTTCTAGCTCTCAAAAGTAAAGCTTGTTATTATTTCATTAAATACTCTATGTTTGTAGAAAACCTAAGGGGACATAAGATTACGACCCTAAAAATTGACCATGGTCTTGAGTTTGAAAATCATGAGTTTGAAACTTATTTCTCACATAATGGCTATAGTCACAATTTCTCTACCCCCAGAACATCTCAAAAGTATGGTGTAGTAAAATGATGAAATATAACACTTCATGAAATTTCAAGAAATATGCTTAATTAATATGATCTACCTATTTAATTTTGGGCTGAGGCTATCAATACAAAATGTTATATTTTAAATAGAGTCCTGATTAGGCTAATTCTTAAAAATACCCCTTACGAACTGTGGAATAATAGGAATCCTAAGATTAATTACATTATAGTATTGGGTTGAAAAGTCATCATCCTAAATTCAGCATATAATCTTTATAAGTTTTCATCCTAATGCGATGACGAAATCATTCTACGTTACTCTATATCTAGAAAAGCTTATAGAGTATTTAATAAGAGGACTAAATGTGTGGTTAAATCTTCACACATAATATTTGGTTAAACTAATCCACATGAACCTAAGACCCGACTTGAAAATCATGAAGAAGATATGTCAATTATAAACCTTAATGACAAAAATAGTGATCGTGTTGTTAAGACAACCAGTTTTGAAAATTCTAGAACATGTTTTTGTTGAACCCAAACCTATAAATGGAACTAAAATATCTATCCCTGCCTTTTCAAGACCAACTAGAACCCTCAAAAACCATCCTTTAGATGTTGTAGTAGGAGATTCAGATAGAGGAACATAGACTATTGCTTCTATAAGAAATCATGTTGAACATCAAGCCATTCTTTCACTGGCAGACCCTAAAAATATAAATGATGCTATGTATTATGAATTTTGGGTAATGATTATGCAAGAAGAATTAAATCAATTTGAATGAAAAAAAGTTTGGGAATTAGTAGACAGACCTTAGAACACTTTGACCGTAAGCAGTATGTGCGTGTTTAGAAACAATGTTGATGAATCTGGAAATATCATTAGAAAGAAAGAAATACTAGTTGAACAAGGATATAGTCAATAAGAAGGAACAGACTATGAGGATACATTTTCACCTATATCTAGGTTAGAAGCTATTAGGATTCTACTTGCTTATACTTCTCTTTTTAATTTCAAGTTATATCAAATGGATGTTAAAAGTTCTTTTCTAAATGGTATTATAGTTGAAGATGTTTTTGGTGAAAACCCACCTAGATTTACTAATCCTTTTTTCCAAATTGATTTTTTGAACTTTTTAATGCTTTATATGGTTTAAAACAAGATCCACAATCTTGGAATGACATACATAGATATTCTATTACTTCAAAAGGTTTTATTAAAGGGATTTTTGATCCAAATCTTTTTATCAAAAGGATTTTGTAAGATTTTTTGATAGTACCAATCTATGTTGATGATATTTTTTTTAAATCATCTAAAAATGATTTGTGTATTGATTTTTCAATGAGTATGCAAAGTGAATTTGAAATTATATTAGTGGGAGAACTCAAATACTTTCTTCTATTTTACGTTTTTCAAAATATTTATTGCATCTCTTTAAATAAGATAAATATACAAAGTAACTTATAAAACATTTTTTTCTGGATAGTTATAAGGGATGTGATACACCTATGAGTAAAAAATGTAAATTTGATATTGATAAAACTGGGAAACCAGTAGATCAAACAAATTATAAAGTTATTAATGGGAGTTTACTTTACCTTACTACTAGTCGACCAGATATCAGGTTTAGTGTGTGAATGTGTGAAATATTTCAACCTAATACAAAAGAATAAAACATACATGTTGTTAAAAGGATTATTTGATATCTTAAACAGACTACCAATCTAGGATTATTTTATCCAAAAGGAAATTTTATTATTTAATATGTTATTCATATGCGGACTTTGCTGGTTGAAAGTTATATAGGAAGTGCACTTCGAGAAAACATTTCATTTTCTAAGTAAATAATTAGTATCATGGTGTATTAAAAAGAAGAATTCAATTGCATTGTCTACTGCTGAAGCAGTGTACATAGTTGTTGGTAGTTTCTATACACAAATTATGTGGATGAAACAAACTCTATTGTACTATGGATATCAATTTATACATGTATTTATAAATTTTCATAACACTAGTGCAATCAACATTTCCAAGAATCATGTGTCTCACTCTAGGACTAAGCACATTGATATAAGACATCACTTTTTGAGAGATCATTATCAAAAAGGTAATATGACTCTTAAATTCATTGGAACTGAAAATTAGTTGGCATATATATTTACCAAACAATTAAAAACATAGTGTTTAAATTACATCAAACATGAATTAGCAATGATGAATTTTTCCTAACACCTCATCGTTATACCTCAATGGTATGGACCTCATCGTTATACCTCACTGGTACGGACCTCACTGTTATTCCTCACCAGTATGGACTTCACTGTTATACCTCACCGGTATGGACCTCAACTTTAGAACCTCACTATTAGTGGACCTCGCCATTATGAATCCTCACTGGTATATGTTACCGATAGTTTACGCAATTTTAACCTTCTTGTTTTTTAGCTTCTGGAATCTATATCATTTTTATTATATTCATATTGTTTTATTTTTTTATTTCTTGCTTCCTAAATGAAAAAACATTAGTCTTAACTTCAATTTAATCCACCTCAAATCCTTTACCATCAAACCTTTGCTCCCAAACTTTCATTTCTCTCGAACCCTAAACTTCACGATTCGCGGAATGGCACGAGTGAAGAGACCGGAAGTCAGTGAATAGGGTTATGAGATGAATGCCATGAGACTCAAAGGAGAGTCTAGTGGTGACAGTGAAGTAAAGAAACCTCTAAACTCGTATCTCATGAAAAGGGAAATAATAGATGTGAAAGTACTATGCACAGAATGGTTGATGACAGGTAAGTCATTAATTCTATGAGTGCCTGAAAATAAGGAAGGGTTGAGTTCTTCTGAAATAAAAAATAGTCCATATTATCCTAAATTGGTCAATGATTTATATGAGTTTATCAAATTTAAAAAACTGGATAATGAAAATCGAGTATTCTCATTTGTTAATGGAAAGGAAGTTTCATTATCCTCGGTGGAATTGGGTGATTGTCTATGGGTACACCATGAAGGTATCTTCAATTTCTATTGAAAGTCTATACCCCCTACTAGTGATTTTTTTGCGAATGAAACTACTTTCTAAGAGCTAATTGGACATGGAACACTAAGAAAAGTAGTTGCTATAGAAATGGAGGGACAAAACTGGTTGATGTTCAAATTTATCCAGCATGTGTTAAGTCCAAGAAGATGAGACATTGAAAATATAATGTTTCAAGACATTTAGTTTCTATATTTTCTAATACATATAGTAAAAGTAAATCTGTTTAGGCTGATAATGGTTCAAGTGGAAGATATGACTAGGCTGAAATCAAAAACAAATGCCCAGTTCTTTGACAAGTTGATATCGTTAATGCATAATGTAAAGGGAATAGTTGGGTATCAAGATGAGACTGTAGTTGGGAAGGACAACTACTATATCACCAAAACCATTTTCAAGTATATGAAGATTAACTGGAACCGAGGGAGAAGAGAATGGATCAGTGATGAAGGGAAGTTGTACGAAAAGTTTTATTCTGTGGACCATTCTTTCATACCAAAGGATGTGAGGGATCCTGGTCTAGGACCTAATGAGGAGGAACCTCGATACAGCTATGATGATGCTGTGGAGGATACCTCTATAGAAGATGTAAGGGATCCTAATTTTCTTTCAGGCCCAGCTGCTGAAAAGGTATCGTATGGAAAAGAAAGTCCACGTGTGAACCTACATAGAAAGGAAGCAGTTCAAGGAGAAAGTGTTGATTAAATATCAGTAAACGAGGAAGAACGTCCTAGATCAGATCATAGGGAGACTGCTCCAGATTCCCATAGTGATGATGATGAAGAAAATGTGTCTGAAAATGGAAGTACTTGTTCGAGTCTCAGTCCTCTGATTGAGAGCTCTATTATGCCTGATGAGGTGTTTATTAAAGTGGACATACCAGTATCTATTTCTAATATACTGCATCCTATGCCATCTGGTTTGGATAAAAATATGGTTGTAGATGACTCTGTTGAAGAGGAGGAAGCTCGGGTTTTGGGGGGGCAAAATTTAAGGATAAGATTAGTTTCGGTGACCTATGAATAGGAATATTTGTCTGATGATCTAGGATTTGTTGTATTGGCACTATAATATTCTAATTATGATGATGAGACACCCATTAGAATGCATCCTATTTCTTATGATATTTTTTCAGAGGATGTTACTGCTCAACCAATAGCTCCTCTAGCTCTGTCTGAAGACATTGTGAGAAAAGGAGATATGAGGCACTGAAATATGATTTGAAAACCTGCATTGTTAAAGAACTAAGTATGATGGAATGTTCTTTGGTATCTTCTCTGAGATGTGTTTTTTCATGTGCTGTGAAAGAAGTGATGGATGATGTGATAGTGTGTCAAACTCATATTGGGAGTTTTAAAGAGGTTGTTGATTCTTTGAGGCAATTTGTTTCTTTATTTGATACCTTTATGAGTTCTAAATTTAAAGTTGATACTGAAATCAACTAAATTTGAGGTGTTCTGAAACAGTTTTTGGATGTGTTTGATGATTTTAAGAACACCATATAATTGCATGTCAGTACTCATGATTTTGTTATAAAAAAATTGATATGTAATTTGACTCAGTCATTCAATTATATTTTATATTTTACTATAGAACCTCTTGCTGCATCCAAAGTATCAATTAATGTGGAACAATTTAGATCTATATTGAAAGAAGAATTTGGTCCAGTTAGTGCCAGTAGCTCATCTAATTATCTGGTGATTAATACCACAAGGGATATCAGAAAAATCTTTCAAGATTATATGAGAGTTGCTACTGCAGCCCAGAAGGAAATCAAAGACAAAATTGATTATTATTTTCAATGAGTGTACACCAAACATCAGCTAACCAATCCTTTCAAGCTACTATTAGAGAATCTGAAACTGCCCCTAGTCTCCTAAGCCTTCAAAGAACAATTTAGTATGCTCAGGGAGTTGACCCATACTTTGCAAAAATTTATATAGATCAAGGATGATTTCATCTCTTCCATGCAGAGACGGGGAGGTATCATTATTGATTTCATGAATCTCGTAGTGCCATTACATCATGTCGATAGTACACCGGTCATCATGTCTCCTACCTTACCTGCTACTGGATCTGCTAGTTCCACACCTCAAATGACTCCTTCTCCAGAAATTAGAATCATATCCCCTATGATCGCACAGAGGAGTACTCATTACCAACCTGGCAGTGTTTCAGTAGCTGAACCACCTTTGATAATTAGTGGAGTACCCAAGCCTGCATCTCACCCTAACCAACCTCAGTCCTCTAATCCTCAAGGGAAATCTAAATTATATATCTAGGAGGTTGATTAAATGAGGATAAATATTTTGATAGGAATCTTTGTACTTCTTGTATTTCTTTTGTAATATCTCATGTAACTTTGTCTTGTGAAATGAAAACTATCCCTTTTCTCTCTTCTGATTTTATACTCTGAACCACTGTTTTTATCTTTTTGTTAATCACAATGGGGGATAAAATTTATAATATGGGTAGAACATACAATTTTGGGTGAAATTAAACTAGGTGGGAGAAATTTATAATATGTGTCTTTGGGGAAAATGAATATTATATTTCTTTTTACTCTTATGTTTGTCCATAGTTTAACTCTAATACATTTGAGAATTATGATTTGAATACACAAAGAAGTGATAACAAATGTGTTTTATACTGATACATTAATGATTATTCTAGTTTATAATTCCATAATTTGTGATTATCAAAAAGGGGGAGATTGTTGGACTCACCGATTTTGATAATCTCAAATATTATTCAATATATTTTAATAATCACAAATCATGATTATCTATATAACAACTATATTTCCTAATTATGTCTTCATATTCTAGAGTAAGTATGGATGTCAAAATAATCATATACTATCTTGTAATATATTAATCAATGTTTATTTATGTTTAACAATAATGTAGTATGATATTAATTCAATATGGAACTAATATTCATAGAACAATCACTATATAAGTATTTAAGTTCTTAAGTCACTGATTGTTATAATTATGTCTGATGTAGATCAGCTCACCGATACAAGGTCACCGATGTAGACTAGCTCACAGATAAATGTTCACTGTTAGACAAGTCCACCGATAGACTAAGTCTACTGATAGAAATGGTCAGTGATACAAGCTACTGATTGAATATAGATACTGATAGAGGAAGCTACTAATAGAAAGTTCTACTGCTACCGATGATAATAGCTACTAATAGTAAGGAAGAGCTACCGACAGAAGTACACAGTTACGAAGATATACCGACATATGGAGCTACTGATACAAGGAGCTATCGCTACACATAGAGCTATTGATACATGAGCTACAGCAACAAGAGTTACCATTACAAGACAACCAATAGCGATCTACTAATGAAAGATGACTGTTAACAAGTCACTATTACTCAAAATCTCTACTTTTTCAATATTATAAATATAATGCTAATAGTCATATTTTCTTAATTCAATGCAACTGATATTAATTAATGTGGGTTGTTGGCATGTCATCTAACCATACCTCATACCTGTAAAATGTAATCATTCCCATTGATGGAGAAAAATGAACAAAAGGAATATCGAGCTATTGGAGAAAAAAGATATACATAAGGAAGAACAGAAGATACATGTGGGACACATACAAGAAGATACAAATGTACATGTAGAGAAGAACACTCGAATAACTCGAAGAACACTCATACACATCAAGGAAAAACGTTCAAAGAGGTGGTTCAAGTGCTATAAGAAATACTCTCACATTCAAGTTGAACACTTGTACTAGAAGTGAAGGAACAAAACCCGGACACTCTGTTTTCCAGACAACTTCCAGAGAAGGACTCAAAACATCATCCATCACGCCCGGACTCCATTGAGGTAGAAGCTTAATTTTAAATTTGTATTTCGTAAATTAATTTTTTGTGTATTCAAATTAATTGGTTGTAGCATGGGCTGAACCCGGTGCAGGTTTCCCGTTGTGGCAGCGGTGTGTGCGCGGGGGTCTTGCGTCGCTCGACGCACGGGCAGGGTACGGGCAAAGCCATGCAGCTTTTCCATTTCAACGTGCGGCGTCTGTTGCACGGCCGTTTCAAATAACAATTGGTTAACCTCGGTTTTAATAATAATAATAATAATATTATTATTATTATTATTACTATAATTATTATTATTATTTTTATATTTATTAGTATTAGTAATATTGTTATCATTATTATTATTAATATTTTTATATTTATTAGTATTACTAATATCATTATTATTATTATTATTATTATTATTATTATTATTATGTTATTATTGATATTAACATTATGTTATTATAATTAGTATTGGTTTATTTATTTGGTTATTTATTATTATTATTTTACCCCCCTTGCTAACCCCAACTGTAGCCGTCCCCATCTCCTTTTTTTTCTTCTTCTTTCCTTCCTCCCCACATTTTTTCCTATCTCTCTTTCTTCCTCTTCTCTCCGTTTACTCCCGCTACACCCTCCTTCCCACCCTGTCGTGCTACTTACCCCCCCCCCCCTCTCCTCCTCTTCTTCTTCTTTTCTTCCCCTTCCCTTTCCTCCCACGCGCCCCACCTCCTCCTTCCCTCTCTGCCACGCCTCCCCCCCACTCTTCTCCTCTTTTTCTTCATTTCCTTCTCCTTTCCCTTCTTTATCTCTCCTTCTTCTCCTCCTCCTTCTTCTTCTTTTCTTCCTTCTGCTGCGCTCCACCTCCTTTCTCTCCTCCAGAAGGCCGCTTCCCTTCCCCAGCTCAGCCACAACTCCTGCTCAGCAACCTGCTCGGCCGCGCCTCCAGCTCGGTCGCGTCTCCGCTCAAGGTTGCGACGCGGCCACACCCTCCCTTCGCCGGAACAGCCGCCGGACCACCTCCTGCAGCCCTGCTCGCGCTGCCGACCGCCTCCAGCACCCCTCCTCTTTGTCATCCCTAGGTTCCACGAAGTTCTTGTTTTTATTTTATCACTTTAATTTAATTTAATTTATTTTATTTTAGTTTATTTAATTATTTTTATTGGTTTAAATTTATGTTAAGTTATTAAATTATTAAAGCTTTTGTTTTAGTATTAATTAATTATTTTACTGTAGTTAAAATTTGTTAATCATTTTATTGATTAAAATTGGTTAAATTGACAATTAATTTACTTAATGTTCATTAATTTTGATAAGTTGTTAATTAATTTAATTGATCTTGTTAATCATCTTATTTAATTTAAATTTCTAAATAGTTAAATAACTTATTTAGTTAGTTTTGGAGTTGTATATTTAATAATTAACTTATTTAATTGTTTTGGTTTAAATTGTTAATTTGCTTAATTAATTATTATTGAACATGTTTAACGGTCAACTGGATTATTAAATTGTTGATGCTTATTTTTATACATTGCTAATATTTTCTGGGTTGGCACCGTGGCGACTTGGTATACTGTTTTAGGACCTGTTTGACGGATCTGTACGGTGCGACCATTGCACAATGGGAGTTTTGCGTCGTGTCACTTCACACACTTGTTTGAGGTAGGTGGTTTCACATGCTTAGGGCGTTTGATCATTTGGTATTCTGATTGTTTAATTTAATATTCCTTTTATTTAAATACTGATCTGAGTTGTCGGTTGGACTGGTAGAGCATGGGTTTTACTTTTGTTAGTGGCTGGTCTAGATTGTTGGGTTTATCCTATGTTGTGTCATGGTTTTTGAACGAATGCTGCAATTGGAATTGATCCTAGTTACTGTCTTAGTGTATGTCAGGGTGGGTTCTGCACTGTTGGGTGTGTTGTTTTATTTTATTAAAACTTATAAACTAGTTTTTCAAATGTTTGATAAACATCAATTTGACCCTCGAAATTCCGTAGTTCTTGCATGTTGTACGGTTCTATGTTGTGTTTGTGTCTTGACCTTGATGAGTAGAGTGAACTTGGAATAATGAGCACAAAAGGGGAATCTTTGGTATTAGGTGGGCATACTAGACTAGCGTGCTAGTGATACGGGAGTGGCCTCGGCCCAGTTTCACTTAGCGGGATTGACACTTACAACACTAACTAAACATTTGATGATGACTGGAGACCACTACGGTAGGAGGTGTTTCCCTACCGGTGGATCGTGCATGGGAAATGTATGGTATGGTTCACTGAGACGTGAGGTTCTAGGGTCCCACATGGCTTTAGTACTTAGGGCCTCTCACACTTTTGTTGCTCCTGTGTGATTATGTACTCATCACTGGTTGGTTTTGGTGAATATTGTGGATTCAAAAGGTATGAGTGTTTCTTTTTCTTTTAATTTCAAAAACCCATTTTTCCCATTTTGAAACTGTCTTCCTTTCTTTAAAAAAAACGGGTTACATCAGGATGTCAGTGCATTTATTTACTTTCCTCAAAATTTGAACCTGCGAACTGCTTTGGTAATCTAACCCTTTACATGGGAAATCTTTTCTTTGGTTCCAAACTATTGAGTGTTGCTCACACCCTACTTACACATTTGGGTGTAAGTAGATCTGATTATGTCTGATGCAGGAAAATGCCAGGGTTTTGAGCACGGTGGCCCGAGTTGTTAGTTTACTCATCTGTTTTGGCGGGGGTGGTAGAGGCCTGACAGGGATATTCTTCCACCAGGTGATTTCTGCTGGTTTGGTTTTTGGTCACCTTGTAGGGAGTTGGTTGTGTTTGGGTTGTAGTTTTTCTTTTTTTGAGACTCGTTCTGGCTATTTTGTTGAACTTGTGGTTGTAATGATACTTTCGGATTTCTGACTAGTTACGGGTTGTTTCTGGTTGTTCTACGGGTAAATCATTCCCAAAAGCTATAAATTTATACCCGGACACTTATGCCAGCCCCTGGGGATCGGGGACGCCCTTCGCGCCTTGCCGCGGGCCGGGTCGGGCATTGATTTGATGGCGACCCAATTCGGTTTGTGACAAAATGGTATCAGAGGCAGGTTAACTCTTGGTCTATGTTATTTAGGGTGAGTTTGGTTATACAGAATCTGGGACTGTCGGGGCTCGGAAATCATGTTGCGAGTAGGGTACCTAGCCAGCACGCCTCGTGATAGATACTGAGTCACCATGGGATGTCAGGGTGCTTGTTTCGCTTCTTTTCTAGGTGGCACGTGCAGGCTGCGGACTGTACGTGAACACCAGGCAGTAAAGTAGAGTTTTTGCACGAATTCATTTTTGCATGGTTATTTATCCTCTTGAAAAAAATTTGGTTCCTCTTGCGATATGTAATATTTATGGTATTCATTCTTGATTCTTGCCCTTTTGCAGTAAGATTCCTCCCCTGAGAGCTCCCATGCACCCACGGGAGGAAGCCGGAGAGAGTTCTCCCGCACCGCTTGATCAGAGAATGTTAAAGGCTATGGTCTGAGCCGTACAGGCTTTGGGACAAGGGGTGACTCCTGCCCCTGCCCCTATTCTAGCAAGAGGGGAAGAATTTGGCTCCAGGAAGGATAGAGCTCAGGAGTTTCTGAAGAACAAACCTCCTTCTTTCCGAGGCAGTTCAGAACCTCAGGAGGCAGAGGAGTGGCTCAAAACGATAGAACGCATGTTCGATTTCCTTGACACGCCTGAGGAACTCAGGGTGAAGTGTGCCTCGTTCCAGCTGTAGGGTTCCAGTCGCAAATGGTGGGAATCAGTGGTCCAAGCTGGGAAACATGAGCACATGAGTTGGAAAGATTTCAAGGTAATATTCAACGAGAAGTATTGTCCAGAGTTCATAGCCTATGCTAGATCTCGGGAGTTCATGGAGCTTTCGCAGGGGAATCAGACAGTGATGGAATATGCGAACCGCTTTGCTGAGCTGGTGCGGTACGCACCCGAGATAGTTTCGAGCGAATTCTTGAAAGCTCCATGTTTGAGAAGGGCCTTCGACCAGAAATCCACACTCAGTTTTTCTTATTCAAGCTGAATACTTATGCTGAGGTGCTTGATTGGGCTTGCATGGCCAAGATTGACCAAAGAGGAAATCCAGGGTTTTATGGGTCAGTATCAGGATTTGGGAGCGGTAGTTCCTCAGAGAAGAATAGGAAACATGTTGAGCAGTGGAAGAAGAGTGGTGGCGGCTCAGGCCATCCCTCCAGGAAGAAATCATCTGAGGCTTCTTATGCGAGGCCCATTGTGTGCCATCAGTGCGGGAAGGCAGGGCACATCCGACCTGTGTGTCCACATCCTCCCAGACCTTGGTATGGGTGTGGAGTTATGGGGCACCTACAGCGTTTCTGCGGGGTTGTACGCCCTTACCAGAGTGGGACTTGATCCGGAGCTTCTAGGGGTGTATCAGTGCAGTCAGAGCCGACAAGGATGCTAGGATCTCGGTTCGGTGGTCGTGGTGGTAGGACTGGATCATCTTCTGGGCAGAGCCAGATTAGGGCAGAGCCGCAGGCGAGCGATCGTTCTCAGGCATAGACCAGGCAACTGCATGTTGTGGATCAGGCACTATCGGGATCTGATGCAGGGCATTCGATGGTTCGAGGTACTATTCTAGTTGCATCCTCCATAACTGTAGTCTTATTTGATATTGGTGCTTCAGTTTCTTTTATATCTACTCGCCTTGTGAATCTGCTGAACCTAACGACCGAGCTGTTATCGTTTGCTATGGAGTTGGCAACACCGTTGGGGAAAAAGAGGGAGTATGGCCTTAGGTGCCCATCGTGCATACTCTCTATATCGGAAGCCGAGATGGAATGGTATTTCTTGGTCCTTGAAATGGACCTATTTGATTTGATCCTCGGTATGGACTCGCTGGTGCGCTTCCAGGCACATATTGATTGCTATCGGCATCGAGTCAATTTTACGGCACTAGATGGGAGTCCCCAGTTATTTCATGGAGAATGGGATCCTCGGTTGGGACGCGCAGGACCTCCACTCTCTGAGCTGGGAAATATTGCTCATCAGTTGTCGTCGCTCGCACTGGAGGACGATGGTGGTATTATACAGAACGAGTTACGTCGTGTATTGTATGAGTTTCCAGAGGTCTTCCCAGATGATTTTTCTGGCTTACCCCCAGATCGGGACGTTGATTTCTCGATTGAGTTGGCGCCGGGAACACAACCTATATCTCTTCCCTCATATCGGATGGCCCCCACCGAACTGAGGGAATAAAATATATAGCTGGACGATTTGGAATCCAAAGGATTCATTCGCCCGAGCGTCTATCCTTGGGCCGCACTGGTTTTATTCATGAATAAGGCCGATGGAACCCTTCGGTTGTGCATTGATTACCAGAAATTGAACAAGGTAACCATCAAGAATAAATACCCTTTGCCTCGGATTGACGATTTTTTCAACCATATAAAGGGGGAAAAGTGGTTCTCCAAGATTGATTTGTGTTCGGGATACCACCAGCTCAGGGTGAGAGAAGCAGATATCCCGAAGACGGCTTTCCGAAGCAGGTACGGTCACTTCGAGTACTTGGTCATGCCTTTCGGACTGACGAATTATCCTGCAGTTTTCATGGCGCTCATGAATAGGGTGTTCCACCAATATCTCGACTCATTTGTTGTGGTATTCGTGGATGACATCCTGGTTTATTCTGGATCTGAGAAGGAGCATGAGCATCACTTGTGCTTTGTTTTAGGCACTTTGTGGGATCACCGCCTGTATGCCAAACTCTCGAAGTGCACTTTCTAGATTAGGGAAGTGAAGTTTTTGGGGCATGTCGTCTCAGAACAAGGGGCTTCAGTGGATCCCAAAAAGATTAGGGCAGTTATGTCATGGGAGCAGCTGAGAAATTTGTTTGAGATCAGGAGTTTTCTAGTCTTGGATGGTTAATACATGTTATTTGTCAAGGAATTCTCGCGGCTTTCCTCCCCTATGACCGTACTCACCCGGAAAGAGGTGAAGTTTGAATGGAGCCCACATTGCCCAGCATCTTTTGGGGAATTGAAGCGGTGATTGACCACTGCACCTGTGTTGACCTTAACAGAATCGGGAAAGGGCTATGTGGTTTACTATGATGCTTCAAGTACAGGCCTTGGATTTGTGCTCATGCAGGATGACCATGTTGTGGCTTATGGTTCTCGCCAACTCCGGCCGCATGAGAAGAACTATCCGAATCACGACTTGGAGTTGGTAGCAGGGATTCATTCCTTAAAGACGTGGCGTCACTATATTTTTGGGGAGAATTTTGTGGTATATTATGACCATAAGATCCTGGCCTATATTTTCTCTCAGAAGGATCTCAATTTGAGGCAGTGCTGCTGGATCGAGCACCTGCAGGGTTTTGATTTTGATATTGTCTATACCCCTGGCAAGGGTAATGTGGTAGCTGACGCTTTGAGCAGAAAAGTACCAGTGCAGGCATTAAGGAAGTCCAGCGATGAGTGGACTTTGATGGGGCTCTTCGCCCAGATGCACTTGGAGAGCAGGGAGCATAGTGGAGGCACCTTCTTGGATAGCATCCAGTTGACTCCTGCTCTTCTGGAGTTGATTCAACGGGAGCAGCCTGGTGATGAGCTGTGTCGGCAATCTATGCGGTTTCTTCATGGTGGGGAGACGTCTTCTGATTGGTCCTTGTCTCCCCAGAGGGTCTTGTGCTTCAAGGGATGTGCTGTAGTGCCGTTGTCTCTGCGAAAGGTGGTGATGCAGGATAGCCACCAATCTCAGTGGGTCGTCCATCCTGGTACCACCAAGATGTATTATGATGTTCGCCGTCAGTTTTGGTGGCCAGGTATGAGACGAGACTTAGCCGACTTTGTATCCAGATGCTACACATGCCAGCAGGTAAAAGCATAGCATCAGAGACCATCTGTCCTACTTCAGCCATTACCCATTCCTACCTGGAAGTGGGACGAGGTCTCCATGGACTTCATCATTGGCTTTCTTCATACACTTCGAGGGAGGAATGCTTTTTGGGTAGTGATTGATCCCTTGACCAAGTCAGCTCACTTTATTCCGATCAGGGATACAATGAAGGTAGAGGAGTTGGGCCGCTTGTATGTTCAGGAGGTGGTCAGACTTCATGGTGTGCCGTCGGTAGTTGTTTCTGACAGGGACCCCCACTTTACATCTCGGTTTTGGGGAGGCCTCCAGAAGGATTTGGGGATGCAGATCAAGATGAGCACGAAATATCATCCTTAGACCGTTGGCCAGACAGAGAGGGCGAATCAGATTCTGGAAGACATGCTCCGAGCCTGTGTGTTGGATTTTGGAGGATAATGGGATAGCCATTTGGGATTGGTCGAGTTTTCTTATAATAAAAGTTACCAGTCTTCCATCAGAATGACACCTTTTGAGGCGCTCTATGGCAGGCCCTGTCGGTCTCCTCTATGTTGGGATGAGGTAGGAGAGGCCTCGCTCTTGGGACCAAGTCTTGTTCTGGAGACGTCTGAGAAGATCAAGCTGGTTACGCAGCGATTGTTGACAGCTCAGAGTCACCACAAGTCTTATGCAGATCAGAGGCGGCGGGATCTCGAGTTTTCAGTGGGGGACAGGGCATTCCTAAATGTGGCCCCTCGCTTGGGTCACCGTCGTTTGGGGAAGCAGGGGAAGCTGACACCGAGGTATGTCAGACCTTTCGAGATTCTTGAGAGGATTGGCAAGGTGGCATATAGGTTAGCTTTTCCCTCACAGTTGACATGGATTCACGACATATTTTATGTCTCCCAACTAAAGAAGTACAACCCCGATCCGTCGCATGTGCTGAATTGGGAGGAGCTGGAGATAGAGTCCGACTTATCTGTGTTTGAGAATCCAATACGGATAGTGGATTATCAGGAGAAGGTGCTACGTGGAAATTCCATTCCTCTGGTATGTGTTCTTTGACAGCACGGGAATGATGAGCACGAGACTTGGGAGTAGAAGTCGTGGGTTGAGCAAGAGTACCCATTTCTATTCTCTGGTCAGGCATCAAGATGACTTTCCGAGGGCGGAATGTTTTCATGGTGGGGAGAGTTGTCACGCCCGGACTCCATTTAGGTAGAAGTTTAATTTTAAATTTTTATTTCGTAAATTAATTGCATGTGTTATCAAATTAATTGGTTGTAGCATGGGCTAAACCCTGTACGGGTTTCCTGTTGTGGCAATGGTGTGCGCGCGGGGGCCTTGCCCCGCTCGACGCACGGGCAGTGTACGGGCAAAGCCATGCGGCTTTTCCATTTCAATGTGTGGCGTCCGTCGCGCGGACGTTTCAAATAACAATTGGTTAACCTCGGTTTTAATAATAATAATAATAATATTATTATTATTATTACTATCATTATTATTATTTTTATATTTATTAGTATTAGAAATATCGTTATCATTATTATTATTATTATTTTTATATTTATTAGTATTAGTAATATCGTTATTATTATTATTATTATTATTATGTTATTATTGATATTAACATTATGTTATTATAATTAGTATTGGTTTATTTATTTTTTTATTTATTTATTTTTTTTACCCCCCTTGCTAACCCCAACCCTAGCCGCCCCCATCTCCTATTTTTTTCCTTTCTTTTTTTTTCTTCTTCTTTCCTTCCTCCCCACGTTTTTTCCTCTCTCTCTTTCTTCCTATTCTCTCCGTTTTCTCCCGCTGCACCCTCCTTCCCTCTTTGTCGCGCCACTGCCCCCCCCTCTCCTCCTCTTATTCTTCTTCTTTTCTTCCCCTTCCCCCCCCCCCCACTCTCCTCCTCTTTTTCTTCTTTTCCTTCTCCTTTCCCATCTCCTTCTTTCCTTATTCTCCTCCTCCTCCTTCTTCTTTTCATCCTTCTACTATGCTCCACCTCTTTTATCTCCTCCAGCAGGCCGTTGCCCTTCCCCAGCTCGGCCAAGACTCCTGCTCAGCAACCCGCTCGGCTGCGCCTCCAGCTCGGCCGCGTCTCCACTCAAGGTCGCGACGCCGCCACACCCTCCCTTCACCGGAACAGTCGCCGGACCACCTTCTGCAGCCCCGCTCGCGCTACCGACCGCATCCCGCACCCCTCCTCTTTGCCTTCCCCAGGTTCCGTGAAGTGCTTGTTGTTATTTTATCACTTTAATTTAATTTAATTTAATTTATTTTAGTTTATTTAATTATTTTGATTGGTTTAAATTTATGTTAAGTTATTTAATTATTAAAGAATTTGTTTTAGTATTAATTAATTAATTAATTGTAGTTAAAATTTGTTAATCATTTTATTTATTAAAATTGGTTAAATTGATAATTAATTTAGTTAATGGTCTTTACATTTGAAAAGTTGTTAATTAATTTAATTGATCTTGTTAATCATCTTATTTAATTTAAATTGCTAAATTGTTAAATAACTTATTTATTTGGTTTTGGAGTTTTATATTTAATAATTAACTTATTTAATTGTTTTGGTTTAAATTGTTAATTTGCTTATTTAATTATTATTGAACATGTTTAACGATCAACTGGATTATTAAATTGCTTATGATTATTTTTATTCATTGCTAATATTTTATGGGTTGGCACCGTGGTGACTTGGTCTACTGTTTTAGAACCTGTTTGACGGATCCGTACGGTGCGACCGTTGCACAATGGGAGTTTTGCGCCATGTTGCTTAACGCACCTATTTGAGGTAGGTTGTTTCGCATGCTTAGGGCGTTTCATCATTTGGTCTGCTGACATTTTAATTTAATATTCCTTTTATTTAAATACTGCTGTGAGTTGTCAGTTGGACTGGTAGAGCATGGGTTTTACTTTTGTTAGTGGATGGTCTAGATTGTTGGGTTTATCCTGTGTTGTGTCTTGGTTTTTGAACAAATGCAGCAATTGGAATTGATCCTAGTTACGTTCTTAGTGTGTGTCAGGGTGGGTTATACACTGTTGGGTGTGTTGTTTTATTTTCTTAAAACTTATAAACCAGTTTTTCAAACGTTTGATAAACTTTAATTTGACCCTCGAAATTCCGTAGTTCTTGCATGTTGTGTGGTTCTATGTTGTGTTTGTGTCTTGAACTTTATGAGTACGGTGAACTTGGAATAATGAGCACAAAAGGTGAAGCCTGGGTATTAGGTGGGCGGACTAGAATAGCGCGCTAGTGATACGGGAGTGACCTCTACCCAGTTTCACTTAGCGGGATTGATGCTTACAACACTAACTAAACATTTCATGATGATTGGAGACCACTATGGTAGAAGGTGATTCCCTGACGGTGGCTCGTGCATGGGAAATGTATGGTATGGTTCACCGAGACATGAGGCTCTAGGGTCCCACGCGGCTTTAGTACTTAGGGCCTCTCCCACTTTTGTTGCTCCTGTGCGATTATGTACTCATCACTTGTTGGTTTTGGTGAATCCTGTGGATACAAAAGGTATGAGTGTTTCTTTTTCATTTAATTTCAAAAACCCATTTTTCCCATTTTGAAACTGTCTTCCTTTTTTTTTTAAAAACTGGTTACATCAGGATGTTAGTGCATTTATTTACATTCCTTAAAATTTGAACCTGCGAATTAATTTGGTCATCTAACCCTTTACATGAGAAATATTTTCTTTGGTGCCAAACTATTGAGCATTTCTCACACCCTACTTACACCTTTAGGTGTATGTTGATCTAATTATGTCTGATTCAGGAAAATTCCAGGGTTTTGATCATTGTGGCCCGAGTTGTTAGTTGACTCATCTGTTTTGGCGGGGGTGGTGGAGGCCTGACACGGATATTCTTCCACAAGGTGACTGTGGCTTGTTTGGTTTTTGGTCACCTTCTTGGGAGTTGGTTGTGTTTGGGTTGTAGTTTTCGTTTTGTTGAGACTCGTTCGGGCTATTTTTTTGAACTTGTTGTTGTAATGCTACTTTCGGATTTCTGACAACTTACGGGTTGTTTCTGGTTGTTGTATGGGTAAATTATTCCCAAAAGCTATAAATTTATACCTGGGCACTGGTTCTATCCCGTGGGGATCGGGGACGCCCTTCGGGCCTTGCCGCGGGCCGGGTCGGGCATCGACTTGATGTCGACCTGATTCGGTTCGTGACATCATCTACTTCAATCCAAAGGAGTCCAGAGCTACATTGACATCACACAAGAGCATACTAAACTCATCTACATATTATTTCTCTATTGTTATCATTTTTTATTACATTACGAGAAGTGTCTGTGCTTCTGTCTGTTTTGAAAAAAACTGACCCCTAAGCTGAATTGGAGGATACTGAAATCCTCACACCAAACTCTTTATACCTTTGAATCACACGTTTAAATGTGGTATAGGTCTGAGGACTAGGATTGTCTGAGTACTGTTTTCTACCCCGATCCAGGGTGTGGATCAAAGTTTTATATAAACTGTTTGAGAGGACTAAGTATCATCTTGATAATAAATATTTGGGTTAAAACTATAGTGCATTTTATTTTAGTTAAAACTATTTTTCAATTTCCCACTACTAATTAATTTGATATTCAAATATGTTTTAATGTAACTCTAATATTTGAATAATCAAGTGTTTGTAATTATTGCTAGCCAGTAAGTTAGTTTTAAAAGATAGATTAATCTTCAGATTATGTTAAATTCGAAATAATAAATCTTTGAGAAACTAATTTAACAATTATAATATTTATAAATTTACTATATTATAACTTGTTTTATGAATTGGTAGATTTCAACACAAATATTTTAAACCGAAATTTTAATTGGAACTCAATTCACCCCCCTCTTGAGTATCCACTCCGACCAACACAATATATGTATAAATGATATATGATTTAATTAAAATTCATAAACATGATAAATAATATATACAATTAAGCGAAATATAATTTTTTTAGGAATGAGAATATTTCATAAGAATTTTTTTGACAATAAAAATGAATCAATGTAGTGAATTTCAATACATTCCCCAGTCAAAATGATCATAAACAATCTATAGTAAGAACAAGGGTGTAATAAAGACCATATATTCCAATTTGTCTATGAATACTGTGTTTTAACATTATGAATAAAAATATCATAAAAATATCAATGTAAATATTCTTGAGGAAAATAGGCTTCTCATTTTAGAAAACAATTTTTAAAATGTAAAACATTTTGAAAATCCCTTTCATCAAAAATTGCATTAAAAAATAATCCTTATAAAATATTCATAAAATAGAAAATTAATCCTAAAATAATTGAAGGTAATGATGGATTTCAATTCATTTTTATGTGTTAAAAGTTAAAAAGAATATTTTTTAATCATTAAAAATGTTATTTAATTTCATTTTTCGTGAAATAAATTTAAAATTCCCTTCAATTTTTTCATAATTTCCAAATTTAATTATTTTAAAAAACTATATAATATTATACTAAGAAAATATTTTAAATATTAATATTGGGTAAAAATTCCATTCATATGTCATTTTTAAACGGTAAAAACAATTTTCCAAAACATTATCATAAAACAAGTATTTGGGAGAAAATATGTTTCTGATGAATGAGAGAAATGATATTTTTATTTATTATAATATTTTCTAAAGTAATTTAATTACCAAAGAGTTAATATAATATACTATTTCGTCAAAATATCATGAAAAACTATATCATAATAAAAATAAATTTATTATTTATAAAAAGGTTAAATAATGTCCTTCAACTGAAATTAAATAAAATTTCAACTAGAATGAGGTTATGAAATAAACCATTAAAATGATCATATCATTAATTGCCTTGATTTTTCTTCTACATTTCATCGTGAAGGATATGGTTATGGAACTTATTATATAGATATATAATATAATAATAGTAATAATGAAATAATTATAAGAAGAAAGAATCATTTATTATTTTAAAATCAATCATGATGTATAGTTATGAATAATGAACTGTATTATAATAATTAAGAGGGTAGGTCGTACATAGGCATGAGTAACATTTCAATTATTCCATAATCATTAAAAAAAGTGGTCAGTAATAATTTATCATTATTGAATAGTAAAAAAATAATATATAACATCATATTAATTTTAAAGATACCTATATATATTATCCATATGTTGTGTTGATAAAAATAATGTATTTTTATTTTGTGAAAGTGGTAGTCCACAGGGTTAAGAAAAATGTTTCCATCTTTTATTGAGTTAACGTAAATGAAATATTATTATCTCTTTAGAATGATAAATGTTTTATGTATAAAATAATTATATAATTTAAATTACATATATTAATTAATATTTTCCTCATTACATTTCATGTGGGTCATTTCTAAAAGGTAAATCAAATCTCTTCGTGAGGGAATAGTCTGTAATACACACGATTTACATTATCATATCCCCTTTAGAATGGAAATTAAATTATATATAAGATATATTGACTTTATATGTATTAATATTTCCTAATTATAATATATATACTTTATTTCCATCATCAATACCAACTATTAAAGGTGGTATTGGAAGAACTAATGATATTAGTTGCAAGGCGATAGTCCACTGTAAACATTAATAAGGATTTTAAAACCCATATGATTGAAGAGGATATATTATTAAGTCATTAAATTATTATAATAACATCCTAGTATATGTACGATACTAATTTTGCTATATAATATTTTTTAATAAGAATTTAAGGGTATGGAGTGATAAATAATATAAATACGCTCATTGAATAACATTACTTCCTATTTGGGTATCCTCTATCGGTTTTCACTAAATAATTTCTAGGATGGATTTATGAATAAACAATGGATTCTAGGATGAGGGAGGAGTATTTTTTAAGGTATATTAGAATGTATTTTCTTATGCAAATTTTATTTAAGGATTGAATAAGAGGGGATAGGGGTGGCCATTTATAAGCAGGTGATAGGAAAACATGTAATTTTTTTCAAATGAATCAATCATATAAACATTTTAATTATGGGAAATGATTTCTAAATTATCCATTTAAAACATAAAAGTTATAATGTTTGAATATGGAAAGAAAGTATGTGTTGGAAATGTTTGTATGCCATTTTTATTACTTATCATCTTAGTTCAACCACTCTTAAATCCATTTTTTACCTTAAATGTGGTAATTAATTTTTACAATTTTCACTATGAATTTTGGTCAAAATATAATTTGAAATTATTAGAAGATATAAATAATTCTTATTAAAAATATATAATTTCTATTTCATAATTAAATACATAGATTTAGTGAATTTTAAAATAAAATTAATCTTGAAATCCAAATGTGAAAACATGTTTTAATGAGAAAATGTTAACAAGTTTATAATGTTTTTGTATAAAAAATCAATATAAAAGTGAATATAATTAAAAAATTATAATAATGTATATATTATTGACCAATATTACAATATTTAATTTATAATATAATTTATCATTATGAATTATTGAAAATTATATTAAATTTTTAATTAGAAATCATTAGATTCTTACTATTAATTGAAAATTAAAATATTTTGTAAAAGTACAATAAAACTAATCCAAAGATAATTTTGATATTATGATTTCAAAAATTATGTTAATTTTTTCAAATAAATTATAAAAAAGTGGTAAAAATATAATTACATTATATCACAAGGCATATTACACCATCTTCTTATGAAATTTCCTTTAATTAAAACATTTCTTTTTCTTTTGAATGATTGTAATTTTATTTAAAATAAATAAATAACAATTGAACATGTATAAAATATATTTTTTCATAAATGTTTTAATATTATTCACACAAACCAATTTAATGGCTAAATGATAACTATAACATTAAATTATAATATTTTAATAATATTCAACATTTTATTTAAGCTCAGTGTTCCATGTAGTGCATCCTAAACTCTGTGTTGTGTGTAATACACTATAAAATCAATATTGAATATAATTAAATATATTTAATTGATTTAGTTTATTTAAAAATAAATATATTGTAAGGCCTCACAGGTGTTATATTCTTATCTAATATTTATGTTTTATGTCATATACACTAACAAATATTGTATTTTTATTTTTGAATTTCACGGTGTTACATGATTATTTTTACGGGGAATGCGATTCAAAATATAACAATGTAATAATGGTTTATTTCAAAAGTTCATCATTATAAAGGATTATATTAGATTCAATAAAATTTTGGGGAATTATTTTATATATAATTAACCATTTCAATTATTTGTACCATTTTTTTAGTCATGGTAATTAAACTAATTGAGAAACTGTTTTTTCAAAAATATAACTCTTTTTTATCACTGCCCATATATAAATTTTCATAAGAATACATTTAAATTTTATTTAACCATTTCAGAATTATTTATAGAATAATTTTTTAAATAATTTTTCTTGTTTACATCTTGTTTGGAAGAGAATATATAATATTTTTTAGAAACAATTCATATTTGTATTTTACAAAAACATAAATGAAATCATTATTTTATTATTTGTGGCATGAATTAAATTTAGCACCAAAATGAATAATTTATTTTTTAAATCATCATTTATAAATGTGAAATTAAATTTTAAAATAAAAGGATTTCCAATATAATTTATGAACATTTTTTAAAATATTTTTCAATTTTAATGTTTTATTTTCCTCAAAAATGATTTAAATGAAATTTTACGATTTTTTATTTCATAAATTTCATAACTCCCTTTAATGAACATATAATCCCCTATGGATATGTTTTTATGATACAATAATTTTTATTTCTCCAAATGGTTTACGATCCGTTTGATTGGGGATGAATAATTATATTTCTATTTGTCATTTTATCTTGGATGATTTTTTATTATGGTCATTGAATCAGTAATGAATTAACATTCCATATGTTTGTCTTTTAGAATGATTTTTTATATAGATTAATATTCAACCCACTAATATTAGGAATGCATTAGAAATATTAAGTGATGAGAGGGTCCTATATTTATATTACCCCTCGATGGATCAGTAGGTATGATGCCGAAAATTTGATGGGTAAATTAAATGGGTTTTTATAATATGTTTAAAATATATTTTGAAATATCATTATAGTAAAATATAAGTTCTTGGGATTATGTATTCCCACAGTGTACGATTATTTATAGATCTACCATATGATTATTCAATTAGTTATAATACACGTTGTTATTTTTAATGCTCATTTGATTATATATATTGAATTATTTTATTATTATTTATTCTTACCATGTTATACTCAACTAATTAACAGAATTGAATTTGATTATGTTATTTTCCATTGGATAATAACCATGATTATTTATTCTTTATAATTTCTTCTATACATTTACCCTCACAGATCATCGGAGCTTACCCCTTTCTTATTCTTTTCACTAGGATACAGGGATATTTTAATTTAAATTTTGGTATATGATAGGAGGAATATGAAATTATAAAAGAAATTACATTGTGTATTTTATATATTCCATTATAATTTTATTTTCAAGTATAATTATATTTCACTAATAATAATAATCTATTTTTCCCTTTTGGATTTAATTACATTTATTTTAAGCCATTGTAATTAGGTTCAAACTATCTACACATGCATATTCAATTATTTTAGCATCAATTTGTGGAATATGTAATAACCGTCAACATTTAATATATAAATATTAAATCATAAAAGATAAAAGGCTTTTACATGACTTTATGATCTATGCAGAAAATATAAAGGTTTTGTATCATTAGAAACTATAGATATACTATTATTATTTATTTAATGATCTTTAACATCCCCTGAGTATTTCATCACGCATTGTACACCTCTTATAAATATCCATCTCAAAAACATTTTTTATAATATTTGGAGAGTAATAACAATAATGGGTGATATCAGATGCTCACTAATGTTAATAATTGGAGATATTAATGACCACATAATAGTTTTAGGATCATAAGGGTATTGGAACATAAGATTAACAATTCAAAACAATACCCAATACATCATTTATCATAATGGAGAATCAAGGTATAATTATGGGAAGCTCATAAGACATCAATTATAAGGTAATAAAGGATCATGACCCATGATAGAATAACATTAGAACAATACATAAGTTTATGGCATTCATAAACTAATAGAAGTTCATTTTCATAGTCAATGACCACTTATAAGGTTATCATAGTGGATGGGGTGAACTCGTCATTTCATAACAAGGTTAGTCAAGGGTTACTCCCAAGACTATGATAGTGGAATAATTCCCTTATTAAATTATGTTAGCTCTCTATTCCAGTCCATTATATCTCATGAGACATTCATCTTTTCAAAATTAATTTGGGAAACATATAATTTTTATACCACTAATCACTTGATCATAATCCCTTAATTTTTATTCCATATGATCATTAATCATTAATCATATATGACAAACTATGAAATGGAAAAAAAATTCAAAAAAAATTAAACATTTCATTAAAACATAAACCACTGAAGATAAATGGGTTTTATTGAAATCTCATAATCAGGATAATAAACAATCTACAGAAACAATAGTGATGGTATCCATATATCATATCCCTAGTAAAAAATAGTGATATTAATGGATTTTATCATAAATGATAAATTCCAATAAAATATATTTGAAATATTAATTTACTAATATACCACTTTTATTTTGAAATAAATTAACAATAATATAGAAATTTTAAAATTAATATTGGATTTTTTAAGATTAAATTTTCAAATTGTTAAGAAATCTCAAAATAATTGAGAATTAATTATACTATGAATTTTTATTCATGTCATATACATTAAAAGAAGGGTTCCTTTTACATTTTGTAGTAAATGTTATAAGATCTTTGTTCATAAATTAACAAGATTATTCATTTTAAAATCATTTTTTAAACACAAAAATGGTAAAAAAATTACATTAAACCATCATAGGGTTAAATTATAAAAATTATTGAAATAATTTTGAATAAAATATTGAAATTGAAGAAACATATACCCGCAAAATTAGGAAATGATGTCTAGTTTTATTGAATGCATTTTATAAAAAATTTTATATACCAAATAGTGTAAAATTGTACTATTACTAGAAATTTCAATGATTTAGTATAAGGATGTAAGATTACTTGTATTATTGAGAGGTACAAAATTAAATTTATACATCAAAAAATCAATTATAAATAATATAGTTTAATAATGAGATTGTCAAATATAATTCTTACTCATTTTGAATCATTTGAATCATACACCCCATGTAATAATAACTCCCAGTTAAACATCAACTATAATTATCATATGGAGATTTATGATATAATATATCAAATTGTTTGTATATACCCCTCATAATAGATGATATGATCCTAAAAAAGTTTTTCCCAAAGAAGCTAATTTGAGATGATGAAACCTTATAGCTTGTGAAATCAATTAATTAAAACAAAATAAATGAGAGAAAATTATTTGAATTTTGAAACTTTTCATAATATTCATTAAAATAATCATAAAATTAGATCAATATAATTAAATACAACACCCAATGGAAAAAATTGGTAAATATGGAATATGCCTCACAAAAACAAAAGTGACATGACAAACCCTTACCTCAAGATCCACTTTCTTCAAAACATCTCTAAACACTATTATAATAAATTTGAATTTTTTATAGTTAATTAAAAAACAATTTAAATACTTATAATATAATATATTATCCACTCGTAACATTCCCCAACCCAGTTATTAATAAATCCATATTCAAATTATTGTTTCTATGTGTTAAGTGTTTTATTTTTGTGAGAGTTTTAGTTTGAAATTTTTTGTCATTATGCATAGATCATGGGTTTTCACCTCTAGTTTAAATTTTTTGTTATTAAAAATATATATTCATTATATAAATATATTTTTTTAGGTTTATCAATAAACTTTTTATGTATAAAATATAATTAGACCATTAATTGAGATTGTATGACAGACATACACATGGACACAATTTTCATTTTAAAAGATAAAGTAGGAAAGAATAATAGATACTATTTTTTATCATGAATAATATATATATAAATTAAATATAACTTTATTTAAATAAATGTAAAATGGGAATCAAAACCAAATCACGTCTTTTATTGGTGTGGTTGACTTCACGTACAAATGAGCAACATTAACACTTTTTGACGTATTAATGTTAAGAAGGTAGATATGATATTATAACACCATAAGAATAATTATTTCATAAATATCCTATATATATATATAAACTCTTAACCAATCATAATAAACATTTATGAGAATTTTTAGTTAAAAATATTTTTATCACTATGTCATGGTGGTACTCCACGCGTACACATGATTGATAATTCCTCATCCTATTTAAATAAAACGTGGGTTGATAATGATGGTTTCATAACAATAATAACATATAGGTATATTTAGGATATTGAAGTTATATTTTATGATAAAGTACCAAATATTTATTGGAGGTATAAGAATAAATGAATTTAAAAGGGATGATTATGATGATGACATCTTCTTCTGAACAACTCCTTGAAATCTATTTTTAATAACATAGAAATAGTTTTTTATGAATTAAAAAAATATCCAAATAATGTATAATGAACATTAGATGGTAATTGGGAATTTTGTTTGGATATATACTTCTGGATGTGGTGTAACAGAGAGAATGAAGGCGTGTCCTTTTATAAGGGTTGGAATAGATGCATTTGGAATTAATAAAAATATTTAAATACAATAAATTTACATTCTTGTAAATGTATAACGATGTGTCAATAATTTAATCTACATGATTTATATGGCTGAATTAATCCAATAAAATTAACTAAAATTAACTATTTAGTTTATTTTGAGACCATATCTCACAGTTAAATCCTTGTTATTCCCATATTAGCCCTGCTAATGTATCAAATATTAAGTATGGTTAATATTTATAATGAAAAAAATTAAATAAACCTACTAAAAAAATTTATCATACTCATTAAAAATATGGTATGAATGGTTTTTGGAATCAATAAATTTAGTTGGAAGTAATTAATTTTAAGTTGAGTGCTTAAAATGCAATGATAAATAATATTTGAAAAAAATTAATTTTTAAAATTAAAATTAAAATATTATAAAATAAAGAAAATTATATATTAAAATGGAATTTATTATATTATTATAATTAAAATAGTTCATATTTCACATTATTTCCAAATCATAAATATAATTGGACATTTAAAATTATTTATTTAAGAAAATAAATTGAATTTTTTTTAAAAATAGATAATTTTTAGTATTCAATGAAAAATCATTCATTTCTAAGAAATAAATGACTTTAACATTAGTTTTTTTTATATTATTATTTCCAAAATTTTGTTCTTTTTATGAAATAAAATTTCTAATGGAATATTAAATAATTTATAATTTTAGTGAAAATCACTCAACAAAAATACATTTGAAAAAAAATATTATAAAGCATAAAATGAAATCACAAAATAATTGAGTGCATAGTTCCTAGTACTATATATATAAATTTATATTGAGGATGATCATATATTTCATTATATGTTTAGTCATATTCATTGCATCCATTTCACATTCCTGTTATAAGTATTACATTCAAATAATAATATTTTTAAAAATATATCTCTGTTTGTTTAAAGCTCGTTGATGCATGTTAAGAAAGCTATAAAGACTATTACTCTTTTAATATAAATTTTCAGGGGGTCACATTCATCTCCTTTAAATAAATTGAACATTTTTCAATGTATATCTATCATAAAATGATCCATATTTGAAATTACTATAATTTAACACCCACATTGTATCATAGGAAAATAAAAAATCCTTTGTAAAGGGGAAGTATGAAACATAAAGGTTATTCAATATAACAACTATTAGATCCTCAAACAATGATAAAATTAATTGAATGTTAAAATATATACACAGTGGTAAAATCAAATGTTTATTGACTTGTATATAGTGAGAGAGAATTGTTTATGAGAAACATTTTGACCACAAAACCATAAATTAATGAGGGGTAAAAAAAGAAATAAATTCATCATAAATGAAGGCAAATGATATTATTATTTTTCAATATCTTTCTCTTAAAACTGAGGGATTTTTTTCTATTATAATAGATAACATTAGAAAATAAATATGCTTTGTTTCATTACATTTGATAGACACAGTTTAATAATTTTTCTTTGCTTCAATCAATTTTTAATTAATCTCTTCTACCAAGATATGAATATTTAAGTTTGATTTTTTAATTATAATGAAATAATATTTAAATTTAATAGATCATAATATCCATAAAATATGGAAATTTAAATCCTAATGTCTCAAGATATTTACCAAAAGAAAAATTAGTCAATCTCATTATCTAATATAGATAAATCCTATATTAATCACTAAATAATGTATGTATATATAGTTATCCTTGACACTAAACTAAAATATGTATGTCCATATTTAAATGAGAATGATATAAATGATTTTCTTATATAATTGTTTAAGATAAATTGTAAATTTTATCACCAATCAACAAAAAAAATTATTTAATGTCACACTCCCAACATGTGAATACCTTGATCATAATTTCTCTTAAAACATACTATTATCCTAAATAAATATATGACCACAATGAAAACTAATATGCTTCTAAAAATTAAAATAATCCATTTCCCCAAATAAAAGTGTAGACTATTAAAGATATTCCATATATGATGAAATATAATAAAATTCATTGTAGGAATCTGAAATATCTTTATCATCGAATCACTATCCAATTTCATGGTCACTAATATATTCCAATTTGAATCATCAATATCAATCATGTCATTGTCCAAAAAAAACATTTTTAACACAAATTCATTCCCAAATTAATCGGTATTCCCTTATTCATGTGATAATTGAAAATCTCACCTTTCAACTAAATCACATTACTCTGTTACAAATTCCATTAAATATATGTATTAAATTCTGTTAATAAAAACTAATAAGAATCAATCATTAAGTGATTCATGATACCTATAATCTTGTTTTCATTAATATAAAAAATAAGAAACATGACTATTGAATCCTAATACAAAAACTTTTAAATACATTCAAATCAATAATTGGCATATCATAGGTCTTTCTATTGTTTTTGAGTTAACCCATGGATTAGTGCGTTGACGTAGTTCACTCTCATTTTACCCACACATAATACAATAAATTTTAGAAATTCATTTCTCTATTCCATTCATTTACACATAGAAAACTTTTACCCCTTCCCTTGATATAGTTTTACAGGTTATTCTTCCAACATTTTTTAAATTGAGGAAATTGACGTTTCTTCATCAAATATCATTACCACTTTAATTTCCATAAAATTCCATTTTTATATTATTTTAGGGGGTAGGAAATTAACATATGTTTATGTATATAATCAATTATAATTATTTTTGATTAGGAATATTCATAAATCATTCCCTTTAGATCCTATCTTGTTCATTTAGTAAGAAAGATAATCATTCCATTTTCTATCACTTTCTATTAAAAATAAATTTTTATCGGTTCAATCAATTTAATAAAAAATGAAATTATATACTGATTAATAATAATAAAAATAAAACATTAAATAATCAGAAAAAATAATTTATTTAATGTTTAAATCATAACTCCTTATTTTCAATCTATAACACCTAAGATTTAGCCTAGGTCATCCATGATCACCATCAAATCAAATCATTCATAATGGTCTGGATATAAAATTGTGAATTAATGAAACCATATCCCCCCAGAAGAGTCAATCTAGGTTTATAATATGGTAACACACCCAATTCACTAGAATTGTGGTTAAGATATACTCAACCAACTAATTTTTGTTTTTACCACCATATTCATCTAGGCCAATCTAATGTAATTTTGTATTATCAAAACATGGATGTCTTACTTGAAAACCCAAAAAACCTGATTCATACTAATCAAAAATAATTATAACCATTCCCCTCAAGATCCTATCCAATTCCATCATATACTTATTCTTTGTTCACACCCAATAATATCAAAGAGGATATATTCCCTTGCTAAACAAATATTACACTACATTCTAGACCTTTTTATCTCATTAGATTTCCATATTTACCCAAGGAATTAGTGGAATATATAATTCCATGTACACTCATTAAACTATCCTAATATATTCAAATTTGTGTCAAAAAATGAAAAATCATTCATCATAAATATTAACTTGTTGAAAGGAAGAACGTTTCATAATCATTCCATCATTTCTACGTAACATAACCCATAAAATTAAATGGGGTTTTAGAAAAATCTCATCATCGTAATAAAAAACAATCAATATAATGGTAAATTTCGGTATCCTTAGATCATATCCTTATTTAATCATTTGAAATATCAAGGGACTTAATAATAAATGTTAAAATTATATAAAAGTTCTCTAAAATATTTTGTAAGGAAGATTCCATTTATATGTTGAAATATCATATTACATTAATTTCCAAAATAATAATTCATACATTTAATTTTAAAATAAGATTTTAATTATGTATAATTATCCTTTAATAGTTTTAAAATCATGATAGGTTACCCATGTTATTTATGATAAAATGGTGATGCCTTGCACATTTTTTTTAAAAATAAAAAAGTGCATCCTTCAAAAAATTACAAGAAGATATATTTATAAACCATTTTTTATAATTAAAAAATTGGTATAATTACATTAAAGATAATTGGAAAATATAAAAAATATTTCTCAATCATTTTTCTAATGTCATGAGAATGGAATAAGAAATATTCTCAATGAATGAGGTAATAAAGATTATTTTTGTTGAAATCAATTATTAGTAATTATAATTATAAATTTAATGAAAATTTTAATATTAAGTGAAAATCAATCTATAAAATTAGTATTAGAAAAATTGATTAAATTTACGTGAGGTATATTTGGAAATAATGTCATCTTAAATGATTGTAAACAATGAAATTATAAAATAACACCCTTAAAAATTTTCTAACATTTGAATCAATATTACCATGAAAGAATAACATAAAATATAATATTTAATGTTATGGTAATAAATAGATTAATTATATGACATGTCAAAAGTGTTTTATAAATTCATAAAAAAGAATATAGTTTCATTACATAACATATATCCCAAATAATACAATTTGAGATAATAAACCCTTAATAACATTTGTAATAACTTATCAAAAATATATGATATAGAAATACATATATTGAATTGTAATTATATTTTATCCTGATTAATATTATTAGTAAATTATTTCCTAAGTAGAATATACACCACATGAAGCAAACAATTGGTGAATATGGAATTTTCCTCCGGATAATAAAAGTGATATGAGAAACACATTCCTCATGTTCGACTTACTTCAAGAGAAACATAACAACATAAAAAATTAATTTTTTTTAATTAAATTATTTAAAAATGAAAATAATTTATTATCATATATGATATACTTATAACATCAATATACCTATTAATTATAAATTCCTCATTAAAATCACTACTTTTGGGTGTTAATGTTTTCATTTTCCATTACCATTTCAGTTTAAAATTTCATGTACATATTCCTTGATCGAGGTTCCATAATGTCCAGAATGGTATTACTGACGAAAATATCATATATCTTAATTACATATAATTATATTAAACCATTAAATATAGATATAAGAAAATTATTTACACCATTCATGGATATGATAAATCGTCTGTACCCAAGAAAAAAGTCTTCATTTTATAATGAAAAGAATGAATGAAGAATGACTATTATTTTATCATAAAAAACATAATTTTATCTTAAATAATATCTATATATATTTATTAATACTATAATTTATTCCATTATAGTTATAAGTAATGAAAAACCATTCACATCACATAAGGGAGGTGGAATTCCATAGATACACATGCGCAATGTTATCACTTTCCAAAAGATTTGTGGAAAGAATGTAGATATGATATTATAAATCCACTAGAATAATTATCTCATAAATATAATATATATAAAATAAAACCATAATAGTAACCATCAATGAAAAAGTTTAATGGAAAAGTAATTGTATCTCCATGTGATGGTGGTAGTCCACATGTACTCTCAAGTGAACACTTCACATTCTATTTGATTAAAATGGGGTTGAATAATTTTTGATCCATAACAATAATAATTTTTTTGTATATTTAGAAAACAGAATTTATTATTTAATTTTGTATAAATTATAGTTTAATAATGAAAAAATTTTAAATCTCTCTGGTATGATGGTTACAAATTTTTTATAGTCAACTTTTAGAGGATTATGAAGGACCCCTAGGAAAGGTATTTTATGAATAAAACACCTCTCATTAAATTATATAGAATAAAATAAGATTAATGATCATGGTCTTGTTGGTGTATATTAATGAATGTTATGTTATCTAGGTAAATGATTTGGGTAATTTTATAATGGTGTTAATTGATAAATAAAGAAATATTAAAATGCTATAATTATTATAGAATCATTTTCATTTGGAAGGTAAACTATGTGGCTAGGATTTTGAATCTAGTATATGATCTGGTTGAAATATATTCATATAATAAATTTTGAATATGTTTATCTAAAATATTATCCCTTAAATCTTTGTACTATAAATTATTATACTAGTTATATCCTTAACCATAGTAATGATTTTTTCAATCTTAATGTGTTTTAATTTTAAATATATGATTAAAATTTGATTTTAAATGGATAAAGTATGATATTTTCAAATAATTATCATCATAAATAGGCAATTAAATTATTTTTATATTTACATTAAAATTACTGAAATATTATATTTCATAAAATTTAATTAATTTTATTTAATAAACAATATTTTAGTTTGACTTTAATGATGCAATGATAACAAAGTAATTCATTTATAAACTATTTGGTTATAAATTATACATTATTATTATGCATAAACATCATGTGTCACATTATTTCATCAAAAAAATTATGTCTTTGAAATCATTTTCAGTGATTTTACTACCATTTTTTTTTGACGATCGTGTTAGCATTGAGTAATCATTTATTGTAGTTTGAAAATTAATAATAATTTAAAATTAATTTCTATAATAAGAATAAAGTAAACTTGTTCATAACAAACATTTTCATTCATTCATATTATATTTTTATCCAAATGTCTATGTACAAAATAGATTAAAACAAGGGGTGATATTTTGTAATTATCTTTACATAAAATTATATAAATTTCATTTTGAGAGGGAAATCGAAACACATTTTTATATATATTTAATGTAGGATGTTTAATTTCCCAAACATTAATATATAAAATAAATTTTTGATTTAATAAAATGTCTCATTAATTTATGTGGTTATATGATACAATATCCTTTTATAGTTTTTATATTATTTTGGATTTAAAAGAATATAAAGTATCATTATCATCGATAATATTTTTTTGAATAGTGACCACATGATTAGTATAAATGTTGATTTTTATCAAATCCAAATAGAAAAAAAGGATGTGATCGCATCCACTACTAATATTATACCCTATGAAGCCCATTTAATAGAGCTTCTGAGGAAGATTTTATTTCTTTGGTTTTATTTAGATGAATCCCATGCTCTGATCCAACTATTTCAGTATTAGTGAAACCTTTTATGGGATAAGTTCATTCTCTTCAAGATCACAGCCGAAATCATATTCGTGGAACAACCTAACCAATGTCCCTCAATCGTACACCTTGCTCTAATGGATTTTTCTGGTGTATTATAGGGATATATATCAAGAACCCATACATATGAGTATGTAAATTAATATTTCTAGAACGATGAATATATTTTCATACAATTATTGTTACTTTATAATATAAATTTATTAAAAAAATAATAATATTTTAGAGGTAACGTTTAAATTTAATTAATGACTTTATTTTTTTGAATTAGTGGATTTTTTAAATAAATTATATTTTAATACTATTACTAAATAAATTTTTTATCAAATATAAATGAACATAAAAATATTATAATGTACAATGTAATATTTATAGGGGTTAAAAATTGTTATTGTAAAACACCCATTCTTTTAAAAAAAGACAGTTATTATATAAAAAGTGAAAATTCACTTATATATAAAATTATTCAAATAAAATGAATATTACTCATGGAATAATAATTTATAAATTATCCAATGGTGAATTATTCATAATTTTCTAAGGTAGTTAGTTTTTTTGGTGAAAATTAAATGTCGTGTATATTTAATTTTTATTTTATGACATTATAATGACCCAAAATTGCAAGAATAATTATAATAAATGGGATCCAAGACCAAATAAATTATTTCCATTTAAAATTATGATATATTATGTTATGTTTATTTATTTTTTAATGCCATTATGAATCATCCAAAACGAATTTTATATTTTTAGTTTTTAAAATCATTTCTTTAGGAGTGTGACACACATCCAAATAATAAAGTGAAATATTTTAATAAGTTTGTGCCCTTTCTATAAAGAATAATAAAATATACTCCCATTTGGTAGAAACCATGGTAAAACCATTGTATGGTATGTGTTTTTGGGTATTTTATTTTGTAGAGTCCAAAACCCAAATAATAAATAAATACCCATCATTTCCTATAAAAACCAACCAACGCTTTCATTTACCTTCACTAAAACTCCTTGTATCAAGTCCAAACTCTTCCCTACAATCTCTACCATTCCCCCAAGGAACTACCATTCTCTAATTAATCCCCTCTAAAGATTTTGTAGTTACTTACTCATGTAATGGATCATCGCCTTCCAATCCTACTTTCAAATTCAAGCATGTTTCTTTGAATAAGTACCTTTAATTTCAATTGGTTACATTTTCATTCATTTATAATCTTTTCATTTCCATCCAATTGAATTTATATGAATTTGGGATAATTCATCCTCCCAAAATTTATATCAAAATGATGATATATTGATTTCATATCTCATTAAAAATATTGTTGATTTTTCAAATAATATTGTTATGTTGCCAAAATTTAACAGCTATTTTCCATTACAAAATTGTTCTATACAGAATACCATACCCATTTTTTAAATCATGAATATTCACCTTTATGACCATATAAAAATTAATTTGGTTCTTTCATGTATTTCTTCCACATTCATTTATTGTGTTATAATTTATGAGGATGAATGGATCCATATTGTATGATCTTAACGGAACTCTTAAACAAGAAAATGAAATCAATATGATGGGTGCTGTTATATATGGCTCTAATGCATTTGGCAATTTTTAGTATCATGAAAAATATTTTTGTTATAGAGAGTGAACCTTATTTTATTATGGGATTTTTTCCCCATGATGTCTTGGCGTTTTTAGCCTTGAAAAATGTTTATGATTCAGTGTTTTATGTTTATTCCGCATTTCCCAACTTATGATTATCATGCTTTGTCACTCGTTATTATACATGTTCCTTTTATTCCTAATTGATATGACATTTTTCTAACTTTTATCACTTCTTACATGTTAATTCCCTTTTTTGGATTTATATCTCACCCCTTTCTTTTGTTTATCCCTAGGATATCCCGTGTAGTTTTATATTCGAAGCAGTATTTTGAGCATGTTAAAAAATATTTCAGTACTGTTATTATATAACATATTTTATTTTGTTTTTTAATGTTCATAATTCAAAAATACATTAAACTTATTGATCAGGTAACTTGTATTAAGGGTGGATTTATGTAATAAATCCAGTGTTAACATGAAATAAGGATCGGGGTTGTTATAATTGGAATAAAAGGACATGTTAAGTTATATTTTGGATTACTATTATAAACCAATAAATAATGCCTTAGGGGTAATACTATGTGTTTGAAAAACTCCCAAATTTTTCGTTATTATATAGTAATTGATTTATCAAGAAAATACATCTGTGTCTATATACTACTACAGTATTTAGTTCTAGTATATATGCACCTATGAGTAACAACTCCAACAAGTTGTTCTAGGCCTTACTTGATGTTACCACTAATTTGAAAATGTGTTTTACTGTGCACCCATATTGACACTCTCAAGGGATATTCTTAGTTAAATTCATAATATCATTTTGAACCAATACAATGTGAAAAAAATAATCTCCACAATAATATATGTTAGGAAATATATCGTGGATAACTTAAATTGAATCCTTTAAACTCATAAGTCAATGAGATATATGTAATATATAATGTATCCCTTTAATGTCAACATATCATCAATTATGTGTTTAATAGTTTATATTAATAAACTCTAATTTTACTTTTATTCTATCCAATGGATGGAAATATAGAAATATGGTAACGATTCAATATGACGGGCAATGTGATTACTCCCACAACAAGATGCCCAACCTAATGGGAGTAGAAATCGTGAACATTATGATGATACTCTATTAGTTGAATCTGGTTCTAAAGGGTAACCTTCATGAAGAGGATCAATGTACACCCTTAAGAGAGATTAAATAACAATCAAGAGAATTTTCTGTCAAAGTCCTCCTACATTAAATGGATCATTTGATCCATTAATAGTAGAAAAATGGATCAACTCCATTTATAATATCTTCTTTTCCCTTAAATGTTATAATATAGAAAAGTCTATACTATATGTTTATAATATGTAGTGATAAGATTTTCAGTAATGGTATTTGATAAATAATAACAATCCTAAGGAAGATATCAATGTGTTAGAGAATTCTAAAAAAAAATTTGATAAATATTTTCCTCACACTATCAAACAAAAGATGGAAGGGGATTTCTTTTCCCTTAAGAAAAAATATGATGCATATATCAAGTCATTTGATGAAAAAATCAAAAGACATGAATGATACACCATCAGCTTTGTCTTTACCCCTCAATTCATGGTCGACCACTTATTTTCTAGGCTGTGACCTAATCTCTAAAAATCCAAGTTGATATGTTACTATGATATCTATGAGGAAATATTCTGATATTCCGTCAATCTAGAAATGGCTATCAGATAATATCAAGGGTATCTAAGGGATAAGAAGTGTAATGGGAAATTTAATTCTAGCTGTTTAATGGAGAATTAAAATAGTGCCATGAAATTTCAACATCACACTTATCTATGGGGTGGGAAGAATCACCAAGGAAATTTCCTATGTGGAATGAATAAATTCATTAGTTGTGGTAAGGAAGGAAACCATGTTGAAATTTGAGACAAAATTAAACTGTAAATACGACATATGAAATGAATTCCCCATTTAACCCTCAGTGCATTGTTCATTTCTATAGTTTCATGGAGGTAGGGATATTTGAAAAATAATTCCATAAGATAAGGTTTTCTAAAATACAACCAACAACTTTCATGGCATAAAGGGTGATAAATTTCCATCACAATTACTTAGGTGGATCCCAACAATAAAGTGGTGACATGTATTATAGTAAGTCATTCATGAATATAAAAAGTAATTTTTTGATTCTGGTTCTATGCATTCATTTATATCATGGACATTCTATAGAACTATTAAAACACCTCTACAAATAATAAATGTATATCAATTAGTGAAAATTTTAAATTGGGATGTATTTTATTCAAGGTATATAACTCCTACCCTATCAAAGATTGTGGGATGAACATCCTAGAAAACATTTTTGTACTGCCTTTAATAGAATTTGATGCATGTCAGGGCATAGATTGGGTTCCCAAATATATAGTCAAGATAAATTTTGATAATATGGAAATAAATCTCCATATTTTGAATTATTACTCAATTTCGTACATGTGCAAGGAGGAGGTTGAATATTTGGTTCCACCACACTCTTAATCATGGGTATTGTTTCCATTTGAGAAATAATATCTTAATAAAATTATTGATTCTAATGAAAGAACTATCCTTGAATACATGAATGTTGTGAGGGAATATACTTTCATTTTTCCTAACTATTTGTATTCTTTTCATCTTAACCAAGATGTTAAAGATTTAATTGAACTTTTAACTAGGGTGTTTCCAATTTCCAAGATCCATATAGAATGACTATTATTGATCATGAGGATATGAAGAAACAAACTCATGATAATTTGGATGAAGGTTTTATAAACCATAGTGCATCCCCATGGTGTAAATCATCCCTCTTTTTCAGGAAAAACGATTGGTCCATGTGGTTTTACATTGGTTATCATGAGATAAACAAGATCTTCATAAATAATATGTACCCACTCTCTCGGATTGAGAAATTTTTTAATAAAAAGCAAGGATAAAAATACATATCCAAGGTGGATCTTCAGTAAGGATATTATCAAAGTAGGGTGAATAAGGAATATATCCCCAAGACTAAATTGTTTAATGTTTATGGTCACTATGAGTACATTTTTATGCCATCAGGACACACTACTTATCAATAAATATTCATAATCTAAATGAATATATTCTTTATATATTGTCTCAACTAATATGCGGTAGTCCTTATAGATGATATTCTGATATACTACAAGATCAAGGAAGGGCATGAGGAGCATCTGAGCATTGTAATGAAGACCATGTGAATGGATATGATTAATTCAAAGTAGAAAAAATGTATTTTTTGGTTGAAGGAAGTCTTTTTCCTAGAATATATCATCACAAGAAATGTTACACTAGTGGACCATCCAAGGATATTAAAATTTTAAAGATAGTCAAGGAAAAAATATGTGAAAAATATCTATAGTTTCCATAGCATAGTTGGGTATTATTACTGATTTGTGAGAAATATATCATGATTTTCAAACCCTCTGACTAGGCTAACATAAACATACAATTATATTTTCTATACATATTAATGTGAGTAAATGTTTATGGTTCTTAAAAATTAGGCTTATCAATGCACTATTGGGCACACTTCCAATAAGTGGTGAATTATTTGTGGAGTGTACCAATGATTCAAATAATGTATTAGGATTTGTACTGATGAAAAATGATAATTTAATATCCTATACCCCAACGGATGTTGAAATTTTTTGAGGAAAACTATCCCACTAATAACTTGAATTTTTAAGATGTGATCTTTTCCTTGGAAATATAGATAAATTATCTCTATAGAGTGAAGTGAGATATATATAATGATAACAAGAGCCTCAACTATATATTCACATAGAGATATATTAATATTCTCAAAGTAAGATGGTTATATCCCATCAAAGATTATAAATATTAAATTTAATATCATATTGTTAAATAAAATATGGTGGATAATTTTTTACGTTGAAAAGAAACAATTTCATTTTCAAGGAAGAGAATTGAGAAGGATCCATCCTTATTATACATGAAAAGTATTGGAATAGAAATTGTTATCGAAAGAAACACATTAATCCTTTTTGATATTTTTTATCAACCATCCCTCAGGGAGAAATTTAATGATGCTCAATGAAACGATGTGGAAATTTTTAAAAAGAAAGATTCTATGAGAAAGGAATAATCATCGGAGTTTAAAATTGATGAAGTACTAATTCTAATATTTGGATCAAGACTATGTGTTTCATAAAATCATAATATAATGGAGGAATTTTTTGATTATGCACATATTTCGACCTTCTCCATTCACCCAAGAAGCATAGACATGTATCAAGATCTCTGAGAGCACTATTGCTGTAACAATATTAAGAAGGATATCACTGAATATATATCAAGTATTCTTGTAATTTGAAAATATAATGATTAAATTAATATTTATAAGGTGATTATGCAACCATTACCTACACCAACATTCAAATGGGAAAACATCTCCATTTACTTTGTCACCATACTTCAAAAGACATTTAAGGGAAGGAATACTATATGTGTTTTCATGGATCATCTTACCAATATTGTATACTTCATTTTGATTTGAGATGTTTTCAAACTAGATCAATTTGAATGGATATAAATCATAGAAGTTATGAGGACTCATTGAGTACCATTATCAATTTTATCTAATCATGATCCTCGATTAACCTCTAAGTTCAATAATAGTATCCAACACGCACTAAATGTTGAGTCAAACATTAGTTCAACCTAGCATTCTTAATATGATAGTCAATCAACATAAACTATTCAAACACTGGAAGACATGTTGTGAGCATATTTTGTGTACTTCAATGGAGGATGAGTCCGAAAAATTCCTTTGGTCTAGTCTTATTGCAATAATAGCTTCTACTGAAACACATAAAAATATCTATGTGAAGCCATTTATGGGAAGAGGATAAGATCAATGGAATATTGGGATGACTATTTAAAAAAAATCATTTTGGTCAAAAAATGGTTGATGAAGTGTTGAATAATGTTGATACCATTCAGTAGAACATCAAGGCACATTAGAGTCGACAAAAGTGATATGATGACAATCATCGATGAGACATGGATTTTGATGTTTGAGACCTGGTATTCCTATGTATATATCCATTAAAGAAGTTAATGATGTTTATGAAGAAGGAGAATATTAGTCAAAGATACATCACCCTTTTTGAGTTCCCTGTTTGTATACGAGCAGTGACCAATTGACATTCACTCCCTCCCAACATATCTTAAGTACATGATGTATTCCATGTATCTCTCTTGAAAATGTACCTACAAGACCCTCACATTTACTAATTCCATAGGTACTACCATGGTAGAATGACATTTCTTACGAGGAGAATATAGTGAAGATCCTAGATTATAGATAAAATGTTCTAACAAATAGGACAATGCAACTTTCAAAAGGGTAGTGGATAAATCCCAAGTGTTAAGAAGAAACCTAGGATCCAGATTATGGGATGAATCAAATGAAGCATCATATTATTTAGTGCGCGAAATAAAAATTTCAAGTGTGAAATTTTCCTGGGTGAAGATCGTAACAATCTGATCTATTTTATATAAATATTTTCATTTTTAATTACATTAATGAATTATAAATAAATATGGTTGTAGAAAACACATGAAACTTTTTATTATATCCGATTTATTAAAAAACATCATTAAGTTTCATTTCCCTTGATTATATAGTTGTTGAATTGTGATCGCATGATTTTTTTAAAATTTATATTTTTAATAAGTCCTATTGACACATAATCCCATTATCCATCAATAAACTCATTGGATCGCATCCATACTCTTCCCTACACTCATTATAGTCCTCCAAGGATCTTCCCAAGCTATTAATAATCCCATTCCATGCTTTGGGTGTCACACACTCAAATATAGGATCCTTACATTCCTCTCCTCCATTCAAATTCATGCACATTATTTGAACTTAGTTCTTTTAATTTCATATAGATATATTTTAATTCATTTATAATCATTCCATTATTGTATAATTTATATTATTTTAATTATGTATCTTCTACCTTCTCTCATTTGGATCCTTACATAAGTTATTAATATCGTGAAATTCATTATATAATCCACATATTATCTTTTATATTCCTATTTCTTTTTGAACTTATGCTATCTATTTACATTTCATAAAGGTGGAATATTTTTTCCATTTACCTATTGTTACCCATGTAGTATAGGAACAATGGGATTCCCCTTTCTCTCTTACAATAAATGTTTATTTAATTTTTATGTAACGTAGTTTTGCTATCGAAATTTGACCATTATATTCAAGGTCAAAACAATTGTTTAGTGAATACTAATCCAATTTTTCTATCAAGGGTGTTCCCCTTTATGCACATATAAATATTTATTGTGGAAATGAATTTATTTTTTACATATTTAATTATATAGGAATAATGAATCAATGTTTAATGATCTATGTAGAACAATGAATCATGAGAATTAAATCAATATGACAGGTTTTCCCAAATAGATCACCATTATATTGGGTAATGTTTATTATAACGAAAAATCCTACTGTGATAGTTAGTGATCATGATTAATTTGTGGAACTTTGTCTACAATTATTTCTTGGTGGGTTTGGCCATGTCCTTTTCTTTATTTTTTGTTTTATGTTGTTTCTACATTTTTCTTGTTATGATTATCATGCTATATAATAACTTATTATTCATGTTCAATTTATTATTCATTGATATGAAAATTTTATAATATGTTTCACTTATACAATCTTTATTCCTATACTATGACTTATAGATCACCTCTTACTTGTTTTTTTCAAGTTATCACATGTATTTTGCTGTTTTAAAGAGTATTTTGAGCATGTTAATGATTTTTTTAGTAATTATTTTTTATTCCCTATTTTATAATTTCATTTAATATACATAATTCCCAAATACCATATAATTTTCAATCTTCTAGCATTTATTATGTGTAGTTTAATGTAATAAATTAATTATTAACGTCAAATAAAATAATGTTTTTTATAATATGTATATGGTGAAATTATTTTCATATTGATAAATTAATTCTTATGTTGAGTTTATTATGAGACCTTAGATCCATGTTTTAACCTTGTTTTACTAATTTTAACCAAAACAATTTTAAAAATATTTACTATTTCTATTATTTAAAATGAGAGAAAAATGTTGCTATTAAACAAATTTACCTCCTAATTCTAAAAATGGTTTAAATTTTTTAAATATCCAATCTTTTAAAGTAGAATAAATTATTTCAAATTTAAATTCATAAATTTAAATAAGAAATAAATTTCATAAAAATTGGTTTTTGAACATAAAAAAATACTTATTTCAAAATCAAGAAAGTCTCTTATTAGAATATTATTAATTATATTATTATATATCAAATGAATAATATAAGGCATTAATATAGAATAAAAAATTTAATCACCCCTTTATATTATATTAATTAATTAATGAAAATGATAATATAGAAAATACATTTATTTTAACTATGTAATTAATAATAAATATATTAATATATATTCCCAAGTAAAACTAATTTTTATTAAATTATAATTTAAAAATGGTAGTTAATTTAAAAAAAATTCTAAAAGTGGAATAATTTTATTATGATTTCCATGAAAATAAATAAATAAATGTAAATTTTTAAGAAAAATAATATGTAATGTATTAAATTATTTCACAGAAAAATTAGTGTCTAATAATTAATAGTTAATCTATAAATTTATATTGTGTTTGTAAATTTATTTTATTTTGGGTTTAATCATTTTTTTCACTACAAATTCAATGTTTAGTCTGAAATAGTCACATTTAAATAAAAATGATTATAATATATCTAAATATTCTTAATTATTGATTTTGGGTGTTATAAAATCTTTCGAGCTAATTATTCTTTTAAATTAAATTTTGTTCTATTATAGTAATTCATCACATGTAACTATTACAACAAATGTCACCACTATTTAGAATCAATCTAACCCAATAAATATTTACTAATGATAATTTTATATATCATGGAATCCATTAAAACATCATAGTTCAGACCAAAAAATTCAAGAAAGTCACCAATATATCTCTTTAAAAAATCCCATAATTTATTTATCTGATAATTCATAGTGTGCCCGCAACATGGTAATTTTTTCAGTGGCCCTACTCATCATATATATTTTTTAATCACACATGAAATTCTAGAATCAATTTATATATTTCATTTCTCCTCAACACTATGTTTCCCACTTGAATATCATCTGTGAATGATGCATCCTTTTCTCCTACATCCATCATCTATCCTCTATACCAAGGTTTATTGATCCTCCATAACAAAAATAATTAGAATTATCAAAAAACATAATTCCCAATAATCATTACAATATCCAAGAATCAAAAAATTATCCTTTTAACATAGGCATCCTCTTCTCATGGGCCTAGCTCAATGAAAAACAAAGTCATTTGTACCTCAAGATAATGAGTACCAACATACCCACACTATCAAAACATATCTAATCACTTACACATGCATAACCATTATGCTTACCCCCAAGGTCCCCCCTCTATTCTCTCATGAGAGAGTGATAAAACAATCCAAGTTAAACATATTATGTAAACATGAACCACTAAATTTATTTTAACAAACTAAAACCAATCACCTAGAAAAAACCATTCTGAAAACACATACCGGGAAACCATCACATGGCACTACATAGTTATACCTACCCATTATGGGAATATCATTTACTAGGATAAAAATGAATTAATATGACATGATACAACATGAATAAACCATAGTAGTCTCAATAATTTTATATTCAAATAATTATTTATTTGGGAAGATATTAAAAATTTTATTATTGGTTCTTTAAATTATTCTATCCAATTTTCACGCAATTTTCTAATAATTTTTTTATTATAACAGTTTACCAAAAACATTTATTTATTTTTGAAAATCCTTTTTTAGTCACATGTATTCATACACATTTCTAGGATATCATGTTCCATGTATGATACATGAGCGCATTCCATATTTCAACCTCAAGCCTAGAGTAAAAATAATAATTAATAGTCTCGTCCTAAATCCATAATTTATATGAAAGTCCATATATAAAGGACAGTTATTAAAATTTATAGGGTTCATCCCATGCTCTGACAAAGCATACCATCCACCAATATTGACTAAAAATATTATATCAACAAAAACAGTGCATTGATGACATTTTTTAATATCCAGAATATAAATATCTTTATTGAAATATAGTAGAAGTTTCGTAATACCATATAAATGTCAAAAAATATTCTAGAGTCTTCAAACATATGTTAGGAGTCTATAAAAACATGGGGAAACTATAATATTGACACCAAAACATAAAAGAACAATCAATAAGACAATAATCATATTACACATAAAAATAATAACACTTAATTATAATTGAATAAAATATATCAAAAAGTGATATTAAATAATTTGAAACAATATTAATGATACCAATTATCTATATAATAAATATAATATGGATCACCCTTCATCAGGAAATCACCATTTCAACAAGATACCATACCTTACTAGCTTCTTTTAGTGCGTAAATATAAGTGAACACAAAATGAAATACCCAATTGAATACCATGGTGATCTAGGTGGAATCCTATATTAGATATTCAACCAATACCCTTTCAATGTGGGAAAAATATCATAATAATAATTGATATCATATCCATTCACCTAATAAGACCCTCAAACACAGGGTGACGACTAATTACATGTGTATTCCTTAAAGTATTACATCACCTTCTAACTCAGGGTTGGGACTTATACCATATCATGATCAATACACTCTCACATAGTGGAATACCTATTTCATATCCTAAATAATATATTCTAAACCATGGTAAGGTCCCATATCACTTCCCGGTTATAATCTACTCACATAGGGAATGTTATTATATCATAACCCGACCACTAACCTCTTAGAATGGGTATGGTCCTATATGATTTCTAAATAACTACCCTATTACATAATGTAAGGTGTTACATTATATCCTGATGACCACCCACTCACTCAAATAGGGTCCCATACTACATCTCATTTCACATCACATGACTCAACTATCTTACTCTAGGTGATACATCATTAATATTAGATAACATAATCAGTGAAATAAAATTTAGTATAGTGTAGAATATATATCCCATAGCCTATTCTTTATCTAACAACCTCGAAAATTCCACCCCAAACTATGCTAGATGGAATCATATAAAAATCAATATTATAACCTCAATAATCCTCATAACCTTGAACCATAAATTTATCATACAAACATATCCAAAACAATTTATGTTACCCTATTCCATATCTAACTAACACCCTAAGTCTATGGGTCAAAGCTGGTGATATAAAAACACAAATCCTCTAATTGAGGTCATGAATTGTCCAATACGGTCTTAATAGAACACCAATAAATCTCCCAACTATAACTAGCTTATGGATAGACCCAACCACACCATTAGGTGTCTCTCTATATACTTCTTCCTCTTTCTAAACATTTCATTTTGAAATGCATACACAAAGACTAAAAAATCCCCACAAGCATCACTCTCGACATAAACCATTTAATATTTCTTAATCGTTAGACATATTCCCATTAATTTTTCTTAATTGTAGCATATTTCCATTTTTCTCCCTAGAGAGACCAGTGGTAATATGATACCTTTCCCTTTCTATTCATTCCATTAGTTCCATTAGGCACATATATTAAAATAGATTTTTCTCTTTCACAAAAATATGACCCATGTTTTCCCAAGTCTAATAGCTTACCTTGGAAAAAGATACATTATCATCACCCCACTCCCCAAATATATAGAGTTTTATGTTATTTATTCAATCTATATATCCATTTATATAAAATTGTGAATTATAACATTATTTGATCCCTTTATCAAGTGACGAACTCTTAGAACCCCTTTAACTTGCTCAAGAATCCACATCCCATGAAAAATACAACTCATCCAATCAACTAAGGACATATTATCATAATTTATTTTTTTCTAGTAAATTTCCCCCTATTAAAATATTCAATAAGAATCTGTTATATTAAATCTCACAATTAGATTACTCACTTATCTTTGAAAAGGTATACCAGAAGCTCAACCATAAATTTTGGACCCACTGGAACCCTTCATATATATTCAAAACACATTCTTGAGGATCATCAAGAATGGAACATAGATCCACACATATCATTTAGCATTAATGGGGCCACCCACCACAAATATAGAGTATCCATTCCCATACCATGGTATCCATCACAATCCTAGATAAATCCAAACCCCATAATTCTCTTGATACCCTATCTCATGAAACAAATACTAAAAAATTAATTATAATAATTTATAATCAATTAAATAATTTTTTTCGATGATTCATAATCATATAATTATTTCATTGTCTCCACCAATGATTGAATGCTCAAGAACCATCACACCATCATTTCGTGGCATTCTTCAAGAATTAATATGATAATATCTTCATTTTTTAATACTCAATTAGTTTCAAATTCTAGACCAATTTATTTAAATATATATATATTCCACTATGTAATTTACCTCTAACAAAAAATTCTTGAAATGAGTTGATTTCCCACATTTAAAAATCCATAATACACTAACCCTTGATGGTCATTCATTTAGTAATGATTCCACCATTAATAATGTAAAAATATGAAAATACCTAAATATGAATACCCAATATTAGAGTGGATACCACAAGTAATAAGAATATGATCAGAGTAAGGAGTTAACCTACGTCTAAATCACAGAAATAGGGCTCGGAAAACCATTTGTAAAGTGGCTCTTATGGGTGTCCATTTTGGAGAAACAAGGGTGGTGGGTGGGATTCCAAAATTCAAAATCTTGAGTTGAATTTATTTTGATAGAAGGGGAGGGTATAAACTAAAATTGAGGGTCATCTTAATAATAAAAAACAACCCCCACACTATCAGGTACCTGATAAACCTATACCAATTATTATGATCTCCACTAGACACTCGGTAAACCACCACTAGAAATCTAGTTGGGATTCAATCCTAAAAATACCTTTAAATAGGCCACTATGTACATGTAAATGTATGTTAGATGTCTAGTTGGAATTATATAACATGACTTTTCCCTAGTCCAAACAGACAATCCTCAACAAGTACATCTAAAAACACCAAAAATGTATCCAAAAAGACACTTAGGGAAATTATAATTCTCAAATATTCAACATAAATTCCAATTATCAAATCCCATGTAGAGAACTAGAAATTCCTTATAAAATATATTTTTAATTATATGAAATTATTATGAGTCTGTGAAATTTTATGTCACATGATTCTAAGGCCCAGTGTTCCTGGAATAAATTTCAGAACTTTTTTTAAGGTGCGTTCAGTAAATATGTGGACGACATTTTGTATCTTCTGAACTAGTGCTCAAATTAAAAATCATAGGGTAACATTCAATCTGTAGTGTCGTGATTTAGTAATGGGGGGATTTACATCAACCGCAGAACGTCTGGGGAAAAGTTTGATTTTGGTAATTTTTTAAAAATAGTAAAATAAATGTGATATTTTAATTAATTATTTATTTTCCTCCAATGGAAAAGTGGTAGTGTGGTACCAACAATGTGTCTTGTAATTAAATTACATGACCCTTCAAATCCTAAGTAACATCATAGTTGAAATTTTAGTTGGTTCTTATTAAATGAACCCCCATAAATTCCATGATCATTACTTACCCTCCACCTATTATTTTTATGGCACTTTGGGGGAGGTATTGGAATGGATACACAAAGAAAAGAAGTTGTGATAATGTTCCGCGATGCCCAAAACTCGGAGAATGGAGACAGTTTTAGAAGGTAGTGATGATCGGCCCCGAACCACGATCTGAAGAACTATGATCGAGTGATGTCATTGGAGTCTTGTTGCATGAACTATGAACATTGACACATCCAAAAACGTGGATGCTCCCCAAAAAATGAGGTTGGGTTTATTTCATTTTTAATTTCATGAGTTTTTAATTCCATTACCACCCTCATGCTATCATGATAACACGGAGAGTGCATTCCAAACCAACATGGACTGAACCCTACGCCCTTTTTGTTGGAATTTTGGTGTGTTCTTCATGAGAATTCCATTATAGATTGACGAAACCCAGGATGGCAGTGGCCAAAATGGCTGCCTGCGGAGGAGATAGTGTTTTTCCATCATGCAACCCTAGTGAAGAAGTCCACGGTGATAGCCATGGCAGGTGAAGATGGTGTCCGTCTTGGATGATCGTGGAGGAGGAAGTGGTGTGCCATGATGCACCACTGGACAAGGTGGTCATGGACTGTAGATATGTAGGTAGTGGTGGCAGGCATAGGTCAGCCATGGAGGAAGACAGAGAGTCTCACCAGCGTGCATTGTTGGAGGTGACTGCAGCTCAAGGCTGCAGCAGGTGGAGTGTGGTGCAGCCCTTACTCCACACCGGGTCAGAAGACCCCAGATCAGCTGAAATGGCCGACCATTACACAGTAGGGAAGGACCCCATCCCCTGGACAATACATGCCCACTTTTGCAAGGCTAGATGGAGAAACCAGTCCAACTTCTAGGGGACCCGAACCCACCCAATGGGCTAGACCTGTGGTCTAGTTGGCTAATGCGGGTGGCCCAAGCCCCACCCGACTAGCCGGGCCAACAGCAACCTGGACCTACGAACCAAACCGGGCCATCCCTGATTGGCTGGACCCAATAAAATCATCCAACCCTTAGCGAACCAGACCTGAGCAGGGTCTGGTAGACCCCAGGACCCATTACATCAGGCCGGCCTGACCGAGTCAAACCGGACCCAGAACCAACCAGTTCCAGAATAAAGAAACGCCCATTATTGGAAAATTGGGTGTCCATTCGACATGATGTCAGGGGAATTGGGATCTCATTATGGATGTGGTCCCTTTGAAGTGTTCATGTGGACATTATCGTGTCAAGCCCCAACAAGGTTTGATCACCATCATTTCATGTAAAGGGGTATAACTAATGGATCTTCTGTGTCATTAACGTGTCGTTTATGGAGTAAGGACCCTAGTGAAAAGGTGGTCCTTTTTAGATACTTCACAAGATATTTGTATAATGATGGAGCTTGGCTAGGTTGGATCGTACCCAAATCAAACCGGGACCTCGACACTAAAATTCTTATAACATACATACCATGCATATGGTGGATGATCCATCTGTTACGATGGAACCCTTATAACGTTAAAGATCACGAGGTTATTTATTCGTGGAACTTCGGGCCAGTATTAATACGATAGAGGGATTGAGAAGAGAATCACCCATAATAAATCATGCTATGAGCAGGAATCCAGTGGCTTCCAGTGAGGCGGAGGTTAGAGAAATATGATATGGAGTTTAGTACCAAACGATCCAGTGTGGTTCTCCCCTGATCTTATGTGGGTCAAATCCTTTTTGGGTCAGTGCTCAGTAATCTTATGTGGGTCAGTGCATACTGATCATGTGTGGGTCAGATCCTCTGTGGGTCAATGCTCATTGATCCAATGTGGTTCATCACATACAGATCTTGTGTAAATTAGATCCTTTTTGGGTAATTGCGGGGGTTAGTACCTATCGACTCCGGGTGGGTCAGTTCCTGTGTGGGTCATTGTAGGGGTCAGTAACTATCACTCCTATGTGGGTCAGAATCTGAATGGTCAGCAGTTGTTCCTCTTAAGATAAAAAAATGATCTAGCTTCACTACTAATCATCTATACTTTTATACATTACCAATACCCATATTTAGCGGAGATTCTATTTGAGTTGTGTCTATTACATTGTTCTTTATAATTGAGATCATGATTTGTGGTTTTCCTTTGTGGAATTTTTAGAGACCATTAGGGGTCACAGGGTTTCTACTAGGTATTATTATCCTCACCCCTGCACTGGAATCACCCGCACCTTTTTTTTTTCTGGTGCTGACAACAAGTTGTTGGGATGAGGTTGATGGAGCCAGGATGAGGTTGTATGTGGAGGAGACGGGTAGACGTGGAGTGATGTGGATATGATTTATACCTAACCATCAGTTAGGATCCTTGATGGATGATCTAGGAGTTGTTTTCTCTTTTCATATGAACTTTTACTTTCCAGTTGGGATTTTATTCCTCCCCCCCATTTACATTCAGAAAGCTTTTTACTATAGTAGTTTACATTTTTGTTTCTTCTTATTGTGTTCTTGGATTGTTTTTTTGTACCGGTTTAATGGCTATGCCTTCTAGTTTTCTGGATTTGACTTTTTGGTGCTCGTCACTAGCCCTTGGCCTATAGAAGGCGGGTTTGGGGATGTCCTGGCATAGGACCCGGGGGATGGGTCGTGAAAAGTGGTATTAGAGGATTGGTTTCTACCAAAGAACTAGGAATGTGGTTTTTTTAAGGGAGAAATATTTTTATGTGTTTTTAATGTGGCTTTCAGTTGAGGGATTCTAGTGATGCGGAAGTGGGTGATGTATCTATACACCAGGACCATGAATTCTGATTTTCAACTCGGTGTACGAAAACACTGATTGCATGTGTTTGGGAAGGGTTTTACATTTGATCTCTTGAGTCAGTTAACATAGTATAACATCTTGATCGTCGCATACCTAGTTTCTCTCAGGATGCTGCCACATAGACTACCATCCTGGATTTTTAAGAGAGTGCATGATGATGTCCCACCGAGTGACATGGATTCGGTTTTGGGCCATCTTAGTGAAATAGTACCATCGTGTGGTGTACCCATAGCACCAATTCCCATTGGGAAGGCATTGATACCATCCTCACCAGTAGAGGTTTCCCACCGACGAATCATGTTTCACGAGTTTTAGTGGTAGAATGTTTCGAGGTTCTGAACGGAGAAGGATCTGCAAGTAGCTAAGGACTAGGTGGAGGTTGTGGCTAGAGTTTTTCTTTTATTTCGGACACTATCTGATTCGTTGGTGGTCCTACTCCCAATCTCTTATAGGAGGAGCTGGGAGATGGTGGAGCCTGAAACTCCAGTTACAAGATGAGGTGACCTTCACCTGGGGGTACTTAGAAGTTTTTTTCATGGTAGAGTTCATCCGAGTGACTTTACACTCTGTGCATATACAAGAGCTATTGAAGTTAAAGCACGCACCGATAGCGAGACCCACCACCAGGTGACATGTATCAGAGTCATATATGGCTGGAAGTAGGAAGATGACACATATGTCCAAGCATACCATACCTTCTGGTAGATGACCTCGTGACATAGGGTCGGAGGTGAGGGGATCATGAGGTAGAGGTGGTCAGATGAGGGACAAGCAGTTCTTCACGTGTGGCAGGTAGGGTCACATGGCTTGTGACTACCTAAAACTCTATATGAACGACCTATAGATGGTGGAGGGACCACTGAGGTAGATTAAGATGTTTGAGTGAGGAGGTATTTAGGGTTAAAGATGTGGAAAAGAACTAGTTGTGCAATATGGGGTGGGAGGCGATTCATGGTTTTACCACCACCTCCTCTAGGGGGTCCACCCCGACCATAGGGAACAGCAGGACATGGATGAGTTCAGCTCCAGGCAGCAAGGGCCTATGACCAGGGAACTCCGAAGATGATTTGAGGTATGATCCATGTCTATTCTGCCATATATGCAGTACTTATAGTCACATGTTTCAGAAACTCATTTATTGCCATGGCCCTTGTTCGGTGCTCAAAGATTCCAATGGAACTATTGTCTCAATCCTTACAATTTGAAACTTTTATGGGAGAAGATTCAATGATTACACACTAGTTTCGTCAATGTGAGCATACTCTATGAGCATATACCTTTGACTAGGATCTTCTAGTTTCAAGGTCGAGGCCTTACTACGTCATCTTGGGTATGGACTGGTTTTCCATTGTCCATGCTTAGATTGACTATATTAGGTGCAATGTGTGGTGTGTCCGTGCTGATGGGACCTGGTTTTCCTTCACCGGTGAGAATGGAAGCTTTACAGTATAGGATGGACTTACCCAGAGGAGGGTGCAGCCAATCACATATCTGATGGAAAGCCTTACCCTCGGAGTAGTTGATGTTAAGAGTGCAAAAAATCCTGTAGTGGTGGACCTGTATGTAGATATCTTTCTCGATAATGTTCTAGGACTGCCTCCATGAAAAGTGGTAGAATTTAACATCGACCTATACCCTGAGGAGACACTGATATCTAAACCATCATATTTTATGGCGACAGTGGAGCTTTGCGAGTTACAGTTACAGTTGGAGGACTTACAGAGAAAGGCATTTATAAGGCCCAATGTTTCTCCATGGGAATCCCCGATTTTGATCACCAATAAAGAAGATGGGTGTTTGAGAATCAGAGTGGACTATCAAGGTCTGAACTAGGTTATTGTGAAGGAAAAGTATCTACATCTGAGGATTGATGAAATTTACAATTAGGTGACGGCATATCATTGGTATTCGAAGACAAACCTCGGGCTAGGACATCGTTAGCTCAGGGTACGAGATGAGGATATGCAGAAGACGACCATCAGATGTCGGTATGGACACAATGAGTCCTTGGTTATGCCATTCAGCATGACCAATGACCCATCTATGTTCAAAGGATCAATGAACAAGATATTCCATCCATACATCGATCGCTTCATTGTGGTCTTCATTAACGACATCTTGGTGTACTCAGCGATGGAGGAGTAGCACGCATATAATCATTATGTATTTCTAGGTATACTCTGATAGTAGCAGCTTTAGGGTAAGATCACAAAGTTCCAGTTCTGAATATAGGATCTCCACATACTTGTACATATTATCAAAGAGTCTATAATTGTAGTGGGTCCATTGAAAATAGAGGTTGTTCTAGCTTGGGACACATCTAGGATTGTGACCAAGGGGCAGAGTTTCCTAGGGTTGGATGGGTATTACAGGAGATTCGTACGCGAATTTTCTAGAGTTGTGGAACCCTTGTCAGCATTTAAGAAGAAGGGAGAACCCTTCGTGTGGACAGAGATATGCTAGTAGAGTTTTCAGAATCTGAGGCAGAGACAGACGGGTGCCCCCATCTTGTGGCTACCAGAAGAAGGTGTTGGGTATATAGTCAGCTACGACACATCAGAGACTGGACATGGATGTTTCATGATTCTGGATAGAGTATTGGTGACATAAGGTTCATGAATGTTGAGACAGTATGAGAAGAACTACACTACCCATGAATTCGAGTTAGCAGTAGTGGTCTTCTCCTTGAATATGTGGAGACACTACTTGATGTGTGAACATTTTACAGTCTACTCTGATCACAAGATTCCCAGGTATATCTTTTCATAGAAGGACCTAAACCTAAGAAAATGGGAACGGCTAGATTTCCGCCATGATTATGACTTTGATATAGTTCATACTCGTTGGAAGGGAAACGTAGTAGCAGACGCACTCAATAAGAGGTCTGGTCTACAGTAGCTGAGTGAGGAAACAGAGTATCTAGTTGTGCTGCAGATATCCTTCATGGATTGAGATGGAGTATCTTACCTCCAGTCAATGACTATTAATCCCCCACTATATCACCAATTTAGGGAGGCACATATTGGGGACATTGACTGCGAGGCTTGATGTGCTCAGATATCCACATCACATGCACCTGATAGATTTTCATATGGTGGGGAGCACATCATCCTCTTCAGAGGATGCACCACGGTACCAGTGGAACAATAGGAAGTGGTTTTAAGGGAGTTCTATATATACCATCTAGAGGTACATATTGCTGTGTCGATTATTTACCAGGAGCTCCAACATCAGCACTAGGGTCCAGGGATGAAGTAGGAAATTGCTGAGTTTGTTTCAGGATGCCTTAGTTTTCAGCAAATGAAGGTCGAGCATCAGGTTCCAGTAGGCCTAGGGCTGCCACTATAGGAGCTGATGTGGAAGTGGGATTGTGTATGCATGGACATTGTTACATGGCATATATGTACGTCCAGGGGACATGATTCCATTTGGGTGATCGTTGACTGACTCACTATGTTGGCCCATTTCCTACACATCTAAGAGCATGGAATAGTAGAGGACATGGGATTCTTCTATATAAATGATATTGTATGACTTCATGGGGATCCATCAATGATCGTATCTGACCGTGATGTTTGTTTGACATCCTGGTTGTGGATGGAATTATAGGAGGCATTCGGAACACAGCTACGTCTTAGCACCAATTTTCATCCTTAGATGGATGGTCAGACAGAGTTTACCATACAGATACTGGAGGACATGCAAAATTCTTTCATCCTAGATTTTGGATGCAGTTATGTTGACCACGTTCTCTTAGTGGAATTTGCATACCACAACAAATATCACTACACCATAAGTATGGCACCATTCAAGGCCTTGTGCAGTTGACCTTGAAGATCACCTCTATGCTAGAAAAAAATAGGGGAGTCAATAATTCTGGGTCTATAGTTGGTACGGGATACTATTGAGATGGTGAAGATCATCCAAGAGCGGATAAAGACTGCACATGGTAGGATGAAGTCTTATGCAAAAAGGAGACAGAGAACATTGGAGTTCGAGGAGGGAGAGCATGTCTTCATACGGGTCTCACCTCGACGTGGTTTTCTATGATTAGGCCAGGGTGAAAAGCTTTATCTGAGGTTCATCAGACCATTTTTTATTCTTAGCTGAGTTGGATAGGTGGTGGATCGCCAGGCTCATACCCCACAGATGCACCTAGTGCATGACATTTTCCACGTGTCATTGTTGAGGAGGTACATGCATGAACCATCAAACGTCATCGACTAGGGAGACCTGGACATTGATGATGGGGTGACCATTACGGAGGTTCTAGTGGATATTGAGGATTGATAAGAGCATGTCCATTAAGGATAATCGATACCTCTGGTGCACATTCATCGGAAGCACGGGAACCTCAATCATAGCACATGGGAGTGGGAGGCTCAGATTCGTGCTGAGTACCCCCATTTGATTCCTTAGTCAATGTTGTGGCATTCAGGGATGAAAATCCCTAAGCTGGGGAGAATGTAAAGACCCAAATATTCCATGTAATGTTTTTAATTATATGGAATTATTATGAGCCTACTAAATTTGATGGCACCAGATTATGAGGCCTGCTGCGCCAAGAATAAATTACTGAAAATTTGTTAATGTACGTTTAGTAAACGCATAAGAAGTATTTTCTATATTTTGAACTGGTGCTCAGATTAAAAATCTGAGGCCACCATTGAATCTGCAGCACTGAGATTCTCTTAAAGGAGGCTTTACATCGACCGCATTATGTTTTTAGAAAAAGTTATATTTTGGGACTTTTTAAAAGAATAAAACATAACTTTGTTTTTTTATTTTTTTATTTCTTTTCCTACGATGGACAATAGATAGTGTGGGACCAGCGACATTTCAAACCATTAAATGGTTTTACCCTTCAAATACTATGTAACACATCATTGGAATTTAAGAAGGTTCACCGGTGGACGATCCAGGGGATGTTTTCTCATTTTAGTTTTACTTGTACTTTCCAGTTGGGCATGTATTCTGGCCCCTTTACTTTTAGCAAACTTTTTACTATAGCAGTTTACTTTGTGGTTTCTTCATTTTGTGTTCTGGATTGTGTGTTTGTACAATTATAAAGGCAATGATTTCTTGTTTTTGGGATACAACTTTTGGATGCTAGTCACTAGCCCCTGGCCTATGGAAGGTGGTCATGGGGTAGTAAATGCATAGGCCCTGGGGTATGGTTTGTGACAACCTACCTCCTCTAGATCTGAAAATTTTAATTTAATTTAAGTTTTAAAAACTCTAATGATCTAGGTAGTTAAAAAATATTTAATGAAAATAGTGGAGGAAAATACTCTATTTCAAAAAACATCCTCTCCAACCCCAACTAAAATAAATAAAAATATCTATATATTGACTTTCATTTATAAAATTAATAAAATATGTCATCATATGTATATATATACTTTTAAACATTTTAAACCACAATTGTTCTTATTTGTTTCACTAGTGTATGTATTTTTTAGTTTATATCATGACATAGTGTCATTATTTAAATATGTATGATACATATATTAAAAAAATCATCGGGATTATAAAAATAATTGCATACTTATTTCTCACTTGACATTGAAGAAACTTGTTCATGTGGTCATTTTTTAATCATTTAAGGGGATTTATTCTCCATATAACTTCATCTATTCCAATTGTTTCATTTAAAAAAACTACAATAATATGTAGATCAAATTTTATAGTATAAGACCATAAAAAATTTAATATATGAATTGGATTTAACAATGTTTTATTATTTGGGATTACATAGATAAAGTAGTCAGTTAAAGAGATCATATTATTTCCTTTTGCAACATTATATCAAATGGATTTTAAGCCCCTTCTCATTATACAATATTGTTATTGAGTGCTCCCAAATTACCTTATTTACCAAAAATTATATTTAAACTATTTTATTTAGTTAATTTTTACCTTTTTTATATATCAAAAATGATTTTATTTTATTATTTTTTAGGACATCTCTCTAAAACGATAATTTTTTTAGTTTGTCAGATTTCATTACGTTTGACTATTGGGGATGACTTTTAATGAAATATTTTATTTTTAACCACCAATTAATTAAATTTTGTTGGTATCTATACTTTTTATCAATTTTATATATGGTTTATTTATCATTTAATTTGAATGAATGGTTAAAAAATAGTGATAGAAACAATTGATAGCATGGAGGGAACAATGTGTATGACTATTAGGGTTATGTTAGACATTCCTCTCATATAGTACTAGTGTTATAACAAGATAATGAATATATGGATAGTAAAATAGTAGAATAGTACCAGAAAGGAAACCCATAGTAATTTACCTATAATGAGATACAATTAAAAAAGGTTTTGTATGGTCATGTGTATTGACATTATATATTCCCCCAAGGTAGATGGCATTTTTTCAAACATATCGTTTAATTTTTATTATGTAAATTAATGTTAAACTAAAAAGATTAGAGGATTAGGGTAATATATATTTTGGTTTATTGGTTTTTTAGCACGATGCAAAAATTCACTACAGAAATTTTCCTAAACCCCTATAAAATAACACATAGGGAGTTAAATAAAATTGTTTTCACCAATTTAGTGGTGGGTTTTGAGATGTATTGGGAAATATTTTTTTAGTGGTGGTTTTTTTCTATCAAAATTTTAGATGGTTAAGTAGAGGTTGAATTGGATTCTATATATCATTAGAATTAAACTATTAGAAGATGAAATCAAAAAATATATACCCATGATAAAAATAACTAGAAAATTACCATCACTTTACAATAACATCATCAATTAAACCCATGTCAATGCCTTAACGAAATAAACTATTAATATAATATTTTTAACTAAAACATATTTCTCTAGCTAAAAAATGACACTAACTAAGTAATATAAATTAATAGAATCTAAAACCATATGATGATAAATATAACAAATCAAGATAAAATAACATTAAATGAAAGAACTTATAAAAACACCAATGTCAACTAAAAAAATCCCTATGAAATATAATTAAATATTCAATAAACAATACTGTAACCTATACATTCAGAAGTCTTCATAACTCAACATTGGGTGGTGTTCCATTTTAGTAAATCATATAGCTAAAAATATCATGACACAAGAAAAATATAATGAAATCACACCATAATATCTTCTTACCATAATCTTGAAATCATATCACACTTAACAACCTCATCTGGTTTCAACTTCATTCATGCTTATATATAACCACATTCCAATATATTACCACAAAATCTAATCCATCCATATTACCACACAATAACATAACCCTACCATAGACACATAACCCCACAATTTTACATTTCAAAATATTACAACATCACTGGATACCGACAACATAGATCCTCATAAGTTGTTACCACATCATCACCAAACTACTTCTAAGATGAAAAAAATAAAAAAAATAAAAGAAATAAATTACTATAATAATTTTTCAAAAATAGTTTGTCCACATCACAACAGAAAAAATTCAAATAATATCTCATAATATCCTCAACCATTCCTCTGTCATTCCCTAAAAACATCCACACCACATTGTAAAATAATAATACTTCCACCATAATGCCACTTTCATTCTAGATACCACAAAACAATGCCAAAATTGTATTCATAGAGATGTTAGAATGAGAATAAATGGAAAAAAACCAGCACTTATAATATAAATAATCTTTTCATAACCTCCTCATTAAATGGAACAACTTGAATATGCCTCCTAAAATGAGCTTTCCATAAACCTATGATTTATCCATAGTATTAATATGTCGTTCATCCTAACTATAATATAATAGTAAATAAAAATATAGAAGAATTATATTATCCCATACATCACCCATAAAAAAACCAAACTTCTAGACCATAAAAACATCACTTTAGTAATTTTTCAACAACCCAATATTTTTATATTTCACCACACTCATCTCTAATATTATGATATAACAACATTGAAAATACTTATTACACTAAAAATAGAGAATAGAAAAAATAAACCCAAAAAACAACCAAGAAGAGGTACCCCCATCCATTAATAATTCCACACCAAATCCTGATTTCATAGTACTATTCACATCAATTTACTCCACCTAAGGGAAAGAAAACAATTCCCAAAATAGTAATGGTGTAATTTACATGGAATCATTTAATAAATAACTAAAAAGATCATTAGAAAAATGAGTGTAATAAAAAATTATATGTAAATATATCAAATAATGTAATCATATATATTTCAGAAAATTTAATATAAATACATATATACTAACAAATAGTGAAATTTATCCAAACCACGACATGATTTCTCAATCACTAAATCATTTTCTATTATTCTATAGGAGTTTACTTACATAATATCACTATTAAATCCCAAACAAGAACCATCAAAACCTAAGGAACTAATTTCATCACCAACTATGTATCTATCATAAAACCAATATTTATAAATGATATTTATTTCTTGAAATAAATGAGTTTTATTTTATATAATATAATTATTATGTTCACAGAACATATGGAGAAACCAAAAACACAATATTTTATTTATTAAAATCAATATATTCGTCAGAAATTAAATCCTTTAAAACCAAAAATATCATATGGAAACAAAAAATATAAAATTATAAACTATAATTCGAAAATATGGATCACCCCAATCTCCTAGAATCATCAATCCCATGAATAATATAATAGAAATGAAACAAAATATTAGTAATCCAATTTAAATTTTAGAAAATATAAATATATAACTATGAGGGAAATTGTGGTGAATATAAAATTAATGGATGACATAAAATTTATAGGTGAAATTTTGACCATTGGAATATTAATCTTACCATATTAATAGTAACCTTACCATTTAGAATAGTAAATCAACTCTTTGGAATAACAAATTGACTTTTGGAATAGTAATTTGACCGCAGAAATAAATAAATTTAATATAAATAATATGTATCAATAAAAATTTTACTACGTATAAAATTATAATTCCATAAAATAAATATCAAGATTAAAAAACAAAATGAATGTATAAACACATTTTTAATAAACTATATCTTAATGTATTTCATAAAAAAAATCATCAAAAATTTACATAACATATGATAGAAAATAATTATGATAAAATTAGTTTCATTTTATAAATAATATTTAATATGTTTTCCTTGTGTTAATTTTTTTAACTTTCAGAAATCAATTAATTTCCATGTCAATGGTAAAAATACATCATTTTCAAAAACAAGTGTATCTTGAATTACACAAGTCATAATGTAATAATTATATAATAATTTATAGAGATTGGGACTCAAAAAATAAATATTTAATATGTTAAATGTCTCATTAAAATATAAAAAACTCATTTCCAACACAAAAAATTACATTCCAACGTCTAATGTCAAAATAATTCCTATAAAAAATTTCTAATTTTTTCAATTCCCTTTTTAATAAAATATTTTATTGAAAATATAAATGTTTTTAAAGGTTTAGAACAATTATATTTTTTCCTTTATTATTTATTATGTAATTAAATATAACTATTAAAAAGATTAAAGGGGATATATTTTTGTATTCAATATTTTAATTCAAAAATACTCCACTCCACTAGTATAAATCACCCATCTCTCTTCACATAGAAAGCCACTCCTCCAACACTTTACAAATCCAAATATCAACCCAAATAAAACCTTAATTAATTATTGACCTTAGAGATGTTTTGGGTTTTACTAACTCTATTAATAAACAAATTCTAGTTTCATACAAGAGAAGAAACACTGAGAAAAGAGTATGTATTAATGATTTTTCATTGTTTTCATGCTCTCTTATCTATTCTCCAAAGTAACTTCAATGAAAAATAATCTAATATTATCTTCAATTTATTATAAAATTATCTTAATTATTTTAACATAATGTAAGAGTTATATTTTTTATGTATTTATATTTTTACCAATATTTCTTCTCCTTTACACAACATTCACTTTAATTATTCTTCAATCACTAATGATAACGTTTCACAATTATTTCTAATTCAAAAGCCTTGTAAATAGTTGTAATAAATTAATTATAATATACAAATATTTAAATCTATATATTTTATTATTTTTATTATATTAATGTAATATAAAAATGACTGTGAATAAAATATTAAATATCAAATAAAATAAAAATGAATTTGTGGAAAACAAGATATAAGGATGTTTTCCATTTAACTAAGGTAATTAAGAAATATGATATAACTATTAAAATTTATAAATTTTAAAAAATGGAATAATTCACTAGTGTGTCAATGTTTTAACAAACCATCGTATAATATTTAGGTTGTGTAATAGAAGACAAAATAAATAAAGAATTAATTTAAGTGGATTCTCGAATCCAACTCTATTTTTCTAGGTTATCCATGGTTCTCTCAGTCATCAGTATGGATATTCCAAAAATATTTCATAAATCTAATTTATCTTGTATTACCTTTAATTTTCCATGATATACATGTTTTCATCCATTCCAAAATAATTTTTAATCCAAATATGAGGTTTTTTTAACAAAAAAATATTTCTAATGAATATATTTTGATCATCTTAAATTATTTGTTATTTACTCAAGAATAACGATGTTTATACAAAATATTATATACCTTAATAACATGGGATACCAAAATATTTTTTATTAATGTATTATTTATAAAATTATTTTAAAACTCTTTCTTTAATATGGGTTATTTCAAGACTGCAATTGGTGTCTATTCAAGGTATCATGTATGATAATGATCAATTAGGATGTGACTAGTGGAACAAGAATTATATAACACTCAAATGTTTTAGTTAATAGTATATATCTAAATATGTTATTTTCATTATTAGTGAACATGATTAATTATTTTTTCACAACAATGATGTTAGGATTTATTGAAATTTTTTTTACATAAACATGATGTTACATTTTTTCATAATTAGATGTAATATTTGACCCCTATGGCATTATGTTTCATTTTCCTAAATTTTCCAAATTCTATGAAGTTGTAAAATTATTCCCGCATTTATATGATGATGATAATGTTCTTATGATATGATGATGTATATTATTCCCACAAATGTTTTATTTGTCCAGTTCCCTTATTTATCCTATTATTGTTATTTTACATCACCCATTTCTTATATATATATATATATCCTTTAGTGATTACGTATATTAATGAGAAAAGTATCTTCTAAAATGAAAATAAGGAAATAAGAATGTAAATTTTCATGTTTTATTATATACAATAGATGGAACATCATAATTTTCTAAATACACAAATCATACAGATCCATAATTTATATCATTATTATGTTTATAATATTAAAAAAGATGTAATTATAATGAATGAAAAATTCAGGTTGGTGTTGATGGTATCATAGCTACAATTTACATAACTTGTGGATTACAATTAGAATTTTTTTTTGAAAAACATAAATATATATATATATATAAGTAAATATCTGTGATGAATCATTTTAGAAATGGGATAAACTTAGTGCTCTAATAATATATTTTTAAGAGATACTTATTTTATAAGAATAAATTATTTTTTCATGATTTTTTGAAATGAATTGTTTTAAAAAATTTAAATATTTTAAAATTTTGTGAACTATGAGAACAAATTCCAATAACCCATGTGAGGTACAATGAAACAAATTTCCAAATGAAATCTTGAATTCTTTGGGTGTTCGAGTTCAAATAATTATAAATATTCATATATATCATTATGAGGAAATGAATAAAAACCAGACCCATGGGGAATGTCCACCATTTCCCATGAAGTAAGAACATTCCACAGAGTCCATAATGAGTAAATACATCCAATTTTCAGTAGATCTTATGATTCCTTTTTTCATGGAATAGTGGGCTAACTCAATAGACATGATCTTTCCAATACTCCACTATTCTGAGAAGGAGAATTTCCCTCATTCATTTTAACAATTAGATGTAGATATACATAAATTTTATGAATTAGTATATAATATAATATATAAGTTTGAAATGGATAAAATGGAATTATAATAATTTATGTTAATATTCCTTAAAGGTTATTCCTCTAGAACTCATCAAAAAAAGTTTGAGAGAGGATTCTTAGAAATGAAGAAAATTTAAAATGAATCTTTCATGAAATACAATGAAAACATAAAATGTCTTACATGATACAATTTTTTAATGTTATATACAATGATACAAAAATTGGTTTCTTGTTTACGGGTTTCAGACTACATATTCAAATGGATCTAGCCTCCTGAGACATTGTGATTAAATAAAAACTTGTTCGATGTTATTTATATTATAAGACAACCTTAAGAGAATTGAAACATCACACTAGATATAAAAAAATAAGAATATAGATTCTAGATAGTGGATTAAATGATAAAGTAAGAAATGATATCCATCCAACCACATGTCACAAATTTTGGAAGAAATATCCTAGTAATTTCTATAATTGTATACATAAATACTTAATTTTTGGGTGAAATGTCCACCATGATCATGAATATTGTATATAAAAGAATAATATATCCATTTTATTAGAGTAACAGAAGAAAACTACTAATAAACCACTCATGGTTCAATACTTCAACTATAGGGATTAGGGGAACTGTGCAATCCAGTTCACTAAAACATGTGTCCTAAAGGGTAATCCACCTCAATAACCACAAATGTTGAAAAAAATGGAATGATTATTCCAAACATATTAATGAATTGGATTGTAAAAAATGAAATCCTACAAGGTAGACTTCCTATTTAATCAATAATATTAATTGATTTATTTTATTTTATTTCTAGGAATTTTTTTATATCCAATATTTATTCTAGAACTACTGAATTGTAGCCTCAAATATTGGAAGTAGATACTTATATAAAAACACATATTGGTGTGATCATTATGACCAATGTGTTTCACATTTTATCCTATTATTTTATCTATGATTATTCTTAAAGTAAATATCAGAATACATTCCTTAGGATAATTTGACACAATAAGAGGCTGGGATTGGCTATTGTTATATATAAAACACATCAATTACCATGAAAAGTAAATCTATTTTCATATTTTTAAACCTTCCATTTATCCTATAAAAACACAATTGATATTAAAAATTACCATTAAAAAATATTTTAGTGACATGGGTGTTGATACCATGTGGAGATTCATGAATTTCCATAATGGTTATGTTAAAAGGGGGAATCAAACAAGAGGAAAATGTATTTATTTGGGAATAAAATGATGTATTTAAGAAAGAGTTTCATAAAATTCCACCATATCCTGCGGTGGAGTTCACAATATAGCTTAAACCTGGAGCCACTTCTATCTCCAAATACCCCAATAGTATGTCCCCAGCTATACTGGAGAAGTAAAACAAGCTACTGTAAAAGTATTTGTACAAATTGTTCATATGCCCTATATTGTCACCATGGGGTGAACCGATGATATATTTTAAGATAATGATTTGACCAAAGGGGATATGTATCATTTAATGAGAGAAAAAAGAGATCACCGTAAAGAACAAATATATCCTACCAAATACTGATGTCTTATTCAATTAGATACATTGAGATCATTACATCTCAATGGTGGATATTCACTCCAGATATCATCATATTAAGTTGAAGAATGAAGATATTTATGAACATATGTTTTGGTGTAATTATTTGACATAATGATTTCTTAGTGATGCCCTTCAGAAAAACTAACTCCCCCATGATCACGATGGATTGAATGATTATAGTCATTAGATAAAACCTCAACTAATTTTTGGATTCATAGATTATATTCTTATTTACTCGATGTTCGTTAAGGAACACGAAAAGCATATAAATATTGTTCTATATACATTATTATAAATTATATTTATGCTATGTACAGTAAGTGTTCCTTTTGGATGTAGAAAGTCAAATTCATGGGGAACATGATTACATGATAAGAAACTTATGTAGACCCTTCAATCACAATGAAAATTGAGTAATATCCCAGAACCACAAGTGTAATAAAAAAAATTAGGCTTCATAGATTACCAGGGTACAAAAATCATTTTTTGAGAATTTTCTCATGATTTTCTAGTCTGCTAACTAAATTAACATGAAAATATTTAAACTAATTCAATATGTAATAATTTGAGGAAGTTATTAATGGACTCATGAATAGTATAACCATTATACTTATAACCACACTAGCATCTTGCAGAGTAGGTTTTGTGATATAAAATAATAATTTTATGAAACTCTTGGAAAATGTACTTGTTAAATATAAAATAATGATATCCTAAATCCCATGAATACTGATGATCCATTAGTAGAGATACCTATCACATAATCTATATCTTGCAACTATGATCTTCGTGTTGAAGATTTAGCAGTACTACCTGTATGGTGAGAAGTGTTACATCTATACCGATCACAAGAGTCTAATGTACATATTCTCCTAGAATGATCCCAACATGAGTCAAAAAGATGGTCAGAGATAATCTATGATTATGATTACAATATTGACTACCAACTAACAATGACTAACAGGGTCTTGATTCTCTTAATAGAAAATAACCTGCTACTCTATCGACATTGCAGATTATAAAATACCATATGTTCATGTATATAAAAAGGATTGAAATAGAAATCATAATTATTCGGAATAAGTCCTAACATTCCAAAATAACCTCCCAATCATCTATCTATATGATGATCAAGGAGAAACCAATGAATGATTTAGATATTCATAAATGGGTAAAACTAGTAATGTATGGGTAGCTTCATGAGTTACATATTGATGAATATGTTGTGGTTCTATTTGGATATATTCTTTGTGTACACGCCCTATCTGAAATTATGAATGATCAATTAGATAATTTTCGTAGAAAATATTTCTCCATACATCCCAGAATTACCAGGATGTATATTGATTGTGGGAAAAACTTATGGTGGGGAAACATAAAGTTGTATATTGAACAGTATATCTTAGGATTCTTGGTATGTCAGTACGGTAAAGAAGAGTGATATATGTTCATGTGGATAAAGAAACCATTATATATAACTATATTGAAATGGGAGAATATTACCGTGTACATTATAACAGGTATCCCATATACATCCAAAATAAATTATATTATATTCTTATTGTGGATCGAATCAACACGGTTGAAAACATCATCAGTATTTTGAAAGATCATTCACCTGAACAAAATTCAATTATATATGTTAATGAACCGGTGATACAACATTGGGTACCATATTAGATAATCTATAATGGTCATTCAATATTCACATCTAAATTCTAGAGAGTTATTCAACATGATTTAAGTACTAAATCGAATTTCAGTATAAAATAGAACCCTTGAAAAAACATGGAAAATCTAAATGTACTATTTAAAATCCTTATGAAATCATTAGAGCCTACATAATAGAATTTATCATAGGATGGTATCAAAATTCTATTATTTGAGTTCTTAGTCGACAATATCACCCACTAATGTATTAAAATGTATGAAAATGAAGAATTTTATGTATATAAAATTCAAAAAAAATACTTTTTGGGAAAATGTTATTGGAAAAATGAAACATAGACCTGATCTTTTGTATGAGTAGATTGAGATGGCTCAAGACATATACAAATATATAAAATCATTTGATAGGTTGAATAAATATATAGGATAATTCTGGTTTATATTTATTCAGGAATTATATGATCATGAAATTCGATTTGGTTTGTTTCCAAAGGAATTTGTAATTGCGGACATGATGGAATAAATGCTGAAGACATTACAGAAATAAGATTTACATGCCATTTATCACATACAAAACATGTAGTCCTCATTCAATGCAAGCCTAGGTGACTACAAAATGACATGTGATGCACTTAGATGACATTAAATTTACACATTAGGTAACACAATTTTGTGATGCTTAGATTTCAGAGATAATAAACCCTCCAAAATTGAATCTCATACATTACCTATAGAGATTTCATGAAGTGAAAATTTCAAAGCCTCTCCCCGTCATTGATACGAACTGATTCATCAGTGGGAGTAGGTGATCTAACATACATGGTGTGAAATCAAAATATGTGATGAGCCGATGTCCGTATAGATGTCACATGAGCTTGTACACAACCTCTGGAACATATAAATAGTTTACATCCAAATCCTATTAATATTTCAAGATCTCTATTGGGAACATAAGTTTCATATAATAATCCATTTTACCAGTTTTCTTCCACTTTTATCATTTGTTTTAATTTTAAACATAATTTCCTTCATTTCATTAATTTTTTAATTAATACATTTGAGTTGATATTCATTATATTCTCATTATTTTCCTATTACAATCCCATTTACATTCTCAATGTCAGTTTCAATGAAACATGCTAGTCTTCATCAATGGTTGTTTCATTCCTCAACTTTTATTTTTTCATAGTGACTTCATGATTATTTCTTGTTCTTATTAAATATTAATCAATATTCATTATTTAATCATATAATGTTTGTTTTTGATTATATTTATATTTCTTTCAATTTTTTATTAATGATTCTTAACTGTTTTCATTTTTGATTTTTATTTTTCATGTGTTTATCGATTATGTATATCTTGTTTCATATCTTCTTTATTTTGAACATGAACACGTTATGTGGCTATTAAATCTAGGTATATGGGCTAAGAGTATGGGTTTTTCCAATACTAATTAATATATAATAATAACATTTTTAACCCTATTTCTCATAGTTAGTTTAATAATAACTTCCCTTAACATTTTCTTGCCCAACATTGCCAATGGGAAGTGAAATTGAACAAATCTATCCTATTTGAATTAGTGAAATAGTATGGACATTTTCATGTCAAAAAATTCTTTATATAAAACATTCTAAATACACCTAGGTTTTGGTTAACACCCTGACTAAGGGATAGTTACAACATAGGTAGATGCAATTGGTTTTTCCAAACCAAATGGGTGACCTCTGCATTGCTTCGTAGCAAAATTTGTCGGAATATCCCATGAAAAACCTAAGATGATATTCAATAAAGAGCCTTGAAATTGTCCATGATTCATTTTTTAATATCATTATTAAATATAAACTACCTATCTTTAGTAAAAATAATATTTGAAAAGTGAACATCTGAAATTATTCCTAGGGTTTTGTTCTATTCACTACTGATATACCAGTAGTCCTCTTGGGATCGACCTCATGCATACACATTACTAGGGCCTTGTAGTAAGTTTATTTTGGGACTATAAATTTCTAATCTTACCTCAAACCATGTTAATTAAATGATATGTTGGGTTGAGTCAAATATTTTCTTCATTTTCATGTATGACTATTTCTCAAGAATAGTTCCCTTTGGATCTAAACTCAGATTACCTCTCCACTTCTGTCTCTCTAATTTCTCTTCTATTTAACCTTTTTAAATTTATCTTCATTTTTTCAAATATATTTAATCTCCTCTCATTGTTTCTTTATTTTATTCAATTCTAGTTCATGATATATGTACCTTTTACTCTTTCAAGATTTCTAGGTAAACATGAACAACTACTCTTCGATCCTGAAATAGATATAATAATTACTTCATGACACTACATCACAATGGTAGCACATAAAAATGTCGAACCACCACACTAATATTTTATCCAATATGTTCCACTTTCCAATATATTTGAGTGACCATTACTACATGAGGGTACCATTATGAACTATTACTTCCCATCCATTAAGGGTGATACGAACAACATTATGTGCCCACCAATTCCGGTGAACACTTTTAAAATTAATCATATAATCATTCACATTATTTGAAATATGATAAAATTTATTGGTATTTACTATGAATATCCACCTTGACCAGATTTAAAAAATTCTTTGGGTTTTAGATACCTTTCACAACAAATGTGTATCATCATAAATAATAAGAATCTAATTCTTCCATTTCCCCTTGTGCAATATAGCCAAGGGTTTTAAAAAATGTAAATCTCTCAATTCAATAATGACTTGTAATGAATTATAGATCATGTTCCTAGATAAATACATCCACTAATATAGAAATGTAAGCTACAAAATACAATTAATAACATCAACCATGTCGACAAAGAATCAGCATGGGATGTATGGGATAGATTGAAGGAGCTAAATCACAAATACCCAAATTAAAAACTTGATGTGTTACTATAATTTAGAACATTTTTCAAGTAAATAAACCATAATACAATACTATGGAAGATGATACAACAGATGGGCGATCAATTATCAACATGATGGAAGTCATCAAAGAAATTATAGATGAATTTTCACAAAAGTGTTATTTGAGAAAATGTGATAGATGGCCGACCTGAAGCATAATCCATAAAATTGAAGAGGCTGCCCATACAGTATTTCAGGATGAGGATCTAACCTAGAATATTGAATTATTTCAGAAACCTATTTTGTCACCATAATTTCCATCCCTAGTGAGGGAAATTCATTCCAGTGAAATGTGTGGAGGTCCACACTATAAACAAGACTATAGGGTTGGGTGGTATGAACCCCAAGATAAATATTTAAATTATATCAATTATAATAAACAACACAAATAAAACTATTATCCCCAGCAGTACCCATAATTGAAATACTACCCAAAGGTAACTATCCATACACATCTGAAAAACCATAGTGATTTACAGAAAAGGAGTTGACATGTACCTCCAACGAATTAGGGAAAATTAAGGTTCCCACAATAAGGTCCATATCCCCCACCAGAGTAGAAATCCCAAAAATAATTTCCTAGATCTTGGTAGTTACCACTAGAATAACAAAAAAATACCAAAAAGCTACACAAAGACCGCAATAAAAATTCCAACCTCTCAATTGAAATTTTGAATATCTACTAATTTTTTCATGTAGAAATAATACTAAAAGTTGAAAACTCAGGAGATGGAAATGAAAAAACCAAGAACATCCATAAGAAATATTTCTCTCAATTTTGATCAAATTTCAATAAACTTATCAGATGAAATATCAGTTACATTTCCCAATAAAACTCTAATATACCCAAGAGAATAAAGAACATTTAGTGATTCTTAATACTGGGAAAATACTAGATTTCATCAACCATTAAACGAAGATGAAGTGAGGCTGGAGCTACCTAATAAATTAGATACTAACATCAATGAGTATGGAAATGATAACAAAATGAAAGAAGTTAAATAAGCACAGTTAGAATAAAAAGAAGTGAAGACCCCCAAAAAAGAGCATCCAAAATTAGAATTCATCTATTTTGGACCACTAGAAAACAAACCCCTCAGTTATTCCATGAAATAATGAAGAGAGTAATGATCAAGGCACAAAATAAAAAGTTTCTATAAATTTTCAATAAATTTCTTATCGACATCCCATTTTCATAACCCATTTCCCAAATTCCTTCTTATTCCCAATTAATAAATGAACTTTCCACCCAAAATAGGAATATGGAAGACCTGGTATTCATCTCCCTAACTTAATAATTATCTACTATTATTCAGTATAATCTACTACAAAATATGTGAGACACTAAAATTTTTTCAATCCCTTGTACAATAGGGGAATGAGAACACATTATATAATTATGTGGTTTAGGAATGAGAATAAATATCATTCTTATGAGCATCTAAAACAATCTAGTGCTCAATGAACTAAAACTGAAAAGAGTGGCACATCAACTAGTATACCAATTAGTCAAGTGTTCTTGAGGACTTCTCAAGGATATCTTAGTTAAAGTTGAAATTTTTTAATTTCCTATGTATTTCCTAATTTTAGACATGAAAGAGGAAGTGGCATTCCAATTATAATAAGTTAGCTATTTTTATCCATTTTAAAGGATTTAATAGATGTCAACTAAGAGAGAAATATAGTCAAACATGGTGAAACACACGTTCTGTTAAAGGTAAGAATGGATTCTAAACATGTTAATGATTATTTTGACAAACAAAAAATAATTCATAGAGAAAATGTTTATTTTGTAACCATTGAGGGATGACAAGGAAATACATTCCCTGATGAAGATGAAGAAATTAATCATGAGGTTAGAAACTAATCTAAAACATTGATATAGGGACCTATCCCTGCATTCATTCTCTTTTTCACTAATATACCTTCAATGGAATTAATACCATTGTTTTTTGCACTCTTGTACTCATTTATAAGATTGAGTAAAAAATGATGAAGGTGAGATGATTCCTACTTGATCCATTATTGGATGGTAAGTATGTATTGATTATTATAACCTCAATATATCCACATAAAAGGATCACTTTCCACTTACCATTATAGATAAAATGATGGAAGTACAGGAAAGGAATGAATTCTATTGTTTCATATGATTCGATCAAATTGCATTCAATTCATATGACCACTACAAAATAATGTTCACTTGTCCCTTTGGAATATCTACCTATCGACATATGTCATTTAATATGTATGACACAATAGATTATTTTCAAATGTTCCTACCACATATACTCTTGATTATGTTGGGGGAATTCCTGGAAATTTTCATGGTTGTTTTTTTTTTGTTTGTGGATGATCCTTTAAAGTGTGATTGAGTAATTTGGATATAGTCTTAAAATATTGTGATGAAAAATTCCTATTATTAAATTGGAAAAATGATAACTTCATCGTCCAGGAATTCATAGAATTTGGATATAAAATGTAAAAAGAGGGAATGTCAGTCAACCCAACTAAAATCAATGTTATAAAATACATTCCATATCCTTCAATAGGGAATCGTACAGGGGGATTTTATGTCTACACTAGATTCGATCATCACTTTTTAAAAAACATTACAAAAGTAGAACTCCCATTGATACAATTATTGCCAAAATACACTATTTTTAAGTCCAATATAGTGTTTTAATAGGAATTACATTACCTAAACAGTTGTTAGGTTTTTTTATGTCATAATTTCTCTTGATTGGGAAAAATACTTTGAGTAGATGTTAAACACAAGTGTTTTCATTAAAGATGATGTTCTACGAAAATGAGTCGAAAATATATTTTTTCCCCAATTTAATTACCATCCAAACATTAAATTAAACATATAAATTATATTATAATTAAAAAGGATTTATATGAATCATAATTTAATTTGTAAAATTCCACAAATACTTTGTAATTTCCAAATATTTTGTCTAAACTGACTATGCATCACGTAAATATATTCTGAGTTAAAAAGATTTTAAAATATGTCATATATGATATAGTATTTTTCTTAATGTGGATGGAATAATAATCAATGAGATAAATAAAATGAGAAAGACCTCATGGACCAATTATCCCGACCTCTACTACCCAACATCACGGAAAACGATATTCTTGACATTATGTATGACTACCCTAATAAAAACATTTTCATGAAAAATAACAAAGATCAATCTTTATTTATTTATATATAAAATTAACTATACATAGGATCAATCTACCAAGACTTTAACAATAATAGAAGAATATATTTTTAGTAGAATACTTGCATTGGTGTACGTATGATCTAATAATCATTAATCACTTTATTGATAGATTAATGTGGAGCTTCATGTAAAAAGTGTGACAACAAAGTTTTATCAGAATGTTCCACATTTCATCAATAAGAAAAATTCCTGGAACCAAACATACCACGGATAAAATCCATCAATGTGGGATATTCTCTCCCCCACATCATCATGATTCATGGAACTTTTTTCAAACTTATGATTGATGCTAGAAGATATGAACAATTATAAAAATAAAAAAAAGTCACCAATGTACCAAACGAGAAGTCAAACTCTTAGATTTATGGGTAATTGATTTCAGGGGACCATTATCAAATTCTCAGGTATATTATCACATCCTTTTATGTGTGACTACATCTCAAAAAGGGTTATTTTAGAAGACAGTAGTCGTGATATAGAATACGTGGTAAAGAATTTTCATAGAAAAAATACCTTTTCCTGATTTGGATTTCATTGATTAATAATTATTTATTGGGGAACGAATTTCACCAATAATTATGTGAAAGGACAATTTGAAATGTAGGGAATTTTGTATAACATTATTACTCCCAACCAACTACAAACAATAATTAATGCTAAAATATCAAACAGAAAAATTAAACCCATCAAGAAGAAGATAATGAAAAATAATAAAAGGGATGGGAGGGTCAAAATAGATGATCCACTCTAGGAGTATTTCATATCTTAAAAAATTCTCATTGGCACTACTCTATTATTACTGGTTAAAAGAAGTCCATGCCAACCTCTAGTGAAATTAGAGTATTTATCATTATTTGAAATAAAATAATTGAACATGGATGCTCAGAAACATAAATAGATCAAATTCGTCATCTTTATGAGATAGAAGATATTAGAAAGTACAACTTTGATAATACCCTAATTCTTAAATAAAATAAAAATTAGTGGCCTAAAAAATGAATCATGAATCAAAAATTTAGTCAAGGGGGAAGTGTTATGATAATTGATTTTTAACATAAACTATTCATTAGAAAGATGAAATCCAAATTGAGGAGTTCAAACCAAGTCATTAGAGTTTTACCTAATATGGCTATCAAGATTTTGAAATGGGATGAACCACCGGTAAAGGTCATTGGGAAAAGGATGAATTTTTACCAAGAAAACTCCAACGAGGGGTGATTCATCACTCCCAAATTCACCTGAATTGAAAAGTGTCTAGATGAGGATTTCATTGTTAGCACTTTATATGAGAAAACTGATAGTTTTATTTTATTTATTCTTGTTCTTAGGATCATTAATTACTTTTTTTTCATTCTATTTTGTATGTCATCCTATAACTTCATTATACCCATATAACTACATTTATATGAGCATATTTTCATTACAATACACTATGTGCACATTCCCATTTCATGAAATTCATTAAATTTAAACATTATTGACTAATATTTTATATTTCTCATATTCATTCTTTTATAAAAATAATATAGGTATCCAAATTTTAAATCATCGTCTCCCAATTTTACGCTCTACATGACATTCCCTATAGGGACCTCTTGATTCGCTAATTTCAATTTAATATTTATATTTCATTTTTTTCTATACAATTATTTATATCCCTCTTAAAATGTATTTTAGGTCATTTTTGGCACTATACCATTTCTATAGTGGGGGATTTATTCTAGATCCTTATTGTCGATAAAGTAGGATTATAACTTAATTTTATTTATCTGCAAGAAATTTTTGACTCAAATGATTCCTTAAACCTCGAAAATCATTTCACATTATAAAATAAAGTAAAATAAATTTTTTATTATTGGAATTTTTGAAATCCATTTTTTACAAATGTTTATATTTTTAGCATGACTGTTGAGTTTAGTAATTTAATTAATATTAAAGAAATTAAATTTCCCATGATCATCTTATTAATGGATTTTATACCATAATTTATTGATAGTTATTTCTTTTATACTCTAATTCCTAAAAGGATTTTAGACCAATAACTTCGTATTATTTTCTGATAATATTTCTTGAGAGACACCTAGGGTATTTAAGCATATTAAAAATTACATTGAGATATTAATGAGGCTATAATTAAATAAATTCACTTTTAATATGACTGAGAAAATAATTAATGAGAATATTTTTTCAGAATCCCACCTTTCATTTTTCCTTTTTTAACCTATAGATTCTATGAATGAACTATTTATGATGGATTTGTATCATGTATATTGTCCCTTTCAACCTTTCTCTCATAATTATGAATGACTATTCAATGATAAGTAGGGGAAATTTTCAATATTTATGGAATCATGAAGTTATTATTGATGAAATATGACATGGAAATTTAACTTGACTGTTGTAATGGGTTCCATGTTTACTTTTAGCATCTTTTATACCAAACTTGTTTTTTTTAAAAGACAATGGTATTGGGATGTCTATTGAGAATTTAAAACATACTCATTAATAGACCAGTGTATCCTATGATGGATCATATGTGGTTAGTGTACGGATCTTAGATTAGGCATGCACATGATTTTTGATAATGAGTAAGATGAAATAAAAAAACAAGTACATGTTAAATATTTTCACTTACTTGAAATATTCACGGATCCACATTATGATGCCTAGAGCAAGGACACCATTTTATCTTGGAGGAGTAACTTTATTAAACAATTCACATTTTTATTTCATTTTAATTTTGATCTTACATGAATTTTGAGCATGTTTTTCTCTTTTTGTCCACCTACACTCTGCCGCATAGTCATTTAAACCCTTTTTCTGAAACCCCCAATATTGATTTTGTATTTTCATTACAAAGTGGATATGATAGAAAAAACTCATGCAGGTGGATATGAATTTTTATTCAGTGTATGAGAACATCTCAAGTTATAATTTACATTTAATAATGATATAAAATTCATTGAAGGATAAATTTAAAAAATGGGTATTGAATTTAAGTAATAATTATGACCTTTTAATTAAAACAATAAACAATTTGGATAATGAAATGAACAATTTTCCATGACTGATTTTAACTATGGGGATAATTTTAAGGTATTGAGTATTTATGAAAACAATTATTATTATTTTCATAGTTATAATAAATGTTTCCTTTTAAAAAAACATTTTCTTTTAGAATCCCCACTGAGAGAACTTTTTTCATTAGAAAAAAATAAAATTATATGAATGGGAGTTTGATATGATGGATTTATTGATATATTGGATACATTTATTTTTTATTTATTCATGATATATTTGATAATGAATGATTTTTTGGTTTGTATTCACATGAAATATGAATTCTTGACATAAAGGAAGAAATTCTAAAAAATGACATAAATAATCTTTACACATCTTGTATCACATAAATAACACATAGACCTCATTCCCAACATTCTAGAAATATTGTAGACCAACACATTATGTGCATATTTCAATTATTTGAAATCCATCATATATAAATCTTATACACAACATGCAGATATTGCAAGACATGAAAATTTTTATGGCTCACTCAATAAAAGATACAAAAAGATTCTTTAGAGGGAAAAGTGGATTTCAAATACATGATGTGAAACCAACTTACCTGATATAAATATATTTTATAAATAATTGACATGATATAGTACATTATGTGCATGATTTACACATCATGTACTTCTTGATCCTATCAGTATTCTAATCACTCTATTATGTGCTACAACTTCACAAAAATTCCCTTTCACCAATTTTTCATCAAAAGTTATTATTTCTTTGTATTATAAAGTATATTTAATTAATTCCATAGATTATTTTGCAAAATAATTTTCATTTATTAATCATTATACACTCATTATTCTTCCATTTCAATCCCACTTCCCTTCATGACATCCATTTCACTACCACAAACCATTTTTCATCTCTTTAGGTGTCATTATTTAATGTTTCTTCACACATAGTGTGTTCTTGATTGTTTCTTTTTTTCTATAGATTTCTCATTCTTCATTAATTCATCATCTGAAGACATTTTTTGGTTATATTTACATTTCTTCAGATTTTTTAAAATCGATTCAGAATTTCTTTAATAATGGTTTTTTATTCCTCAATTATTTGTCAATTATGCACAGAATTTTTAATATCTCCTTTATTTTTATCATCACATCATTGTTTGCCTAATCCACCTAGGGTTAGGAGTTGATATTATGGCTATTTTAGATCCTAATGAATCTCTATGATGAACCATGAACACTCTATGGATATTAATTAGGTTAATAATAAATTTTTACCCCATTCTTTTTCATAACCATTACCATGGTATGTGAATTTCAAAAAAATTAACCTAATTTTAGTAGAAAAGGACTATTCAAATTATCCTATTAATTTTCTATTTAGAATCCATGAATAATGTATATTGGTTTTTGGATACTATCTATCCAGGATATAATTATTGAATAGGAATATTGAATTGGTTTTACCAAAATAGAGTGGGGTCATTTCAATTTTTCAAAGCCTAATATGTACATCTATACCAAGATAAAACTATGATTATATTCTATAAGGATACCCAAAATTTGAACACAGTCCCTTTATTTAATATCTATCATAAATACAAACAACATACCTTTACTAAAATTAAAATATGGAGTCTAAATTTTAGGATTCGACCCCAGGGATTGGTTTAATAGGATTCTGACATTCCAGTAGTCCTTTTGGGATCGACCCCACACTAAAACAGTATTGTTCACATGTCATACTTATATTTTGAGACTATAAATTCATAACCTGACCATGGACCATGGGAATTCAATTATGTGTGTAAGAGATTCAACTACTTATACTGAATAATTATATATATTGAAATGGTTTAAGGGGACATTGAGTTTTAATATAGGGATAATGTTTACATTGGAATATCACCATTAAAAAAGTTATAATTCTCAGAATGCAGGGGATGATTATCTTTGGTACTTTATCCCCTCTAAGTTCCTTGATCAAATAGGATTAGTGGAATATCGGCTTGAAATTATACTAAATAGAAACTAATATTCTGATTTTCTTCCATGAATCTATTCAAATTAAGTATAAACCCACTACCTCACATGTACTAAATCAATAGGAGGAACATCAAGATAATAACCCCTCTTATGTAGAATATCAGGTGAATATTTTCAACAATAAAGAAATCATTCTATACAATACGAAAACTTACCATAATAAAGTGTTGTGGCAGGACCATAAATATGAAATGGAATCATGAAAACCAGAGTAAAAAATTATGAAGACGTAACCGTATTTATTCTCAAATAAGAATATGATTTTAAATTTTTGGAATGAAATTTCTAAAGGGGGGAAGAATGTAAAAATTCATAGTTTATAAATGATATTTTTTAATTAAAATAAATTTTTTCAATATTTTGTTATATATGAATTTTAAACATATATAACATAGAGAAACCAACAAAAAAATCCTTTAATGAAAATAGTCATGTTAATCAGAGAAAAACCCATTAAAGGTCTAAATATTACAAGAGGACAGAAAATAAAAAATTTAAAAACAATAATGATTAAATATGGAATACATCCATATGTCAGAATAATTACGCAAATGAACAACACTATAAATATTACACCCTAATATTTCATAGTATGTTATCTCTTTTAATGTAATCTAATAGCATGCATCACACCCAACACCAAGTTCGAGCACACCACGACTAACCAAACTAGCCGTTCAAAAATCAGTTATGAATATTATTAACTACATTCTGAATTTTATATACTCCATATAATTTTAACATTAATATGATGCGTTTTTAGACATAATAAAGGAACAAATTCATTTTTTCAGATAAAAGAATTATTTTTAAGAAAATGCAGTTTTTGGCCTTCTAATGGAGAATCCTTTTTAAATCCAATATTTGAAAAATTAAATATTCAAATGATATGAAATTAAATTCCTCTTTGGAATTGGGACATAAAAATTTAGTTTCGATAATTTTTTAAAACTTTTCTGATAACTTTCATATTTTGTTGAATAGTGAAAGATACTAAATTTTAATTGAAAACTACTTTTTAATCAAAATAATTTATAATGCTAAATTATACATTTGAATGGTTTTGAAGTATAATTGGATTATATTTTTATCTTTTAACAAAATTATGTACATTGCATGTAATTTCACATTTAAATTAGACATAAAAACAGTTAAATCTTTTGATTGTTTTTACTTATCAAAAACCCACTTTCTCTTTTTGAGAAAGGGAATTAATTTTAGTTTAATTAATGAAACTTATATTTTTTTTAATTTTGTAAAATAGACCTCATTTATGAATTTTGAATATATAAATTATCTTTGGGTGAATTTTTTGTATTTTTCTGTAAACATTCATTTTTTTGAACAGTGAAGAAACCCTACGTTATTTTTTACAACCAAATTATTAATTAAATAATTATTTTTTTATATAAATTTATTTTAATGTACAAATAGACACATAATACCTATATTATTACAATTTAATTCATTGGAGTCTTTTTATAAAAAGATTAGATATATAAATTTTTATTGAACTTTTTAACCCCTTTTACCCGCCTTTATGGCACATTTAAAAATTTACATAAGAAATAATTTTAACACTTATGTGAATTTAATTTCAAAATTAAAAGTGACATGGTTGACATCAAGAAATTAAATTTTGGTCAATAAGATGAACTTTTTGGGTGAATAGTAATTTTTGAATTTTATTAACCACCGTTAAAAGTAAATAGGGAAATTAAGTGTAAAAATGATATTATAATTATCCCAATACATATCCTAATTCATTTGGATAAGTTTATTTCGACCAAAATAAACCTTATGACAAATATATGAATAATTTAATCCATTTGATTTAGATTAGGACTTTTATTATATTTTATTAAAAGAATGTTTAAAAGAGTAAAATTCACTGTTTAATTACTAAACCATTTTTAATATCTGGTTATATATAAGATAAATTATAAAATAAATATTTTTTATATAGATAAAAGTATTTTATACATCATGCTATTATATTTAAAATTTTTAAAAATTAAATAAATTAATTAATTTTACACAAAATGATGATGTAGTAATTACCTTGTTAACGAATGATTAAAATAATTTATATTATAAAAAACAAAATAAATTCTAATTGAGACTTTTGATGCCATAAAATAATTTTTTAGGTGAATATGACATGTTATCGATGATTCAATTTATTTTTTTTCAATTAATCAAGTTTTTATGACTTCAACAAAAAAACAAATACTAAATAGTGTAAAAATCGACAAAAATGAGTTTTTAAAACAATTATAATTCAATTAAAAGATATAATATATCTAAATATCTAATATTCATCCGATAGACATAAATATGGTTATATATGTCATTAATTAACCACTTTAGGTTCTTTTGTCATTTTATTGTATGTTTATTATCCTTATAGTGTAAAAATACAAGAAGACATGGTAAGAGTTAAACTATTTAACTAAGACTAAAATCTAAATGATAAGGTTAATATATTGACTTAAACTTATATAAAAGAATTTGTTGAGAAAATTTCGACCCATACCCACCTTAGGCTCTAAATAAATCTATTTTGAGCTACTTTATAATGAAAATAATTTTAGAATAAATTAATATTTCATGATTTTCCTAAAGTGCCAGTCACCTCTCTTGTAAAAGGGTACTTTTTCTTCTATCAAACTGACACCTCTAGATCCATTAGGATCAGCCAAAACCAGATCCAATATCCACCCAAATACCTTAAATTAATCCTTTATTCCTTAAATTGATCATAATTCCAACATAATGAGCTGTTTTGTTCAAATCAAAAGGATGGACCCAAAAAACCGGTAATTATTTCATCTCCTCTTTCAAAGTTATTTTCTGGATCCATATCGAAATTCATTGTTGTTTCCAAAAATAATCATCACCTTATACATACTATTATGTTGTTATAAATATGTTATAATAATATTCATTATTCTACCCATCCTATGAATGACCAAGACACCTTACGTGTGTACGTACGGCTTATCAACTCCACGTCATGGTGTAGTTTGTTATTCCACACTACATTATTTTGATGGGTATACTAATGAGTATAATTAATTTAAATAATTAATATATTAAGTTAATTATTCATTATATATAATATATCATCAAATTAAATATTATTTCTCCATCAATATAATGTTATTGTCGCTCGTGTGTATGTACGACTTACCGTCTCCATGACACTATGAGATTCATTTCCACTTTCAACATTCAAATATGACTAAAAAAATTATTAATTAGAATTTAATATATAAAATAATAATTATAATGTCTATATATATATTTATGTATTCAAATATATCTCATTCACTTACAACTATTCAATAAGATATGAAACGGAAACAACGTTTATGCGTACATACAACCTATCATCTCCATAAAAGTTGTTTTCCATTTCATATATCTATAAATTATACATATATATTTTATAAATATATAGGATACATAAATAATGTTTTATATTTCGGAAGAAATTAATTCATGGAATTAGTGATACGATCAAAAATAACAAGTTAAAACACGTACGATAAGGAGATCAATTATTACATGAAATGTTATTTTAACATGAAAATTATTATTAAATGAGTAGTATAATGTCATAAATGAATCATGTATTATATAATAAATATTAATTTTATTATAGTATAATTTAAAAACATATTATGGTCATTATACATGAGGTTAAATATACCCTTGATCAAAATAATGTACGAGGTAAGGGTTAATTCCTTGAAATCATTATTCTTTGAGATTGTTTATGTTTATAGATTTACTGTGAAATATTTATTATCCATGTCCATGTTTCATAAAAGAGTTTTAAAAATGATTTTTAAGGTACTCCTGAACTAAAACAATGTCTTAAATGTTATAAATATTTATTATTCTATATATTTCTCATTAATGTCCATGATTTCAAAATAGTTTTAAGGATTTACCTATATAGACATGATTGTTATAAAATGTCAATTCCTTTCAAAAGTTTCAAAGTGGTATGGAACACTTTGGTTCATTAACATCTTTTAAATGTCTTCTTTTATAAATTGTGTGACTTTTATAAGATTTCATGAAAATGGATATTTCTCTGAAGGAGTATTCCTATTAACTTTCAACAATATCAATATCCATTAATCGATATTATTCTTGATTAAGATTGATTTATTATAATACAATCTTTCAAATTGTATTGAAAGTGTTATGATAATTTTTACTGTGGATGTGATATTTTTATACCACTCATGGTTTATGGTTAATGTATTGAAATTTCGTATGCTAATTTTAATACGAATGTTTATGTTATGTTTCAAAATTTTCATAAGAGGAATTCATTGGACTTCTTATGTAACGGGCATGGCCTGCTTTAGCCCTCGATGCATCGAAATTTTCCTTAGACAAACTAGTGTCTTTTACCAAGGCCTTGATAAATATTATTTGTAGTCTTGGAACGAGGCATTTATTCTGCGGTTATGAAGTCTAGAATTATTCATTCCCTCATTATGAAATTAGTTATTACATATGATTGTTTGACTAGTATAATATCAATGTTCATGTTTATATGGTAAATGTTTATTTATTTTTTCCATATTATGTTTATGTTTATGTTTAAATTGTAGTTTTTTTATTACATAACTTTCCTTAAATGATTAAAGTTTTTGCTAATTTCATTACCCTTAATTAGCATCTGAGCTCTCCCCTTTATTATGATCTATTTTCCTAGGATTAGAGTAAGTTTGTTATGATGGATATGTTGGGGTATGATAAGGGAATAATGGAGTTCTCAAAGTATTATTTAAATTGTGTACTAAATTACAATGTGTAATGTAACATTCATGTATGTAATCTATTTTCGAATATAGCTAAATTTATCAATCCTTTCAGACTAGATTCTAAGTAATCATGCTAATGTAATAAAATAATTTACAGGATCTAGGCTTCTGGGGTCGGAGAATTATAATAGAAATGAAAAAATATGGCTGAACTAATAAAAATATTAGAAAATTTCTTTACACAACCTTGGTAAAAATTTTGCTATGTAATTAATGAAATAATGGAGTAGTATTTATAGGACGTAATGTGACTGCTGGAATAGTAGTTTGACCATTGGATTAGAAACATGACAAATGGAAATTATAACCTAACTGTTGGAATATAAATTTTACCTCCAAATAATGAAATGAAATATAAATAATATGTTTTGATATTAATTTAAGTAAATATAAATATTATAGTAAAAGATAATAAATATCAATTTTTAAAATCATAATATAAATATAAGAACATTTTTTATTAAATGTTTTTGTTGGTCGGAGTAGTTTACTCAAGAGGGGATGGGTGAATTGAGTAACTATTAAAATTTCTGTTACAAAGTTATTGTTTTAAGAGAAATGGTTTTCCCCAAAAATTAGATACAACCTTCTTAATCAATGTTATATTGTTGTAAGAGTTTCACTGTTTAAACAAATTATTAGAAGATTTATTAATTCTCAGTAATCTTAAGTTATATTATTAATATTACTTTTGAAGTTATCCTACTAAGCCAAATCAGTTATAAGTTATTTACAAGACTAACTATCAAAGAAAAATTAGAGGCGTCTGGATTATGCAATAAAGAAGTAAAACAGAGAAGACTAAATTTAAATAGCACATTAGATATGAAATAAGTGGTTCAGTCTCAAGCAGACACATAATCCACTCCACTTGGTGATCTCCTACCTCCAAGCAGTTTATTTTAATAAACATTGATCCACACCCTGGATCGGGGTTAACAATAGTACACAGACTGTCCAGGTCACACAAGGACCTCTTCCACAGTTTTCATGGGTAAAACAAATTAATAACCAGGCCACACAAGGACCTCTTCCATAGTTTTTGTGGGTAAACAAATGTATAAAGAGTTTACATTAAGGAATTAGAAATCCTTCAGTTTAGCACAGGAGACAGTTTGTGTATGGAATATAAAGAGTACACACACTACAAAAAAGTAAATACAAGAATCACTGAGAGAGATTAGATATGATTCTAGAATGCTCTAGTGATTTGAAGTGCAGTTCTGGACTCCATTGATTAAATATAGATTCTTCTGAGTCCTTATTTGTTTTTTGTCTTGAAAAATAGAGTGTCATAATTCAACTTGTGTTCTCCACTAGTGTTTATAATGTGAATATGTTCTCTGTATTCCAGTCTACTTCATATTTTCTTAAGTAGTGTCAGATTTCATGTATGAGACAATTCTTTCTTTGAAAATCTTGCAATGTGTTCTCCGTGGTAGTGCTCATAGACTTGTTTTTTTTCAGTATCGTGTGATGTGGTTGTTGGGAACTCTCAACTCTTTATCTTCAAATGCATGTGTTTTATCCAATAGGTTCCGTGTGTTTCTTACCTCGTACCTCATACTATGTCTATAAAGAGTCATTAAATATTTTAGTGTATTAAAGTCATCAAATATGACCGTTAAACATTAAATTGAAAGACGAAAAAATAGTTTAAGAAATAGTGTCACAGTATGTTAAGAAAATGGTGTCTCCTTCACACAGTGTCTGAGTGTCATGGTCTGAGTGTCATGGTGTCTTGTTTACAGTGTCTTGATCATGGTGTCTTTCTCACGATGTGTTTCTGACGGTGACTTGATCACTGTGTCTTGCTCACGGTGTCTTGATTACGATGTCTTGATTACGGTGTCTTGTATTCACAGTGTCTCATCTTCATGGTGTCTTGCTTTACGATGTCTCGCATACGGTATTAGGCTTACTGTGTTAGGGTTCATGGTGTCCAGCTTATAGTGTCAAGCTTCACGGTGTCTTGTAGTTCCGAAAATAACAGTATTCATACTTAAAGTGTAATATGCATGAAATTGATTGATCTTAACCATTATAAAGAATGAGTGATCTTGAAACATAAATACATATGATTGGATATAATTTTGGATTTTACTAGGTTGATTGAGACATGTGATAATTGTTGATATTTGTGATCATTAAAAGATGATTAATACATGAGGAGTCCAACAATATCCCCAAATTTGATGATCACAAATCAGGCACAATTAAATTGTAAATTTGATGCAACTATAGAGAATATAACATATAGAAACTTTATACAGAAACTTCTCCCCCTTTTGGGATTATCAAAAGGTAGAAATAAGAGAGGGTAAACAGTGCACATTCCATTAAGAGTAAATAGTTCAGAAAAAAATAAAAAGAGATACAAAAATAATTTCATCCCCATCCAAAAAGTAGTAAGCACTGGTCTTCTTCATGTACTGTCCTTCTCTTTTCCTTTATCAGCAGTAGAAGAGGAAGCCATAGGGGTAGAGGTTGATGTAGGAGAAGTCAGAGACGTGGTAGATAGAGAGGGTAATTTCAGACCTTAAAATACTAAGGGAGGCAACGTAGGAGCAATTGAAGATCAAGGTAGTTGTTGATAAAGAATTACAGGCCTGATCTGACTGAGATCTTGGCCAATAGGCATGGTAGTTGAGGCTAAGGAAGAGGTTAATATAGGCAGTCCAGGTTTGAGAGGTACAGCTGCTGGAGAAACAATTGTTGTACTCTGGATATGAAGATAAGGTCTCAGCAGTTTGATGATGCCTGCAATAATTTCGACACCATATTGTATGGATTTTGCAAAGTCATATTTGTTTTCCATGAACTTTTCCAACAATCTGGTAAACTCAGTTAGCTTCTAGACTTGGTTTTTGAATTCTTGAGTTACAGGAGGAATTTAAAAATTCTCTACAAGGTATTTGAAGTGGTTGGTCATATTATTCTTGGAGAAACTTTGGTTGAAATAGAAATCCACTTTCTTAGAAATCTACTATTGGGCATCATTTGCAATCTTTTAATGAATTTGCACAAGGTCAAGAACTCTATCACTATTCTTGTCAACTTTAGAGAAAGACGCTACATTAAATCCAATGAAAGCATTCTGAAGTTATTCTTTGACTATATATCTGAGAAAATACTATCTATGGAAGGCGTAGAGGATTTACCAGAGGTATTAGAGCCACTGACGGCTGTGGTCAGAGATTTGAGCTGATTCAATACCTTTTGAAGACAAAAAGTGTACTCATTAGTGAGTTTATTTAAGTTCACCACAAGGACTCTCAATACCTTCAACAACTATTTGTGCCTTTCCTCAATCTTTTCATCGAAGGATAACAAATAATGGTGAATCTAAGACACAACATCTTGAGAGATGTGAGAAACAGTGGGTTCTAAAAGAGCTGTAGCATGATATGATCTTGAATACAGATCTTTATGCATGTCTTCCACAATGCTTCTCAGGCTTGTGACTTCATTACAAAGTAACTTATTTTCAACTCGAACTTCATGAATTTCATGGATCATCTTTCATTGGATTTGCCATATAATTTTCTCCTAAAGCATTGAGGCATCCCTCTCTCTCATATTTTTCACAGTACAAGGTTGGGAGTTCATAATATTCTCCACTCCAGACAAGATAGTGTGGCCAAAGTCCATCAGATCATCTTTACTGACAAAAGACATCTTTTCAAGTAAAGGTTTAGTTGCAGGAATTGTTACAGGGGCTGGTTCATGTTCTGGTTCCTTCTCAGGTGCAATGTTAGAAACTAACTTCAACTAAAACAGGGAAGAGATATCAATCCCGGTTGTAGTAACCTGCTGAGACTCACTCACATCATAAAAACTAGGAAATTTGTACTGAGTGTCCACAAGGCATGACTCAGTTGGATGTGAGGCTTCATCGGACTCTGGATTTTGGGTTCCCTCCCCCTCAATAGTGGCTTCATTTTCAAGATTTAGAGGCTCAGAAGCTTGGTCTAAATCCACAGTTTCATCTCTAAGTTCCTCATTCATCTCTTGTCTAGCTAGTAGAAAGGCTATCTCCATCCTCTCTTCAGCAGAGGGTATTATTTCAAGAAAAGTTTGTTCCTCAGGTAGTTATTCTAGATTTTCTTCTTCCATAATAGGGAGTTCATCCAGATTTTCTTCTTGCATAGCAGGGACTTCTTCCACTACAGCATCTTCCATGACTTTCTGCTCAAATTCTGGCACCGCTGATTTTTTTAGCCTCAAGTTGGATTTAAGGATTAACATATTCACTAGGGGTAAGAACTTGTTTTTCATGAACAACAGGAGGAACAATAGTCCATTATTCTTCAACAATAACTTCTTCTCTATGAGGTACTTCAACTTCTTCTTCCTCTTCTTCTAAATACTCACCAAGTTCATCTGGTTCCAAACCAGGATCAGAAATGTCTTTTGGCCTTGATGGATAGTCCACAAGATTAAACTTCTCATAAACCTTATCTTTTTCTTCCACCCATTCCTTTTTCCAAGGATTCCAGTTTATCATCATTCTTCTGATGGTGGCTTTAGAGAGATATTACTCAGAGTCTATTAGCACTTCTTTGTTAGGTCCAACTATGCCTTTTGCAACAAGATTGGTTGATATCAGCTGAGAGTAGACCAAAAAAGTGGAGTTGGTTGTAAGCTTGATCAACTCACATATATGGTGAATGAGGTACTTGTACATGTTAATCTTGTATCCATTCTTCATAAGATGAATTAAAATCACATCTTGATACTTTAATACAACAAATTCACCTTTTCTTGGACTAACCAGATTTTGAACAAACTTAAATAGCAGCCTTGTTTCCCCATCATGTTCAGCGGCTATGGTCCTTATCTTGGTGCCATTTTTGGATAGGGTTTCAGAGCATCTTCAAGGTCAAAGAAATCAGTTTTAGGTGGAGGTTCTGTTTTATAATCATCATAAATTTCTTTGTGAGATATCATAAGGCATGAAACCCATAACCTCGACAAGAAGGAGCATCTTTGGACATTAATCCTACTCCTCTCAACATAAATTTCACCAGAGTCAAAAGGGAACTGTGCATACTGGTAGAACTGAGCTACTAACCTAGGATAGATAGGTCAATTATCCCTTGAGAACCACTCTAACCAGCCTTGTTCTTTTAACACTTTTGAGACAAGTGATTTTCTAGATAAAATCCATTTGGGGAATATTTATTTCTCAGGAACAACACTTCGATTTACCAGGTTCAGATTCAAAGTCCTTTGGGCATAAGCTTAGGTGTTATCTTCCTCTTCTTTGGGTGGCGCTTCTCAGGTGACGATGACGATGGATGTTTCATTCATGGATTCCACTGAAGGTTGGAGATAGAGAGAGAAATAGATAAGGGGTTGCAAGCACTACTACAAATACACCATTTATCATCACTAAAAATTTCCTTTAACAGTGCTAGAAAAGTGCTGTTAAAGATGGTGAAGATAAAGGGGGGTCCCCTTTTTCAGCGCTCAAAAAAGCGCTGATAAAAACACCTTTTATCAGTGCTTTTTTTAGCGCTGATAAAGGGGTCATATATCAGCGCTTCCTTTATCAGCACTTTCGTCATAGCACTGATAAAGGACCCTTTGATCAGTGATTTGAAAAAAGCGGTGATAAAAGTTAAAAAAATAAAACAAATTAAAAAAACTAAAAAAAATTAAAAAAAATTAAAAAATATTAAAAAAATCATGCCAATCAGGGGGCTTTATAGCACTTGAACCCCCACTTATAATATCTCTTTCCACCCCCTTCAGTGCCCCGCACACACCCCCTCCACCCTTTATCAGTGATAGCCCCCCACATCCACCCCCATACGCGCGCCTCTTCCTCCAGCAAGTTTTGAACTCGAGACCTCTCCCCTGCGCGCTTATTCCCTTACCACTACTCTATTTTGATTTTGTTGTTATTTCATGATGTATCTATTTATATATATATAGTTATATTTATTCGTATAGTAATATATATTTATATTAATATATATATAGTTATATTAATATATATATATAGTTATATTGATATATATATAGTTATATTAATATATATATACATATAGTTATATTAATATATATATATATTTATATTAATATATATATAGTTATATTAATATATACATATATATATATAGTTATATTAATATATATATAGTTATATTAATATATATATAGCTATATTAATATATTTCTCTATTTATATATATATAGTTATATTTATTCGTATTGTAATATATATTTATATATATATATAGTGATATTAATATATCTATATATAGTTATATCAACATATATCTCTATTTATATATATATATTTAGTTATATTTATTCGTATAGTAATATATATTTATATTAATATATATATTGGTATATGAATACATATATTTATAGAGATATTAATATATATATATATATATTTATAGTGATATTAATATATATATATATATATAAATATTAATATACATGTAGTTATATTAATATATATATATAGATAGATTAATATATATATATATATTAATATATAGTTGTTATATAAATATTCATATATTAGTATTTTAAATAAAACAGATATTAGTTATTATTTAGATAAAGCTAATATATTTTATATGTAAATATGTTTAATTATTTATTTTAAAATTTTAATCTTTAGGTGTAAATATATAAATAATATGTACATATAGTTATATATTGGATTATAAATACTAGTGCATTATAAAAAATGATAAAATTTCAAAGTCATAATATCAATATGAATGCAATACCTTGGAATAAATTTTGTCCCCACAAAAACAAGCCAATAATACCCCCTTAAACGAGGCTGAAAAACCACAAAATGATAAAACATAGGGGTACCCCAACTAAAAACTCTATTTTGGAGGCCTTCTGGGCCTCTTTTAGCCTCGAATATCCCTTGACCTGGGTCCCCCCAGCCGGTCACAACGACGTAGAGCTCATCACAGGATTCGATTTGATATGTGGTAGAGCTCAAACGGACACCCGGATCAATAGTTAAAGTCGTTTGAAGTTTGTGTTTCCATTTCAACATATTTTGGATCTTTTCTTGATTTTTTTAATTTTTTTAGTCTTCAAACTGTTATTAAATGACTATTACTCCATAATAATCAGCAAATTATTACTTAAAAATATTTTTTTAATTTTAAGTCATTTTTACTAAATATCTTATATATTAAGTATATTAAGTGTAAATGTATATTTAAACTTATCTAAAATATATGTAAAAATTATATATTATATTTATATCAATTTAACTATATTTATATTTTAATATTTTAATAAATTTTTTTAATTGATTTTTGAATTCGACCCTTTATCAGCACTACTAAACAAGCGCTGATAATGGGGGTCCATTTATCAGTGCTAAAAAAAGCGCTGGTAAAGGGGCGGCATTTATCAGTGCTAAAAAAGCACTGATAAAGGAATACTTTTATCCGTTATTTTTGTAGCACTAATAAAGGAACCCTTTATCAGTACTTTTTTGAGCACTGATAAAGGGGGGGCACTGGGCAAAGCTGTTTTTGTGGTAGTGAAGGTTGAAAGTGTTCGAAACGAGAGAGAGTCCGAGTGAAGAACCGAGTGAAACTTTTTGTTTTATCAATTGGGAATGTCAAACATCACAAAAATAAAAACATGGGAAAGTAAAAGAGGTGAAATAAAAATTACTGTGATACGGGTTTGAAGAAAATCATAAATAATTTTCACGATGAAACCATGAATGGTTGTTACGGTGAGACAGTGAGTGGTCATTACGGTGAGACAATGAGTGAAAGTCACGGTGAGACAGTGAGTGAATGTCACGGTGAGACAGTGAGTGTCAGACCATAAGTACAATGTGCTAACAGTGAGACTGTAAACATTAGAGACAATAACTGAGAAACTGTAATCATGAAATAGTAAAGTAAAACATAGTAAAATGTTGAACTGTAAGACAAGTAAGATATCTATTTGAGATCTATCATGCCAAGATCATGTATAATGTAGTCTATTCTCTCAGAATTTAATGGTTTAGTGAATATATTAGCATGTTGATATTCAGTACCAATGAATTCCAAGGTGATTTCACCTTTTTGATAATGATCTCTCAAAAAGTGATGTCTTACATCAATATGTTTTTTCCTAAAATGTGAAACAGGATTTTTTGAGATGTTAATAGCACTTGTGTTGTCCCAATTTATTGGTACATGTCTGAATTGATATCCACAATCTAGTAATGTGTGTTTAATCAAAAAAATTTGTGCACAACAACTTCCAGTAGCTATGTATTCAACTTATGTAGTAGATAATGAAATAGAATTTTGATTCTTATTACACCATGATACTAGAGACATTCCTAAAAACTGACATGTTCTAGAGGTGCTCTTTCTATCAAACATAGATCCATTGAAGTCATCATCAGAATAACTTACTAGTTCAAATGATTTTCCTTTAGGATAGAACAGTCCTAGATTGGGTGTATGCTTGAGGTATTTGTAATCTCTCTTTACATAATTTAAATGAGATTCTTTAGGATTTTCTTGAAAACAAGCACACATACACACACAAAACATAATGTCCAGATGGCTAGCAGTTAAGTACAGTAAACTTCCAATAATTCCTCTATTAGTGGTTTGATAAACATATTTTTCATCTTAATCATGATCCAACTTACAGGTGGTACTCATGGGAGTGTCACTACTTTTAGTGATATCCAATACAAATCGTTTTAGAAGATCTCTAGTGTATTTACATTGATTTAAAACAATTCCTTCATTATTTTTAAAGATTTGAAATTGCTGAAAGAATTTTAGTTTACCCATTAAACTCATTTCAAATTCGTTTTACATCATTTTAGAAATATTAATACATAATGAATTTTTTGAAGATCTAAAAATAATATCATCTACATATATTTGAACAACTAAAACATCATTAGAAATTCGTTTTATAAAAATGGTAGGATCAGCTATGCCTTTTGTAAAACCTTTGGAAATAAGAAATGTACTCAATCTATCATACAAAGCTCTTGGATCTTGTTTTAAACCATATAGAGATTTTGATAGTTTGAAATATTATTGGGAAAATGAGGATTTATAAATCCAGGGGTTGTTCAAAAAAGACATCCATTGATATATACCCATTTAAGAATTTAGTCTTAACATCCATTTGATATAGTTTGAAATTCAGATGTGCAGCATAAGCAAGTAGGATTCCGATGGCTTCATGTATGGCTACTGGAGTAAAGGAATCCTCATAGTCAATTCCTTCTTCTTTACTATATCCTTGTGCAACTAATCTTGCCTTATTCCTAACTATATTTCCATCATTATCTAGCTTATTTCAAAACACACATTTAGTACCTGTGATGAATGTGCCCTTGGGTCTTTCAACAAGTTTCCTAACATTGTTTATTTCAAAATGATTATGTTCTTCTTGCATAAACATTACCCAAAATTCATCGTTGATGGCATCATCAATGATTTTAGGTTCAAGTTGTGACAAGAAGTCTTGATGTTCAACCTGGTTTCTAAGAGAATATCTAGTTTGTGTTCCTTTGTCAAAGTCTCCTACAACAGTATCTAAGGGATGGTTTTTATGGGTTCTATCATTTCTAGAAAAAGAGAGACTTGTGATTTCAATTTCATCAATATATTTGGGTTCATTATGACTCGATTGAATGGAATTTCCTGAACTAGAAGTTTCCAAAGATTCATTCACAGAGGAATTTGTGGATCTTGAGTTGATGTTCAGATTTGATACATCATCCTCCAGATTTTCTAGGATTGTTCTAGGCTCATGTGGATCTATTTCATTAAACATGATATGAATAGATTCTTCTACACATTTAGTTCTCTTATTGAATAATCTAAAATAATTACTTAATATTGAGTAACCTAGGAAAAATTCCTTCATCACTTTTGGATTCAAATTTTTCAAGATTATCCTTAGTGTTTAGAATAAAGACTATGCAACAAAAAACTATAAAGTGATTAACCATAGGCTTCCTATTGTTCTAGAGTTCATACGGGGTCTTTTTGAGAATTTGTCAAATCAAGACTCTATTGATTATATAGCATGTTGTATTAACAACATCAGCCCAAAAGTAAATATGTAAGTCATATTCACTAAGCATTATTCTAGAAACTTCTTGCAGGATTCTATTTCTTCTTTCTACAACACCATTCTGTTGAGGTGTTCTAGGGGTAGTGAAATTGTGAATATAACCATTTTGTGAGAAATAGTATTCAAACTCTTGATTTTCAAACTCACAGCCATGATCACTTCTTAATGATTTAATTTTAAGGCGACTGGGAATTTCTACATAATTTTCATACATAGAAAAATAAGAGCAGGTTTCACTTTTGTGAGCCATGAAGAAGGTCCAGGTATATCTAGAAAAATCATCTACCAGAACATACACACAGTGCTTCCCATTTAAACGAGAAACACTAGATGGTCCAAACAAATCCATGTGAACCAATTCTAGAGGATGAGAAGTAGAAACTTCTTTCTTTGATTTGAAAGAAATTTCGTTTTGTTTTCCTTTTTGACACGGATTACACATTTTGTCATTTGGAAACTCAAGTTTTGGTATGTCTTTAACTAGAACATTTCAAGTTAGCTTTCTAAGGGAGTGAGCATTACACTGTCCTAGTATCCTATTCCAGATCCAAGATTCTTTATAAAATACACTTATGCATGAAATATTTTGAGAATCTAGGGAATCTAAATTATCATAATTAACGTTCTCATTCCTTGATGAAGAAATTACTAATTAATATTTAGAATTAAATACATTACAATAATCATTTTCAAATTTAACATGATATCCATCATCACATAATTGTGATATAGTAAGCATATTATATTTTAATCCATTAACAAACATTACTTTAGAAATTAAAATCAAATCAAAGTTACCAATCTGGCCTAATCCAATGATCATCCCTTTGGAATTGTAACCAAATGTGACATGTCCTCAATCTACTTTTATCAGGTTCTTGAAGCATGAGTGGTCTCCTGTCATGTGCGTTGAACATCCACTATCCAAGTACCATAGATTCTTGTAGGAGCTCTTTAAGAATCATTCCTATAACATGATCATGCAAAAAAAGATTTTGGTACCCATACTTGTTTGGGTCCAGTAACATTAGTAATGACTGCTTTAGGAACCCATACTTGTATCATAGGTTTCTTATAAGCATTATGCATTGTGTTTGAAAAATAAACTGTATTTTTTCCACAAAAACTTGAAATAGATTTGTATGTTTCAGGAGTTGATCTAGTTGAGCTGTGTCCAGAATTTAAAACAAAATTATATGTCCTATATTTTGAAACAAAATTCGTTCTACCAAGGTTTCTTTTACCATGTTGATATCCAATTCCAGTATTATATTTGTGGGAAATTTTAATCCTAGCATTTGGTTAAGGGTATTTTTCCCATTAGTAAACTTTTCTAAGTCACTTTTTAATTGCTCATTATACATTTTTAATTAATTATTTTCTTTGAGCAGTTGATCATTTTTCTCTTTTTCAATAGTAAGTTCAGATTTGACATTTACAGTGAGAGCATGTTGTTTCTTCAAGGATTTATATTTATCTTTGAATTCATTTCATGTCGCTTCAAGCATGTTACAGTATTCAAACATTTCTTCATTAGTCATATTTTCAGAGTCACATTCCTATTCAAAATTGTATGAATTATGTACATAAGATTTTAGTGTTACCTCATATGTGTTTGTCATAAAACACATATTGGCTTTTTTATCCATTTCTTTATGTGATGTCTCTGAGTCTCTTGAACTATCCTAAAAGGCACTCCATGTTTCCTTCATTTCCTTTTTGTACTTCTTATCCTTGTCCTCATACTTCTTCTTATACTTAAGCTCTGGATAGTCAGCCAGTATATGTCCTTTGCGCTTACATTCATAGCATACAATTTCATCAGTTTTGTCACTTCTTTTCCAGTCCTTTTTCCAGCTTCCTTTTAGATCATACATTCCCTTGATGTTAGGCTTTCAGAAATGGTTCTTCTTTTTGAAGAATTGTTTGAATCTTATGGCCAGTTGATCCATCTCCTCATCACTATCAGGTGATGATTGTTGAGTGGTGAACATTTCTATAGAAGCTTCCATTTTCCTTTTGTCTTTGTACTTTGAGAAGGTGGTCTTGAATGACACAGATTTCCTCTTTCGTTCATCCTCCTCTTCTTTGTTGACATTTAGCCCATCCTCATACATCATCAGTGTCACACACGGTTTTTTTTTTCTGTCTTTGTATTGATCCGGCCCATTAGAAATCCTGATCCTTTTCATGGGTATTTTATGAGATGAATCTTGAGTTTTTATGTTTCATATATGTCTAAACCCCATAATTTGGAATCCTCATTGCTTGTTTAGGAGTTTTTGAAGAAAGGGTGGTTACTTCATGATTTGGGCCAACCGTGAGCCCATTCCCAGTTTTAAAAACTGAATTTGTTTCTTTTATAAAACTTTTTTTTCATCCTTTTTCACCCATTAAACTTACCACTTGTCCTATACTGATATATTAAAATTTATTTATCCTTTTGGACCCATTATAAATTCTTAATCCGGGTGAATTTTGGTTACTTATTTAGGTATTGGGCCAGCCCATGGGCCCATTTCCTGTTTTAAAAAAAAATTGTTTCATTTAGATATTTTTCATTTTTTACTATTTGTCGGTGATTCTACCTCCCCCTAGAAGCCAAGAACCCTATAGTAACCCTCATAATCGATTTTACCTCTTTGGAGCTCATGTGGGTTGCGGATTAGGGCGCAAATTCTCACGAAACCTCAAATCGCCCAGAATTGCCAAGGTAAGTTTTATCATTCATAAATCAATAAATTATTACTCTTTTAGCCACCAATCTTCTTCCCATGGTTCTTCCAGACATCAGGAGTCTATACAAGAATTTTTAAGCCATTCCCTTTTCTCTAGGGCTTCAGATCTAATGGAAGACGAAGAGTTTGCTAGGATGAAAGGTGAGATTCCTTCTCCTTTCTTCTTCCTCTTCCCCCTCCTTTCATTATTTCTTGGTTTTATATTGTAACCTAGTCTTGATCGACCTAGGTTTTTGTTATCAAATGTTTTTGGATGGATTTTATGTTTTTTTAGGTCTGGTATTTATAGTTTTAAGGTTTATAAACCCGCGGCGGGTGATTTCGTGTGTGCGTTTAAATTACGCCAAAGATTTGGGGTAGGATATCCCCTGCACATGCCTTTATCATAGAAGTTTAATAATTTTAATATTATACTATAATGATATAAATGTTTATTATTGTTTTTAATCATTTTTATAATTTTCTTGGTGTGCAAATTCGTTGTTTAATCACTGTTATGTGAAAGGTAGTGTTGTTTTGTCATGAAAGTGCTCAACAAGTGTTTGTTTAAATGTTTCATTATATTTTGAAAATATTTTGTGAGGTTTATAATCTAGTTTATGGTATTTTTAACATGTTACAGTATCATGAATGAAAATATGACATTCAATCGGTGTTTTATTCCTTTTCATGTACATAAAATAAATTGTGTTGTTTAAAAAGGGCATGACATGTGTTCGGTAAATTGCCCGGTTGGATTTTATGTGTGTTGTGTGATTTAAAAGTTATTTGATTGGATTTATAAAGGAATTGGAAGAATTATAAATGGTGTTTTTGGGTACTTATATTGATTTCCAATTTGGATTTGTTTTTACAAACAAGTGGGTTTTGATTTACAACATATTTTGGCCCGAGTTGCCCAAAAATGGACCGTTTCACATCTCTATGAAAATGGTTGTGTTTTGAATATGTAAACTGAGTGTTATAAGAGATTTATGAATGAGGTTTTCTGCTGTAAATGATGTTTATACGGATCCTTAATAAAATTAAAATTCATACCTTCATCAAAGGTTAGTTTTGAGAAAATGTTTAAAGGCTCGTTTGGAATTTCCTAGAAATGAAGGAGTGTTTTATTTGTATATAACAAGTTGTGAAATTGGGATTATTTTATGGTCCATTAAATTATTTTATTAAATGTTTATTGGGCTTCCAAATATGATTTGGTTTCGTTATGATGTGTGTTTATAATTTAAAGAGTGTTTTTGAAAGATTTTTATGTGAAAGCCTCAATACACTTCCTGAAATTGTTTTACCAAAATATTTAGCGGTTTGTTGATTAGTGTAAGAGATGTGAAGAAAGATTATGGACTGTTTGTGTTTTTATGGGTTTGGAATGGAATGTGGATGTGAAATGTGTATTTGATAATATATGTAACTTGATTGAGTACTAAAGGGAATCCCGAGTGTCTAGGTGGGTGGACGTGTACTAGTATGCTAGTGATTCTGTGGGGGTTGGCCCCTGTTTCACGTAGAAAGTTTGACGATGACAACACTAACTAAAATATGATGATGATGATGATTGGGGACCACTAGGTTATGGGTATGTTCCCTAATAGTGGCTCGTGCACGAGAACAGAAATTTATTATGGTTACTTTCACCGAGATACGAGGTACCTGGGGCTCACAACTAACTAGTGCCTAGGGGTATTCCCATGACTAGTACTCATTGGATATTTTGTACTCACGGTCGGCATACGGTGTGTTTGGTTGGTAAATTAAGTATTATGTGTTATTTATTTGAATGTTAAAAATCTTTAAAGCAGCCCTCTTGAAAACTATTTTTATTTTGAAGATTCACCTCTTTGAAAAGAATTGTTAGTTGCATTTTTGTTTATTAAACATGCAAGTTTTTGTCTGATAATTATTAATGCATGGAACCTCATTTGAAAACCATACTTTCAAATATTGAATTTAAAACTATAAATTGATGTTTCTTTTATTTTAATGGAATGTGCATTGGGAATAGAATATCGGGCTAACCTACTGAGTTTTAATACTCACACCAATAGTCTTCTTCTTTTTTTAGCCCTTGTGCAGGTTTCATCTTTAGTTCGATCACCTTGGGCGACATTTTATCATTGTGTTGGAGAGAGACCAGAAGTGTCACATGGATTTAGTTGTTCATCGGGTTTGTTTAGTTGAGTTGTTGGTTTTGTTCTAATTTTAGTTTCTTGTACAAATAATATTTAGTCCAACTTTTATATAAATCCATTTTGGGATGTCCGTTTATTTCCGCTATTTTTTTGATTGTTTATATATGTGCGAAATCGTTCCCTTGTGTACTCTATTGATGCCCTTGGTGCTTGTCACCATCCTGGGAGGATCGGGAACGCCTCTCGGGACTTGTCGCGGGCTGGCCTGGGTGATCGGTTCAGGGTCGACTCAGGCTGGTTCGTGACAAAATGGTATCAGAGGAGGTCGGCTATAAGTGGACCTTTCTTTTTAGAGCGCCCTTGTTATTTTGGGAATTTCAAGGTAGATGGAGTAGGATTTTTGGGACTTGAGGGGTAAGTGAAAGAAGAGTGTCACGAACTCTTTCTTGTTCTAATCCTCAGGTTTTCATGGAATTTTGGTTTTATTAGTGTCCATTGTTCTAGTTGATTGTTTGGTATTAGGATATGACAAGGGGAGTCTGACCAATGGCCTTCGTGAGCTCACAGGGCCTGGCAAGCCATGTGGAGCTGGGGAATGGTCCTAATAAGTCTCTATGTGTTGGTGTTGTGTTTGGCATATGGCCGCCAACCATATGGTCAAGTCACCCACCGACACTAGTTCCCTTTTTTGAGTCTCTTGAACCTTTCTTGAATTCTGAATTTTTGTTTTTAAAATCCTTGTGTGAGAATTGTGGAAATGGGTTTTAATGTAAGGATTAGATTTTGAAAAGTGAAAAAATGGGGTTTTCAATAATTAAATATAAGAATATTTTTGGAAGGTTGTGTTTTTGTGAAAAAAATGGAGGGAATCGGAAATGATTTAAAGGCATTGGATTATCCATAATCTAAACTTGTGGTTTGTTTAAATAAAATGTTTTGAAATTGAGAATCATTTTAAAGTGATTCTAGATATTTTTTTAACGGGGTATTTTAGGATGTTAAAAAGTTTTTGAATTAGATAAATTAGTTTTGGCAATTGGTTTTGATCGGTTGGTGTTTTACTACAAATGGTATTGGTCTCAATGGACCTTGGATTACGAAAATATACCTTGCGGAATTTTTTTTTAAAAAATGGGAAGGGGTTGTTTGGAGTGGCTTGGTTATTTAAAAAGTTTTTAAAAATGAAGTGGGGTAGGTTTTTAAGAAAATGGTTCTTAATTAATTGTGGTTTTTTTTGTGAAATATGAAAATGTTTTTTGACTTGGTGGTTGGTGTTCCTTTTCAAGGTAAATTGTTTTTTGAATTATGATGTTTAATTTTAGCCTTTGGTGTTTTAATGGGTTCTCACATGCATGGTTTTATTTATATCTGGATGTATGGAATATATGGTATGGTGGTTGGGTGCCAGGGGTGGCATGGAAATGTGCATGTGGGTGAGACTTGATGAAACACCATTGGCGAATGTGGAAACCCACCAAGTTAGTTTGATTTTTCAAAATTGTTTTGAGTTGAAAATTGTGGCCTTTTTTTAAAACCAATGGTTATGTGGCTTGATTTCGCTATGTCTTAGAAGAGTTGTTTATTTGGTTAGCTTCCATGTGATCTAGAATTCATACTCTCATTCTGTCTAGTGATGAGATCTTGTTGGTGGCTCAGTTTTGGATTAATTTTCATTGCGTTTCTAAAAATGTGTTTGATATTGTGATGTGGCCATGGATAGTTCTGCGTTTGAAATAATTCATGCTGATCAACCTAAGGATTCCTTTAAACTTTTAAATCCGCCTATTTTGATGATTCCTCAACTTGATTGTTGGAATAGAGAGCTGTTTGGGATCTATTAAAAGTGCTTCTAGGTCATGATAATTCTTTTGGACAGAGGAGTTGTGTTCCGTGATGATGATGTGTTTCGTCGTATTCCTTGTCCATTCTGCCCATCGTTTGGAGTGAGTTAGAATTTTTATATGTATCTATGAGTTCCTATATAGATGAAGGTTTTTTTTGTTATCAAGTGTTGTTTGTTTGAGTGGTGTGATCTTTATCACCTGACTGCGGTGCAGAAAACGCTTCAAGAATCAGGGCTCCAGCCATAGGCCTCGGAGTGAATCTTCTCACGTAGTCAGGAAATCAACAGAGGTGTGGAGTGCTATATTAAGATCCTTACTCCTCTGTTTTGGTATGTTAGTTACTATGTCAATGTTTTGTTTCCTCATTTCTGTGAATTTCCCTTTGTCGCAAAAAGCGTGGTGGACTAAACCCCTCACATAGTGTCTATGGTTATTCTTTCATGGATGTGGGGTTTCAATCACTGTCCCTGTGTGTACCGCCTGTAAAAATTAGGTGAAGTCTTGGTGTTACCTATTCATATGGGAGAGTTTTGGGTAGTTTCTTTGTTTCTTTTGTTGTTTGAGTGGCCAAATTATTGGGTCCCCTTCCCTCCCATCCCCAAGTGATGGGGGTCCAGAATTGTGCTGAATGTTTCGACCAAGTTATTGTCCCCTCCATTCGGGAGTGGGTGGATTATATGTTCATGTTGTAACTCTATTAACTTGGTATAGTAGGTTTTTTATAGGAGGGGTTTTTTTGGGATTGTGTGAGTGAGTCCCAACTGTAGCTCATGTTCAATTCTTTTCTATTCATTGCTAGTTGGTTTCTAATGGTGGGGAGACCCACCATGGGTCTCCTGGATTTTCATCCTAAGAACATTTCTAGTGCTATTTGATTCTTAATGGTGGATAGTACATTCTGGAATCCTTAGGTGTTGTTTCTTTTTCAGCCGGAAAGTGTTATGGCTTTCCGGGGGTGGAAAGCTTTAATGGTGGGGAGAATTGTCACACACGGTTTATTTTCTGTCTTTGTATTGATCCGGCCCATTAGAAATCCTGATCCTTTTCATGGGTATTTTATGAGGTGAATCTTGAGTTTTTAAGTATCATATATTTCTAACCACCATAATTTGGAATCCCCATTGCTTGTTTAGGAGTTTTTGAAGAAAGGGTGGTTACTTCATGATTTGGGCCAACCGTGAGCCCATTCCCAGTTTTAAAAACTGAATTTTTTTCTTTTATAACTCTTTTGTGTTACATCCTTTTTCACCCATTAAACTTAACACTTGTCCTATACTTATATATTTAAATTTATGTATCCTTTTGGACCCATTAAAAATTCATATGCCAGGTGAATTTTGGTTACTTATTTAGGTATTGGGCCAGCCCATGGGCCCATTTCCTGTTTTAAAAACAATAATTTGTTTCATTTAGATCTTTTTCCTTTTTTACTATTTTTCGGTGATTATACCTCCCCCTCGAAGCCAATAACCCTATCCTAACCCTCATAATCTATTTTACCTCTTGGAGCTCATCTGGGTCGCGGATTATGGAGAAAATTCTCAGGAAACCTCAAATCGCCCAGAATTTCCAAGGTAACTTTTATCATTAATAAATCATTCAATTCGTACTCTTTTTGCCACCAATATTCTTCCCCTGGTTCGTCCAGACCTTATGAGTCTCTCCAAGAATTTTCAAGCCATTCCATTTTCTCTAGGGTCTCAGTTCTAATGGAAGACGAAGAGTTTTGTAGGATGAAAGGTGAGATTCCTTCTCCTTTCTTCTTCCTCTTCCCCCTCCTTTCATTATTTCTTGGTTTTATATTGTACCCTAGTCTTGATAGACCTAGGGTTTTTTTATAAAATGTTTTTTTATGGATTTTATGTTTTTTAGGTCTGGTATTTATAGTTTTATGGTTTATAATCCCGTGGCGGGTGATTTCGGGTGTGCGTTTCAATTACGCAAAAGATTTGGGGTAGGATATCCCCTGCACATGCCTTTATCATAGAAGTTTAATCATTTTAATATTATCCTATACTGATATAAATGTTTATTATTGTTTTTAATCCTTTTTATAATTTTATTGGTGTGCAAATTCATTGTTTAATCACTTTTATGTGAAAGGTAGTGTTGTTTTGTCATGAAAGTGCTCAACAAGTGTTTGTTTAAATGTTTCATTATCTTTTGAAAATATTTTGTGAGTTTTATAATCTGGTTTATGGTATTTTTAACATGTTACAGTATCTTGAATGAAAATATGACATTAAATTGGTGTTTTATTCATTTTCATGTACAAAAAATAAATTGTTTTGTTTAAAAAGGGCATGACATGTGTTCGGTAAATTGCCCGGTTGGCTTTTATGTGTGATGTGTGATTTAAAAGTTATTTGATTGGATTTATAAAGGAATTGGAAGAATTATAAATGGTATTTTTGGGTGCTTATATTTATTCCCAATTTGGATTTGTTTTTACAAACAAGTGGGTTTTGATTTACAACATATTTTGGCCCGAGTTGCCCAAAAATGGACCGTTTCACATCTTTATGAAAATGGTTGTGTTTTGAATATATAACCTGAGTATTATAAGAGATTTATGAATGAGGATTGCTGCTGTAAATAATTTTTATACAGATCATTAATAAAATTTAAATTCATACCTTCATCAAAAGTTAGTTTTGAGAAAATGTTTAAAGGCCCGTTTGGCATTTCCTAAAAATGAAGGAGTGTTTTACTTGTATATAACAAGTTGTCAAATTGGGATTCTTTTATGGTCCATTAAATGATTTTATCAAATGTTTATTGGGCTGCCAAATATGATTTGGTTTGTTTATGATGTGTGTTTATAATTTAAAGAGTGTTTTTGAAAGTGTTTTATGTGCAATGCCTCAATACACTTCATGAAATTGTTTTACCAAAATATTTAGCGGTTTGTTGATTAGTGTAAGAAATGTGAAGAAATATTATGGACTGTTTGTGTTTTTATGGTTTTGGAATGTAATGTGGATGTGAAATGTGTATTTTATAATATGTGTAACTTGATTGAGCACTAAAGGGAATCCCAAGTATCTAGGTGGGCGGACGTGTACTAGTATGCTAGTGATTCTGTGGGGGTGGCCCCTGTTTCACTTAGAAAGTTTGACGATGACAACACTAACTAAACTATGATGATGATGATGATTGGGGACCACTAGGTTATGGGTATGTTCCCTACTAGTGGCTCGTGCATGAGAATGGATATTTATTATGGTTACTTTCACCGAGATACGAGGTACCTGGGGCTCACAACTAACTAGTGTCTAGGGGTATTCCCATGACTAGTGCTCATTGGCTATTTTGTACTCACCATCGTCATACGGTGTGTTTGGTTGGTAAATTCAGTAGTATGTGTTATTTATTTGAATGTTAAAATTATTTAATGCATCCCTCTTGAAAACTATTTTCATTTTGAAGATTCACCTCTTTGAAAAGAATAGTTACTTTCATTTTTGTTTATTAAACATGCATGTTTTTGTCTGATAATTATTATAGCATAGAACCTCATTTGAAAACCATACTTTCAAATATTGAATTTAAAACTATAAATTTATGTTTATTTTATTTTAAAGGAATGTGCATTGGGAATAGAATATCGGGCTAACCTACTGAGTTTTAATACTCACGCCTATAGTCTTCTTCTTCTTTTAGCCCTTCTGCAGGTTTCATCTTTAGTTCGATCACCTTGGGTGACATTTTATCATTGTGTTGGAGAGTGACCAGAAGTGTCACAGGGAGTTAGTTGTTCATCGGGTCTGTTTAGTTGAGTTGTTGGTTTTGTTCTAATTTTAGTTTCTTGTACAAATAATATTTAGTTAAATTTTTATATAAATCTATTTTGGGATGTCCGTTTATTTCCGCTATTTGTTTTATTGTTTATATATGGGCGAAATCGTTCCCTGGTGTACTCTATTGATGCCCTTGGTGCTTGTCACCATCCCGGGAGGATCGGGAACGCCTCTCGGGACTTGTCACGGGCTGGCCAGGGTGATCAGTTCAGGGTCGACTCAGGCTGGTTCGTGACAATCAGATTCCAAATGGGTTCTTGTATAGGTAGCTTGTTGATGTCACATGACTCTCTAATAAAGACCAAGGTACCCCTCTATCTGTCTGGTAGACATTTATGGATTCCCATGATCTGTTCTTTGGCAGTGACTTCTCTTCCAAGATAAATCATTGTGTTAAAAATCTCATCGAACCTAAGATACATGTCAGAAATAGGTTCATCAGGTTTCATTTTAAAATTATCATATTTTATAGTATAAGTCTTTTTTCTCATTTCCTTTATACTATATGTGCCTTCATGTGATACATAAAAGGTATCCCAAATTTCATGGGCAGTTTTACAAGCAGAAATCTTATTAAATTCTTCATCTCCAAAGGAACAGTGTAGAGAATTCATGACATTGCAATTTTTATTATAAGAATGTTATGTAGGTTAATCCCATGTAATAATATGAGTCATAGGGAGTTTCTATTCATCTATGATGGATAACCACATTTCAAAGCTCAAACTCTCTAGACGCATTTACATTTTAATTTTCCATTGAGCATAATTGGTTCCATTAAAGAATGGTGGTCTGTTGGTTGCAACACATTCCAATCTATTATCCATACTAACAAATTTCATTAAAAATTCTGTAAATTTAAAATTAACAGAAAATTTCAGATCATTAAAGTACTACTACAATAATAGTTGAGTAAGGGTACACAAAGTCCTAATAAAGCAACCTCTGATACCAAATGTTGTTCAGAGTAGTTTACTCAAGAGGGCAGGGGTGAATTGAGTAACTATAAAAAATTTTGTTACAAAAATATTGTTTTAAGAGAATTTGTTTCCCCAAAAATTAGATACAGCCCAGTTATACAAGTTTATACTATTATAAGAGTTTAACTGTTTAGAAAACTTCTTAGAATATTGATTAATTCTCATTAATCTTAATATGTATTATTAATATTACATTTGAAGTTATCCTACTAATAAAAATCAGTAATAACTTCTTTACAAGACTAACTATCAATGAAAAATTAGAGGTTTTTGGATTATTCAATTAAGTATTAAACCATGGAATACTAAATTAAAATAGAACAGTGGATATGAAACAAGTGTTTTAGTCTCAAGACGAGATCTAATCCACTCCACTTGGTGATCACCTGCCACCATGTTGTTTATATTAATAAACTTTGATCCACATCCTGAATCGGTGTTAACAACAGTAAACAGACTATCCAGGTCACACAAGGACCTCTTCCATAGTTTTCTTGGGTAAAAAAAAATAATAACCAGGCCATACAGGGACCTCTGGCACAATTTTCAGGGGTAAACAAATGTATAAAGAGTTTAGTGTAAGGATTTAGATATCCTTCAGTTTAGAATAGGAGTCACTGTGTGTATGGAATATAGATAGTATAAACACTGCTCAAAAGTAAGTAAAAGAATCTCTGAAGGAGATTAGATATGAGTTTATAATGATCTAGTGATTTGAAGTGCTGCTCTGGAATCCATTGATTAAAAAGAGATGCTTCTGAGTCCTTCTCTAGTTTTTGTCTTGAAAAACAGAGTTTCATAATTCAGCATGTGTTCTTCACGAGTGTTGATAATGTGAAGATGTTCTCTGGATTCCAGTGTACATCGTATATTCTTCAGTAATTTTGGATTTCATTTATGAGACAATTATTTCATTGAAAATATTGCAATGTGTTCTTCATGGTCGTGTTCACCGGATTGCTTTTTGTTCAGTATCACACGCCGTGGTTATTTGGAACTCTCTACTCATTATCATCGAATGCATGTGTTTTAGCTGATAGGTTCCATGTGTTTCATACCTCGTACCTTGTACTATGTCTAAAAATAATCATTAATTATGTTATTGCATTAAAAACATCAAATATGACTGTTAAACATTAAATTGAAAGAAGACAAAATATTTTAAGAAATGGTGTCATGGTATGTTATGAAAACGGTGTCTCCTTCACATGGTGTATGAGTGTCACAGTCTGAGTGTCACAGTATCTTTTTTACGGTGTCTTTCTCAAGGTGTCTTGCTCACAGTTTCTTGCTCACAGTGTCTTTCTCATGGTGTCTTTATTATGGTGTCTTGCATACGGTGTCTTGTCTTCATAGTGTCTCATCCTCACGGTGTCTCGCTTTATAGTGTCTTGCTTACGGTGTCTGGCTTACTGTGTGAGGCTTCACGGTGTCTGTCTTACGGTGTCAAGATCCACGATGTCTTGTACTTAGGAAAATAGCATTTTTCAGACTTGAATAGTATTATACATGAAATGGATTGAGATTAACAATTATAAAGCATGAGTGAACTTGAAACATAAATACACATGATTGGATATAATTATGAGTTAACTAGGATTAATAAGATTTTTGATCATTAAAACATGATTAATACATGAGGAGTACAATAGTTTTTAATGAATTTTCATAAAAATTTAAAAAAATTATTAAAATTTATATAACCTATATTGGAAAAGAATTAATAAAATGGGTGTAATCTATGATATCATCGTATCATTATTTTCCGTGGAAGCATTTTTTTGAAATTTTATGAAGAAGATTAATTTTATGGTGACTAGTAAAAATATAGTTTTTCATGTAACTGGTGTATCTTGAATTAAATCATTAATGATTTAATAATGAAATAATAATTTCTATTAATTTAATTTCAACCAGAACATATTTATTTTGATGAATAAGTTTTTAAATTACAATAAAAATGTTTTTAAACTTAAAACATTCTTTCTAATGTATAAGGTCAAAAGTATTCCAAAAACCAATTATCAATTTTCCACATTCCATTATAATAAACAACTGAATTATAATTATAAAGTGGTTAAATTCCTAAAATAAGTGTATTTTTTTGGTATAATGTTCATTATGTAAAAAATATCACTATTACTAAGTTTACTTTTAATATATTATTTTATTCAATATTTCACTCAAAAATACACCTCTCCTCATATATAAAAAACCACTCTCCATACCCTTGTAAAACCAATCCTCTTTCACAAAACATAGCCAAATATCTACCCAAATACTCCCTTAAAATCCTATAGAATCTATTAGTAAATATTGGACATAACCAAATGCATTCATCCTGGAAGTCTATGGTCATACAAGATACGAATAACCAATAACAGAGTAACTTTTCATCAAATCTTCATTCATTTACCTCCTTGCTCTTGAATACACAATAATTTTTTCGGGATCCCAGGTAAATTAATTATTACTATTCTATGAGTGTACCATAGTGGTATAACATATGGTTGATCCAATGGAAGCTTCTAAAATACTCTTTCATCATATTTTCACTATTTATAATCTAACTAATTTAATACTAAACTATATAAAAGGTAATATTGGAATATTAATGTAATATAAAATACAAATATAATAATTTAATGAAAACAAAAAATAGAATAATCAAAAATAATGAAGGAAATTTTCTTGAGAGGTCCTAGTGGTGATATCATTGCCCAAAAATAATTTCAATATTCAATTCAATGAGAGGATCAATACATGTCACACAATAAATTATTATTTTTAAAATCATTACAATATAATGATACATCTACATATAGAACAATGATCATATAAACATTATCTTGGAGACCTCTTAACAAACCATCACAATTTGTGACATGATCTACTGTATACATGATAGAAATAGTAAAGGGAATAATGATTGATAAATGAGAATAAAAATATAATGGTAGAGAAAACAAGGTGACCACTCACCATAATTAATGTAACCACCACACAGTTTCAAAGAATGGAATATCAAAAAGAAATTAAATTTCAAGAAACTTAATTAGTCGAGCATTCCCCCATAAAAACCGATGTTTGTTCCCCATTTGTATTGGAGATGAGAATGGAACATGTTGGGAGAAAAAATTGAAAATAATACTGAAATAATGGATATATGAATTAAAGAGATAATATATTAAAATAAAACTAATATTAATGAATTTATAATACTAAAACTCTACTTAAAATAGTGGAAAATGGTTACCCCTAAATTTACAAAACCTAAGAAATAAAAAAGAAAAAAATTTCCAGAGATTTTGGGAAATTAGATCTCAAATGAACATTTAAATGATGGTTTATGTTATCCCCAATAAATGGAAGATTTGGAATAAATTTTCATCTTGAATTTTGGTTCAATAAATTAGTCTCATTCTTCCTCAAAATTTCATCTTTATTGGCCATCATATTAAGGATTTAAGGAATATTTATTCGAAAGAAATATTAATCTAGATATAAAAATGCTTCATTCTCCCCAAATCTAGTTTCCTAATAATTTATGGACTTGAAAGAAACTGATTCAGTTTGGAAAACTCTATAAAAAATGTTCATAAATATATTTTCCACTCCATGAAGAATTGTATCTTTTTGGGGGTTATAGTTTGGGATACATAGACATGTCATTAAAAGTTTATATATTCATGTACAATTTTTTATGCCTGGATTTGAATAATATATGAGACCCAAAATTATCGATTGAACTTTAGGTATTGTGGAATGAAATGAAAAAAAGGATATCTAGATCATTAAAAATATATTTTCTAATGTTTATTTAGTTTTAAATATTTTTTTGTTGAAATACGTAAAGAAATTAGAATAGCTAAAACATAGAAATATCCCATTTTTTCAAATAAACTAAAAATTCCAAAAATCTAAAAATGTAACAATTTAATATAAAATATCACTATATTGAGATTTGTATAATAGAATTATAGTATTATATATTATAAAATACTAACCTCATCAAATAACTGTTTTCTCAATTGATTTCAAAAAAATATTCTAATGTTATTTAATTTATATTTTAAAATTATATTAAGGTTTTTCACAAAATTTAAAAGTTAAATGTCTGAGTTATTTATAATTTTTCCATGTTTTATCTTCCATTGGAGAACATTCTCGATAACTATTAGTTAACCACCAAAATTGAAATTTCCAAATTCATTTTATATCTATATCCATATTTAATGTGATAATATATTAATTATCAATTATAAATGACCCCATATATGATTTATATTTTATTTTGATTATTTATACTAATGTATAAATCAAATGTATGAAGAATATTAAATAGAAGAAAAATGGGTACTTTTTAAGGAAAACATGATGTATAAATGTTTTACAAATAAATAATCGGATTAAAAATATTATCCAATGATTATAATTTATAAATAGAGAAAATATGGAAATAAATAACTTCAATTTCAATGTTTTAAAATTCCTACATTTATTATTCATGGGTCATAAAAAGGTTGAACAAAATAATTAATTAAGATAAGAGGATTAAAAAGAACAACTCCTTTTCATTATATTTTCCATATTTATCATGATTTTTATTATGAATATTCCTATAATATTCATTAAAGAACAATTCTCAATTCCACTATTTCCATTTTGAATATATACATGTTTTTATCAGTTCCAAGATTATTTTTAATCCAAATACAATGTTTTTAAAAACAAATTCTTTTCAAAATACATCTTCGACCAATCTTGATTTATTTTTAATCACTATACAATAATGATTCTTTTTCAAATGTTTTTCTAGTATTAATTTTGGTACCATAATGTTTATTCATGAAAAAATTATTTAAGAAATATATATGAAACCCGTTCTTGTCAATGATTTTTTTAATTACTACAGTTGTTATATATTCTATGAGGAATGATTTATTTTGAGCATTTTTAATGTAATGGGTGGCCCTGAAATTAAATATAAATCATATGAATTCATTAATGTGATGTGTATCATGATACTATGGGTATTATGTGTGAACATGAATCTATATTTATTCCCAATGATTATTTTATGATTTATGCACATATGTTATGTATGAAAATGATGATATATTTGTTCAAAACTGTGTGTCGAATTTGGACACCATGATATGATGTTTAAATACTATGAATATTCCACATCCCATGCATTTATAAAATGTTTGCATCATTATTATGATAATATTATTATTCATATGATATAATAATTATTTCTATGCTCACCCATGTTTAATTAATTCATGACCCATATTCCCCTGGTTACTGGTCATTTAGATCATCCATCTCTTTGATGTATACCCTCTAGAGATTAAATTTACTAAGTAGAACAGAATATCATTGATTGGTTATGAATAATTATTTGAAAAGTTCTTATTTTTTATTATGTCAAATTGGTTTATGGGAAAAAATTTCCCTATACACAAAAACATTGGATCTTGTACTTGTATCACTATTATGTTATGCATCTTAAAAATGATGTAATGGTCATGTAAGAAAATGTTTGTTATCTATAGACTCTATCTCTACTCCTTATTTCAGACACCTATATGAAAATTTTATTTAATATTAAATGTGATATATATGTATTATTCCACATTAAACAAATAATAAATTTTGTAATAAATTTTTGTAGTTATTTTGATTTACCAAATTAATCAAAACATCCATCAATATAATTTCACTAGGGACTCATCCTTCCATCTTTTGATATAATTCAATAATTTCCTTCTATAGAAAAATGACCTTCACGTCCTAATGCTTCGTATGAGTCCATTTTTTTATTGTGCTCTTATATTGCTGAATTTTTTTCATTAAAAGAAATATCTATTACGAATATAAAGGTTGGAGTAACTACAACCGGAAGTATATGATGATATAATTATTTATGAACTACCAATGACCTCAAATGATAATGACCCTAAACCCATATCCAACACATGACCAGGATTATCCTCCCCAATTACATGACAAACGGGATAATCCTGGGGGAATAATATGTTCTACACTACATTTACATCTAATAGTTCATTTATTTTTCATACTAAAAAAATATATTTAAAATTTTATGTAATCCTAATAATTTTTTTTGAAAAAAAAACAAGTAATCACAATTAATAATGGATTCAAACCACAAATTAGATGGAAGGATCATTCACATAACTCCCATCGGATTTCGTATGATCATCTAACCATTGTTTCAACATGGAGATATGGGTCCAAAAAAACATTATCAACATTGGGAAAATTTAAATAATAAATATTATGTATGGATCATATAATATTATAATATTAAAAATTTAATAATTGAAAATATAAGCATAGTAGAACTATTTCACAAAAAACACATTGAACCAAAAGTTTGGGGGTTACTCTTTTTCACTCCACTTGATAAATATTTTCTTGAAACATCATAATATAATTAACAATTATTTTAATAGTAATGTATACAATGTAATTTCTTTCTCATGTACATATATATATGTAAAAGTAATTTAATAATATATTATAATATTAAATACAATGTGATTCTCACAGATATGACCATAAACTAACACTTTTTCTTTCTCTCTAGGCACCCCTTCCTAAACATTTCATACTAATAAAGTATATTCAATGATATATTGTTGAATTCATTAAAATTTATTTTTTTAAATTATTTTCATTTCATACCTTAATTTTTTCAATATTTAGATTCATGTGATAAGATCGAAAATGGTATAACATAATAACAAATATACAAAGACATTTAGTTTTAAAATATTGTCATTTAATTAAACAGTGATATGAAACTAATCCAAAATGTATGAAAATTACCAATATTCGTTATCCATGTACATTATATTCCACGACTGAGGCATATCCCTCATATTAGAATATGTAATCAAGAGGGTAGAAATATCAGCTACCAACTAGCCTATAATCTAGACAAATTATCCGGCATCATTGTTTGTGAGTATCCAATAACATTGAAATGGGACAACTATCTTCTATCCCTTCATATTCCACAAAACTGAACTATTAATATTTTTCATGGTAAAAACAATGTTTCCATATTTAATGAGAAATCAATTACTACTATAAAAAGTATAAAACATTTCACCCATTAATATTTGTACATATAACTATCACCATCGATTATCCTAAAATATATATAGGATGGACTAACTATTCTCTCGATGTTGATCCATCTTATGTTGAACCTATTTTATTAGGGGGTATTATTCCAGATGTACATGGGATGGAGCCAAAAGGTATGCCAAACACTGACAAGAGGGTGACAAAGGGTCTTGTTAACATTGATGTGAGGGAGATAGAGGGCATCCCAAATTTTATAGGGTGGAATATCGAGGGATCATTGGGTACCACTAATTTTTTCATTATGGTCAGAGGAAAGATAACTAGGTTTCAACCCCTATCAATGAATCTCATCTTCCATAGTGTTTTTATTATTCAATAAGTAAAAATAACATTATAAAAAATATTTACAATTGTTCTTTATGAAAAATAAACACAGAAATGATAACATATTCATATTACTAATAAATGTAATATTTATAGGTGTGATAATGATAGATTTCACATATTAAAAATATTACTATTAATTTTTCAAAATTAAACAACTCATGAATAGAAAATAATTTAATAAGATAAGAGATCAAAATAATTTTAAATGAATAACCTGTAATATAAGGGATACTTTTTCATGTTCCAAGCCTTTTCTGTCGATTTTTGTAATACCTGGTGGGATAAATATATGTTCTTTTGAATTTTAATGTTCCAATACACTATTTCATACATGTTCCATGTTACGAATTGACTCAAGAGTTATTGATTCATCAAAAACATAATCTAGCCACTATAGGCCCGGGGATAGTGACAACTATTCAAAACATAACTAATATGTGAGGTCATTTGCAACTATACATGTATGCATAAACCAACCATCTCCATACATAAATAGAGGGGAATAACAAAAAAGACTATATCATCAAGAATATTACCATGAATTTGAAACATATGGGTAATAGAAGAGTACCAAAGTGGAATATAAAAATTGTAAAAGGGGGAAATACATGCCCAATAAGAAAGAAGTCCCAAACTGAAAGTAACTAGGAAGTGAAGGGTATAGGGATCCCAACTCTAGATCTCCATGCCCTAGCTGTTGTACATGGTTAAATTCACCTGGGACATCACATTTCTCATTTTTAATATCCGTCGAATTGTCGGTTATCTACATAGACATAACATGTTGGTGTAATGGAAATTCATGGGTGAGTATATAAATACCTAGTAGGATTCTCTGAAATATGTAAAGGGTGGTATGGTATATGATAGAAGTAAAAAACTCTAACCATAGTAAGGAATAAATGATAGAATATAAATAGGGATATATTCTAATAAAATAAATCGGGATGATAGATTATAGTGATATATATTTCACATCTCTTCCTAGTAAAAGCATATTCTGTATGTTACAGTGGTCCATTAATGAACCCCAACATCTTGTGAATGATTCCAATAAAGAATCCATGTCTATCCATACCTTTCCAATATGCTTTAATGTCATGTGGCACAAAATGTAGGTAAACGACCCATTCCCACGTATAATAGAATGGTCCCACTATGTAGATAGATATAAGGAACCATTCCATATCAGAACAGGGGGATCCACCTTATATCTAAAGGACTCCTATACTGATACAGTAAGAGGATTAAATATTGAAGGTAGATGACCCATTCTTTGACTCTGTCGAAGGGTTACTATAACACCCCAGAATGATAAAGGGTTAAATGACAAAATGATGTAACTCATGTTAACATGGTGGTCCTTCCTTTTCTAGAGCATACCTGATTATTGTTTCACAGTTAAGCGTGCATGACATGGGGTAGTGATCATAATGGGTGACCCTCTGGGAATTTTCCCCTTAGGAAAAAGTACTCTAGAAGGAAATGTATTGGAATGTGGGGAAATTCATTAGTCATATGACCCGTTCAGGCACAGGGGTGGACCCTAAGGTGGGGACTATATGTCTGCGGGTCAATTGGTGTGACCTGGCGGGCCAGGCCTTAATGTCCAAGTTAAGGTGGGGGTGATTGTGTTTTCATCAGGGCCATTTTTTCACACTTGGTATTATAGGTGATACCCAACCTTAAGTGTGGTGCACTATGAGGGTTGATATGTATAACCCACAATGAGTACATTGTGCTCTATAGGGGTGGGGGTTAATGTAGAAGCCCTGAATGATAAAGGGTTAAATTAAAAAATGACATGACTCATGTCAACAAGGTATATCATTATTTTTGGGAGCCTACCATATTATAACTCCCTATTTATGCATTCTTGGCATGGAGTAGTGATCAGTTGTCACATTACGTATTATAGGTGGTACCCAACTTTACTTTTTGTGCACTTACGGGGGTGAAATGTATAATCCACAATGATGATGTTGTTATCTAAAGGGTGGTGTAGGTAAAACCCCGTAATGATAAAGGGTTAATTGAAAAAATGCTATGACTCATGTAAACAAGTTATATATTTCTTTATGAGATCTTACCTGATTAGAACTCCATAGTTAAGCATGCTTGTCCTAGAGTAATGATCAAGATGGGTGACCTTCTGTGATGTTTCTGAGGGTGTGTGTGAGTGGGGACAATGCACACTAAAAATGACATTAATTGGCCGTTGAGTACATTCATTAGTCAGATGACCCGTCCAGGCATTTGGGTGGGCCCCATGGTGGGGAACATGTGAAATAACCCATTCGGGCACATGGTTGGGCCCAATGGTGTGGACCATGTGTCTTTGGGGAAACATGGCATGATAGGACCCGAAGGCCATGTTAAGGTGAGGTGTATTTATTGTCAATGTGGCCCAGTTGTAACACCCCAAGATTTTATGAAAAATATTCTTTTAATTTCATTAATGTCTTGTGTTGTATTCTACACCAAGATTACCTTGCGCTATACGCAACACCGTATTAGCTTGCAGTATACGCAACACTATTCTTGGATCGTGTTGCACACAATTTTGATAATAGTTATTCTACACAACATTGAGTATATATATATATATATTCAATGTATAAATGAAATATGGTTGGATTCTGTTATAAGAAACAACAAAGGATTCTTTCACAACACGCAACCCTGACTTGGCTTGCATTACACGCAATCGCGACCTTCTTAGATAGCGTGTGTTGTACGCAATACCAGGTTTTAATAAACAACGATATATTATTAAAATATTGTCATGAACTAGCCTTTATAAATAGTATTAACTAAAATTTGAATTTTATTACATTATTATTCATCTTACACATTTCTAGAACATGGTATAAGAACAAAATAAATTTTTTGGGTAAAATAAGTATTTTTCAAAAAATGCAGTTTTGCCGCCTTTTGATGGAGCACTCACTTTAAATATAGTTTTTTACATGTTTATAAGTTCAATTTGACAAACTAAAATTATTATTTTGAATCAGGATATAAAAATTTAAATTAGATAAAGTTTTGATATTTTTCCGATAACTTTCATATTTAAATGAATAGTAAAAACACGCTATATTTTAATTAAAAACAACTTTTTTCATCATAATATCTTATGTGGTTAAATTATAATATTGAATGGTTTTAAATTATAAATAAAATATATTTTTACCATTTAATATAATGTATGTCATTAGAATTTATTTTACCTTGATTTCATAGGTTAAATCAATTCAATCTTTAGCAATGTTTTAAAGAAAAACCCTTTTCTTTCGACAACGGGATTAATTTTAATTTAATTTCTGAAAATTTTGTGTATTGAATTTGGAAAAATGGATTTCATATTTGGAATCAGTGGATCCAAATAATGTTAATAAGCTACTTTTTATTTTTTGGAATTCTGAATAGTAACTACGGTAAATTTTATTTACCATAGTTAAAGGTAAATCGGGTAATTAAGGGTAATTATAATATTTTAAAATTACCCTAACAAATGTAAAAATCCAATTTGATGACTAAAGGTCGACCCATATCACCTAAGGGTTGAATTAGATTCATTTAATTAAATTTTTTCAATGAAAATAATTTAATTATTATTAAAACCAAAGAATGTGACAACATGTCATTTTCTTAAATCTTATAAGTATAATAATTTTAATCTAGTGATAAACAATATGAAACTTCGAACATGAATAGTCTCCAGAAATATAATACAATTATCTACATCATAGGAAGTTATTTATAATTTTTAGGGATTAAATAATTATCATTTATTATGACACAATGATGATGTAGTAATTGTCTTATTAATGAAATATTTACATAATTGATGTTATAAATGCCCAAATAAATGTAATTTGAGACTTTTTATGACTTAAAATAATTTTCTAGGTTAATATGACATGTTAGTTTATATTTAAGTAACTTTTGTCGAACTTATCATTCTTTTATGAATTTCATAAAAATCATGTACCAAATAGTGTCAAAATTGAAATAAATTAGTTTTTAAAACAAATATTATATTATTAATTGTTATTTTATTCGTAAAAATATAAGTTTCGGTAAAATGACTTAGATAAGATTATATATATTAATAATAAACAACTTGGGATTCGTTTTCCTTGATATAGTAAGTTTATTAACCATATAGTGTAAGAAAACAAAAAGACACGGTAAAAGTTAAATTATTTATCATAGAGTTAAATCTAATTGATAATGTTAAAATAATAACCTAAACTTGTCTAAATACTATTGGATGAGATTATTTAGACCCATACCCTCTTTAGCTTCGAAATAAGACCCTTTGGAACCATTATAAACCTAATTTGACCTTAATATAAAATAATATTTTGAGATTTTCCTAAGGTGCCCCTCTCCTCCCTTATAAAAGGGAACCTCCTCCCTCTCCTCATCACACAAATTTTAGCATTCAAGCTTGGCCAACCCCTGCAAAAATCTCTTCTCCACTTCCTTAGTATCATCCTAGAGGTCCTGGTCTTCTTAAAAGACCATCCATAGTTCATTAAGTGGAGGATAAGAAAAGGCGCGTCAAAAAGAGGTAATATCCATTACCGATCTTGTTCAATTTCATTCTTCTTCAACTTCTTCTTATTTAGTTGTTTCATGATAAATTAATAACATCAGTATTTCTTATATAATGATATGTTATTATAAATATTAAACAACTCTAATTAACCTTCTATCCATCCAACGGAAAAATGAAATCACCGCGCGTGCGTACGTACGGAATATCGTCTCCACTGCGTGGTGTAATCTATTTTCCGCCACCACCTTAATTGGATGGGTATAATGGTGTAATTAGTAACTATATATGATTATTATAAAGTGATATTGATACTTAAATAGTATATATACACTTCAAAAAAAGTTCGCGATCATGAGAACGATGTCATCGCTCGTGCGTACGTACGGACTACCGTCTCCACGACGCGATGAGATTCATTCTCCACATTAACCATTAATGAATGATTATAAAGTATATATAATGAATAATAATGAAATATATGACATGTTAAATATACTGGATTTATGTATATATATATATATATTTATGTCATCTACTTCCTTCCATTCAAGACAATAAGGAAAGGAAAACAGCGTTCATGCGTACGTACGGACTACCGTCTCCATGAACGGTGTGTTTCATTTCATTTATCTATCTATTAAATATATATATATATATATATATATATACTAAATATATATGATATATAAATCATGTTTTATATTCTGGAAGTAATTAAATTATGATATAAGTAATAATAATGTCAAGAACAACAAGTCCAAACACCTACGATAAATGAAACAATTTTACCCAAAATGCTCTTTAACATGGAATTTACAAAAGAACGGGTAATATAAAGTCATAAATGAACCATATATGATATCATAACAATTTTTATGATTCTGGAATAAGTCAATGACATTATTTAAACCATTATACAGGAGGTTCGGACACTTATGAAGCAAATCAGACCTAAGGTAAAAGAAATATCACAATCTCGTTTTTATCCGAGATTGTTTATACTTTGGTATTTACTGGGGTTATTTCTATCATCCATGTCCATGTTTTATAAAAGTGTTTTCATGTATGTTTACATTCCTTTTTACCCATTTTTGACTTTTACCACATGGTATGTAAGGAATCTTTCTTTTTTTTATGTTACGAGGTACTTTTTGACTTTTCCGACAAAAGTACGAGGATAATGTTATTTTTAACTTATATGGCATGAATAGATTTTTATGGTTTCATAACGCCTCATTTTCAAGAATCTTCCTCTTCAAAATTTCATGATTATTTTCAACCAAACCCTTTTCTTTTAAAATTTCATGGAATTTTGTGAAATGAAAATGATTTTAAAGAAGAAAGGATATTTTCCTCAAGAATTAATTTCAAGTGTTCTGCCAAAACTACTTTTCATCTAAGATGACATTATTCATATGTGTATGTTTCAAGTAATATGTCTCTATGATTTAAATGGTTTCAATTTTCTTATGATGAAATGATATCAAACTTTTATGGACTATGTTATGATGGCATGATGTTTAAGATTCCCATTTTTATTACATGGGTTATGCTATGATGTATGGTTTATGATTTTGTGGCACACATAAGAATGGTATCATTATGAGATGGGTGGGACATATATCTCCCTCCAATGCATTGGGTAAATATTTCATATCTCATGATATAGACATGGCTGGAATGGTAGGTTATACTGGTTCAGTGAAACAGGACTGAAACGAGGGTGACTCGTTTCAGAAATGGACTTTGTCCACTAAGATAGTCTTGGCAATGAGTCTTGACTAATATGATATGATTCTCTATGATTATGTGTGTATTCCACAAAGCTTCATGTTTTATGTTATTATTATTGTTATTACATTTCACTACTATGATTTATCCCATGTTATGAAATTATAATCTCTTTTGCAGGTTAAGATCTCCAAAAGATATGTTCTTATGAATATGATGTGATTGATATTTCTTTTGTTTACCCTTACTAAGCATTTGAGCTCACCCTTTTTATGTTTTATTTTCCCCAGGATATAAAGAAAGGTTTTTGGTATAAAAAAAGAATATCTTTATGGGAGATGTTGAAGATCTTTCGCCACGATTAGAATATTATATTCCGAGTTTCCAAAGACACTAAACTATTACGGTCCTTGTGTGTGTGTTTTTGTTATGTGCTAAGTATTCTACAAAAGTAATGTAATTTCTATGTACGTTAAGCTTCGGGTCTCTACAGTTGGTATCAGAGGAAAGGTTTAGTCAACCATTGGAAACTAGGATGTGAGAACGTTAGTGAGATCCCTAGAGATATTTCTAAGGTATGTCTAGGGATGTCCATAAGGATAAGTATACGTAAAGCATATAGTCCTAGAACTATGGTAACGATCTTAGAATTTAACCTAAGATGTTAGATATTGAAGTTACTCCCCCTTTATTATGATTTTTACCTTTAACACTATTCTTTTTGGGTTTTAGAAAATGGCTGGAAACAAGATGATTCACGATAATGGAGGATATTATGGACAATGGAATGATATTCTTCATGAGAGACCAAATTAAATGGGATTTGGAATTCCAACAATCATTATTATGCCGAATCAGGAATCTCATTATATGATCAATAAAATCAAATTTGGTAAGTTTCCTAACTCGGCTAGTAAGAGAAAGATGGAGTTTCATGATGATCATAGAGGAAATAAATTTCAGTTTCCCCTATGTAAATCATGTGGGAAGAGGCATCAAGGAGAATGTTTCAAAGGAACTGGAAGATGCTTTGGGTGTGGAAAAGAAGGACACAAAGCCAGTAAGTGCAAAGGAAAAGGATCAGTTAACACTAGGGATGAGGATAATGGTATTTCTACGACATCAAGAATGATTAAATGTTTTAAATGTGGAATATATGGGCATTATGCAAACCAATGCCCTAAGGTAAATTCTCATGAAGAGAATTAGTATGGTCGTATGGGTAGTATTTATGTTGATGATGATAAAGAGACTACAAATGATATGTGAGATGAAAGAATTGTTGATGCTCGGTTAATGGTTTAAGAATGTAGTGGAATGATTACATGTTTATCATGTGTAATGTTGTATAAGTAATCTCATGTAACTATGGAATAAAGAGACATCTAAGTATTGTTACACTGTTGTCTTTCCTTGAGTTTTGAAAGTGTATGATTAATGGTACCAGTATCAATGAAAGATTATTCAGATATTTTTGGAATGTAGATGCTATGCGCATAATGAAGGGATAAGGAGAAAATTAAATGTTTGATAGTAATCAGGAGCACATGACTGATATAAGGAAATAGTTATATCATGGTTTGAGTATATAGAATTTTTGGTTTTTGGTATGTGGAATGCGTTAACTTTTGACAGCACTTATGTTTTTACTAAGATTCAATGGGTATTCATTTTTCAAGAGATTACATGATTATGGTATTAACATGACTGGAATGTGATGAATAAGATATTTGAGGGATACATGATGGCATTCACGTGATCATTTTCTCTATTCTATGAGCTTGGACCGAAGTATTTTGGATAAGCCTAAAGATTGGATTGGATTATGTTGGACATACATTAGTATTGTTTAAGGATAGAACCTTTTTTCGATATTATTGATGGGATGATATAGTAATGTAGTTTTAGAAAAAGGATAACATGCAGGACGGGTGACAGCCCATCGCGTCGGACAAGGCCGTGGGAATCAAACCCACAACTGAAGTGCGACTGGCCTTTATCACCTACCACTGGCATACAGGAAGTCCCTGTTTAGTATAAACTAGTTTTATTATATTAAGCAGTATGATATATGAAGTATACATCCATTTTTGGAACCATATATGATTAATCTCACTATTGATAGACTTATGTATTATTTGATAACATTTCTAACATTTTGTTGGAGAGAGATGGAATGACCCATCATTCTATCACATGATCTATTAACACTTCACGAATAACAAATTCAACTTCATTTCTTTAAGAGATGAAGTGGAAATTGTTCAAAGCACGAACAGTAGTGAGATTGTACCAAAATCAAGTAAGTATTTCTTCTAATTCAAAATTTTCAACTTTAGGGAAATGATATTGAAAACCAAGAATGTTGTCCTAGTGATCTTATATCTGATGAATCATATGGTACCCTAGATCATCACAAATTTATGGCTTTGCGATTGTTGGATTTTTCATAGCCATGTTCTCTACCACTCTCCATCAGAACTTGATGGTTAGATTTTTATTCCATATCCATATTTTCACCTATGTTCTCCTATGTGGAAACCCAGTGATGAGATAATTTGGGTAACCATTACATTTCATACTTTAGTTTTTAAAGCCTTGTTTTGGTATTCCTTTTTACGATGTGGGTTTCTTTTAAACAAACTTTCGAGTAGTAAACCATTTATAACCCCGACGAATTTAGAGGGAGAAATTCATTTTAAGGGGGGTAGAAGGTAACACCCAGAGATTTTATGAAAAATATTCTTTTAATTTCATTAATGTCTTGTGTTTTATTTTACACCAAGATTACTTTGTGCTATACGCAACACCATATTTGCTTGCAGTATACGCAACACTATTCTTGGATCGTGTTGCACATAATTTTGATAAAAGTTATTCTACGCAACATTGAGTATATATATATATATTCAATGTATAAATGAAATATGGTTGGATTCTGTTATACATAACAACGAAGGATTCTTTCACAACACGCAACCCTGACGTGTCTTGCATTACACGCAATCGCGACCTTCCTCGATAACGTGTGTTGTACGCAATACTGGGTTTTAATAAACAACGATATATTATTATAATATTGCCATGAACTAGCCGTTATGAATAGTATTAACTGAATTTTGAATTTTAAAACATTATTATTCATCTTACACATTTCTAGAACATGGTATAAGAACAAAATGAATTTTTCGGGTAAAATAAGTATTTTTCAAAAAATGCAATTTTGCCGCCTTTTGATGGTGCACCCACTTTAAATATAGTTTTTGATATGTTTATAAGTTCAATTTGACAAAATAAAATTCTTCTTTTGAATCAGGATATAAAAATTTACATTAGATAAAGTTTTGATATTTTTCCGATAACTTTCATATTTTAATGAATAGTAAAAACACGCTATATTTTAATTAAAAACAACTTTTTTCATCATAATATCTGATGTGGTTAAATTATAATATTGAATGGTATTAATGTATAAATAGAATATATTTTTACCATTTAATATAATGTATTTCATTAGCAATGATTTTACCTTGAATTCGTAGGTTAAATCAATTCAATCTTTTGCAATGTTTTAAAGAAAAACCCGTTTTCTTTCGACAACAAGATTAATTTTAATTTAATTTCTGAAACTTTTTTGTATTGAATTTGGAAAAATGGATTCCATATTTGGAATCAGTGGATCCAAATTATGTTAATAAGCTACTTTTTATTTTTGGGAATTATGAATAGTAACTATGGTAAATTTTATTTACCATAGTTAAAGGTAAATCGGGTAATTAAGGGTAAATATAATATTTTAAAATTACCCTAAAAAATGTCAAAATCATATTGGATGACTACAAGTCGACCCATATCACCTAAGGGTCGGATTATATTCATTTAATTAAATTTTTTCAATGAAAATAATTTAATTATTATTAAAACCAAAGAATGTGACAACATGTCACTTTCTTAAATCTTATAAGTATAATAATTTTAATCTAGTGATAAACTTAATGAAACATAGAACATGAATAGTATCCAGAAATATAATACAATTATCTACATCTTAGAAATTTATTTAGTATTTTTAGGGATTAAATGATTATCATTTATTATGACAAAAAGATGATGCAGTAATTGTCTTATTAATGAAATATTGACATAATTGATGTTATAAATGCCCAAAAAATGTAATTTGAGGCTTTTTATGACTTAAACTAATTTTCTGGGTTAATATGACATGTTATTGTTGATTAAAGTAACTTGGTTCGAACTTATAGTTCTATTATGAATTTCATAAAAATCATGTACCAAATAGTGTCAAAATTGACATAAATTAGTTTTTAAAACAAATATTTTATTATTAATTGTTATTTTATTCCTAAAAATATACGGTTCGGCCAAATGACTTAGATAAGATTATATATATTAATAATAAAAAATTTGGGGTTCTTTTGTCTTGATATAGTATGTTTATTAACCATATAGTGTAAGAAAACAAAAAGACACGGTAAAAGTTAAATTATTTAACTTAGAGTTAAATCTAATTGATAAGGTTAAAATAATAACCTAAACTTGTCTAAATCCTATTGTATGAAAGGATTTGGAGCCATACCCACTTTATCTTCTAAATAAGACCCTTTGGAACCATTATAAACCGAATTTGACATTAATATAAAATAATATTTTGAGATTTTCCTAAGGTGCCCCTCTCCTCCCTTATAAAAGGGCACCTCCTCCCTCTCCTCCTCACACTAATTTGAGCATTCAAGCTTGTCCAACCCCTTACAAAATCTCTTCTCCACTTCCCTAGTATCATCCTAGAGGTCCTGGGATTCTTAAAATACCATCCTTAGTTCTCTAAGTGGAGGATAAGAAAAGACGCGTCAAAAAGAGGTAATATCCATTACCGATCTTTTTCAATTTATTTCTTCTTCAACTTCTTCTTATTTAGTTTTTTCATGATAAAGTAATAACAAAAGTATTTATTATATACTGATATGTTATTATAATTATGAAAAATCTCTAATTAACCTTCTATCCATCCTACGGAAAAAGGAAATCACCGCGCGTGCGTACGTATGGAATACCGTCTCCACGCCGTGGTGTAATCTATTTTCCGCCACCACCATAATTGGATGGGTATAATTGTGTAATGAGTAACTATATATGATTATTATAAAGTGATATTGATACTGAAATATTATACATACACTTAAACACAAGTTCACGATCATGAGAACGATTTCATCGCTCGTGCGTACGTACGGACTACCGTCTCCACGACGCGATGAGATTCATTCTCCACATTAACCATTCATGAATGATTATAAAGTATATATAATGAATAATAATGAAATATATGACATGTTAAATCTACTGGATTTATTTATATATATATATATATATATATCTGTCATCTACTTACTTCCATTCAAGACAATAAGGAAAGGAAAACAGCGTTCATGCGTATGTACGGACTACCGTCTCCATGAACGGTGTGTTTCATTTCATTTATCTATCTATTATATATATATATATATATACTGAATATATATGATATATAAATAATGTTTTATATTCTGGAAGTAATTAAATCATGATATAATTAATAATAATGTCAATAACAACAAGTCCAAACACCTACGATAAATGAAACAATTTTACCCAAAACGCTCTTTAACATGGAATTTACAAAAGAACGGGTAATATAAAGTCATAAGTGAACCATATATGATATCATAAAAATGAGTATGATTCTGGAATAAGTCAATGATATTATTTAAACCATTATACAGGAGGTTCGGACACTTACAAAGCAAATCAGACCTAAGGTTAGGGAAATATCAAAATCTCATTTTTATCCGAGATTGTTTATACGTTGGTATTTACTGGGGTTATTTCTATCATCCATGTCCATGTCTTATAAAAGTGTTTTCATTTATGTTTAAAGTCCTTTTTACCCATTTTGAATTTTACAAAATGGTATGTAAGGAATCTTTCATTTGTTTATGTTACGAGGTACTTTTTGACTTTTCCGACAAAAGTACGAGGAGAATGTTATTTTTAACTTATACGGCGTGAACGGATTTTTACGGTTTCATAATGCCTCATTTTCAAGAAGATTACTCTCCAAAATTACATTATTATTTTCAACAAAACCCTTTTATTTTAAAATTTCATGGAATTTTGTGAAAATAAAATTATTTTAAAGAAGAAAGGATATTTTCCTCAAGAATTCATTTCAAGTGTTCTGCCAAAACTATTTTTCATCTAAGATGACATTATTCATATGTGTATGTTTCAAGTAATATGTCTCTATGATTTAAATGGTTTCAATATTCTTATGATGAAATGATATCAAACTTTTATGGATTATGTTATGATGGCATGATGTTTATGATTCCCATTTTTATTACATGGGTTATGCTATGATGTATGGTTTATGATTTTTTGGCACACATAAGAATGGTATCATTATGAGATGGGTGGGACCTATATCTCCCTCCAATTAATTGGGTAAAGATTTTATATCTCATGAGATAGAAATGGCTGGAATGGTAGGTTATACCAGTTCAGTGAAACAGGACTGAAACGAGGGAGACTCGGTTCAGAAATGGACTTTGTCCACTAAGATAGTCATGGAAATGAGTCTTGACTAATAAGATATGATTCTTTATGATTATGTGTGTATTCCACAAAGCTTCATGTTTTAAGTTATTATTATTTTTATTACATTTCACTACTATGATTTATCCCATGTTATGAAATTATGATCTCTTTTTCAGGTTAAGATCTCCAAAAGATATGTTCTTATGAATATAATGTGATTGATATTTCTTTTGTTTACCCTTACTGAGCATTTGAGCTCACCCTTTTTATGTTTTATTTTCCCCAAGATACAAATAAAGGTTTTAGGTATAAAAAAGAAGAAGATCTTTATGGGATATGTTGAAGATCTTTTTCCACGATTAGAAGATTATATTCCGAGTTTCCAAAGACACCAAACTATTATGGTTCTTGTGTGTGTGTTTTTGTTATGTACTTAGTATTCCACAAAAGTAATGTAATGTCTATGTACGTTAAGCTTAGGGTCTCTACACCAGTTGTCACAGTTTTATGCTAATGGTAGAGGATATCTGACAAGACTTTGTAGAAGGGTTCCACTATAATGGTAGAGGACCCATTTCATGACTCTACAGGAGGGTTCCACTCAAGTGAAAGAGAGCTCACGCCATGTATCTATAAGAGTGTTCTATTCTAGTATTCAATGAATCATTCCCTAACTCCATACGAGTATTCCACTCTAGCAGTAGAGGACCCACGCCCTGGATAGCCATGATGGTTCAACTGTAATGGTATAGGACGCATGCCTTAACTCTATAGAAGTGTTCCACATTTATGATGGATATATAGAGGAACCATTCCCTAACTGAGCATGAGGGTTCCACTCAATGTTTGGAGGACTCATATCCTTTTTTGGTAGGAGGTTGCCACTATAGTGATCCCACCTAGTCACTGTTCTAATCAAGTTCCACCTAAAGATGTATCAATCTTGAAAAATCTAAGGTAATAAATCATAATATAATATGAAGACCTATATCATGTTATACGTAAACAATATTTATTAAATGATCCTCATAGGAAAAAATTTGAATCCAACCCAAGGATATGTGAGAGGTAGATGTTTCCAAAAAAAGATGGTACACAAATTGTAAGGGTACCCACACACTGTGTGGTCCCACTCCACTGTCTAGTCATTTCCGTCTCTAGTAGATAAACCAAAACCCATATATCCCTTCATTTTATGTAAGGGGAGATACATATAGATCCAAAACAAATTGGGTTCCTTACTAGGGTCATATATATGTCTATTTACCTTAGTATTGTCTATGTATACTGGTTGTGTGCATGGTAATGCATGCAACCATGTTCGCTTTTTGTGTTTCTGGTAATGACCATGTTCATTTACTCCAATATTACACACCCGGTCACAAGAACTAGGTCACATAGAGTGTGGGGGTCCCACATGGTGTGTTCTTTTTATCTCACACAACACCAATGCTACCACAACCATGGGGAACACAACATGTGTTCATAAGACAACACAGAGTGTAGTCAGGATTTTAAACTAATTCCAGATCGACTCCCCACATTACAGTCAACCTCCATCACTACCTTTTTCTCTTGATTCTCACACAAATTTTGTATTAATAACTTATTTACATCATTTATGGTTATATATTATCCATAAAATGGCACTCAACTCACCTGAAAGACCCATCGTGCACAACTGCATCTCTGACTGTTATTTTTTGCCTCACATGATTATTGATCCATATAGGAATCAACTATATCTCACATTCAATTTGAAAAAATCCCTTTTTTTAATATTTTCATCAAACATGGATCCCCCATGAATCTGTGGGTCTGATCACACTTGTACCAGCCTGGAAATGATGATGAGTGGCCCCATATTCCAATGATGAATAATGAGAATAATGATTTTTGTGAAAAAAAATGAACAATGGTCGAATAATATCTTTCAAATAGTTCATGGGATATGAAATATGTTAGGTATATCTGGGGTGAAAAATCATGGAACAGTGGTGATTAATTTAATAATCATTTGAAAACTGATACACAAACACATGGAATAGAAAAATTCAATGCAGATAAATGAGAATCAATTGATCATACTCAATAATTTTTATCAAAACATTATAAATCCATACATTATGATTTCTACATCAATATGAATTGATAATTGTTAATGAAAAATACATGAAGTGAAGGATGAATAACTATTTCATTCATTTTGCATCTATCCGCATGGATCTGATTATTGACAGTCACCTGATATTGATCTCCCAATGAATAATGGTGGTTCCTCCTCTCAAAAGTCATAGGGTTATAAATCTAACATAGTAGATTCATTATAAAAATTTATTAGTAGATGGAATTTGGAATTATTTCATTTTATAAATTAAATTAATTATCCATTAATTAATCCATTTAACACAGCTTCCAATGGATGTTTTTTACTAAACTTCCCACAATGAACTAGTTTAGGTCACTCCTAGGATAAACATGACGTTCCAAATGCATTTGTGGTCTATGATTCATAATTCGATACACTATATAATAGTTATCATATTTTTCCTTTAATTATTACGAAATATTAAATATATTAAATATTTTTTAAAAATAAATTTGGGGAACACTGGAGCACATAATGTGCATTCCTTATCATCTCCTAGCTCCAAAAATATTCCATAATGTATTTCATTTTCATAAAAGTGGAAAAATAGGGTCTTTCATTTATTCTCTCTTTTAGTATTTTTATACAAAAAAAACTGGAAGAATATCGTGATACTAAGACCATGTCTTTATCTCATACACCCAAGACATCTCATAAACTTCCTTATACTACCACAACACAAGGACCCATGTAATGAACCATTTATAAAGGATCATATTATTTTGATCCATGTTCACTACTAGGGGATCCATGAAGGTGGTTCCATGTTCGATGTCATGATAGTTTCAATTAATAATATGTGTTGGGTCATGCATGTATCACCTCAACTATGACACATTGATGATATTATGAACCTGATTCAACTATGGAGGTAGCGAGAGGGGGTATTAAAACTCTCCAACCCTATAAAATATTTTGAATGTTCAGATAAATCTCAGGGATATTTTTCATCCTCCCCTAAATCTATGATATCCTCCTCATCAGGATAATCTAAGTAAATCATGGTCTCCCTACATGATCAATAAGGTTCTATGACATTGGTCTGTATAAGAGTTCCTATATATATAGGCTTTCCTCATACACTCACAAACCACATGGTCCATCTTCATCATCAAATGTATCGTCTCTGACCTAATAAGAGAAGTTTCACTAATCACATTCCAACATAAGGCTGACCTACAGGGTATCCTATATATTTCCTCTATAGGTTCCATACTAATAGAACGGTGGTGGATATTATTTTATCCAATGTTTACCAATGGATAGTGAACCTCCCTTCTCCATTTCAAGCCTAACATGAATTCCCTTGGCATATCTTCTATCATGTAGAAAGTGTGCTCTATCTAGATGGTTCTATAGTGGTGAATGGATGTACTCATCCTCATCTAGGTCTCAAATTCCTCATGTATTACTCCCCATAGACATGATATAAACTTCTCATCATTGTCAGATACAATCATCGAAGGAACCCTAGGAAGGTGGAAGATCTCCAACTTGTGAAACATCTACAAAATCTCCATCAAAATATACTATTTGATTTTAAGGAAGTGTCTTAACCTCATAAGTCTATCAAAAATAATACAAATAAAATAATTTCTTCTTTCTATCCATTAAATCCATTTGAAAAAATATATGGTTAATCCATCACATCTTCACATGGAAATATCAAGTGGCTACAAAAATCATTCTGAATCCCGGTGCTCAGCCTTCACCTGTTGACATGTGAGAGACTAAGAGATGAACACCACAAAATTATGTCACATAAAGGTCCTAAAAAACTTCCACTGATGGTATCTATACATATTCATTATGCCTGGATGTACAACAAAATTGGATATGGGAAACTATCTCATGAACTTCTCAAACATCGTGACTAAGGCCATTGTTCGTCCCTAGAATTAGATAATGTCACTTCCTAGTTTAGAAAATCCATCTACTAAATATCATGAGGATATCTGGTCATGTAATACCTCACAATTTATGTTTCCCAACTATGACTATCTCACATGCTAGAGGAGTATAGGATTCAACACCTTCTAGAGAGGATATTTTTCTCCCTCCTCCCCATCCAAGTTCAGTTATTAAGAAGAAAACTCGTCTAATTCTTCATGCACAAATAAAACCCATGGACTTCCTAGTAAGGGAATTTTTGAAATTCTTTCCCTTTATAATAGAATATACTAAATCAAATTCATGGTCATTCAAGAACTCCAACCAGTGCCTTTTCTAAATGTTCTGGTCTCTCTTTGTGAAGTTATATTAGTGGCTCTGATAGTTTGAGTAAACAAAACAATTCTCTCATATAGTACAGTTCAACCACATTCTTGTGTGTAGAATACCTCTATTAACTCCCATCTATTAGTTTTAATTCCCTTCTATTTGGGTCTCAACTACCTTAAACCTTATAATAAAATGTCCATCCTCTACATGAAAACACTATTGAGAAAAGCTCCTGAGGCATCTCAACACAATATATACTCCATGAACTCCTTCAGTTGTCTCAAAACAGGATCACTCGTCAACCACATATTGAACTCCATGATGTCTATATATCACTACCAGGTCTTGGAGATAAGATTCCATTTCCACATCAAGGTGGTAAAAGTGGAAGAATTATAAAAACTTATTCCATAAACCTCCTTTAGTACCCCACCACACGAAGAAAACCTTTAACCTCTAATATGCTCTTAGGTGGCGAATAAGAAATGACTCCATCAATAATTATTGGGACCAAATATATTCCTTGGTAAGAAATGACATTCCATAAATTGTGAACCTTATGGATTCATAATAAGAACATTAATAGCATACCAAAAAGAGATATCTCCGGAATCATGTTTAGGACCGTCATCATGTTCTCTATATACTTATACTATTATGTAAAGTATAGGAATTTATCAGTAATAAAATATATTGGAAATCAGAAAAAGTATGGAAAGAAGATACAGTTTATTATAGTGTGTGTGGGGATATCATAATTTCATCATTGGAATATTTGCCTCATTAACTATCAACTAAAGCTTGCTAGAACTGAGTTGAAATTTAGATAATCGACTGATGAATCACATGTGATCAAATTTTTCATTAATCCTTATGAAGAGGTAATTTTTCATTATTATGGCCTTGTTTAGGTGATTATATCCCACATAGAGCTATAAGACCCAATCAACCATTTTCATGAACAAAACTTGATCTTCCCTACTGGACACACTTAGTCTGCATAATCACTTTTATTTTAATTACTCCAATTGTAATTGAAGATTATGCATCTCGATAATGGCCATATCATATGTCAAAGAAGATATAAGAGAGCACTTTGGTGAAATTCGATGCAAAACACCATAGCCCACCTCAGAGGTAGTCTCAGAACATCCTTTAGGAATAAATTTGTAAAATCCTCTATAATTGATGTAAACCAGATTATATAAGAGCATACTACACCAATGGTTGAAATCCCAAATTAATGTGTTATGGGTATTATTACCATACATGGAAAAACTACGTGCTAATATATGAGATCTCTCCTACCCACAATGATGATTCTCATCCCATCAGTCTGAAGGAATTTGAATTTTCTAAGTTGATACTCAGTTTGGGCTCAAACCATGTAAATTTTCTATACCAATGTTTAAATTATAAAATTTATTTTGATATGACAAACAATTCTCAAATATGTGTTCCCCATAAGAACATCATAGAAATTATGTGGAATAACATCTCAATAGGGAGCTACATCTGTCACACCAAGTGTAACGATATAAAGTAATGACTCAAACATTAGTATCCTAGTATATGAAAAAGTGTATAGTAAATAACTATCTTTTCTCTAATCATATCGTGTGTTGCTAGGTTAGGAGATTCCATAGCTCATAGTCGGTCATAGCCCCGAATGCCATCTCCCTATTCCTGTAATGGGCTTCCTGGTGGTTATGGTGAAGGGATATCATAATGTCCTCCACCACATGAAACTCCTCCTCTTGGATCCCCACCTTATCCTCATCTATCTCCTCCTCCCTTTGGGCCACCTTTCACTCACCTAGTGGATCCCGAATAATGGTGCAGCCAATTCCACGGTGGTTTATCAAATATCTCCCTTTCCTCCTCAGCACGATGTGTTTGAAAATCATGTTCCATGTTTCCTCACCAAACACATGAATTGGAAATTCCATCCTAGAGCTACCATAGATCACTAATCAGGGCATGTATGAAAAAAAAAGGTTGAGTCTAGTCATGAAAAGATCTCACACATCAACATCCAATAGAATGGTGACTTTAAGCTTTTACATAATGCAATACACTATGATTGTAACATACCAGGTAAATAAAGAATAAATCATTTTCATTTTTATTAATATTTATGAATTAAATATTAATTTTACGTTAAAGGGGTTGTTATGTTCGATAGCGTACCCGATATGCAACAAAGAGTTTCTTTGAAATCTTACGTTGCACACTAGTAATAAAAAAATATTATTTTAAATGGTAATTAACACATAGTCGTTGTATTGGCGGGAATGAATGGAAATAACTAAAATATGATTATATATGTTTGTTAAATGTTTTTACATTTACCCAGTAAAAGATAAAGGCTTAAAATAAGAAAATAATTCAATTTTAGGCATATATACTCTAACATTCACTAAAGGTCGACTTATCACCTTTTGATGGAGAACCGTCTATAAATATAGTTTTGGTCACTCTTATACATTCTATTGGACCAAATAAAATTCTACTTTAGAATAGGGACATTAAAATTTACTTTGTTTTATTTTTTTGGCATTTTTCCGATAAAGTTCCTTTTTTTAATGAATAGTGAAAATGTTGTATTTTAATTCAAAACCTCTTTTTAATATAATTTATTTATATGATTAGATTATATATTGAATTGGTTTAAAAGTGAAATTATAATAAATTTTTACCATTTAATCCAATAGTGGTCGTTGGAATTAATTTCACTTTGAAATTTGACTTAAACTAGTGTCAATCTTTTGATACATATTGTTTCAAAAAAACACGCTATTTGTTTTGACAGCGGGAATTAATTATTAAATTAATTAATGTAACTAATATGTTTTGAATTTTGTAAAATAGACATCATTTTTTAATTTGGAATATCAAATATAGCTTAGGGAGAATTTTTGGTATTTTTCTGAAAAAAATCAATTTTTGATGAATAGTGAAACCACTAAGTGGTACTTATAAAAACTGATTTTCCGTTTAAATGAAAATTTCCACCTCTGTGATTTGAATTTCAAAAATCCGACATACATGGTTGTAATTAAGAAGTATAATGTGCCTCAATAGGATTAAAATAATTTTTTGGTGAATAGTAACTTTTAAGTTTTTAATCGCGATTAGAGGTAATTAGTGTAGTTTAAGGTAAAAATAATGTTTTAATAATATTAAATGACCTTGAAACATGTCCTAAACTAATTGGATGTATCATGGCCGACCAAGAAAATCCATGGGTAAACTTGGGGACCCCATGGAGCCACTTTGGAAGGAAAATTACATTAATATGTATTTATTTAATGTTAAAGTAAAAATGTAACAAACATGAGTTGTTTTACTAAAACAATTTTTAAGTGGAGTTATAAAAGCCATAATTTTGACTATAAATAGTCATTGGAAATCTAAAAAGATTTCCTACATCATAGGAGTTTTTTTATAATTTTTAGAAATTAAATAAATTAAATTATTTATGACATCATGATGATGCAGCGATTACCTCATTAATAAAGGATTTAGATAAAATGAAACGATAATGTTAAAACTATAACATAAACTTTTCAAAGACATATTGGATTAGTATATTTCGAACCCTTATCACCTTATCCTTTAAATAAATCAATTTGGGACATTTAAAATCCGAAACTCATTTGAAAATAATGTAACCTTTTATACATTTCCAAGAGTGCCCCTCCTCTCCTCTTATAAAAGGCCCCCACCTCTACCACATTACCCACACCTCTAAAGCCTTTTTCTCGGCCAAACCCTACCCATTTTGACTCTATACATCCCTATATTACTCCTAGAAGACTCACTTTGGGCATAAGTCTTCCCAAGGAAGCCTTTGAGCTCAAATCTAAGAGAGTTATCCGATTGTAAGGTAATGTCTTCACTTGTGTTCTTTTTTTATTTTGCTTCTCCAACCACATAAATTCCTTTTATTCATTTCTTTTGTAACAAAACCAGTATCCTAAATATACTAGGATGTTGTTATAAGAAGTATTCGAGCTACACCTACACACACCTTCATCTAATGGTTAAAGAGCATATTGTTTCTGTGGATGGCGAATTTCTGCCTCACAAAATGATGATTGTTCAATATCCTTCTAACACCTTCAAAGGTGGCCATTAAGATGTCAATATATTTATATATGATATATAATATGTTTATGCTCAACTTAAAATTATGTATTTTTCATTTATGGCATACCTTTATGGTTTCCATTATGGGTAAACGCGATATCTTCATTTTAGGAAGTGCGGACTACCGCCCCCTCAAAGTGATTTAATTCGTTAATACCATATGTGGTACGTATAAAGGATATATTTAATGATATTATATATGAAATTATACTCGAATTATAATATACCTTTAATTCATTATGATTCCATTCCATAAAATACGAAATGGAAATGAAAGTAGCGTTCATCAGTCGTACGGCTTACCATCTCCATGAACGGTGCATTTGATTTCTTATCCCCAAAAGTAATGTACTATTATAAGAACATATATATAATGGATATATATGATCTATGGTAAATCTAAATGATTAATATAATTTTTGAATTAAAATATACATATCTCTCATTTAGTTTTAATTCCAATAATATGACATAGAAATGAAAGTAGCGTTCATGCGTACGTACGGCTTACCGTCTCCATGAACGGTGCATTTCATTTCTTACCTCTAAATGATTATGTAATATTATAAATACATGTATATTCTGGATATATATGATATATATGATATCCAAATCATAAATATCATTCTGGATATAATGAACCTTTGACCACACTAACAACATGTAATTGTAAGAAGTCCACTTTCGACTTAAGAACCAAATATCGACAAAACAAACATTATTAACTTAAATGATTACATAATGTTTATAACATGGAAATAAGTGATATAAAAGGAATAATTAACTTGAAAATTTTTCTTAATCAAGTAGAAAGTAACTCAAGTTTATTATTCAGGACGTTAAAGAACGATCGAGTCAAGTCGGACCCGAGGTAAGGGACTTCGTCTCAATCTCCTTTCATTGAGTCATATTTCATTTTATACACAACTATCGTTTATACGGTGTATAAAACCCTTTTACTTTTACTTTTATACAAAAGGAATCTTTTTCTAAGAAAAGATTTACTAAACGACAAAAAGAAATGTTTTTTTAACGTACGCGGTGACAACGACCTTTACCGTCACCGCGAGTATTATTTGGTCTTTATCTTCCTCAACAAGCCGTAATGTTTTTAAAAGGAAATAAATACCATATACTCTTTTATTTATTTTGGTATTGAAAATGGTTTTCATAATGTTTTTATTATATCAATTTGTTGTATTGATATCTTGTGATTGAAATTTGGAAATGTTATGTTTCCTTTATTTATGTTTTATGTGATACGATTATGTTATGGGTATTGGGCATTATTATGAAGACGGGTGGTTCCGTGATAAACTAACGACAGGTGATCCCGATATATCTCTCTAATGCATTGGTTAACATGAAGGGGTTAAACGTTGAGGTTTCTCTGAAGAGATTGAGGGAATATACTGTGATGGGTATTCCAAACGTAACCAAGAGAGTTACTCCCTACGTAAGAATGTTATGAATGCCTCAAGATACCTTTATGTCTTATGATTTCTATGATTTATTCATAATTTGATGAGGTATGTTCAAGTGATTATGTTATATGGGTAAAGTATGATTTCATTCTTATGTATGTATGTACTCATGTTCCCTTTCCATATTTTTATATCCCTTACTAAGCTTTTTATGTTCATCCCAAGTTTTTGAAATGTTTTTCACAGGTCAAGGGAAAGGTACATGATATGATGATAGTGTTAAGAAGTTTCAAGATAGAATCCATGTTTTATTTTAAATATGTTTCTGTTGATGGGAAAAATGAATAATATCTTTTATGTAACCACTTTGTTTCAATGTGGAATGTAATGCATGTTTTATGATCTAATTCTCTAAAAATATAAACCTGAAAAGATACACAACATGTATTCTTGAAATAACTCAAGTTTAAGTAATGTTTAAGGCTGGGGCCTTATAGTTGGTATCAGAGTTGAGTTTATATTACTTTAGGAGTTAGAATTCTATTAAATGATTATCCAAAAATATTTTTTTATTGTCACATTGAAATGATATAGCATTTGAAGATTACTATGTTGCTTCTTCTAAGACATGTTTGTTCAGAATGGTTTTTTGTAGAGGAAATAGAACGGCTTTTCTAGGAAGGCATACAGTTTGTAATGACCTTTCAAATTAGTATCTTGAGATGTTCAGAATCAGAACTAAATAGTTTATTATAGTGATGGATCAGTTGACTCAGCAGTTGAAAAGAAGATTGGTAAATGCTCTAGTTTTAGAATATCCTTCTAGGAATGGCGAGTTTGTTATCTACAATGATGCTTCATTGAAATGACTTGGTTGTGTCCTAATGAAGAATGATCAGGTAATTTATTATGCTTCACGACAGTTGAAAACTCATGAGGTAAATTACCCTACACATGATTTGGAATTAGCTACTGTTGTTTTCGCTTTAAAAATTTGGAGGCATCATTTGTATGGAGTAAAGTGTGAAATATATACCGATAACAAAAGTTTAAATTATATATTCACTAATAATGAATTGAACATGAGACAGTGGAGATGGATATAATTAATCAAGGATTATGATTGTACATTTCATTACCATCCGAGAAAAGAAAATAAAGTGGATGATGCTTTGAGTTGAAGAAGTAATGCTTCATTAACAATGTTGTGTTTGGAAGATGATCCTTTGGTTAAGGATTTGATGAAAATTGGAATAAAAGTTGTTAGAGTAGGATGTCCTTCTGTTTTGTTACAGGTATCAGTGGAATCTTCTCTATCAGACAGAAGCAGGCAAGCACAGAAGCAAGACAGCGAGTTTCAGAAAAATGTACAGCTGGTTCAGAAGGGGAAGTTGCCTGAATTCAACATTGATAATGATTGTGTTCTGAGGTTTGGGAAGAGATTATGTGTGCCTAGTGATTTAAAATTGAAGAATGAGTTGTTATGTGAGGCTCATAGTTCCCCGTTTTCAGTTCATCCTGGCAGTACTAAGATGTACAGAGATCTGCGTGGGTATTACTGGTGGAATGGAATGAAAAGAGATATTTCTGATTTTTCTGTGAAGTGTTTGACTTGTCAACTGGTAAAATTAGAGCGGCAGTTACCTAAAAGGATTCTTCAGCCTTTACCAGTACCAGAGTGGAAATGGGAGAATATATCGATGGACTTTGTTGTGGGATTTTCGAAGACACCTAGAGGTAATAATGCAATCTGGGTTATTGTTGATCGCTTGGCTAAATCTGCTCATTTCCTTCCTATAAGAGATACTTTTTCCCTGGATCAACTTTCCCGAATGTATCTTAAAGAGATAGTTAGGTTACACGGAGTACCTCTCTCTATTGTACCTGACCGTGATCCCAGATTCACTTATAAATTTTGGAAAGGCCTTCAGAAGTCGTTGGGTACTGAATTAAATTTTAGTACAGCTTTTCATCCGCAATCAGATGGGCAGTCAGAACGAACAATTAAGACCTTGGAGAATATTCTACGATCTTGCTCTATGGATTATCAGGGAATTTGGGACCAAAATCGTTCTTTGGTTGAGTTTTCATATAATAATAGTTTTCATTCTTGTATACAGATGGCACCGTTTGAGGCATTATATGGGAAGCGGTGTCGAACTCTATCTTTTTGGGGATGAAGTGGGTGAAAGGAAGCTGATGGGACCAGAATTGGTAGAAGAGATGGCAGAAAAGGTTCAATTGATACAGAAATACATGATAATAGCTCAGATCATGCAGAAGAGTTATACGGATAACCGGAGGAAGGATCTATCTTTCGAGGTAGGTGATCAAGTTTTTCTCAAAGTCTCACCATGGAAAAGTGTGATACGATTTGGTAAGAAATGAAACCTGAGTCCAAGGTTCATTGGACCATATGAAATTATAGAGAAAGTTGGATCAGTTGCATACCGAGTGGTTTTACATCTGAGTTTATCTCAGGTGCACAATGTTTTTTATGTTTCGATGTTCAGAAAGTATATGCCAGATCCATCTCATGTTTTGAGTCCAGAGGTAGTTCAGCTGGAAGAGAATCTTTCTTATGAAGAACAACCAGTCCAGATTCTTGACCGTAGAGAGAAAGTGTTGCGGAATAATGTAATTCACCAGGTAATGGTTTTATGGAAAAACCATATGGTTGAAGAGGAAACATGGGAATCTGAAAATACTATGAGGGATAAATGCCCCCACTTATTTTGATAAGTGAATAAAATTGCGAGAACACAATTCCCAAAAGGGGGGAAGGATGTAACATCCAAGGTAAATAAAGAATAAATCATTTTCAATTTTATTAATATTTAAGAATTAAATATTAATTTTACTTTAAATGGGTTTCTATATTCGATAGTGTACCTGATACGCAACAAAGAGTTTCTTTGAAATCTTACGTTGCACACTAGTAATAAAATAATATTATTTTAAATGGTAGTTAACACACATCCGTTGTATTGGCAGAAATGAATGGAAATAACTAAAATATTATTATATATGTTTGTTAAATGTTTTTACATTTATCCAATAAAATATAAAGGCTTAAAATAAGAAAAGAATTCAATTTTAGGCATATATACTCTAACATTCACTAAAGGTCGACTTATTGCCTTTTGATGGCGAACCTTCTATAAATATAGTTTTGGTCACTCTTATAAATTCTATTGGACCAAATAACATTCTTCTTTAGAATAGGGACATCAAAATTTACTTTGTGTGAATTTTTGGTATTTTTCCGATAAAGTTCATTTTTTAATGAATAGTGAAAAATGTTGTATTTTAATTCAAAACTTCTTTTTAATATAATTTATTTATATGATTAGATTATATTTTGATTTTTTTTATAGTGAAATTAGAATATATTTTTACCATTTAATCTAATAGTGGTTGTTGGAATTAATTTCACTTTGAAATTGGACTTAAACTATTGTAAATCTTTTGATACATATTGTTTCAAAAAAAACACGCTATTTGTTTTGACAGCGGGAATTAATTATTAAATTAATTAATGTAACTTATATGTATTGAATTTTTTAAAATTGACATCATTTTTTAATTTGGAATATCAAATATAGCTTGGGGATAAGTTTTGGTATTTTTTTGGAAAACTTCAATTTTTGATGAATAGTGAAACCACTAAGTGGTACTTATAAAAACTGATTTTCCGTTTAAATGAAATTTTTCCACCTCTTTATTTTGAATTTCAAAAATCCTACATACATGGTTGTCATTAATAAGTAAAATGTGGTTCAATGGGATTAAAATAATTTTTGGTGAATAGTAACTTTTACGTTTTTAATGGCGATTAGAGGTAATTAGTGTAGTTTAAGGTTAAAATAATGTTTTAATAATATGAAATGACCTTGAATCATGTCCTACCCTTATTGGATGTGTCATGTCCGACCAATAAAATAAATGGGTCAACTTGGGGACCCCATGGAGCCACTTTGGAAGGAAAATGACATTAATATCTTTTTATTTAATGTTTTAGTAAAAATGTCACAAACATGAGTTGTTTTACTAAAACAATTTTTAAGTGGAGTTATACATGCCATATTTTTTACTATAAATTGTCATTGGAAAGCTAAAACGATTTCCAACATCATAGTATTTATTATATAATTTTTATAAACTAAATAAATTAAATTATATATGACATCATGATGATGCAGCGATTACCTCATTAATAAAGGATTTAAATAAAATAAAAATATAATGTTACAACTATAACGTACACATGTAAAAGACCTATTGGATTAGTATATTTCGAACCATTATCACCTTATCCTAGAAATACATCAATTTGGTACCTTTAAAATCCGAAACTCATTTGAAAATAATGTAACCTTTTATACCTTTCCAAGAGTGCCCCTCCTCTCCTCTTATAAAAGGCCCCCACCTCTACCAACTTACCCACAACTCTCAAGCCTTTGGATCGGCCAAACCCTGCCCAGTTTGTCTCTCCACATCCTTCTATTACTCCTAAAAGCCTCACTTTGAGACGAAGTCCTCCCAAGGAAGCCTTTGAGCTCAAATCTAAGAGAGTTACCCGATTTTAAGGTAATGTCTTCACTTGTGTTCTTTTGTTTTATTTTGGTTCTCCAACCACATAAACTCTTTTTATTCATTTCTTTTGTAACAACACCAGTATCCTCAATATACTAGGATGTATTTATAAGAAGTATTCGAGCTACACCTACACACACCTTCATCTAATGGTTAAAGAGAATACTGTTTCCGTGGATGGTGAATTTCTGCCACACAAAATGATGATTGTTCAATATTCTTCTAACACCTTCAAAGGTGGCCATTTAGATGTCACTATATTTATATATTATATATAATATGTTTATGTTTTACTTAATCTTCTGTATTTTTTATTTATGGCATACCTTTATGGTTTCCATTATGGGTAAACGCGATATCTTCATTTTAGGAAGTGCGGACTACCGCCCCCTCAAAGTGATTTGATTCATTAATACCATATGTGGTACGTATAAAGGATATATTAAATGAGATTATATATGAAATTATACTGGAATTATAATATACCATTAATTCATTATGATTCCATTCCATAAAATACGAAATAGAAATGAAAGTAGCGTTCATGCGTACGTACTGCTTACCGTCTCCATGAACGGTGCATTTCATTTCCTATCCCCAAATGTAATGTACTATTATAAGAAAATATATATAATGGATATTTATGATGTATGGTACATATAAATGATGAATATAATTCTGGAATAAAAATATACAAATCTTTCATTTAGTTTTAATTCCATTAATACGACATAGAAATGAAAGTAGCGTTCATGCGTACGTACGGGTTACCGTCTCCATGAACGGTGCATTTCATTTATTACCTCTAAGTGATTATGTAATATTATAAATACATGTATATTCCGGATATATATGATATACATGATATCCAAATAATGAATATAATTCTGGATATAATGAACCTTTGACCACACGAACAACATGTAATTATAAGAAGTCCACTTTGGACATAAGAACCAAATATCAACAAAACAAACATTATTAACTTAAATGATTACATAATGTTTATAACATGGAAATAAGTGATATAAAAGGAATAATGAACTTGAAAATTGTTCTTAATCAAGTAGAAATTAACTCAAGTTTATTATTCAGGATGTTAAAGAACGATCGAGTCAAGTCGGACCCGAGGTAAGGGACATCGTCTCAATCTCCTTTCATTGAAGCATATTTCATTTTATACAAAACTCTCTTTTATACGGTGTATAAACCCCTTTGACTTTTACTTTTATACAAAAGGAATATTTTTCTACCAAGCGTTTTACTAAAAGAAAAAAAGGAATGTTTCATTTAACGTACGCGGTTACAACGACCTTTACCGCCGCCGCGATTATTATTTGGTCTTTTGCTTCCTCAACAAGCCGTAATGTTTTTAAAATGAAATATATACCGTATACCATTTTATGTATTTTTTCTACTGAAAAAGGTTTTCATAATATTTTTATTATATCAATTTTTTGTATTGATATATTTTGATTGAAATTTGGAAATGTTATGTTTCCTTTATGTATGTTTTATGTGATACGATTATGTTATGGTTCTTGGGAATTATTATGATGACGGGTGGTTTTGTGATAAACTAAGGGTGGGTGAGCCCGATATAGCTCTCCAATGCATTGGGTGACGTGAACGGGTTAAACTTTGAGGTTTCTCCGAATAAATTTAGGGAATATACTGTGATGGGTATTCCAAATGTAACCAAGAGGGATACTCCCTACGTAAGAATGTTATGAATGCATCAAGTTACCATTATGTCTTATGATTTCTATGATTTATTCATGATTTGATGAGGTATGTTAAAGTTCATATGTTTTATGGGTAAAGTATGATTTCATTCTTATGTATGTATGTACTCATGTTTCCTTTCCATATTTTAATATCCCTTACTGAGCTTTTTATGCTCACCCCAAGTTTTTTAAATGTTTTTCACAGGTCAAGGGAAAGGTACATGATATGATGATAGTGTCAAGGAAGTGTCAAGATATAATCCATGTTTTATTTTAAATATGTTTCCATTGATCAGAAAAATGAATACTATCTTTTATGTAACCACTTTGTTTAAATGTGGAATGTAATGCATTTTTTATGATCTAATTATCTAAAACTCTAAACCTGAAAATATCCTCAACGTGTATTCTTGAAATAACTCAAGATTAAGTAATGTTTAAGGCTGGGGCCTTATAGTTGGTATCAGAGTTCAGTTTAGTTAACTTTAGGAATTATAATTCTATTAAATGATTATCCAAAATATTTTTTTTATTGTAAAATTGAAATGATATAGCATTTGAAGATTACCATGTTACTTCATCTAAGACATGTTTGTTCATAATTATTTTTCATAGAGGAAATAGAATGGATTTTCTGGGAAGGCATACTGTGGGAAATGACCTTTCAAATTAGTATCCTGAGATGGTCAGAATCAGAACTAAATAGATTGTTGCAGTGATGGATCAGTTGACTCAGGAGTTGAAAAGAAGATTGGGGAATGCTCTAGTGTTGGAACATCCTTCTAGGAAAGGTGAGTTTGCTATCTACAGTGATGCTTCATTGAAAGGTCTTGGTTGTTTCCTAATGTAGAATGATCAGGTAATTGCTTATGCTTTACGACTGTTGAAAACTCATGAGGTAAATTACCCTACACATGATTTGGAATTAGCTGTTGTTGTTTTCGCATTAAAAATTTGGATGCATCATTTGTATGGAGTAAAGTGTGAAATATATACCGATCACAAAAGTTTAAAGTATATATGGACTCAAGAAGAATTGAACATGAGACAGAGGAGATGGATAGAATTAATCATGGATTATGAATGTACATTTCATTACCATCCGAGAAAAGAAAATAATGTGGCTGATGCTTTGAGTCGAAGTAGTAATGCTTCATTAACAATGTTGTGTTTGGAACATGATCCTTTGGTTAAGGATTTGATGAAAATTGGTATAAAAGTTATTGGAGTAGGATTTCCTTTTGTTTTGTTTCAAGAATCAGTGGAATCATCTCTATCAGACAGAATCAAGCAAGCACAAAAGCAAGATAGCGAGTTTCAGAAAAAGTTAGAGCTGGTTCAGAAGGGTAAGTTGCCTGAATTCAACCTTGATAATGATTGTGTTTTGAGGTTTGGGAAGAGATTATGCGTGCCTAGTGATTCACTATTGAAGAATGAGTTGTTATGTGAGGCTCATAGTTCCCCGTTTTCAGTTCATCCTGGAAGTACTAAGATGTACAGAGATCTGCAAGAGTATTACTGGTGGAATGGAATGAAAAGAGATATTTCTGATTTTACTGTGAAGTGTTTGACTTGTCAACGGGTAAAAGAAGAGCGGCAGTTGCAAAAAGGGATGCTTTATCCTTTACCAGTACCATAGTGGAAATGGGAGAATATATCAGTGTACTTTGTTGTGGGATTTCCGAAGACACATCGAGGTAAAAATGCAAAATGTGTTATTGTTGATCGTTGGACTAAATCTGCTCATTTCCTTCCTATACGAGATACTTTTTCCCTAGATCAACTTTCCCCTTTGTATCTTAAAGAGAGAGTCAGGTTACATGAAGTAACTCTCTCCATTGTATCTGACCATGATCCCAGGTTCACTTCTAACTATTGGAATAGCCTTCAGAAGTCGTTGGGTATTGAATTAAATTTTAGTACAGCTTTTCATCCGCAATCAGATGGGCAGTCAGAATTAACAATTAAGACCTTGGATGATATGCTAAAATATTGCTCTATGGATTATCAGGGAAGTTGGGACCAACATCTTTCTTTGGATGAGTTTTTATATAATAACATTTTTCATTCTAGTATACGGATGGCATCGTTTGAGGAATTATATGGGAAGCGGTGTCGAACTCCAGCTTTTTGGGATGTAGTGGGTGAAAGGAAGCTGATGGGACTAGAATTGGTCGAAGAGATGGCAGAAAAAGTTTAGTTTATTGAGAAAGTCGTGAGAATAGCTCAGAGAAGGCAGAAGAGTTATGCAGATAACTGGAGTAAGGATCTATCTTTCGAGGTATGTGATCATGTTTTTTTCAAAGTCTCACCATGGAAATGTGTGATGCGATTTGGTAAGAAAGTAAAGCTGAGTCCAAGGTTTATTGGACCACATGAAATTCTGGAGAAAGTTGGATCAGTTGCATACGGAGTGGATTTACCTTCGCGTTTATCTCAGGTGCACAATGTTTCTCATGTTTCGATGTTGAGAAAGTATATGCCAGATCCATCTCATGTTTTGAGTCCAGAGGTAGTTCAGCTGGAAGAGAATCTATCTTATGAAGAAAAACTAGTCCAGATTCTTGACCGTAAGGAGAATGTGTTGCGGAATAAGGTAATTCACCAGGTAATGGTTTTTTGGAAAAACCATATGGTTGAAGAGGCAACATGGGAATCTGAAAATACTATGAGGGAGAAATACCCCCACTTATTTTGATAAGTGAATAAAATTGCAAGGACGCCATTCCCAAAAGGGGGGAAGGATGTAACATCCCAGGTAAATAAAGAATAAATCATTTTCATTTTTTTTAATATTTATAAATTAAATATTAATTTTACTTTAAGGGGGTTTCTATGTTCGATAGCATACCCGATACACAACAATGAGTTTCTATGAAATCTAACATTGCACACTAGTAATAAAATAATATTATTTTAAATGGTAGTTAACACGCAGCCATTGTATTGGTGGGAATGAATAGAATAACTAAAATATGATTATATATGTTTGTTAAATGTTTTTACATTTATCCAATAAAATATAAAGGCTTAAAATATGAAAAGAATTCAATTTTAGGCATATATACTCTAACATTGAATAAAGGTCGACTTATCAGCTTTTGATGGAGAACTGTCTATAAATATAGTTTTGGTCACTCTTATACATTCTATTGGACCAAATAAAATTCATCTTTAGAATAGGGACATCAAAATTTACTTTGTGTGAACTTTTGGTATTTTCCCGATAAAGTGCATTCTTTAATGAATAGTGAAAATGTTATATTTTAATTCAAAACCACTTTTTAATATAATTTATTTATATGATTAGATTATATTTTGAATTGGTTTTAAAGTGAAATTAGAATATATTTTTACCATTTAATCCAATAGTGGTCGTTGGAATTAATTTCACTTTGAAATTGGACTTAAACTAGTGTCTATCTTTTGATACAAATTGTTTCAAAAAAACATGCTATTTGTTTTGACAGTGGGAATTAACTATTAAATTAATTAATGTAACTTATATGTTTTGAATTTTGTAAAATTGACATCATTTTGGAATTTGGAATATCAAATATATCTTGGGGAGATGTTTTGGTATTTTTCTGGAAAACATCAATTCTTGATGAATATTGAAAACACTAAGTGGTACTTATAAAAACCGATTTTCCGTTTAAATGAAATTTTTCCACCTCTGTGATTTGAATTTAAAAAATCCGCCATACGTGGTTTTCATTAATAAGTAAAATGTGGTTCAATGGGATTAAAATAATTTTTTGGTGAATAGTAACTTTTACCTTTTTAATCGCGATTAGAGGTAATTAGTGTAGTTTAAGGTAAAAATAATGTTTTAATAATATGAAATAACCTTGAAACATGTCCTACCCTTATTGGATGTGTCATGGCCGACCAAGACAATACATGGGTCAACATGGGGACCCCATGGACCCACTTTGGAAGGAAAATGACATTAATATCTTTTTATTTAATGTTAACGTAAAAATGTCACAAACATGAGTTGTTTTACTAAAACAATATTTAAGTGGGGTTCTACAAGTCATCGTTCTGTCCATAAATATTAATTGGAAATATAATAAGATTTCCTACATCATAGTAGTTTTTTTATAATTTTTAGAGATTAAATAAATTAAATTATTTATGACATCATGTTGATGCAACGATTACCTCATTAATAAAGGATTTAAATAAAATGAAAAGATAATGTTAAAACTATTACTTACACTTTTCGAAGACCTATTTGATGAGTATATATCGAACCCTTATCACCTTATCCTCGAAAGAAATCAATTTGGGACCTTTAAAATCCGAAGCTCATTTGAAAATAAAGTAACCTTTTATACCTTTCCAAGAGTGCCCCTCCTCTCCTCTTATAAAAGGCCCCCAACTCTACCACCATACCCACACCTATCAAGACTTTGGCTCGGCCAAACCCTGACCATTTTGCCTATCCACATCACCCTCTTACTCCTAGAAGCCTCACTCTGGGCATAAGTCTTACCAAGGATGCCTTTGAGCTCAAATCTAAGAGAGTTACCCGATTTTAATGTAATGTCTTCACTTGTGTTCTTTTGTTTTATTTTGCTTCTCCAACCCCATAATCTCTTTTTTATTCATTTATTTGGTAACAAAACCAGTATCCAAAATATAATAGGATGTTTTTATATGAATTATTCTATCTACACAAACACACACCTTCATCTATTGGTTAAAGAGCATACTGTTTCCGTGGATGGCGAATTTCTGCCTCCTGAAATGATGATTGTTCAATATTCTTCTAACACCTTCAAAGGTGGCCATTAAGATGTCACTATATTTATATATGATATATAATATGTTTATATTATAATTAAGATTCTTTAGTTTTTATTTATGACATACCTTTATGATTTCCATTGTGGGTAAATGCGATATCTTCATTTTAGGAAGTGCGGACTACCGCCCCCTCAAAGTGATTTGATTCGTTAATACCATATGTGGTACGTATAAAGGATATATTTAATGATATTATATATTATATTATACTGGAATTATAATATATCTTTAATTCATTATTATTCCATTCCATAAAATATGAAATAGAAATAAAAGTAGCGTTCATGCGTGCGTACGGCTTACCGTCTCAATGAACGGTGCATTTCATTTCTTATCCCCAAATGTAATGTACTATTAGAAGAACATATATATAATGGATATATATTATGTATGGTACATCTTAATGATGAATATAATTCTGGAATTGAAATATACATATCTCTCAATTAGTTTTAATTACATTAATATGACATTGAAATGAAAGTAGCGTTCATGCGTACGTACGGCTTACCATCTCCATGAACAGTGCATTTCATTTCTTACCTCTAAATGATTATGTAGTATTATAAATACATGTATATTCTGGATATATATTATATATATGATATCCAAAACATGAATATCATTCTGGATATAATGAACCATTGACCACACAAACAACATGTAATTGTAAGAAGTCCACTTTCGACTTAAGAACCAAATATCGACGAAACAAATATTATTAACTTAAATGATTACATAATGTACATAACATGGAAATAATTGATATAAAAGGAATAATGAACTTGAAAAAGGTTCTTAAGAAAGTAGAAATTAACTCATGTTTATTATTCACGATGTTAAAGAACGATCGAGTCAAGTCGGACCCGGGGTAAGGGACTTCGACTCAATCTCCTTTCATTAAGGCATATTTTGTTTTATACACAACTATATTTTATATGGTGTATAAACCCCTTTGGATTTTACTTTTATACAAAAGGAATATTTTTCTACGAAGCATTTCACTAAACATCAAAAAGGAATGTTCCTTTTAATGTACGCGGTGACAACGACCTTTACAGCCACCATGAGTATTATTTGGTCTTTGGATTCCTCAACAAGCCGTAATGTTTTTAAAATGAAATAAATTCCATATACTCTATTAATAATTTTGGTATTGAAAATGGTTTTCATAATGTTTTTATTATATCAATGTGTTGTATTGATATCTTGTGATTGAAATGTTGAAATGTTATGTTTCCTTTATGTATGTTTTTTGTGATACGATTATGTTATGGTTCTTGGGCATTATTATGAAGATGGGTGGTTCCATGATAAACTAAGGGAGGGTGAGCCTGATATAGCTCTCCAATGCATTGGGTAACGTGAAGGGGTTAAACGTTGAGGTTTCTCCGAGTATATTTAAGGAATATAATGAGATGGGTATTCCAAACGTAACCAAGAGGGTTACTCCCTACGTAAGAATGTTATGAATTCCTCAAGTTACCTTTATGTCTTATGATTTCTATGATTTATTCATGATTTTATGAGGTATGTTAAAGTGCTTATGTTTTATGGGTAAAGTATGATTTCATTCTTATGTATATATGTACTCATGTTTCCTTTCAAAAATTTTATATCCCTTACTGAGCTTTTTATGCTCATCCCATGTTTTTGAAATGTTTTTCACAGGTCAAGGGAAAGGTACATGTTATGATGATAGTGTCAGGGAAGTGTCAAGATAGAATCCATGTTTTATTTTAAATATGTTTCCATTTATGGGAAAAATGAATAATACCTTTTATGTAACAACTTTATTTAAATGTGGAATGTAATGCATGTTTTATGATCTAATTATCTAAAACTCTAAACCTGAAAAGATCCTCAACGTGTATTCTTGAAATAACTCAAGATTAAGTAATTTTTAAGGCTGGGGCCTTATAATGATACCCAATACTAGCTCCAGATGCTTTGAATATCTTTGATAAGAATCTCATTTTCACTATCACCCACTACAACACTCAAGAATATGTGGGGATTCATTGGTGTACAACACTGGAACGTATGTATCTATAGAGATCTGACTCAAACATCTATTACTTAAAAGTAGTCTTCTCGAATCATATTGAGGGAGTATCATGTATGTTCAATGAACCTTATAGTTTATTCAGAACTATTATCCCTTTTTTCTACAACTCTATAATCTCTAACATAAAAATTGAGTACAAGAATTATGGGTAATACTCTTCATGAAACATCTACTCTAAGTCAGTACATAATAGTGTCACTTCCTTAGGAATCGTGTATCCAGTATCCACTAAAACACATCTCCTCCAAAGAAACGTTTGCAAAAAAATATATCCACCAGATCATTCAGTGTCAAGATAAGCTTGAAAACTCATATCATTGACACTAGCTAATTGTCCACCACCTAGTGTCTGGCTCAATGAAGAAACATAGAGGCCTATGGTGGTTGAACTTGCAGAGTATTCTAAACCATTATACATCCTTATCCTTATCTATATTTAGAATATAATACTCTAAAGGTGGAGATAATTATACCTAACCAAATGGATGAATAATTCACATGATGAATCATGAACTGAGGTCTCATCACTCATCAGATTGTCATCGCAATCTAGAATTGTCTGCCTAGTTGGTTGTCTTCTTGATGTAATCCGAAAAATAAAATACATATATAACATAATTAGATGAGAATGTGTATATGGGGATATGACAAAAGAAGAAAAGTAAAAAGATTCAATACTATATGATTCATGCACCAACATTCATTACTACCAAAGTCACTATATACCCACTTGACATGAACGTGAGTATATGCCAGATGTGTGGAGATGTCAGTTGCTACACTAATACTAGGTTCCCTAGAATAAAATTCAGACTCATGAAACATTGAAATTTTTTCCATAAAACACAAAAATACATTCCAAAAGTTATATCTTTGGTCATCATCATAAGGACTTATCCAACATTGATACCAACATGTCATGACCCAACCAAATGGGGTTTGAGCTGCTACATCACCATGCCAACCTCACTAGTATTAGGACTAGTGAAAAGTACTAAAATATATAACTTATATAAGAGTCATATCTTAGTTTACCTGTATGATAAAATTCCTCTATATACATGTATATGTACATTAAAATAAAATATTAGACAAGAATATATAGAGTGAAGACCATGCCTGGGAATCCTCTTGGGAATACTAAAGTACAATATCCTAATCTAAAAAATGTAAAAGGAGAAAATACATTCCACACCTACGAATAACGTTAATGTATAGTTATAATATAGCCTAGATATAGATCTCAATGACCCAAATTCCTTATGTGGTCAAAGGTACCACGAGTATACCTATTCTTCTTGGTAATTGTCACTGACTAGTCTATCATCTGAAAAAGACATCACACATGTGGAAAAATCCCATGTAGGTGTGAGTATACACATACCTAGTAGGAAACCCCAAAATATGATAGGGGATCAGTAAGAGGTATGATATAAGTATACATCTCTACCCATTATAAAATATACATGATAACCAATAAAACTGTTATATATTCCCATAAAAAATACACATCTGAGTGAGAACTGTGATTTCGGTCTCACAGCCCATCCCAACAAAATTGTGTTACATAAATTATTGAGAACCATCAAAAATGTTGAACATCTCACGCATCCATCTAAAATTGAATCCTTATAAATAAAAACCTCTCTACTAATCCACACAATAAAGGGGAACAATATATAGTTATATGACATATGTTGTACTAATATATTGGGGTTCCACTTAGTAGATAGATAGAGGACCCATTCCCTATAACAACATGAAGGTTCCATTATGTACCTAGATGACCCATAGCTAGATATGGCAGGAGGGTTCCACATTGACGTTCGAGAACACATACCATTACCTCATAAGAGGCTTCCACTATAGTAGTAGAGGACCCATGCCCTAAATCCACATGAGGGTTCCACTATAATAGTAGAGAACCCATTCAATGATTCCACATGAGGGTTGCACTCTAGAGGTATTGAACCCCAACCCTGAATCCATAGGAGGGTTCAAATCTAGTTGTAGAGTAACCATCCCCTAACTATATAATAGTGTTACACTCTAAATATGGATAGATAGAGGAATCAAGGACTTACCTAGTCAGAGGGTTCCACTCTATTAGAAGAGGACCCAAACCATGTTCTCAAATGAGGGTTCCAGTCTGACGATCCTGCCAGTTCCCTTCCATCATCATGTGCTAGAAAAAGAATCATGAACCACGTAAAATATTTTATCATGTCTCAAAATACACTACGAAATCTACCATAATTTCATATTTACAAAAACACTTAGTGTTGGATAACCGCATTCCAAAATATGAGTCTTAATAAAAGTGATATGAGATGTTTAATTCTCCTAGAAAGGAATGGTACTTCAAGTATCATGAGACCCACAAAGAGTTAAGTCTCAATCTACTACCTAGTCATGTCATGAACCAGTGCACTACCCATTTAGGATCAAACAGAATTAAAGGGGACTACACTACATTCCTCTACCACTTAAATTACTTCCATTGATGCCATCCATGTCTCTGTACACTATTCATGTCTGTGAACATTGATAATATGTTTTGATTTTCCCATATTCATGCACACTATAAGTTTCTATGTTCATGTACTTTTAGAGTACACATGGGACAGAAGAAAATAATGACATAGTGTTTGGGTGTCCCACATGGAATATGATATTTACCACACAAGATAGACTTTTTTTCGACTAGGGGATACACTGTGGCTGTTCTTCACACTTAATGATGTGTAGTTGGGTTTTTATGTGATTTAAATATCTGCTCCCCATGATCCAAATCCAAATCCTCTACTTCCATTTCTGCTCATTTCTCAACTGAAATCCATGGTAATCATCTTCCACCATCCATTCCCACCATCTGTTTTCTGGAAAATGGAATCTGGCTTTCCTATATAAACCCACCATCCATTATCGCATATTTGGCCTTCACCAATTGAATCATGTGATTAAAGATCAATGGTTTAATACACTATATCCAAAAATATATTTAAATCCATCCCAGAATGGTCAATCTCTTCATCACACACAAATCCTCAAGGAATTTGGGGGCTCTGATCACACTCATACCTGCTAGAAAATGGAGAAACAAGGCACTATAGGAGAACGACAGAGAATATGAAGAATGATTCATGGAAAATAAGAATAAAAGTGGTGAATGAATTGTTTTTCAAGGGTTTTTTACATCAAAAATTGATTAAGGATGTCCATAGTATTAAAACATATCACAAAAGTTATAAATTTAATAATTAATTGAAAACTGATATGAAACTTTATACCAAGGACCAATTCAATCAACTCAAAGTGAAGAAATTGACCATGATAAATATATTTAATCATATGTGAGGAAATAAAAAATAAAGAGTCCTACATTGATTTTGGTTTACATTTTAAGAGGATCTCTACTGTCACTAAAGGAATATTGTCCTTATTGTTCGTTGGGCCTGGATTCTCCTTGATCTAATTATTGATCATCACCCAATCTAAATCTACCAATGAAGAACATTTCCTGCTACATTCAATAGTCCTATTGTCATGCGGTTAATCATATATACTATTCATAATGATATATTTATATAAGTAATGACATTTTATTTTAATGAATTAATTAAATAATCCGATGAACACACTTACCAATGACCTTTTTTAGAACATCCCGTGTCAACCCAGATTTGGGCACTCCAAGGGTAAACCTCACATTCAAAATTTAACCATAGAATTAGATTTATGATTAAGGATGCAGTTCATGAGTTAGAAAAAAATTATGAATAACATTGACCATATTATAAAAAATATATTTAATATATTTATAAAATTAATATTGGAAACAATAGGTCTTGGAATCAAGCATCATCTCATCTCTTAGAATTAAAAATATTCCTTGATATATTTCAATGTCTTACTTGGAAAAAAAGGTCTTTGAATTCCAATACACTATTTTGAAAACTTGAATAAAATAATTATCATCTAAAATAATAAAAATAACTAGAATTTCTAATGATTTTGGATTTTCATGATGGATATGAATTTCGAGAATAAGTAAAATTTAACAAATTTTTTTAAAAAAATATTAAACTCAAATGGAGGGATTACAAAAATCACCCATGACCATCATGACCATATGGGGAATGGAGGACAATGGAGTGGTACGATGGTTAAGGATGAGTTCTATGGAGGGAGGAAGACAGGAAGAGTATATTGTTATATTGAGATATATGCCAAAATTGTTGTTTATGACGGCTTGATGATGACTGCTCAGTGGAAATAGATCAGGGATTCTGATAGTTCAGAGGTGTATTTAGTGTGGGGGAAAGGGGGTAAGAGAAACCATTTGGTTAAGGTTAATTCGGAAAATTGAGGAAGAAAGGGTTTATTTGTGAGATATTTCTGACAAGGGTTTATGGATGGTGAGGGATCAATAGATGGGTTCAAGGTGGGGGATAGGGAAAGAGTGGTTGGATCAGGGAAAATGAATTCAACATGAGTGGGAATAATATTTTTTATTGTTAGTGAATATTTAATTATGGGTTTTTTAAATCCCCATAAAAAATATCTGAATTATATTTATTGGTGGATTGATACCGGTCCACCAAAAACCCGATATTAAACATGAATTGTGATGTAGTTTTAAAGGTATTATTAGAGGCACGGGGACATAGTTTTCACATAATATTTGAACCGTGGGTATTATGATGCATTCCAATAGTGGCCACGCAAGGTTCTAGGTATTTTGAGATGGGTGAATCCATTTTTATTACTAGGTATATGATAAACAGGTATAAAGATCCATGTGAGGTCATGGATTTTTTTTTTTAAATTAGATTTAATTTTTAAGAAAATTATAATTCCATTCCCAGAGGATGAATACTTATAAATCAGGACCATTATTCAAGCGATATTTACTTGGGGTCACATAGGTATACATGACCCACTAACAGCTGGACTTGATGAGAGTTAATATTTGGATACAATCATAGAGGGAAGATATAAGAATGAAACCCCGTAATTCTGAGAATTTTTATTCAGGATAAACCCAATCCTTCCATGATCATTATATGTATGGCTCCATATAGGTGTATATTTTTATATCAACTCAACTATAGGTGTCATTATTGAAATAAATGGATGAAACAATGTATGTTTTTCTGTTGGGACATATATGGTGTGAATATCTAAATAAAAATCCTAAATCATCAACATTTTCCAAATAATGTTTTATTGATTATCAAAATAGATTTTAATTTACATGATGATACAAATTATGATGATAGTTGATCATTTCTTCATTCATACATAATTATAAATATAGTCACATATTTTACAAATTATTTATGTAGGTCATTGGGGGTTTCTTATTTTTTTATAGTGGATCCATATACATTAAACATGGTAGATTTATATACTTCTTACATCTTGATATAAGTAATATGATACCCCAGTTATATATAGTTTACTACTGTACAGTGTTTTATATCAGCATAAATTATTGGACAAGTCATATACACATTTTATAGAGTATCATTGTTTATATTGTGGTTTTTATTTACCATGTATTTGATCATCTAAGTGAGTGATCATTTTTTTGATATAAAATATATATAACACAACATTGGATTAATGTTTTTTATAAAAGAGTTATATTATTTGTTAATTGTTGTATTTTTAATCAGATTCAATGTTATTCTATAATTTTATGTATTATATTTATTGTATTATTTAATTTTATTGATTGTTATTTGAGGGAAAATATACTAATCAATGACCCCCCATATGTTCAGAACCTCTGGCATATAAATAGGAGCTCTATTTTTAACATGGATCTTTGAAATTAGTTATTGGATAATTTAAGACAAGAAATATCTAAAAATGGTATCAAGGAATATTTTTTTGTTTTAATTTTTTATATTTTATGATTGAGGTATACTAGTTTGAACATGGTGTGGAAATAATACTTGTTCCTAGAAAATTTACATAGGTTTATCTATATATTAATTAGGTTAAGGGATTTTTATAATTGAGTTAATACTACTGATGTGTTGCATTATTGAATACTAATTTACCTTATTATTATATTCAAAGAGGCAGGAATTATATGTATCCTATAAGGAACATATTTTTATATTTCATGTGAATGGTATTGTGTGATTTCAAAAAATTATTTAAAAATATATTCTGATAATTAATATATCTAGAATAATTTTATCATTGTCTCCATGAATACATTTTTTTTTTATTATTACATAAAATAACAAGATTTTTGTGATATTCTTGATAGTTACTATATTATTATTAAATGAATATGAAATTCACATATATTATAGAAGAAAAAATTGAGTTTGTGGTATGGGTATGAGGATACTCTAATGTAGATAAGAATTCTGGAAAGGTATCATATGATGAAATACGTCAAAATTAATTGAGTGCCAAATCATAAATGTTTCTTTGTGAAATAATTTTGGTTATTTATTGTAAGTATGGTTTTTTTGGTTTTGTGAGTGAATCTAGTAGTTTTTTGGATTAAAAAAAACTATAATTGTTCATGTGGGTAAATATGGTAGTGGTATGAGTATTTATTTTAATGCTAAATAAGATATGATATGAATAATTTCAATGATGTTATTCAATTTTTTCTTTTTTAAATTTCATTGATATTCCACAATGATGATTTCTAGTGGTGAAAAAGGAAATATGGAACATCTACGAACCACCATTAGATGAATAGCGACATATTATCGGAGTGAATTATATGATGATCATATTATGAGTAATCCCATATTTGGAGTGAGGGAGCCCCTGAAGTTGGATTATAATGAAATATCTCACGTGGGGGTTAAAATGTAACATCTATGAATCCTATAGGTTTATAATAGGCCATTTATTAAAATGATGTTATTAAATTTTTTTCCACTTATATAGATAACCCTAAGTAGGGGATGATAATGCTTTTTATATCAATGTAATAATTTCAATTGAAAATATTTTTTAATGTTATGGTCAAGGCCATGTGAAATAAGTGCTTATCATGAATGGCCTATTTGATATTTTATTTTAATTTATCTTCCTAAATAGATCAATAATATATGGAGAATATAATTTTATTTTTTTATATAGTTTCAAATTTTTTGATGGATTTTTCTATATGATTTATTGAGTTACATTAGTTTTCTCTGATGTTGGGGGAGATTAGGTATGAGTGACCAAAGTTTCATGATGTCCTTATACCATTAAATTCAACTATATGTTATTAGGTTGATAAATTATTAATATGAAGTGAAAAAGGACCTAATTGATGTGTGTGTACTTATATTGAGTGAAGGAATAAGTTAGTATGAAATTTTTTTTGGATCAAAAAGTGGATTATACAGTTTTAGGATGGGGAATCTAAGAAAAAATCTTCATTATAGTGGTAGAATGGGTCCCTAATTTAGTATTTCATCTCTAGTTACATAAGGCTGGTCTCCATTGGAGTGTTATCCATGTGGCTTGATATGACATGTATAACCATGTTGTATAAGGGAATCAAAAAAGTGTTTCATATGTAGATAGATTTTATATCTTCAATTATTTAACATTAATGTTTCCTAGATAAATAATTGGTGTTTCTTTGGACAAACACAAGGATGTATAGATTTTTCCATATGATTTATACTATATACCAGTTGGAAATATTATCTATTATTAAGGCATGATGGTGGATTTGTTTCATATGTTTAATCAGGAAATCGTAGAGTAACATAATAAGAGAGTTATAAATATAGAGGGAATGAGTATGCTATATGATCAATATAACTTTTACCCTACAGACAATACACTATCAGATGATATTGAGGGGTTATCTATTATGTGAAGTATGATTTCTTCTATTATACCTTTTATACAATCCTATTTATAATGGGTGGGACATATTCATTTATTTAAATGAATATGGTTAGAAAAATAGAATTGTATATTGGGTTTATTAAGGGGTTATGAATAGTGAAATTCTTTGTGGAATGAGATCATATTATATTAGAATATATCCAAGATATTCCACGGTTTTGAGTAAGTATGATGTTTTTTGTAATTAACATTATTGGTAATGCATGGTTTTGATGTTATTTTCATCCAGGATTTGCACTCTCTTTTATAGGAATACACTGACTTATACCAAATAACTATGTCATTTGATTTTTCTATGAGAAATATATATACTTTTTTTGATAGTGGGACTTTTAGGAATCTTATGAAAGATATGACCACTGAAAACCTAATTTTATTAAATCATAAATTTTGAGTATTACTTAATTTATATTTAATGAGAATTGGTAGATATTATTTTCTTCCATTTTTGATTGTTTCAATAATTTATTTTATTAGTAATTCTCATGATTTTTACAAATTTTGAAGGTTGGTTTTGTGATTAACTTTTATATGGGTACAAATTCAAGATTTATAAAATCTTATATTTTGTCATTGGCTGAGCTGAATGAGTTTATTGTCCACATTTACAGCTTTTAGGTGATGGTATTCATTTGATAGTTCACTTCTCTAGGGTTGGATTTAATTTTTTCACTATGAATGTATATAATAGTTTTATATTATGTTTGATTTATAGGAAGTAAAATAAAGTGATGACAAGAATTAGTACTCACATCCATGGATTGATAACTAGTTTTATTAGTTGAGGGGGCATGATGGTTATCACAGATTGATATTTTATTAGGCCCAATATAAATCGATGTGAGTGTTAGATATGATAAATGCATTACATTTAAGACAATTAATGACCTACATATGTTTATGGAAATGCATTCTCCCACAAAGAATGTGTTATAATTTTTAAAGACCCATTTAAAAGGGGTTATCATCCATATATTATCATAATCAAAGTTTATTTTCTTATTGATTTCCTAGAGTATTCCCAATTATAAAAGGAACAGAGAAGGCATATCAAGGGTGGATTAGAAACACTATAACATCATCATCTTTATTCCATGCTATTGATGCTTGATTTCTGAATATTGGATATTTTATTCCTAGGGAATGTGATATGTGCGTTTTTATTTTTAATATACCCAAAGTATTTAGATTCACCAAATAATAAGAATATATCAATGAATTTACTCTCTACTATGACATTCTTTAGAATCTTTAGTAACATTTGCTGGTTCTTTCAATTACTCTTTCAAATGGTTGTATTAGTGACAACCCTAACAAATAAAAGATATAAATTCAAGTGGATGGAAAGATATATTTTCTTCTTCTACAATATGAATGGGAGACTGAATTATATATTATTACAGATCATACCCTAAATGTTTAATATAAAATATATATAATCGTATGGGTCATAATATTAAAATGATAAATTTTTGATACATGATTATCATTCCATTTCATTTAGTTTTTGAATATTGAGGATGCATCTGCCAAACGAATTAGACCATAATCTAATGTTTCCTATTGGGGTTTATGGATTGATTTTTTCATGGTATAATATCTATATTATGATATATATACAATATATGACTATTAATATACATTCCTTATGAAGTACTCTAACATCATGAAATGGAAATGAGGAATGTTCTATTGGTACTTCAAATTTGTGTTTCTCTAAACCAATCAGATGTGTTAGGTGGAGGATGGTACAATCTATTGGAATATAAACGAATATGAGGAGAACTAGTATAGTGTGAATTTAAAATTGATTTCACTCTTTTCTAGTTAATAATTGGATGTGTATGTAAATGAAATGATATTTTTAGATCCATTATATATTATAACTACAGATAAAGAGTGTGTTTTTGTCTTGATGGAAATAATTAATGAATAATAAAATGGAGAGTTTTGTATGATTATTGATAAATAGATATAATTTTTTTAATGTGGGATTTGTTAAAAAAAATTCTATGTAAAATCATATAATGAAGGAAATATATTCCTATTTAATATCATATTCATTTTCTAACACTTTCAATAGTTCATGGAAAGATCCATGAATATTTCATGATATTTGAATTTATTTTAAAGGGGATGGAAATCTAATTGTTGAAAGAGACCTTTTCCACAACATTCACCTCACAATGTTGAAATTTTCTAGGTTTTTTGGATATTGAAACAACAAAAACGAATCTTAAATGGGAGTTTTATATGTTATTTCTACTAGGAGAAATCAATTTTAGAAATAAAAAGTCATACTATGTAGTAATATAATCCATGGTGGTCATGAGGTTTTCTAGTATGATGGTTGTGTAGTATAAGAGATCCCAAAATTGGAAGCATAATGTATTGGATTAGGATTATTTTAAAAATTATACCACTGATAAATGTTAAACCTTATTAGGTTATGGAGTTATACATACTAGCAGTTGAATATTTTTAATGACTATGGAAAATGTAGAGATGTCGTAGTGGCTAGAAAAGAATGACCATTCAATGGTTATATAAATTTTAGACATGGTGGTATACATATATGAATAATGGAATCACACTATTGGAATAATTATATCCATGGGGGACCAGGGTAATAATATCAAAGATAGATAATGGAAGACCCTTATATTGTAGTTCACATATTGAGGATGATTTTTTAAGAATATTGATCAATTGTTTTCTGCATTAATGGTGTAAAATTGAAAATGTAGTATAATGGTAGGATATTTGAAATGATTTATTTATTTGAATGATTTTCTATTCCATGGATTTTAAAGAAACCTAACATGGGGGGTCAAATTTGGTAGTTTTGAGTAGTTTTATCATGATTTCTGCATCTAAAACATCATTGAAGTGATAGTTGGAATTCTAATGACTGAAATCAATATCAAGGGTGTTGATTAACATATATATGAAGTGATTGTTGATAAATAATTAGTATAAGATTTATTTCATGTAAATGTATTAGTTTCAAATATTATATTATAATAGAACTCATGAGATACAGAGACATGTTATGTAGAATTAAATGGAGATATTGAAAAAAAAAAAGAACGTTTTTTATTATTAAGAAGAAGTTGTAATTCAGAGGAGGTTCTGGAAATTATAGAATATTGTTTGTAATGCATTTAGGAATTATATAAAGTAGAAGAAAAAGTAAAATTTTGTAAGTTTCTCAATATGAATAAGGGGGATGTATTCCAGGTTCTGAAACAAGAAACATGTTCTGGACTTATTATGGAAGGAAGAACGTGATATCCCGACCCTTGTTATAATATAATACTACTGATGATTATTTTTTTAACTAGTCTATGGATGAGAAAGTGGATTAAAATTAAACCAAAAATTAAATATTTTTTATCAAGAAATAATAGAAGATATTATTCATAGAAAGTGAGCTGACATGTAATCATTATTTAAGTTCAATTATCCTAATAAGTGAAATTCATACACGTGATAAAGGGATATAGTGATCATTCCCAATAAATTTTTTTGTAGTTTCAATGGAATATATAGAAATAGAACATAGCCTACCCTTGATTAGTGAGGTTATATGGTAATTGGTGTATCTCCATAATGACTATCTCATGCTCCTTGGAGTTTTCCAATGCAGATGAACCATGTAAAAATACATTGTGTCATGTGTGAGTCTAATTACCATATATATTTTACAACACAATGTGATTAGTGGGATTGATAAATCGTAAATAATATCTGGAATAGGGCCAGTAAAATGAAATATTAATAAGATAAACACTAAAAAAATTAAAACATGTTTTAGGATTCAAAGTAAGAGGTCAATATCTACATGTCTGTGAGGATTTTTTGGAAATTGTGATAATTTATAAAAGAATTTTAATACACTGATTCAGACTACTCTCATGGTATCACTTACATAAGTTTCTTGATGGGACTAAAAATTATTTTAATGTAATATGTTTACATTATATGGGATTTTTTATTCTCAAACATTATCTAATTATTTTATCATTGTTGATGTTTTATTTTGACCTTAGATTATATTGATGACATTAAAATAAGAGGAAAATTGAATGTGTGGTAAAACTCTATTGATTTTTTTATCTAAATAACATATAGAAATTGTGGTTAATAATGAAGGATTGAGTATCTATGTCATAAAATGTATAAATGATTTTGAATTTTTATCTATTAAATCACTCAATGATGATATATTTGTGGTTGAGGAAGATGATATTATTAGTTTTGTTAGATACACTAAATATGATGATATCACATTATGGAAAAAGGTGGAATGTTTCCACATTTCTAAAGAATTAGATCAGTGGATTAATGTATAAAATTTAATGATTAATGATTAAAATTATTCTCATAGGATCCAGGATATAGTGATGAATTCTTATATTGACATATTGAAAATACTTAACAATATATGTTTGTAATTATCCAATGATATAATGGATGAAGATGACTCTAAAAACAAAAAATTAAAGAATTTATACTATGAAGTGTAAAATACCAGTGATTATTCCACTAAGAATATATGTGATTCTAAAATGGTTCAAAATATGAATGGAAATAATGAATAATTAACTTTCAACTTATCAATTTTGTTTTGGAAAACTAAAGGCTAATACAAGTGAAAGTGTCCAAAGATGGTGACATTATGAAAATATTGTATGAAATGAAGTGTTAAGTGGATCTCATTTAATAACATTCACTCTACTAAGATGATAATATTTTCATTGAGAAAGAGTTAAAATCTATAATTATTACTTTCACCATAAAAAAAGAGAGGAAAAGTTTTCGGAATGGATATAGCTCATGTTTTGGGAAGATGACTTCTTGACTGAAGGAGAGGTATGAGAAGATAAGGTATCTCATGGATGGGATTAAAACCACAATTATAAAGAATTATATCCCTCCAAAGGTAACATAAACTAGTGGATTCCAAATATATTCAAATTTGGGATATTGGATAAATCATTATTTTTTTAATATTATGGAGAAAAATATTTCGATGTAATTTTTGAATTATAATGATACTATTCAGAAGAAATAAAAACAAAATGAATGTGTAAAAAACCTACTTCCTCAATGGTTTTATGAATTATTTTTCAAAAATATATCATCAAATACATGGCTATACATTGTAAAAAATTTACAGGAAATGTTGTATATGTTCTAAACATGGACATATGGGAATGAATTTTCAAATAATTGATCCAATAATTTATGAAGGAGTTCCTCGACTCCATATATACATGTTAAGAGAACATACAATAGAATAAAGTATGTTAATATTGAAAATTTATTTTATTATTTTGATGAAAAACATAAACTAAAAGTATGGTTCACCTAGAAACAAAACCAATTTACTCGTTGAATCCACCGGGAATAAATGGAATTAGGTTTTTAGAAAATGTAATTATTTTTCTCTAAATATGTGTGAAATATATGAGATTAAATGTAATAATCCAACATTGAAAAAAGGAAGGGGTGTCTCTTAAATAAATGAATAATAATTTTAATGAATCATGCATTTTATTTATCCAAAAAAACTATAAATAATGATATGAAGTGGAGTTATGGGTCCTTTCATAGATAAAAAATATCATTAATCATCCGAAATAATATTTTGAAGAATAAAAGTGCTCCATAAGTCTCTAAAATGAGACAATCATACCAATGTTAGGAATATTATATTAATGATATTTGATCATATAGAGAAAGACAATACATCCATAAAATTTTTAAATGAATAGATTTTTACAAGGATTATATGTAAAACAAAAATACAATGGTATGATTGATGGATTTTAAATTAAATATAAAAAAATTGGTTTGAACAAGTGTCCCCACTAAAAAATTAAAGTGGAAGTGACTATAAATATTTATAAATATGAACATATATTTGATGATAAGATGAAATACCTTTTTTCAAATAATAATGTTATAAAATGAATTATTGATGGAAAAGGGTTGGTACCCTAAGACCAACCTCCTTCATTTTCATGAGGAATTTTAAATTAACTCCCTCCATTTGTTATTAATTATTTTTTACTACTTGTATTGTTACTTATTATTATTTAGAATATATGATATATGGAGATATTTCATTAAAAGATTTAAGGGATATTATTTTAGGCTCGGCACTTGCATCCAAAATATGGATGCTTTTCAAATGATATTTTGTTTATTCCAAGATACAGAAAACCAATAATTATTGTAAAAAATTGGTTTCCTAATGTGGTATCAATGTTTGGATAAAATATAAGATTCAAGATAACATATAAATTTAATTGAATCAGAACATGGATATTGAAGATGATAACCCTGAAAAACTACAACAACATAATATGTTTTTCATGGATATATTAATTTAAATTATTAATTGGTATTCGAAATTTTTCATATATGATACTAAAATTTCATGAGATATCCAGGGTTTTCCCATAATGTGGAATAACCAGACTAATTAAAAATAAAATAAATGAGCAATTTCAAATCAAGGGTAGTTGTAGATGAATTTTTTTTATTTTTCATCTTTAACTAGGTATAATGTATTATCTTAATAAATACAATATAGATGGAATCATTAGTCTTATCTTAATAAGTTATATCAGCTGATTCTTTACATATTCTATCTAATACTCAAATATATAAAGTATATTTATTAAAATTTTGGGCTGAGACCCTCACATAGAGTATTAGTTCTATTGAAAATAGAATTTTCATGACTACAAGGGTTTTATTTTAATTCCATGAGTGACACTGAAAATATTATGGAAGTTAACATAAACTCTTTTTGCACCCTGATCTCGGGCTCCATAGGAATAGTGAATTTACTAAAAATAAGAACTATATGTGGAATATCAATCATAATAATTCATATAATAGTTCAATAACTGATTTTTATGAATTTTATAATCAATCCAAAAAATCATATGAATTGATATAAAATGAAAAAATGCTATTGTATATAAAAATATGAGTAGAGGTGTGAAATAATAAGAATAGATGTTTGTGGATAGATTTCAAACCTAATCAGAAATAGAGATGAAGTATATATGAAGTGGTTTTTTATATGGATCAAAAAATATATTAATATATGTGTTACTGTCAATAACCATTTAATATTATAAAATTCTCAAATTTGATATAAGATCCTACATTTTCATTATATTATAGGATCTTCAATCAAACCAAATGAGGAGAAGAAAATAATGATCTGAATGATCAAAATTATTAAATGGGGGAGATAGAATAATAGTTTAACAACCATGTATTTCATTAATAACATGGGGGATAAAAATTATAGGTTCTAGTGTTAATGTAAAAAAAAAAGAGGTATATTGTTTCACCTAAATTGATTGTATTGGATTTGTTGAAAATGATTATTGATCATTAAGGAATACTAGTTATTGGAGTATTGTTGAAAAATAAATATAATTGAAATTGATATAATATTTATTGAAAATTTAATTTTCATCATGATTGGAATGAAGGCTTGGTGGTCATATATAAGGGTGTATCCATTTTATGACACAATGAATGTTTCCTAGAAACAATCATGAAGACTAAAGGAGGTAAAAATTTATCTTAAAGGTGATGTTTAGAAGATTTGTGATGAAGACATTCAAAATAGATTATAATATACCATAGTGAAATTATCATTGAAATAGTTATTGAATTACTGTAATAGAAGAAAAATTGGGGATTTATAAACTGTGTTAAACATTGGGATAATTTTTCAATATTTAATGATATAAATTTATCGATTACATTCAGAAATTAATTAAAAATAAGTAATTAAAATCGAACATTGGAAATATAGAGATATATTTTATATAATTAAATTAAGATATAGATTATAGATTATACATTTATATCTGATTTCTAATAAGATGATTAATTATAGATGATGGTTATAAATAAAAGGGGAATGACTCTCACCCATTTAATAAATTTATGAAGGAGAATAATAAGGAAATTATTACATGTACAATAATTTATCGAATTGAATGGTGTTTATGGTTTCAAAACCCAAAGGGTGATTCATATATATATTGGATGGAATATTTATATTTCGTTACTCTCATTAAAAGAAGATGATAGCCATGTTGATATTCACATAATTCCTATATAGAAGAATGTGGAGATTATTGAAACCAATACTTATATATATTTTAATGAGAAACAATAGGTGACATTGTCCTTGTAATAAGTACAAACTTATAATCCAATTTCTATATTAGTTAACCAAATAATGGAAGTTCAATGGAGTTATAATTTGAATATAGTGATCTCTCCAAAAACCATCATATAGGGAGTGTCTGTGTTCAAGATTGATATATCCAAAACCTATCAATTGTCCAATGAACAAGGTTCTTAATGGGTGCATCAATTCATTATCAATCACATGGTCATTTATTTAGCCCAATATGGGTTAACAATGAAAAATTCATAACTTCCCTTCATTCCAATAAATTTATTACATATTTAATGATAGAAATTGATAATATCAATGAACATACATTTAAAAGTATCTGATAAAGAGATTTTCAGGTGAACTATTAATCAGATCGACTATAAAATAATAAAAAATTTGTGTGTCCCTGCTTTGTATGAGGTTAAGATCTATAGTGATGTTAGAGTTTCTACAAGAAGTGTTAATTTTGAAAGTAAAATTCATAACCTTAATCGCCACCCATAAATGTATCTATAAAATTAATATCATAATAAATATAAAATTATATATTAATAAAAACAATTTATGACATTCAGGAGTTAGATTCAAACCTCTAAGAGAAGATAGAAAGATAATTTCAATGTGACAACCTTATAAAACATATATGTGGTGAAGAATCCATTTTGTACCTTATTATAAGGTTTTTGGTCTAATTGAACAAGATAGAGTATCTTATATTGGAATGTCAAACCTCATTATATATGGTAAACCTTGGATTTATGATTATGTAACATGAAATACTAAACTAGATATGCATCTTGTGTTAAAGAACTATATTTCATGTTTTGTTTACTTATAACGCACCCAAAAGGTGAAATAAAAGCTTGAGAGACCTAATAAACATCTACTCTCACTTCACATTTATATATGTAAATAGATTTATGTCCTCATATAATTAGTAAAAGGATATCCCAAATTACCCTAAGGAAAATACATGCTGTTAGTCATTATTGGTAGGACGAACAAGGTTTCATACTATTTTGCTATCCGAATGACATAGTAAATGCATGATATGGGGAGAATATGTATTATTCTGATGGTCCATGTACATCAGTTATATATGTGAAAATAACTACATTATTACAAGATATTTAACTCTTTTTTAAATAGGAATTATAATAGGTTATTGGAGTAAAGATGATGATTATTATAAATTAATACCCTTAACCTAATTGATAGTATAAGATTACCATCAGGATCTAGGGTGAAATGTTCTAACATTGTATCTAAGGCTTATATAGTGTATGGAATGAATTGTTTTACATCAACTATAATAACATAAAATTAATATTATTTGGCCTCATTGTAGATTATGAAATTAAATAATCTCTCTTGTGGTTAGGTTTTCTCATCCATTTGTTGGGATGATTTCATGTTTCATATATGAGAATTCAAAATGTGTAAATTAATCGAAAACAATTTTCATACCATATAGAGTGGGAATTTGACTTATAAATATATAAAATAAAAGAATTTGGTGTATATTGTAAGTTATCATGAATTTTTTAGATAGTCACTGTTAGTAATACATAGTTTCATTAGGTGATTGTGAAATTTTCACTCTGATTCAATATCAAGGACACTATAATGTAATATGTGTTAATGATATTAAGCTAATGAACAATGTATTTTTTGGGTAATAATTTGTATCTTTTATGGATTATATTGTGAATTTTTCTTGAGGGAAATGGTTTCTATGGTATTTGGGTAGATGTAAAATAATTATATACATAATGAGATGTGTGTGTGAGATATAGACTTGAGATTATGATGGAAATATATTTTTAATAAAGTTATAGGAAAATAATTATCATGGATGAGAAAGTATATAGTTGGGAATTTATAATGAATTTAGACATAGAGATATGATTTATATATATTTTTTTAATTTAAATTTTAAAAAATGTTTTGTTCTATAAGTGCTTTATGATTTTAGACTAAATTTACTGAGTTAAAGCTTAAATAGGAGGTGGTTTTTTTATAATCATGAAATAGAAACCCCCAAGAAACTAGATGGAATCATTAAGTACCCAATGAAGATACAGAGATAATGAAAATCATCTCGATTTCCATCAGTGTTATCGTATTATGAGAATGAGTGTCCAGTGGTCTATTGAGTATCTAGTAATCTAGTTTTGAATATTCCAATGATAAAAGTGTTTAACATTTTGAGAATCTTTTTAAAATAACTCATACCATCTCATACCTTTTTAGTAGCTAGACCTGGACCCCTTCCTAATTATTTTTATCATAGATTATGATAGCTCCAAAAAGTTCCACATATTCTTATAATCATGTCATAAATATTTCATTAATCCTCTCTATGTATGGTTATTGTCATGTAACCTTTAACAAAAGATTAATTTCATTATTTATCTATGAATCAATATAAATCATGAATTTTTGGTGTTTTGTAAACCTTTTTGGCATACAAGAATAATATTAATATGGACGCCTTTATTCTCTGTGTAACATATTTTCAATAAGGGTTTGGTATTTTTTATTCTTATTTGATTTAAATATTTACCATTATCATTTCGAGTTTTGATCATGTTTGAGTTGGTTTGATGGACTGGAATGGTAACCATAAGTGTTTGGTTGTATGTAAGTAAATAGGTATGACTTAATAGGGACATGTTATGTATTTCATACACATTAACCAAATTTTATGACTATTTTTAGACCATGTTGATTTATTAATAAATTAATATAAGATAATAGTGGAAACCATATATGGTTTTATACTATATGATATGACTAAAAAGGTCTTGTGAAGACCCTTGTTTTCTTATATGATATTACATTATGAGAGGTAGTTGATAATGAAAAATAGGCTCTATTCTCTCTCCTTCATATTGGTATCAAAACATATGATTACAAGCCAAGGGTAATACTATTCCTATGAGATATAGCTTTTGTGAAATGTGATCCATGCCAATAATTTTTGGACTAGGTGCAGGGTATAACATAATAGGAATCAAATGAGGTGTGACTATATAGTTATGGGATATTTATGATAATATATATGAGTACATTATTATTATTACTATTTTAATCTAATATATGTTTAATATAGTGTTTCATTCACTATATGATAGAAAAATGTTTGTTTTTCATGTCGACTATTTTAGGTGGAATTCTTAAAGTATGGATTTGAATATGGAAATCTTCTCTAAGATTAACAATGTATGAATTGGATATGTTGAGAAAAATCACTAAATAAGATAAATTTTGAGAAACAGGATACAATCTAAAAAACCAACTGTTTAAGTTATTATTACTGAGGATGCACTCAATATTATATTAATTATTTTTATTCTGACATCATATGGTAAATGATATGTAATTAGACTCATCCATAGAGGAATAAATTGTTGTTATCATGTACAAACACATTGTTAGTGGGGAAAATGTGATCTATATGATATCATTGTTTGAATGACCATCTCAACACTCCATAATTTGAAGAAATGTGTATTTTATATTATCAGTCTCACTTTTATTGAAAATGATGACCTAAATAGGGATAAATATTGATTTTTATTTCATTCATATCATATTATTTGTGTCATTAATTACATTCTAGATGATATGAGGTGATTATTTTCTGTTCTATACAAAAATATATACCCACATTATGTATAGTCATAGTGGTGGTCATACATACTTAATTATTAATGACACATGAAAGGGAAAATCCTGGATGGTGGATTGTGAATTTGGAATATTTTTTTTTGAATCAGGATATAGTGTTAGTAATGAATATGATCTTTTTATATACTATCTACTTGATTCATAAAATGAAATATGCTTCATGTCTAAATTAATTTAAATTTTTTCTACTATATTTATATCATAGGTAATTGAATTTATCTTTTATAATTAATGATATTTTTAGATCATAATAATACGATTGGACTCAGATAGTAATTTAATATTTTAATAATAATTTTTTTTATTAATTTTCATTAAAGATGCTTTATTTGTAAATTTTTTATATTGAATAAGTAAAAAGAATCCATAAAGTAACCATAAATGGATTGAAAATAAAAATCTATTATATAGGATCATATTTCATTTCAGATTATCTAAATGTTTTTACCTATGAAAATCCCTAGATATTAAGAGATAACGTATCATGGAATAGTGATAATGGATGGTAAATTCTCTTGTTTTAATCATTTAATATGATTTCATGATATAAAAAAATGGAAAGAATCTAATTTTATGATCTATTAGCATTTCTATGTGATCTCTAGGAAAATATAAGTGATAAATAAAGTCTTCAACAATAGTATACATAATTTATTGCCTATGATCAAATTATCCCTTTTGATTTTTGGATATTTCTAACCAAATTAGATACCCTGATTATGGGATTTGATGAACATTTTCCAACAAGGTCCATAATATTATATGATATCCCCATATAAATGTTGGTGAAAAAAAATTGTCAATGATGGGCTCACTACTCATCTCAATAATTGGATACTACCCTCATACTACTAGAATTTTAAAGAAGTGAGCCAGTCACATAGCATGGCATGGCAGTATCAACATTGGAGGAACAATAATTCATGATTTAATGAAAAAAATTATATAATGACCCATTATTAATATACATAATATTATTTCATTTGAAAAATAAATATCTATTAATATTCCTAAAAATTAACATGTCCAATTTATTTTAGTGATTAGCTACGTCATGCACGATGATAAAAATAAACTACTTCATCTTATATTTCCATCATAATTTGGGTTCATAGATTTCATTCTATTTCCAAAACTACAATTTATATCCAAGTTTCATACATAACATAAATGGGAGAGATATAAATCCTAGTGATGGAATAATCAATCTAAATAATAATGATAATTTATGACATATGAGTCAAAATGCGTAACAAATTATCATGCATTGGAATAATTATTTGTAATCTGATGAAAACAATGAATAAATAAAATGATATCATAATTATATAATAATATGATTTAATAATATTTATAAATCCTGTCAACATAATTATAAGTTGATGGTCACATCCAATGTTCCATGTCAAAAGGTACTAGACTAGCTAATTGTGAAACCTATAATGTATCACATGTGATATCTATTTTCAAAATCATGTTAAAGTATTACATAATTATAATACCACCTAAATCATCATAATTTACATTTCGGTTGTTTTCCATTTAAGAAAAAATTATACCTACACCATGAACATGGTACTAACCCAAGAGAAAAAATTGGGTTATAAATTTGGATCAAAATGTATAAACAAATGATGTATTATAATGATTCCAATATAAGGGACAGAATTAGTTATATTAGATGTATATAATTTATTTTAGATGCAATATTAATGAATATTGAGCTCAAGGAGCAGATATTTCTCAAGAAATATGTGGAGGATTTGGTATGTAAACAATCCCCTTAAGATATGTATTAAAAAATTAGTAAAAAACTTTTATAGAAGGTAAGATCTTTGAGATTTCCTCAAATACAGTAATGAAACATAGTTATTTATCTTTTAAAAATGATTTATTAGAAATACTAATACTCATGGATGATACAATTAAAAATGTTGAAGTAAATATAGATGATCAATTTTATCATAATTTATTTCAATTAGAAACTCAAAATGGAACAGGTAAACAGTGAATATCCGAAAAAATAAAAGTAAAATAATATAATATATATTGGAAATATTTATAACAAAATGTAGAATAATATATGATAAATGAAGAAATGTGAATCATAAATAGATTAGTATATATCATATTTTTAAGGAATAAAATAATTTCATGGTGCTCCTATACCCCATGTCCCAACTCGAAAGAGTAAACTTGTCTAAAAGAGTGACCCATTCTTTTTGTACATATATATTTCTTCATAACAGATGAATATTACTTATATTAAAATTGTATCCATGCTATAATAATTTTTATCTATTGAGTTTGTAAAATCATATACATAAATATAAGTACATATGTTATCTATATCATCTCATAATAAGTTCTTTATAACCTAAACTCTTCTTAAAAATATCATACATAATAATTTTATTTATAATGTAGGAAAAGAAATTGAAGATAATTTGGTATTAGATTCTCAATAAGGATAATAAATGGAGATAACAACAGAAAATGATCTTTAGGGTATAATATCATGAGAAAAGCATTTACAAATAATACCATTCATATCATAGATTATTAACTTGAGTAATTGAATAAATCTTGGTAGTTCACAAGAATTGAATCATTATAGAATAAAAGAAAAATATCTATGAGAACATTAAATTTTTAGAAGAAATATATTTTTGGCACACAGAAAAGCATAAAGAATAATTTCTTTATTAGTCAAGTATCATTGAAAAATTTATCATAGTGGAATTGGTTCACTCCCTAAACTATCATAGCTACCACTGTTCACTTCTATAACTATCATAGAGGCCATAGTCCCTTTTAGAGCATTGTTCACCCCCATTCTAGTTGATTTTAGCTTGTGAGATATATATATATATATTTATTCTATTCATTGGAGGAAGACATAATTCCCACCCATCACATAATAAAAATCATATATAATTTTGACATAAGGTTGTCAAATAGTCATCATATTAGAACCCACAAAATCAATTGGTTTCATAAAAATATTATCAAAAAATAAATATGGAAATTAAATTGTTTTCATAATCATTTCATCATTTAATTATAGTAAACCTAATGAAAAAACAAGAAGGTTATATAATCAATTTATCACGGTATATCCTAAGGAACAGAAACAGCTTTCATACAAATATTTTCATCACAAAAATAAACCATTCATATAATGATCAGAATTGTTATCCTTCAATCACATACCGAATATAAAATAATTAAAATCCAATGATGTTGTCTTATATATAATATTTTTTTTAAATATGACTTAGCTAATTTATTTGGAAAAATATCATTTTATCATAGAAAATAACTTTTCAAAACTAAAAATTCATAAATAATTTTCAAAATAAATTTATTTTAAAAAAATATTTGAAACATATAAATGAAACATTAAATCATTTATTAGTCATGAATGAATAAATTTCCATTCACGTCATAGACATTCATAAAAATATTCTTTTCACAATATTTGTAAAATTCAAAAGCACCTCATTCTGAAAATGATAACAATATAAAATTAAATAAAATAGAAAAATAAAAAAAGGGAAAAAAATAATTTAAAAAATCAATTCATAGTAATAATTATTTTTTCAAAATGTTTGTTGAAGACATCGATATATATGAAAACAATTCCACCCAAATAGGGAAATTAAGTTGGGATTCAATTAAATTAAGGTTATTTTGGTTCAGTGAGTACATAAAGAGAAATAAATAATTGGAAAACATGTGATTTCATAAAATAAGTATATAAGAGGAAAAATGATGAGTTTTTTGGAGATAAGTTGTAATATTTCATCATTATTATCATAAACATAAACAATCCTGATAAAAGATGAGATTTTATCACAAAAACCTTACCAATTTGGTAATTTTTTAATCATAACCCCCATGAAAGAATAGAATTAAATAAAAAATAAATTATCTTGACAAAAAATAAATTCATTATATGAAATGTGAACTGGATAGTTTATAAACCCCATAAAATAAGATAAGTGAACAACAAAATGTGTGTCCTAAAGAATATTAATTGAGACAAAACCCCCTTACTTTATGTCTAGAATTCCTACGTACACATTCCAAATTAATGTATAATAATTTTCAGTTAAAATAATTTTATTAATTAACCACAATCACATGTATCATACCATATATAATTTAATTATGATCTTTTATTACCTACTTATTAATAATTCCTTGTTAAACTAATGTTTCCTGTAAAATATGTTTCCTTTTTCAGGTATATTATGGTTTTTTTATTATAAATACTATTGATTAAATCATGGATATATAATATAAATAATTTTAAAAATTATATAAAAACTAGATATATATACATTATAAATATATTTATATAGATCCATTAAATTTAGAGATAAAAAATAATTTACACCATTCATGGAGATAGTTATTATTATATACGCATGGACGATGTATCGATATTGTCGATTGATGAAATGAATGAAAATTAAATAATATATTATATTTATATAATCATATTTAGTTTATATATATATATATATCAAAATTTCTCATTCAAAATCACCATATTAATTTCCGTGTAAAGTGTAACTGAGAAATGAATCACATTCTCTCATGAGTCGTATACACGAGCGATGTTATCATATTCTTAGATAGAAGATAGTAATAAGTTATAATATATTATAAAAAAGGAATTGTATGAATTTCATAAATATAATATAGATATGATAAATTCATCATTATATCGATCCATGAGAGATGGTGATGGAAAACTAATTATATAAGTTTGTGAGGTTGTAGTCCTCCGTACAAACAATTAATGACTCTATTTTCCATTTTATGGAATATGAGATATATATAGGTTATTTAAATAATATAATATAATATAATTATATAGGATGTACTTCTGTTGTTGTATCTCCAATGTGGGATAATATTTTATGGAGGTAAAAAATAGAATAAAACAAAAAACACATGGTCCAAAATTTTACTTTCTCTTCAGAGAACCGTTATTGGTTTATACCTAAAGCATTATTAAAAGGTTTTGATAATAAAAATAAGATATATATGTTTTGGGGAGGTAATTAAGGACTTATATTTGTGATTATTACATTATACAATTTATTTTTATAGAGTTATGTGGAGAGGATTCAAGGTATTTTTATAATCTGGTAGATGACACACATAAATTTTCTGAAATGAATAATGTGATTTCGCTTTCATCACATGTAAAAAAGGCTCCAATGAATCATTATCAAACAATAGATGATATAAGTTCAATATATGGATATCTAATGGGATTTGGAAACATTTAGAAGTCATTCTACCCCCATAAATTTTTGTTTAACCCACGGTAAAACTCTTTTAACTGTAACCATGATAAATAAATCATATTTTTTAACTATTAATTATGAAAAAAATTAAGTTGAACATATAATTTATTATAAATTATACTATTTCCAAATATGGTATCAATTTTTATAAATTCCATTCTAATAATTTTAATTTATTAATTTGTAATTAATCCCTCAGATGCAGTGAGAAATTAATTTCAAAAGGAAAAACTTTCTTAAATATTGATAGTTTCAACATCCAAATTAAATTTTAAATTGATTAAAATGAAAAAAAAATTGATTATTAAATATATTATGGATATAATTTATGTTGTAAAACATGAGGAAAACATTGGAATTATTTAAATGAAAAGTATTTTTTTAATAAAAGTCACTATTTCTTTATATTCATTTAAAAATTATTCTTTTCATAAAAGTATCAAAAAGCCACCCAAAAATATTTTTCACCATTAGATTAGAATAATTAATTTTATTTATTCAAATAAATTTTCTATAAATATAAATAATATCTTTTATTTTATTTCAAAAATTACAATAAAACAATTTTTTATAGCATTTTTGAAAAATATAAATTCTTTAAAAAAATAAGAAATTTTTTATAAAAATGTTTTTTATATAAATCCATTATAATTAATATTCAAAAAAAATTATTTCTATTCTTAAAACCAAATTTAATGGTTATGCTATAATGGTTTTGTTTAAATACTAATATAAACAATAAAAATATATAATGGTTTGTTAAAAACTCAATGTTCCATGTAATGAATTCTATTGAAAAAAATTAAATATAATTAAAAATCTATTAAACTCATGTTGTAATATTCTACACCCATAAAATGAATTTATCCCTCACAATTCCATTGCTTTGGAATAAATAACTGAGGATATTCTGACCCCATTGCATCCTCATGGTCCATCATTTCTTCCTTAAATTGGTGGTTTCACTACAAGATATTGACAATGTTGGTGGTTTTGTTTCATCGAACATTGCCTATATGATCCATAATCATAACATATTATTCTTCATAAGAAATATAATTCTCTACTGGTATAACCACTAAGTTCATTACATGTGAATTATCAGTTGTATACTTCCTCGGAAGAGAAACATGTTACACATCATAGACAATAGAGTGTTTCCATTGAAGCCCCAATCAATAAGATATCATCCAAATATGATAATTAATTTTAATGGTACTGATATAACTAGAGTTTAATTTAATTTTATTCATAAATCTGAAAATATTTTTCAATATAAAAATTATTATAAAGACATTTTCACCAGCATCAAATTCTAGATCAAACTGATTATTAGTATTATAACTTGTCCTTCATATTTGTTCTTACCTTACCTGTTACTAAATTGATTAAACCATATTTTTCACTTCCCCATGTGATTTATGTCCTTGAAGAATTATTTCTCTAACTTCATCCTATTACATTCACTACTACAAAAATGGCCTATATCAGCGCTAAAAAGGGCTTTAATAGCGCTAAAAAATAGCTGTAAAGATCAGCGCTAATATATGGGGTCCCTTTTATCAGTGCACCGAAAAGCACTAATAAAGGACCCTTTTATCAACGATAACAAATGTGCTGAGAAAAGACCCTTTATCATCCCTTTTTTTAGCGCTGATAAAAGGGACCTCTATCGGTGCTTTTTTAGCACTGATAAAGAACAAAAAAATTAAGATATTAAAAAAATTTAATATAATACAGGGACTTCTTTTATCAGTCCTTCACACCCCCTTTAACAGTGTTAGGAGGTCTCCCGCGCGCTGACCTTCCCACGCATCCTCATACGCGCCTGCACCCCCTTCGATTCCACCCGAACTCGAACCCGGGACCTCCCCTGATTAGTTAATGAAAGTGGATAATATTCATTGTTAGTATCTTAATATTAATGTGTTTAAATTCTCATAAACATCAATTTTAGACCAATTCTTAAATTGAACTTCATTTCCAATCATTGTGCAATTCATGCTTAAAGTGTCAATTTGGGCCCACTCAAAAATTTAATTGTGTAAATTACAATATTCATCATTTTAATTTGATATTTTTTATATGATTAATCGCTTTATTTGGAACATTTATTCATTTAGGTCTTATGAAAAAATCACAAGTGAAGATGGAGATTTTTTCACCTGAAGGCAGAAACTTGCTGGAAAAAGCATAATGGGCCTAAGGCACATCAAACAAATTTGAGGACCACAAACCAAGCCCAATGAAGCTAAAATTTATAAAGTAGAAAGATAAAAATATGAGGATCATTTTATTCAACTGTGGCCGGAGCTAATTCTAATTTTTTTCATGATGATAAAGGGATCTTAAGTTGAGATTTAAATGGTGGACCTGACATTAATGCAAATAAATCTGTCCCACCAGTTCAACCATAAAATCCAAACGGATGGGCCAAATTTCCTGAAATTGTTTCATATCATAGAGGACAGATGGAAGAAGATGTTTTTCTTCTACAACACCTCCGGATTTGGACTTATTCAATTAAAAATTCACACGTCAATATTGTGGACGAATCTGGATAGTTTTCCGGGTCAAATTCGAAACATCAATTTCCTTTTGATTATTCACCCTCCTTTGGACTCTATTAATTGATAGGGGTGAATTAATTGTTGGGAGATGGACCTAAGGCTCCTAATATGCCTATATAAGGATCTAGAGGTGAAGGGAATAGGTGTGGATATTTTTCTTATCATATTTTGTTTCTTGTTTCATTGTAAGGTTATGCTTCCAAATTTCCTTTGTAATGTTTTCCATTTCAACGTAAGTTTGTTTTTTGTATATTTATGTTATTAATCAAATTATTTCTCTTATATATTTTCCATTTCATTTATCAAAACTTTATTATCACAAAGCACAGTGATATCTCTGTGTTGTTGTGAATTAGTTCACACATAGTTGTGAGTTTCATTCACACACACGGAGGAGTGCTTGTTATTTCGGCGGTTTTAATTTTTCAATCCAATTCTTGTTAGCCATATTCCACCCACCATTGAGATTATACCATCAATGGAGGTATAACCCTTTAATGGCTTGGTATTAAGAGGATGCAAAGGCTGGATTTAATGTTATTTTATGAATGAATTGTTTCTAATTGGATAATTAATTTAAGACATACATTCTTCCGTAATTTCTACTCTTCATCTTTACTATGTTTCAGCAAACTAAATTCAATTAATAAATGACCATATACCTCGGAGAGATCATGAATTTGGTTCTCTAAGTGTATAGGGTATTAATAATTGTTTTTAGTAAGAGCCAAACCAGAAAACGATGAAGGTAGTGTTATTTTTGAAGAATGGATTCATCAAGAATTAATAAAACCAAAATTGTTTAAAAAAGTAAAATTCATTCAATCCACCCCGAGCATAATCCTATGATCAACCCATTTTCTATGAATTTAATTCACTTAGGTTTCTTAGTGTTCCTTAAACCAACCAAAATCAAGCCCAATGTTGGATACTTCATAGCCCATCCTTCACCAAATCATAGCATCTCAATGTTACTTCTTCGGTCCATGTGGATTCGACCCCTACATGTACTACATCGACCGCTTTTACCAGTAGGGTAAATTTGGGCGCAACAAAATTTTGGCACCGTTTCCGGGGACCAAGTAAGTTCCTTATACCAAAAACCTTCTTTTCTTACCCCCATTTTTCTATTCTCATCCCAATTCTCTTATCTTTTCGCTTTCTCGCTTTTTTTTCTTTTGGCGCATGTCCGCCTACACCCGCGATAACTCAAACAGATTAGTTAGGGTGGATACTCCTAGGGCTGGGGAGTCATGAACTATAAGAGGTATATTTCCTTTAGATCCAAATCTTCCTAATACTCCAAATTTAGACGTTGAGTTTTATATAATGGAGAATCTCCCACAAAACCAAATCATAAACCGGGGAGGGAACCAAAATAACGGGCAGGACTCTAACATGGGAATTGTTGCAGTCCCGGCCATGAATGACTACCTCACACCAACCTGGACCAATGCACCCTCATGCATTAAGAATTATAACAAAGGATATTCTGAATATGTTTTCAAACCCCATGTCCTGAACCACCTTCCAACATTTCATGGGATGGAGTCTGAGATGCCTTACCTTCATGTTAAAAAATTTAATGAAATTATCGAAACCATGTGCCCACCAAATAAAATTGAATCTTTTAAAATGATACTTTTTCCATTTTCTCTTAAGGACCGAGCATAGAATTGGTTAAACAATTTTAGACCATCATCCATTCACTCTTGGGACCAACATCAACTAGAATTTTATAAAAAATACTTCCCCTATCACAAAACAATTGCACTTAAAAAGAGAATACAAAACTTTTTTGAAAGAGAGGGAGAAACATTCTATGAAACATGGGAAAGGTTAAAGGAAACAGTAAACATGGTACCACAGCATGGTTTCTTAATCCCAGAACAAGTGAGAATTTTCTATGAAGGGTTGGGTCCCGGAATCAAACAATTCATTGATAGGATGTGTATTGGAACCTTCAAAAACAATGCCCCAAATGATGCTTACGAGTATCTAGAAAATCATGCTGAACAAAACCAAACATGAGAAACATCACCATACTATGAGAAGCCACCCAAATCTGGTGGAATGTACAATCTTGGAGAAGAAGAAAACCTTAGAGCAAAACTTGCTGCACTCACGAGGAAAGTTAAGGAGATTGATCTTAGGAAGGTCTATAAAACCCAAACTGTTGAGCTTGTTTGTACAATTTGTGACAAGAATGACCACAATACTGATAATTGCCCAACCATTCCTTCCATCTAGGATGTTCTTTTAGGAGGACCACTAGAAGAAGTTAATTCAATGAACTTTCAAAAGCCACAATTCACGAACACCTTCAATTCAAGGTATAATGACCATCCAGGATTTCGTTGGAAGGACAATCAACAACCAACACAACAACAATGTATCAACCCATACCCTCAACAAAAATTTCAACCTCATAATCAGTTCCAACCACAATCGGTCCAATTCCAACATCCTCATGTCCAATATCAACAACCTATCCAACAACCCATTCAACAACCTATCCAACAACCAAATTATCCTCCTGGGATAAACCCACAAGCTCAAGCCCCAACCCAAAATGTTCCACAAAGCCTACTAGAACAATTGTGCAAACAAATGGATAAAATGAACTCAGAATTATCATCCATTAAACAAGAACATCAAACCATCAAAACTGGAAAGGCACCCATGCCCACACAGGCCCTTCCACAACAAACATCAAAGGGAGAGACATGTTTCACTCAAACAACTCACGAACAACTAAAGGCTGTGACAGTTTTAAGAAGTGGGAAATCAATTGAAAAACCTTAACAAATAAGTCAGAAATCATGTGAAGCTTCAAACTCTATTGAAAATTCAAATGAACCACAAGCTCAAACTGAAGAAACTGATAACAATGTGAAAGAAACAACACTTCAACAAACAACTCAACAACCTACACCATTTCCTCAACGCATGAGGGGGAAAACCAAGCCTGATTTGAGTGACACATTGAGGGAAATATTCTCACAAGACAAGTTGACCATTCCCCTTCTCGATACCATACAAACCATACCTTCCTACTCAATGTACCTTAAGGACTTGTGCACTTTTAAAAGAAAATTTTCATATAAAAACCAAGTCCTTTTGGATACAAATGTGAGTACCACCATTCAAGGGACCATTCCTCCTGAGTTGAAAGGCCAAGGATGCCCTTACATAAATTTTGAACTAGGAGAGAACAAAGTTGTCAAAGACTTGTGTGATCTAGGTGCCAGCGTGAACCTCATTCCTTATGCCATGAATTGTCAGTTAGGGTTAGAAGAACTCCAACCCACATCTGTCACTCATCAACTTGCTGGTCGTAGTGTTCGAGTTCCAAAGGGGGTCTTAAAAGATGTTTTGGTGAAAGTTGAAAATTTCATTTTCCCAGCTGACTTCATTGTTCTGGACAATCACCCAAGCTTAGGTCCTAGGGATCAAACCCCAATCATCCTTGGTCGTCCCTTCCTTGCAACAATCAACTCTGTTATTCGAGTCCGAAATGGGAACATGACCATCACCTTTAGAAACATGAGTCTAGACTTGAACATCTACAATGTAAACTCTCAAATTGGGGATGATGAAGAGATCCATGAGGTTAGTTGGATTGGTAGTGTTGATAATGAACACAATGAACATCAAGGAATTACTTAAGGATGGTTAAGTCAAGAAGAGATTGATTTTCTTTATTCACATGAGGGAATTTTGTCTCCTTCGATTAAATCACTTTCAGATAGCTCTATTGATGAATTTCTAGAATCAACAATCAATGATAACATGGTTGAAATTAATAAAATTGAGTCCATAGCCATTCATGACACTACTCTGGAAAATTTAGTGGATGAAAATTATGTTCAAAAAGAACCAATTGTTTTAAGAAATCTGAACAAAGAAACTAATTTCAATACAAAGTCTCATCCTTTATTGGAAATTCATGACCAATCTGATCTTGAATTTAAAGTCTTACCTTCATCAATAATGTATGAGTTCTTATGGGACAATTAATCCTTTACTGTTTTCATTTCTTCCTCTCTTGAAGTCGATCGGGATGGGATGCTTCTAGATGTCCTTAGGAGACACAAGAAAGCCATTGGATGGACCCTATCTAATATTCCTGGGATTAGACCACTTATCTGGACTCATAGAATTATTCTTGAATCTGAGTCAAATCCAAGTCGTCAAACTCAGAGGCGTCTCAATCCTAATCTAATGGAAGTAGTGAGAAAAGTACTTTTGAAGTTGTTAAAAGCTGGTATCATCTATCCTATAGCTAAGAGTGAGTGGGTTATCCCAATCCATGTGGTTCCAAAGAATGCTAGAATCAAAATAATAACCAACAAGGATGGAGAGATGATTCCAATAAGGGTCATTAGTGGATGGAGAGTTTGTATTGACTATAGGAATCTCAACTCTTGTACCAAGAATGACCATTTCCCCTTACCCTTTATTGATCAAGTCCTCGAGCGAGTGGCGGGTCATCAATTCTATTGCTTCCTATATGGATTCTCAGGGTATAATCAAATCGAAGTCTCCTTAGAGGATCAAGGAAAAACAACCTTCACTTGTCCATTCGGCACTTTTTCCTTCAAGCGCATGCCCTTTGGGTTATGCATTGCCCCCGGTACCTTCCAGTGGTGCATTATGTGAATATTCTCGGATATGGTGGGTGATTTTTTAGAGGTCTTCATGGATGACTTCTCCATATTTGGGGATAATTTTGAGGGACACCTTATAAATGTTGAAACGGTTTTGTCAAGGTGCGAGGATAATGATCTTATACTGAATTGGGAAAAATGCCATTTCATGGTAAGGGAAGGACTTGTTCAAGGTCATCTGGTATCTGGTAGAGGGATTGAAGTTGATAAAGCTAAGGTTGAAATCATTTGTCACCTTCCCTCTCCTAAAATTGTTAAGGAAGTGAGGTCCTTCTTAGGACATGCTGGTTTTTATAGAAGGTTCATTAGGAATTTCAGCTCTATTTCTCGACCACTTTGTGCTCTATTGGTAAAAGATTCTCCATTTTTATGGACAGAAAGTTGTGAGGAATATTTCTATACACTCAAGTAAACTCTTATATCTCCACCTATCATGCAGTCTCCAAATTGGAAACTTCATTTCAAGCTCATGTGTGATGAAAGTGACTTCGCTGTAGGAGTAGTCTTAGGACAATGGTGTGAGAAAACTCCATGTGTCATTTCTTATACAAGAAAATCTTTAAATGATGCACAATTAAACTACACCACAACTGAGAAAGAGTTTCTTGCTGTTGTCTTTGGCTTAGATAAATTCAGGTCTTATCTCTTAGGATCACCCATCATTGACTTCACTGACCATTCAGCCCTAAATTACCTTTTCCAAAAACAAGATACCAAGGCTAGATTGATTAGGTGGGTCCTTATTCTTCAAGAGTTTGATTTAACCATTAAGGATAAAAGGGTGTTGAAAATATTGTAGCTGATCACCTCTCTAGGATGGAATTCAAAGACAACTCACACCACCTCTCTGTGTCTGATTCATTTCCCGATGACCACCTCTATTCAGTGAATGATTGCCCTTGGTATGCTGACATAGCAAATCATTTGGTGACGGGTGACAATCCACAGTTCCTAGGGACCCAAGCTAATAGTAAATTCCTTTCTGATGTCAAACACTATGTGTTTGATGATCCTTACCGCTTCATGTTCTATCTGGATAAAATCATCAGGAGATGTATTCCTGAGTCTGAGCAAGAGTCCATTCTAAAATTTTGTCATGGAGAGGCATGTGGATGCAACATTTCTACAAAGATAACAACTGAAAAGGTCCTCCAAAGTGGTTTCTACTGGCCGAAACTCACTAAGTATTCCTTCCAATTATGCAAAAGTTGTCCTCAGTGTCAGCAATTAGGATCCATTACCAAAAGGGATCAAATGGCCCCCACTCCTATTCTGGTCGTTGAAATCTTTGATTGTTGGGGAATTGATTTCATGGGACCCTTTCCAAACTCTAAGGGATACCTCTACATCCTCTTAGATATTGATTATATCTCAAAATGGGTTGAAGCCATTCCCACCAAGTCCAATGACCACCATGTTGTGATCCAATTTCTGAAAGAGCATATATTTTCTCGATTTGGAATTCCTAGGGCTATAATCAGTGTTCGTGGAACCCATTTCTGTAACCGACCATTCTCTTCACTCATGTCTAAGTATGGTATTACTCATAATGATACCAATGCATACCATACTCAAACCAACAGTCAATCTGAGTTGGAAGATAGGGAAATTGAGCAAATTCTTGAAAAAACTGTCAATCCCTCTAAGAAGGATTGGTCCGAGAAACTCTTAGATTTAATTTGGGCATATCGAACTGATTTCAAAACTATCCTAGGCATGTAACCATATATATTGGTTTATGGAAAATCATGTCATTTACCTATTAAAATTGAGCATAAAGCCTTTTGGGCAATAAAAAAAATGAACATTTACATTTCTTTGGCTGAATGAAAAAGTAAATTAGATCTTAATGAACTCGAGGAACTTAGGATGGAGACTTATGAAAATTCAATTATCAATAAATCTAAAGTTCAAGCCTACCAATCTAGGAATATCAATGTAAAACACTTTGAACTGGGAAAATTTGTGCTCTTGTATAGTTCAAAACTTCATCTACACCCAGGAAAACTAAGGTCCATATGGTCTGGTCCATACCTAGTGCATCATGTGTACCTTCATGGGGCAATAGAGAGTCAGGATCCCACAAGTGTTCATGTCTTCAATGTCAATGGTCATAGTTCATTGAATCATTAAATAAACAAGAAACCAAGGAGGAGTTAAGTGATCCAACATATGAACCAGAGAAAAATGGATAGATTTAGTGTACAAGTCGGGCTAACGACGTTAAACAAAAGCGCTACAGGGGAGGCAAACCGTGGTTTTCATGTTTCCAATCACTGTGAATCATATTTTGTTTCCTTCTGCTCATTTTGTTATTTTTTATTATATATATTGTTGACCTGTTTTTCTTTTATGAGTATGGCTGGGTATGAAAGGGGAGCACCGTATTCATCCATGTCACGCGGTGTGATCCCTGAGTAATACCTTACCCAGAAAATATAATGAAGACAATGTATCATCAGTTTATTTTATTTATGTTTTTGTATGTTAAAAAATTAGTCTCTTGACCTGTTCTTATTTTATGAGTATGAATGGGTATGAAAGGGGAGTAATGTATTCATTTGTGTCATGTGGTGTGATCCCTGTGTAATAACTTACCCAGAAAATATAATGAAGACAATGTTTCATTAGTTTGATTTAAAAAAACAAGGAAAACCATAAAAATGATGGTATTCGGAATTAAATAAATCATTGTGTTATCTTTTTTGTCTTCATTGTCCTTATTTTTATGGTTCAGGAACTATTTTTGGTGATACATGTTCAATCAAGGAGGTGACTACATCCCCCAAGATATCAAAGGATTAATCTGGAGCATCATGAACTTCAACTTCAAAAACCAGGTGAATTTGTTCCATGTTTATCATTCTCAATTTCATCTTTTATCTCCTATCCTACCCCCTTCTAACTTTTCTTTTCTTTAAACACTGGGGACAATGTTATTCTAAGTTGGGGGGAGATAAAAAATGATTTTTTTTTGTGAATAAAAACATCCATGAAAAAAAAATTCCATTAAACATAACCATGATAACACACATTGCAAACTCTAAAATTGGATATCAAATAAATTTTCCATGCCTTGATTCTGATTTTAATGCAAGTTTAAGTTCATGAGCATAGTTTTTGCAAAGTGTGGTTTCCCGATGTGATTTTTCAATGTTTACATTTTCATCCTATTAATAAAAATTCCACAATGCACGTCTACTAGATCGTGGGTGTAAATTTGAGTTCTTGGCTCCCTTTCATTATAGCATAGGGTTCTGGGGTCACTTTTAGTTTAATTTGAGTATCCAAAACAAAACAAAAACAAAACAAAAAAAATTGACCACATATAGAAATATTTTGTCCAAATGTGTGACGTCCGACACTTGGGGATCGTGACTCCATAGTTTTCTTGCCCAGAGTTAGGCTTTATATCTCTATTGCAGAGCATGAAATTGACAATATGTGTGGCGTCCGACACTTGGGGATCGTGACTCCATAGTTTACATACCCAGAGTTAGTCTTTTCATATCTGTTGTGCATAAAAAATCATCAAAAAAAGGATACTCATATTAAGGTTTAATGTGATTCCCACTTAGCGCTTCCATTTTTTCCCCTTGAACAATAAAATGGGCCCCATATCTTTTGTGATACACAACACTTTATCATGCTTAATTGAAATTGGATGAAATGTGGCGATAAATTTGAACAAAGGGGCTTGGGCTTGGGATATGCTTATGGATCTAGCTTGTTTTAAATGATTTTTATGGGTTCCATAATTTTTTTGGTATGAGGTCTTTGGTTGAGAAATGTGTATTTAAATGTTTTTTAAAAGGGTATTTGAATTTCATATTTGTAATATATTTTGCTCGGGAATAGCAAAACTCAAGTTGGGGGGTGTTATTAGTCACAAAAAGTGGCTAATATTCATTTTTAAGATCTTAATATTAATGTGTTTAAAAGTTCATAAACATCAATTTTAGTCCAATTCAGAAATTGAACTTCATTTCCCATCATTGTGCAATTCATGCTTAAAGTTTCAATTTGGGCCCACTCAATAATTTTCTTGTAAAAATTACAATATTCATCATTTTAATTTTATATTTTGGTATCATATTCATCACATTATTTGGAACATTTTTTCTTTTAGGTTTTATAGATGAATAACAAATGAAGATGAAGATATTTGCACATGAAGAAAGAAACATGCTGGAAAAAGCATAATGGGCCTAAGGCCCATCAAACAAATGTGGGGCCCACAAACCAAGCCCAATGAAACTCAAATTTATAAATTAAAAATATAAAAATATGAGGATCATTTTATTCAACTATGGACGGAGCTAATTCTAATGTTTTCATGATGATAAAGGGATATGAAGTTGAGATTTAAATGGTGGACCCGACATTAATGCACAGAAATCAGTCCCACCATTTAGACCATAACATCCAAACGGATGAGCCAACGTTCCTAAACTTTTAATAGCTCATAGAGGAAATATTGAAGAAGATATTTAACTTATAAAACCCCTCTAAATTCGGCATTCTTTAATTACGAATTCACACGTCAATATGGTGGATGAATCTGGGCAGTTTTCCAGGTCAAATTCGAAACATCAATTTCCTTTTGATTATTCACCCTCCTTTTGACTCTATTAATTTTTGGGGGTGAATTAATTGTTGGGGGATGGACCTAAGGATTCTAATATTCCTATATAAAGAGCTAGTGGTGAAGGTAATATGTGTGGATATTTTTCTTATCATCTTTTGTTGCTTGTTTCATTGTAAGGCTATGCTTCCAAATTTCCTTTGTAATGTTTTACATTTCAATGTATGTTTATTTTTTGTATATTTATGTTCTTAATCAACTTATTTCTCTTATATATTTTCCATTTCATTTATTAAAACTTTATTATCACAATGCACAGTGATATCTCTATGTTGTTGTGAATTATTTCACACATAGGTGTGAATTTCATTCACACACACGGAGGAGTGCTCGTTATTTCCGCGGTTTTAATTTTGTCAATCCAATTCTTGTTAGCCATATTCCACCCACCATTGAGAGTATACCATCAATATAGGGCTAACCCTTTAATGGGTTGATCTTACGAGGATGAAAATGCTGGATTGAATGTTATTTTATGAATGAATTGTTGCTAATTGGATAATTAATTTAAGACATCCATTCTTCAGTAATTTCTACTCTTCATCTTTACTGTGTTTGAGCAAACTAAATTCAATTACTAAATGACCATATACCTCAGAGAGATCATGAATTTGGTTCTCTAAGTGTATAGGGGATTTGTAATTGTGTTTAGTTATCACCAAACCATAAAATTATGAAGGTAGTGTTATTTTTGAAGAATGGATTCATCAAGAATTAATAAAACCAAAAATTGTCTAAAGAAGTAAAATTTATTCAATCCACCCCGAGCATAATCCTAAGATCAACCCATTTTCTTTGAATTGAATTCACTTAGGTTTCTTATTGTTCTTTAAACCATCCAAAATCAAACCCAAAGTTGGCTACTTTAAAGCCCATCCTTCACTAAATCATAGCGTCTCAAGGTTACTTCTTCGGTCCCTATGGATTCGACCCCTACATTTACTACATCGACCACATTTAATAGTGCTTAACACCCCATTTAACAGTGCTAGGAGGTATCCCGCACACTGACCTTCCCACGCATCCTCATACGCACGTGCACCCCCTTCGCTTCCACCCGAACTCGAACCCAGGACCTCCCCCCTTTCGCAGCTGCACCTTTACCAATAATCCATTTCGTTTTTTCCCTATTTAATGATATATCTGTATATATATAGTTATATTTATTCATATATTAATGTAGATTCATATTAATATAAATTTATTTATTCATATATTAGTGTTTATATATATATAAATTTGTATATTAATATATTTATATATATATATTTGGTTGTAATTTTTTATACATATATTTATTTGTATATTAATATATACATATAAGATTAGTTTTACATTTATGAAAAAATATGTTTTTTGTGTGTTTATAAATAAATAAATACATACATACATTGATATATACAACACACAAACACACATATAGAGACACACACACACAAACACATAAATATTTATGAACAAATACATATATATGTGTATTTGAAAAGTCATGAAATGTACATATAAGATTAGTTTTAAATAAATTTATGAAAAAATATGTTTTGATGTGTGTTTATAAGTAAATAAATAAATACATACATTTATACATATATACTACACACAGAAACACAGATAGACACTCACTCACACACAGACACAAATATATTTACGAATAAATACATATATATGTGTTTTTAAAAAGCCGTAGAATTTTAAAATGACCATAACTTATAATATAGAATCCCATTTCAACACCAAAACCTTTGAAATTGAATAAAATGAAACAATCTTCGATATGATATGTGGTACAGGCCTAACGGACATCCAGATCAAATGTTATACTTGTTTGAATGTTAATAAATCGAGGTATCCTGACTAAAAACTCAGTTTTGGAGGCCTTCTGGTCCCATTTTGGGCTCGAAAAATGTGACAGAGGCTTCTCCTTAGTCATCAATGCGTAGAGCTTATCATAGGCTTTGATTTTATATGCGGTAGAGCTCAAACGGACACCCTGATCAAAAGATATGTTTTTTTGAAGTTTGAGTTACATTTTCAACATATTTTATATCTTTTATTAATTGTTTTGATTTTTTTGTGTCCTCAAATTGTTATTAAATGATTTTTAATGGATAATAATTAGAATATTATTAATTAATAATATTTTTTAAAATATTTTGAATCCATTTTCATTAAATTTCATATATATTAAATGTAATAGTCTATTTATACGTATCTATAACATATTTAAAAAATATATTTTATATTTATATCAATATAAATATACTTATATAATAATAATTCATTTTTCCATATTTTTTTTGAAATATAAATTTTTTTAGCGCTGATAAAGCCCCCCATTATTTGTGATACTAAAACAAGCATTGATAAAGGGGTTCCCTTTATCAGCGCTCAAAAAAAGCCCTCATAAAGGCCCCCCTTTATCAGCGCTTTTTTTGAGCGCTGATAAATGCCCCCTTTTTTGTGATTTTTTGATGGCTGATAAAGAGGTAGCGCTTCCCTTTCTAGTTTTTGTCATAGTTATTTGATTTATACACTTATTTCTATAGAGGTCTTCATAATAAGTCATCAGCATGATAAAGTGAAAGCAATTTTTGTATAAAAACAAGACAATGGGAATGTGTTTATCTTAACCACATTTAAAATACACATAAAATGAGGCTAAAATATCATATAGGTTTTTAATAATTCTCTCATAAAGAACCATATATCTGAGAATGACATATATTGATGAAACATAACATTATATCAAGATCTTACTGAATACTTCCCTAGAACATTTTGGTAATCCTTCGATCCTGATAAGCAATAATTGATTTTTGTACTCCATAAAACATTAACACCTCTTTAGTTTTTATTTCTTAATGTTTATATCGAGTGAAAATTTCTCTAATTGTGATAAAGTGTGAAGGAATTATAATTCGATCGACTGTAATTGATGTAGAAATATTTCCTTTTTTATGTTTTTGGGAGTCCAATGAAAAAATATATGGTGATTTTTTACCAATTTTATTATGTAATGCGTAATAGTTATGATGTTTCCAAAAAAACATCTTTATCAGCTTCTATTGGGTCAATGACATGTCCATATAGTATGTTAGCCCATTCCACATGGAAAAAAGTTATAAATTCACTTATATGGGATTTTCGTTCACTTAAAGTGTTCATAAAAACATTTCTTATATTGGGTGGAGGAGAACTAATAGAGAAACTGCCAACGAAGGTCACCCTAACCAGTGATGGACCCAATTGATAATTTTTTGTACGATATGAAGGAATTTCATCAAATATTGGAAGCAAACATCAGATAATAGATGCCTCCTGTTTCTTTGCAATCCCCAACATTGGTCTGAACCTTGAGATGAATTGCTCCATATAGTACAGTGGATAAACCATCTCAATAAATTGGGAGATAGTAGAATTCTAGATATCATTGTGTGCTCGCATTTCATCCACCCATGCAAGATACATATTTCAATCATATGAAATTTTCACCAATCATGACTCAACGGTTTTGTGGATAGAATTCATAACAACTAGCAAATTATCTTCTAAAGTGATTCTATCTTAATGTGCATAAAATAAATCCAATCCATTAACATGGTCATTAACTTGGATAATAGAACCATCATCTCATAGAGTGACCTAGGGAGCATCATCATTAGTGGCTCAATCTAGGTCTCAAGAATTTTTATCATGCTAATTTGGAGGATTAAGTGATGAATGTTGTGATGAATTTTTATAAATATATACCTCTACACAGTTGGGATGTGATATATCTCTATGATTGATCAGAAGAAAATGGAAGAAGAAAAATTATTATTTCCCCTTCTACCCTAGTCTTATAGGAACATGACCCTATTGAGGAGAACCATGTTCAAGGTGTCAGTTAGCAAGGATCTCCTCAGTTAGATTCTTTTGATTTCTAATATTCATTTATAGGGTGGATGTAGTAGGTTTTAACTTATTTTTATATAAATAATCTAAAAGATCATAGGGATTTAGACGTCCCTCGTCCTTATGGAAATTTTTTCCAGTGGGTAATTATGTGGATCAATTTGTGAGGTCAGGTACATACCATTTAAGTAGAGTGAGGACACTTATATGAGGATCTACCTAATAATGTGCTACCCTAGGGGGTTGATGTTTCTAGATCATTCCTTGTTCTAGTGTCCCCATTTATAATTATCTCAAGGAGAACTATATTCAAAATAATAATACCCAAAGGAATATCATTAACATCACCAGATAATTCGGGATTCTCTAAGATGACACTAAAGTGGAGGGTAGTGTACTATTTCCAACCATGGATATATATATACATAAACATCACGTAAATGATTTTATTGGTCACTATAAGATCATAATGTATCACTTTTGAAGGGTAAGGTGGACACCAAGTGACAAGTAATATTGAACTGTAAGGAGTGATTCCAAATTGATCATGTGGAACTACTGATCAATGATGTCAAAGTGATCATGACTCTATAGGTATACCATAAGATAGTCAAGAATGCAAAAACACATCACCCAGTTTGCCTGGTGGGAACATCTAACCAGGTCCTCGGTGAGACTAGCGGGAGAGTTGATGTGGATCAGTACAGTGGTAGACTGGCCAATGGGTACACCACTTCACAATCAAAATGATCACTATACACTGTTTCATCCCTCTAAGGCAGTATCTCCCTCATCATTGTGTCCCTATAGGATAGTGTTTTTACCAAAACCTTGTGTATGGGGGTAGTAGAAGTCATTGGTGGGTCTACTGAATGTTCACTATCTATCAATCCCAATAGAAATCTCTATCATCTCTTGTAGTTGTTGAAAATGAGAACTTAGGTTGAATGGATACCTACAACATGATAATTTGTAAGAGAGAATCAATATATTCCCAAAAATGAATATATAAGTCAATGGATTTTACAATCTTTTGGATCTCAACTTCTGGGATGACGAATCTCAACATTATTGCTATACCCTTGACTCTGAGGAAGTTTAATAGAATGAATTATCAATCATTGTATCACATTCTACATTGGAATATGATAAGAAAATGTGATTAACATGGACTTGGAGGGTATAATATTTTTTCATTTATCATTGATAGTTCTCCAATCATATATGGGATGGTTCATTAGTGAAGGGATGTTCTTCTACAAGACTAGGAAATTAATGATATTAGGTCTTGTTGTGAGGACGACCTTCACTTTGATTTTTTAGAACATGGGTAGGACCTCTATTTCGGTAATTGTTGGTGCAGGGAGGATATTCACATATCATGTTGTGGGAGTTTGGATGACCTTCACTCTGTTTGTTGACATTTTAGTGAGGACCTCTCTTTGGTAAAAAGAAAACATGATGAGGACCATTATGTTGGTAGTGGGAGTTAGGGGGGCCTCAAATTTGGTGGGTTGATGTGTGAGGAAGGCTATCAAACTGATTGAACAGAACACAAGGATGTCCTCCAAGTGGTGAATCATGTGTATGGTGAGGACCTCTATACTGGTTTTTTGGATATGGTGGGAGGACCTCCACTTTGGTTTTCTACTACATGGGTATGACATCTGTGTTTTTCGGTGGTGATGGCATGGGTAAGACCCTCGTATAGATCATTAATGGAGTGGGGAGGTCCTCTGCTGTAGTTATTGATAGGGCAAACAGGACCCCCACTTGATATAGGAATGGCATGAAGAATACAATTACATTGGTGGTCTGTGGAACGGGGAGGACCGTGGTTCCAATAACCATATATATGGGGACGACCTCAATTATGAATTTCAATAATGTGGGTAGTTTCTCCACTTCAACTGATGTTGGGGACATGGGGGGGACTCTATGTTCGTTTCAAGACAATGGTGGTCCTACACTCTGATTGGAGGTGGTAAGGGGAGTACCTTCATACTAGTTCTCAACAACAGGGTATGTCCTTTACTGGATGTTGGCGTTTCCAACTATTGAAAGTGACAACCCAACTAGCATGTGGGGCAGATAATGTCTCGATCCCAAATGGGTGTTAATGGTTTTTACTCTTCAATAGTGGGGGATTGGTGGATTTCACCGAGTGTGATAGGATCCATGGGAGAAGTAGAAGATGATGCCCATTGATGGGAAACTTCCAAAACACGTGTATAAAAATGGCATTAGGTGTTTCATATTTTGGCTGAGAGAGTGGTTTTTTATTCCACCCATACCTTGACCTAGAGAACTGGTCATTGTTGGTGTTGGTGGGGCCTTGTGGGATCCCTCTTTGGTGACTCTTAGGTAGCTTTCGCAGCCAGGATGACTCAAGCATCCCTAAAATCCTTGGTGTAAGAGAACGATTCATAGTACCACTCTAGGGAGATTCACCAAAGGCAATTCATCAATGGTGTTTGAAATAGTGGATCCATGTCTGTCCCTTAGTGGTGTTGTTGTTGGTGAGGAACAAAATCCTATAGGTCCTGATGAACATATCATTCGAAGGAATAACCCCCTCTTTCTCATACCAATGTATGAGTACATCCATTACCCTACGCTAAATAATATCTAAGGATGATATGGGGTGTGGAATCCTGGTAGCCATAGTTAGGGTTGATGTCATGGAATAGATATAATCATGGAGCATAGATGTATTAATATTTTTCTTTCCCAAGTGCCAGCGCTCATTGGGTGGTTGGTTTATTGCATCATGGGTTCGGAAAATATAGAAGACTCATCTATATATACGGATAAAAGAAAATAAATGTAAAATTCACTACCATCCTAGAGTCTACCATTGTCAGGGAGAGAGATATTCATGTTTTCAATGCGATATATTGGGATTTCCAACATTTAATTTCCCTAATTTCATTACAGTTCCATGACATAATCAAAATTATCATAGTGGGACCTGGAGTAGGATAGATGGATCCAATAATATTATAATTTGTTGATGTATCAAATTATACTAGTCCCCATGTAGATGATAAGATATTCACATTGGGCTGAATATTCCTACTGATGGCCTATCATCTACTATGTCTTAGTACAATCCATGATCTGAGGACTTATATTGCCAACACCTATAATGTATGTAGTAAATCAAAACATTAATTTCACAATTTTTGTTTCTGACACATTCACTAAGGAAAAAATCCTTGGTTTTTAATGTGTACATGTCTGAATTATTACCCCACATTACAATTTTTCAAAGGTGGTCGACCATCATCACTCTCATTAGAGATCTATTCTCCTTGATCAAAAATGGATGATGGGAAATCAATTTCTATATCCATGTATTTCTCCGTGGAAGTCATCACATTGTATGGTTCACCCTATTACAATTAAGTATGATCGTGGAACTTATTCCTAGCTCCATATCTTTATGGATGTTGTAAAATTATTCTTATTCTGTATGCACATTCCAAACAGTCTTGATTTGGTAGGTACCTCTAGTTGGGATAGAGGTTGCTTTGCACATCGCGGGGATGTCTGGACATTGGGAATAATGATCAACTGTATTCTTCTTCATCAGAGACAAACTCATGGATTTATATCAGGCGTGTAAACCCAGACATCGCTTGTTTACCATTAGGTATCTAATGAAAAAGGAATATCTTCTAAGGCTTTCACCTCACGAATCCCACATTTAGAAAGAAGTGGCATTATGTGACAGGTTGTGAGTTTAACATTTTTTCAAGATAAAAGGAGGTTGAATAGAATAAACTATGGAGGTATATCAAATAGTTTCATCCTTAGGGGGAGAACCACAATTATTTTCAGATGTATGGATTAGAATATCCCATGGATGATGATTTGTGTATGTGTGTCTCATAAAGGGAAGTTTTCACACCATGATGGTTGATCCGGACACCATTAAACGTTGATTTGGGAGGTCAACCCAAAGATGGGGGATCAAGGATTACCATTATTAAATATTAAACCTTTTATAGTCTTATTAATAACCCTAAATAAGAGACATGGATTAGATAAAAAAGGTTTTTTTGAGAAGGGGTGGTGGGGTTACACTTGGAATGGATGCCTGTATGGTTGGGGCTTACAGATGGAGGATTTGAATGGAGGGTAGGTGGAGACTGATAAGGGATTACTCCAGGGGGTGCCATGTTATTGGAGGTTTTATGAGTGTCATGGTATCTAATAACATCTAATTGCATGTGATTTGGGCATGGTGTGAGGAACCAGAGGAATCAATAGACCCGACAATTTTATCGTGAATGTAGTTCCAATGATAGATTATGTGGTTCTTACACATGGAATATTCCTTTAGAGGATATCATTATTTTTTAGTACGATCATATACCTAGTCACCCATACATGGATCATCCTACGAATGGTGTATGGATATAATGCAATGAAGCTTCTCATTTTCTAATATTTTTTTTGCTATAGTGGGCTAAGATGGTAGCTCATGTTGAGTGTACATGTGGAGTCCTGTTTTCATCACATGAGGTAAGAAAAAATTTTAACATCTTGTTCTAAATATATCAGTGCTAGAATATTTTTCATCATGAGACACAAATGATTTGGAGACACTCCATACCCCTTTATCTAACATTATCCTCTCTCATGCACCCCTAGGTGGGACATCGCTTTGGTAATGCTAAGATGTAATGGTTTGGATGAGTGGGCAGTCATAAGGTCCATTTTATCATCCTTATGATAAGAATAAAATAGTATTAGAATTCCTATGATGTAAATGGAAACAAAAATTGAGTCTCAGGAAACACATGAAATGTAGTGTTCCATGGAAATATGAAGAACAATTCATATTGGGACTTGAAGTGCCGCTGAACCAATCGAGGAAGGCTATGGAGGAATTGTTCACTAAAACATCATGAAGACTTGTTAGTAGAAGGGATAACAAATGAAGAGTACTTGACTAGGGGTTTCATGAAGTATATGGCTTCACAAAATAGTTCTTTTCAAATCTCATGTGCTTCACAGAGGTCAGGGGCTTTGCAAAGGAAAAGGCTTCACAAAACATCGGTACATTTCCACAAGATGATGTCTATATTCAGGAATGTGTTTCTACATTAAGACGTAATTATTTCTTAAGTTTATATTACCCTTAATTTCCTTCCTCCACAATAATGATCATCGGAATTTGTGAATGGAATTCCCTTTTTATGTGGTGGTATTTAAGAATATAAGAAATTGGGGTTCATGAAGCTAGGATACCATGGATGATCAATTTATGGTTAATTCATGACGGTCAGTATGCTTTTAAAATTTGAAGGAATTTAGAATTTGAAGATTTGGGTATCCCTTTATATAATTCATAATGATCCAGGTACTTATTTTCAACCAGGTTTTGTAGAGTTAGGATGAAATTCCTGGAGAATATGTGGGTTTCATGAAGTTCAATGTCAATACCTGGCAATGTCGTGAAACACCATCGGACTATCAAAGTGTTCCATCATGGCCTGATGCATTCATAGAGGTGTAGGGATCTTCATGAATTATCTTCATGAATAATACCATTATTAATGTTTTCTGGTTTATTTGAGATTGGATTACTATAATAAAATCTATGCACTCTGTAACTTGTCTCATGGAACATATTTTAGAATAAAATTTACCTCCATATGCAGCTCTAGTCATACCAACACCATTTGAGAAGTAGATAATATTAGAATACTAGATGATGTGGTTTGAAATTTGGGTTTTCTTCATGTGTATTATTGAAATTGATCCCTCGGGTTTTGAGGTGATCCAAAGTCATAGGTGACTAAGGATAGGCCAGATGCAGTGATGTGAGTCTTCCATTGTTTTAGGACACCGATATAATAGATGGAGGTCCAAGTAGTAAGCCTTCTTCATGGATATGATGAATGATAAATGAGATTGGTGACCTAGCCGTATAATGATATGGATTTTCGATGGTCATTGTTTAAATCCATTTTTAGAGAGGAGTTCTATATTTCTACATTGAGGTTTTTGTGCATCTTGGGACCTCTACATATTTAGCAGGTTAGTAAGACTGATTCGTAGTCCTCATAAAGGTTTTCCAACCTCTCTAGTTAATTTATTAACATGTAGAAAGGGTAGTTATTTCATGATTAGACCCTTAAAGGAGAAACATGTATAGACATCTAATCCATCATGATACCTCAATGAATTACATCCTATAATGGGGTTCTAGTGCATGCTTTGGTGTTCAAGAGTTTTCCGGATGATTAGACACAGATAGTGGGTGTGCGTAGTGGGATGACAGGAGATGATACTTTAATGCCATAGAGATGAAGATAGAAATAAGGACCATGACATGTGATAAGATTCTGGAAGTGTTACCAAGATAGAAGGTCTTCAGTTCATGGATCATAGGATATATCTAGTCATCCTATACAGATGCAGTTCTACCATTGTGATGGAAGGGGACGTCTTGATATGGATTGTCCAACCCATTGCATGTACAAAATAGAGTTACTGTATGGTCTGTCTAGGGAGATGTAGTAGTTTGATCATGTAGTTTGATAAGGTGGTGGATATGGAAGAGGATCATGGATAGTAGCTAGAGGTGTTAGTCGCTATGACTTGTTTCCACCCCCACCCCCCCAGGTGGCCTGCTCTTGGATCATGGTGCTAGGGGATATGGGAGAGAGAATCTAATGATGGTTGGTGATTATGAACCTAAGACTCCAAGGAAGATATTAAGTATGATCTATTCTATTTCTTCCACATATATAGTATTGATAGACACAGTTTTGAGCCATTATTTTATTTCCACTGATCTGGTCGAGGATTAAGGAATTTGTTTGATCACTTGGATCAGCCATTCTGGTTGGATACTCCAACACGAGGTTACTCAGTGATCACACACCTAAGATGATGGTGTGACATAACTCTTGGAGGTGAGAGTTCATTTTGGAATATAATTATAGGAATGATGAGGCCTTACGACATTATCATAGGTATAGAAGATTTATCTACATTTCATGCTTAGATAGACTATTATAGGTGGAGAATACAGTTTGTCCATAGTGAATGGATTATTTTTTCTTCTGAGGGTAAAAATGAAGCCCCATCATTTTTGGATGAAATCATGGGTAGGATACTATAGATGATTACTCATTAGATTTCTAGAATATACCTTGGTGTGGTGGATGCGATGAGTTTTCAATTCCTTGTAGTGGTGGCAGAGTGTGAGGAAGTATTTACTAAGTACATACCTAGCCTACATCAATGTACCTGGATAGACATATGAAATAACCTACACCCCATGAATACCCTGATATATACAACAGAATACTAGATGGTTCTCACAGGTCTTCGTGAACCGATGAAGTTGTTGACGGACTTGTAGAAGGTGGGATTTGATAGACCTAGGGTTTCACTATAGGCATCCATAGTTTTGTTTGCCAATAAGGAATACATGATCACAAGGTTTTTAATGGATTACCATATCCTGAACTAGGTGAAGGTAAAGAACGAGCATCCAATATTAACTATTAATTACACTTCAATTAGTTGATAGGGGAACGATGGTTCTTGAAGATTGAGCCAAAACCAGATTATCACCACTATTGAGTACTGAATGGTGATATACCGATGATGAAATCATGATGTTGTTATAGGCACTATGAATACTTGGTGATTTCCTTTGGAACGAATTACATCCTAGGTGTGTTCATGGGACTCATAAGACATATATTTTATCCTTTCTTAGACCATTTTTTGGTAGTATTCATTGAGGATTTCCTAATGTACCCAGCATCCATGAAGGAGAATGTGATACACTTGAGGGTAGTTCATCAAATACAATGAGAGCACTGTATTTACAATATTTTCATGATTTTTTAGATATAGGTTGAGATGTTCCACATTTTAGTCAATGTTATCTCATTAGATGGTTTGGTAGTGGATGTGTTGTTAGCATGGGAGCCACCCAATAGGGTGGTGGTGGTTTATAGGTTCCTTGGGTTAGTAGGATACTACCGATGATTCATACGTTATTTCTCTAGGATATCCACTCCCTTGAAATCTGTGACCTCAAAGGGTAAGCCTTTCATTTGGGAAAAGAGGTTCTAGTAGGCTTTCATGGAGTTGCAGTAGATATTTATGAGTCCTCCCATCATTATATTTCTATAGGTGGGGGTCGAGTACATAGTATTCTCTGATGCGTCAAGGAGTATTGATGGTTGTTTTATAATGGGGAGAAAGGATATAATTTCATATGGTTAGAATCAGTTGAGACCACATAAAAATATCTACATGGCCCATGATCTAGTGTCAGTAGTGGTAGTCTTCATACTAAAGATGTGGCAACATTACCTGTTGCGTGAGTGATTTATCATCTAGAATGACCGTTAGAGTATCAAGTATATCTTCCCAATGAAAGATCTAAACGAGAGAATTAGGTGATGGATATATATCCTATAGAATTTTTACTTTTATATTGTATATACTATTTTGTTGGGGAATATTAGAGTGGAGGCTCTCGGTAAGAGATTTTATTTATACTTCATAATAAATTTGTCTTAGTTATTGTCCTCGTTGCAGTTATTATTTTTGGATAGGTATGGAAATTATTACATATATTCGATAGTTTTTACCTTCCACATTTACAATGATTTATGGGGAAAATTTTTTGGATATCGATTGTGTGACCCTACGTACTCATTAATTCACGAGACATGCTCATAATGAATTTTATGAATGTGGGAGCATGTCATTATTTTCAATCAATGAACAATGGAACCAGTTTCACTAAAAAATGATGTCATGACATAATTCAATACTTCAACCTTAGTTGTAAATCTAGTTCTCTTGAAGATCTTCTGAGACATTCAACAACAATTTTATTTGTTATGGATAAAGAAGGGAGTTGTAGACTTTGTCTCTTGGTGCCTTAATTCTTAGAAAATAGTGGATGAGAATAAGGTTTCATTGGGCTTAGTTGAACACATTGAGGTGTATGACTAGAAGTGCGACGAAATATCCATGAACTTCATGATGGGTAGGGTCACATACCATTGTTGGAGGATTCATGCAATGAAATCTACCATTATACTGTCGATATTGAACTGTTTGAGGCATTGTAAGGGCGACCAATTAGGTAACCACTATATTGAAACATCCCAGGAGATTGAACAATTAATGAACCAATATTAGCATGAGCCACTATAGAAAAGTTAAAGATCATGTAGGAGTATATGTAGACAACATAGACCTATTAAAACACATATGGATACCAATGATGGATGCCATTCGTGTTTGATGAGGGATACATGTGTTTCTGATGGTCTCACTGAAAAATGTTTTATGGATATTTTCCAAGGTTGTAAGATTTTAATTAAGTGATAAGATTTATCTATGATTCATTTTCCTATTCTAGATACTATATAGAGTTTGTGAGGATTCCAAACAATTAGCTCTATAACCATTGATGGACCACGTACAAGATGTCTTCCACATGTCACAGCTAAGGAGGTAAGTGAACGACCCATACCATGTAAAATACTGGGTAGAGATGGAAATTCTGGATGAGTCTACCTTTTCTGAGTACCAAGTGGATATGACGGATAAATAATAGGGGATCTGTTATAGTTGACTAACTCGACATGTTCATGTTCGGTGGTAGCACAGGATTTATTAGGAGATAACCTAGTATTGGGAGGCTCGAATGCGTTCTCAATACCAACATATCATTATGTATAATTTTTTTAATATATTTATGAGATGTAAAGACCCAAGGTTGATTTAATTTAAAAAATAATATTTTTCATGTATTGTTTTAGTGTATTATTTTTATTATTTTTGGGTCTAGGTGATGAGACAATGTGAGATCCAGGGTCTCGTTGTGCCCAATTTTTTTTGAGTTGTATTAATTGTCATGAGGGTAATAATTTATTGAAAAGGTTTATTAACTTTTAAATAGAGGATTTGATTAGAAATTTCAGCACTCTATTGAGTTCATAGCATAGGTTTTACCATAGGCATGACTTAATCATGGAGCATGTCAGATGTTTGGTTTGGAAAAGTTTCGGGTCAACATTTAGGGAAATTAATTTATTTAATTAAAACATCATGGCATGATTTTTACTATAATTATATTATTGTAATGAAATATTATGGTTAGCCACATAATTCTAGAGCCATTTGAGAGAGAGTTGGAGGGGCTTATGTGGTCTAATGGAGACTAAATAATGGACCATTGATCGGTATGCCAACAGAACACATGGATCTCACAAAGGTAGCAACATGCAATCATTATTCATCAGTGACTAATCCAAATTGTAATTTGATGTTTTTTGTTTGTATTAATCCACATTTTAATAATCCTTTGAAGAAAAAAATAAATCATTCAATGAATTTATTCACAGATCTGTAGTATGGACTGTAAGAGTTTATTTTCATGGAATTGGGGAATTGATAATTCAATTGGGAACTTCATTGGACGTTCAAGTGGAAATGGATTGAGTCTAACTGAACATGGCTGAGGAACTTTCATATTTATCACATTTCATGGATTTTTCCACCATTATTTATGAAATCATTGTAATGACCCAAACATTTTAATAATATTTTTTTGCTAAATTTGTTTGTTATTTTATTTAATAGTTAACATACATATATCCATTAATTAATGAACTGGGTATAATTAAAATGAGACCATGGGGTTTTGACTTTTATATGACCCTTGGTCAATATGACCATTGGAAACTATAATTATAACATTATGTTTTTATAAATACAGTTGTCTTGGTTAATTAATATAGAATAAATATTGGATGGCCTCATCCAGTAGACTCGGGCCATTTGAATCCCATCTGTCAGAGCTTCGGAAGGAGGTAGCATCATTGGACTTTTCTCTGGACCAATCCCCAGCCAAACATCAACATTTGAAGCTTGAAAGGAATCACCTAAGGGAGAAGTTCAAGATGATAAAAAGCATCACTCAGGAAATGTTGTCCAAGAAACCCCAAAATTATATCACCATAGAAAACCTTACACTTAGGTCCTATGCTGGTGTTATAAGTCGCTATGTAACGAGATCTTAGCTTCTTTGTGATACCATTTATATAAATAAAAATGTTATTTATTATTATGGAAAATTTTGTGAATTTCAAATATCCTAATAAATATAGGATGTGTATTATTGATTAATTTTGAAAAAAAATGACTATTTTAAAATATTTTTGTATTCTTTAAATAATTAATAATGTGAAATGATTTTAAAAAATGTCCTTCTACAGTTGTGATCTGTGAGAAATTTAGAGTCTAATAATATCATCATAAGTTTTTAGTGAATAGTAAAGTTTAAAGTGTAACATACCCATATGAATAGTAATGAATAGTACATTGGCCAAAAAATAGAAACTTCACCCATGAATGTATAAATACAATTTAAACATCATAAAAGTGAAAAAACAATTACAGTATAAGTTCTGGTGTCTTTTTATGTCATAAATATTTTAATTTAAATTATTTTGAAACAAAAATATTTTAATTAAAATTTTATAATTAATTTAATAATTTAAAATGGTATTATATATTAATAAAATATAAAAACTAATTGTCACTTTATTCTATTATGGTTATATGATAATTTTATGGGACATCGATTACTTTATTAAGGTTTTATAAAAAGAGTTATAGTTCTAAAGTTGTATTTTTGAAATATATAATGATTTTATATAAAAATAAAAATAAAATTATTTAGAAAATTATTTTCCTAAAATGGAGTTCATTTATGAATTCAGAGCATCGATATTAGGTTGAGTTGATTTTTTGGGGTTTTCTCAAATAGTTGAATTTTCAGTAAACAGTAAAATTACAGTTTTGAGTTTCAAGAGTTTAATGAACTCATTAATGATGTATTAATTATGTAAGCTTTCTGGTAGACTTATGAATAGTGATAAATTCTATGATGTGTCCCATGTGGCCAATACAATGGCCAAGCCCATGGTTTTGAAAATTCCACAGATGAGGTGTCCCTTGGAAATTAATAATTTATTCCCACACTTTTCATATAAATACGTAGCCATTTCCCTAATTCATTTAATATAGAAATCCTCCTCAATGATGTTCAAGTATCCTTACCTTCCAAGGAGTCCCCCAATGGTTCCCTCAAGCCTCCCAAGGACTTAACCTTCATGCTTTCGATGTTAGTCTTCGAGGTAAGGGATCATTTCACCCTCCTCTTTTAAGTCATGACTTCCTTTATGTTATGTCTTATTGTTCCATTTTATTATATGAGGGATTGTTATTATATATCTTTAATACTGTACAATTATTGTCTAAATGATGAGAGACCCATTCCACTCACATCAAATGATTTTATGAATCTTTATGTGACGCCGTTAGGCTGGTGAATTTTCATAAAAGAAATCATGTCTGTTCTTTTCTTTCGATTTTCATTTTCATATGGTATTTCTTTAAAATATCAATACCATCATATTATTTATTTTTTATTATGTACCCATACTATATTATGAGTTATTTAAGAGTGGGTGACCCTTTTCCCCTCTATTTTTTATTATTTTTTAAAACCATGATATACATCAGTTATGTTGCAGAAAGTTCACCGGAAAATTTATTTCTCTTCATCTCATAAACTTATATTATGAATACCCAGGCCTATTTCATTTCAATGGGTGTTCATAAATAAAAAAGATGATATATTTTGTTCTAGAATTTACATACATATATCCCTCACTCTGTTTCCTTGGGTTATAAATGACATAATGATCTTATTTTTTTAACCTCTTTTTAAATGTCACGATTTTGACATGAAACCTATTTCATTGATTCTATATGGGTTATTTATGAAATGATTGATTAAGATCTATGTAGATCACATGTATGTAAAGACATATTAAGTGTGTTCCCTCATAGTTCTCTAATGCAATGGGTAAAGATATTAATCTCTAGAGATGACAAGTTTCACGATACCTTGGTGAATAACCATGGTAATTTTTTTTGACACCACGGGGATAAATCGTGGTGATATGTTCATGAATGTCTAATTGAAATGTTGTAGCCATATATTCAAGTTATGATTCATGTTTTTTTATTATGATATTCCTATTTTTCTCATGACTTTATGACTTTTATCATGTTCTTATTAATATTTCTCAAGATCATATGTCAACTATTTCACTTGTTTTCTTTACTGAGCCTTCTTCTCACCCTTTCCTTTGATGTATGTCTCCAGGATATGATATGAAGTAATTTTACATAGGATTAACCTATGATAAATCATTAAGAGTCGTTTAAAAGAACTTTTTATGTTGTTTTCATGTATTATGTTCCATATTTCCAAGACACTAGACTTTAAAGAGCCTCTGTATGTAAAATGTAATGAAAAGTAATGTAATAAAATGGCAGGATGCCATAGTTGGTATCAAAGGATAGTTTATTTATTAATTGAAATTAGGATATGAAAATTTTATGAAGAATCCTATAGAAAATTTTAAATATAGGAAAACATCCTGGTATTTTGGTGAGTATTGAGTAAGAGGTTTATCAATAAAATACATCCCTATCTGGATACGAGCAGGTACAAGCGGCTCTGGAACAGAGGTACCTAGGACGGAAAAATCCGACAAGGGGTTTCGGGCTTTACCTGGGGTATCCTGGTACATGACAATGGTCCTAGATGCACATTGGATCGACACTCCTAGGGGATATGTTTGGTCAATCATAAGATTTTTGTGAATCATTATGATGGATTTATATATAAATGTAATTGTTTAAAGATATTTTATGACATAAAATACATTGTTGTTAAAAGATTCATAAAATGAAATAAGATTCTCACTATGAATTTATTCCTTTAGAAATGGTGGGAAATAGGAGGAACCATGCAAATGGTGACAACAATGGACCATGTGCTGAAAACCCTCTGATAGAAGTCCGAATGGAAACATTCATTCGAATGGTGAACCAACTAACTAATGTTATAAGAAATAACTTGAATCTTGCTGAGAGACTGATCTCACAACAAAGGGAAAAAATTCTGTTGAGTCTTTTATGCATCAACGACCACCATCCATTAGTGGATCGACCGACCCACTGATTTCTGGATTGTGGATCAGCTCTATAGAGAATATCTTTACTGTGCTCCATTGTTCAGAGCAAGAGAAGGTCACCCTGACTGTCTATTACTTAGAAGGAGAAGTTGATCAGTGGTGGGAACAAATTAAAAACATTAGGACAAGAGTTAAGGTTGACGCTATGGAGTGGGAAGAGTTTATAGGGATCTTCTTGAGTAAGTATTTCCCATGTTCCATGAGAAAAATAATAGAGAATGAGTTTCTTGAGCTAAAGTAGAAGGAGAATGAATCTGTGGGAAGCTACAAGATGAACTTTAAAAGACATTTCTATTATACCAACATATTTTTCATGGATCATAATGGTAAGGTTGATAGATTCTTTGGTGGAAGGAGACCTCATATGTAGAAGAATCTAGCCAACCGAGACTATGACAGCTTTTAGGAGATTGTACGGAGTGCAATGAATTTAGAGCAGGAGTTCGGTGTGATGCAATGGTCTCATAAATCAAAAAAAAAGAGATTCACAGAGCCCAGATTAGGGAGGACCATTGATCAAGGAAGATGAGGAAAGCAAGTGAAACGTCTCACATGTAAAAAATGTGGGAAGGAGAATTTGGGGAATTACCTGCTCAGGAGCGGGAAATTCTACATTTGTGGAAGATATGGCTATATTGCGAGGAATTATTATAGTGTGGTGAATCCTCAACTTCCACACACTAACGACAAGGGGAAGATGGTGCATGCCCTACTTGATGTCCACTGCTTTATGTGTGGATATCTTGAGATATTTTCTAATCACTGTCCAAATCTAATTGAAGTGGAGGGGAACTGCCATCAGCCTCAAAAAAGGACATGGGATCAAGGTCATGCTTTTTCTATCACGACAACTAAAGTTGAATATCCAAATGATGTGGTAGCAGGTACTCATGTTGTTCTCCCAAAGCTAGAAAGTAATTTGTTTGATTCTGGTCCTATGTTTTCTTTTATTTCCTCCATGTTTGAAAAGAATTTAAAATCAACCCCCGACTAGCTAAAAGTAGTGTTATCAGTCAAGACTCAAAGTGGGATTATCCAGGCATTGTCAGTGTTTAGAAACTCTAGTATTTTCTTTGGTGATCACAATCTTATTACAAATCTAGTAGTCTTTCCCATTCTGGAATTCTACATTATACTAGGGATGGACTAGCTCTCAAAGTATGATGCTAAGATCAAAAGCATAAGTAATGAAATCTTAGTAGTATTAAAAAGAAAACATACAATTATCTTCCAAGGAGAGATAACTCAACTTGATCTTTGTCTAGAAGAACCTTTAATATCCATATTTATGTAATTAATCAATGAAGAAGAATAAGCAAATGAGTGTTTGAGGATTGAAAATGTCCCCATTATCCAAGAATACGTTGACATTTTCCCTGAGGAGTTGCCTAGACCTACCCCATAAAGAGAGGTAGAGTTCTCTATTGAATTCATACCTGTATCTCAACAAATATCAAAGACCCCATATAAGATGGAAAATGAGGAGCTGGAGGAATTAAAGAAACAACTCCTAGATCATTGGGAGAATGGGTTTATCTGACTATGTGTGCCTCCTAGGGGATCACTTGTTATCTTTGTGGAGAATAAGGATGGATCAATGCAGCTATGAATTGATTATAGAGAACTGAACGAGATCACAGTTTTTAACAAATAACCTCTTCCAAGAATTGGTGACTTTTTTGAACAACTTCATGGGGCTCAATTCTTCTCTAAGATTTATCTTCGATCTGGTTATCATATATTGAGGGTGAAGAAAGAATATATTCCAAAAACTGACTTCCGATCAAGTTATTGTCATTATGGGTTTGTTGTTATGCCTTTTGGATTGACTAACGCACCTTCTATTTTAATGAATTTGATCAATATAGTCTTTAAATACTACCATGATAACTTTGTGGTTGTTTTTACTGATGATATTCTGATATATTAAAAAAGTCATGAGGAGCATGAGGATCGTCTAAGGGTTATTTTTCAAACCCTATGCAATGAGTGGATTTTTGGAATGTTCAGTAAATGTGAATTCTGGTTATAAAAAGTTTCTTTCTTGGGGCACATTATTACCAATCATGGGATCATAGTGGACCCTATAATGAAAAAAGTTGTAAAGGAGTGGCCTCATCCTACAAAAATAACAGATATTCATAGTTTCCTTGGATTATAGGGATATTATATGAGGTTTTTGAAAAACATTTCACGAATTTATAATCCATTAACTATGTTAACTTGAAAATTGGTCAAGTTCATCTGGACAGAAGAGTGTAAGGAATGTTTCCAAGAGCTGAAGAAGATAATGGTTACTGAACCCATGTTAACTCTTCCCTAAAGTGGAGAAGGATTCATTATTTTTAGAGATGCATCTCCGAAAGGGATTGGGTGCGTCCTTATACAAAATGACAAGGTAATTTCTTATGCATCCCGACAGATGAAGACTCATGAGTAGAACTATCCTAACCATGATATAAAGCTGGTTGCAGTTGTTTTTTCTCTCAAGATATGTAGGAACTATCTTTATGGGGATAAATGTGATATATTCCCAGACCATCAATTTTTGAAGTATATTTTCAGATAAAATAAATTGAACATGAGACAATGGAGATGGTTGGAACTTCTTAAAGAGTATTATTGTTCAATTCATTAACATCCCAGAAGATCAATCAAATTCACTGATGCATTATGCTGGAAAGACCCAGTTGTTATGTCTATTGTGAGGATTCAAATAGATCCTTTGATCAATGACATAGTAAAACTGGACATGGGTATTATAAATGAAGGGAAATCATTTATCCCAACCCAAATGATTTCTCAACCTTCATTACTAGATAAGTCCCAGAATTCTCCTAAAGAATATCCTTTTTTACCGAAGAATATTGAGGAAGTGAAGGATGGAATGTTTCGTGAGTTCAATATTGATCAAGAAGGTGTAATGAAATTTCATACAAGACTATGTGTTCCATCTATTCCGGAAATAAAGAAGGAGGTGATGGATGAAGCTCGTGGCTCTACTTTCTCTATAAATCTACATCACACGGAAATGTAGAGGGACCTTCGTGATCATTATTGGTGGGAGAATATGAAAAGGGAGATTGCTGACAACATGTCACGGTTTCTTGTATGCCAGCAAGTGAAGGCAGAGTGACATCTTCCTAAAGGGGTATTGAAACCACTACCCATACCAGCATGGAAGCGCGAAAACATCACTATGGGCTTTGTTACTACTCTCCCGAGAACTTACAAAGGAAACAATGTGATATGGGTTACTGTGGACTGTCTTAACAAGGCTTTCCATTTTATCTCTATTTGGGAAGATTTCTCTCTTGATAAACTTTCCATGATTTACATTAAGGAAGTGGTAAGGCTGCATGGAGTTCCACTTTCTATCGTATCTGATTGTGATCCAAGGTTCACATCAAAATTCTGGATAATTCAACAACAATCTCTGAGCACTGAATTGATTTTCTGTATAACCTATCACACCCAAATGATGACCAATCTGAAAGGAATGTTCAAAAACTCAATGACATGCTGAGAACATGCTCAATATAATTTATAGGTGGAGGAGATCAACATGTCTCTTTAGTTGAGTTCTCTTACAACAAAAACTTACACTCGAGCATTCAAATGGAATCCTATGAATCTATATATGGGAAGTGATGAAGAACTCCTACTTGATGGGATGAAGCTGGGGAGAGAAATATTTTTTGGCATGATCTTGTTCAGAAGATGATAGAAAAGGTCCATGCCATCCGGCAACACATTAAGGCTACTCAGAGTTGGAAAAAGAGCTATTCTGACATCCGTCAAATGGAAATATAGTTTGATGTTGGTGACAAAGTCTTTCTTCTTATTTCACTTTGGAAGAGAGTCACGAGTTTTGGAAAAAAGTGAATCTCATCCCTAGGTACATTGGCCCCTATGAAATCATTTCTCACGTGGGAGTAGTGTCCTATCATCATGCACTTCCTCCAAATCTAGCTCAAGTTCATGAATTCTTCCACGTATCCCTCATTAAGAAGTACATACCAGACCCTTCACATGTACTAAATCCTGGGGTGGTACAACTGGAACATGACCTCTCTTAATAGGTGAAGCCGGTGGAGAGCTTGGAACGTGGAGACAAGGTTCTACGCAACATGACTACCCATCTGTCGGAGCATGGGAATGAGGTAACATCACAGGGCTTTGCGTTGAACCAAACCCATGCCGAAATTCAACATATGAAGCCTGAATGGTATCTCATAAGTGATATGTTCAATCTTATAGAGATCACCACTCGGGCATTGTTTTCTGAGCCACCCCAAGATTCTATCACCATAACACACCTAACACTTAGTTCCTATGCTGGTGTTATAAGAGGATATATAACGAGACCTTAGCTACTTTGTTGAATCCTTTTATATAAATAAATTTTTTATTCCTTATTATGGGAATTTTTTTGAATTTCAAATATCCAGATAAATATAGGATGTGTATTGTTGATGAATTTAGAGAAAAAGTGGTATTTTAAAATATTTTTAAATTCTTTAAATAATTAATAATGTGAAATGATTTTCAATAAAATGGCCTTCTATATTTGTGAATAGTGAGAAATTTTTAGTCTAATAAGACCAACTTGAGTTTTTAGTGAATAGTAATTTATGAATAGTAACATACCCGTATGAATAGTAATTAATAGTAAATTGTCCAAAAAAATAGAAACTTCAACCATGAATGTATAAATACAATTTAAACATCTTAAAAGTGAAAAAACAATAATATTATAAGTTCTGGTATTTTTATTTGTAATAAATATTTTACTAGAAATTTTATAATTTATTTAATAATTTAAAATGGAAATATATTTTCATAAAATTGAATCATAAATTGTTACTTTATTGTATTATGGTTATACACAAATTTTATGGGACCTTGATTTTTTTTATAGTGTTACAAAATGATTTATAGTTTTAAAGTTGTATTTTTGGAATAAATAATGATTTTATTTAAAAATTTAATTAAAATTATTTATAAAATTATTTTCAAAAAATGGTGTTAATTTTTGATTTTAGAGCATCAATATTAGGTTAGGTTGAATTTTGGGGATTTTTCTGAAACAATTGAATTTTCGGTGAATAGTAAAAATATAGTTTTGAGTTTCAGGTTTTTAATGACATCATTAATGATGTATTAATGATGTAAGAATTTTCTGGTTGACTTATGAAAAGTTATATATTCAATGAGGTGTCCCATGTGTCCAATAACATGGTAATATACCATGGTCAAGCCCATAGTTTTGCAAATACCACCGATGATGTATCCCTTGGAAATTAATAATTTATTCACTCAATTTTCAAAGAAATACCATGCCATTTCCCAAAATAATTTCATTTCAAAATCCTCCTCAAATAATTTCTTGTCTTCTTACCTCCCATTGAGTCCTCTCATGGTTACCTCAAGCCTCCCAAGGTCCCGACCATCATGCTTTCGAAATTACTTTTCATGGTAAGGGATCCCTTCACACTCCTATTTTAAGTCATGACTTCCTTTATGTTATGTCTTATAGTTCCATTTTATTATGTGGGGTATTACTATTATATATATTTACTACATTAAATTTCATGTACAAATGATGAGATACCCTTTCCTCTATCATCATATGATTTTCTAACTCTTTATATAACGTCGTTAGACTACAGAATTTTAGTAAAAGATATCACGTCTGTTCTTTTCCTTCGAGTTTCATTTTCATATTGTATTTCCATAAAATATCCATACCATGATCTTATTTATTATTATTATGTACCCATACTTTATTATGATATATTTATGATTGGGTGACCTCTGTTCCCTCTCTTTTTCATTATTATTTAAAAACATGGTGTATAGTCGTTATGCTTCAGAAATTTCGCCTCAAAATTTATCTCTCTTTATCTGATGAAATCATCTTGTGAATACCAAGACCTATTTCATTTAAATGGGTGTTAATAAATACATAGAAAATTTTATATTTTATTCTTTAATTGACCTTCATATAACCCTCACTCCCTTTCCATGTGTTATAAATGACATAATGATCTTATTTTTTTAAGCCCTTTTTAAACGTCATGATTTTGACATGAAAACCATTTCTTTGATTCTATTTGGGTTATTTATGAAATGTTTGATTGTGATATATGTGGCTCACATGAATTTAAAGTCATATTATGGGTGATCCTAGATATCTCGTCAATGCATTAGTTAATGAAATTAACATCTAGAGATGACAAGTTTCATGATACCTTGGTAAATAACCATGGTAATTTTTATGAATCCTTGGGTATAAACCATGGTGATATGTTCATTAATGTCTAAATGAAATGTTTTATCCACGTATTCAAGTTATGATTCATGTTTCTTTGTTATGATATTCCTATTCTTCCATTGTTCAGGCCTTTATGTCTTTTATCATGTTCTAATTAATATTTCTCAAGATCACATGTCAACTGTTTCATTTGTTTTCGTTACTGAGCCTTCTTCTCACCCTTTCAATTTATGCATGTCTCAAGGATATGAGATGCATTAATTGTACATAGGATGAACCTATTATGAACCCTTACAAGGGTGTTAGATGAATGTTTTATGTTTTTTTCATGTATTGTGTTCCTGATTTCCAAGACACTATACTATAAAGATCCCCTGCATGTAAAATGTAATGAAAAGTTATGTGATAAAAAGGCAGGATTCCATTATCATAATTGTAAATTGTTCGTCTCAATTATTTGACAAAATAATGGATAAAAAATATTTCCCACCTATTTCATTTCACAACAGATTATTATTTCCTATAATTGTTTTGTTTTAAGATGGGATCAATCAATTAATATGTTATGATAGATCAGGATTGGTTCGATTATTTTTTCAAATTCCAATTCTATGGTTTAGCTATATTTGGATCATATGTGTGTTTATCTAGGGGTAAACAGGATATATATTGGTGAGAAGTGTCAAAAATTATCAGTAATATCAGATATAAAATCTTTGGAATGATTAGTGGTTATATTTGAAGCCAGTGGAGTAGGAAATGATGCATAAGAGAGATCTATAGGTTTATGGAAATTCTGTGAAACACGATGTGTAATCTAGGATTACATATCTTATGGGAACCCTATGTACAGTTCTAGGGTTCCATGGTCAATATGATTATCCCAAAGTTTGTGATAGTTTTCTAATGTCATGTGTCCCTTATCCAGTGGATTAGTGTGTAACTCAGAGAGTACATAGACATATCCATAAGTACAATTTCTCAAAAATGATGTTTACTCAGAATTGCACATGGCCTAGAAAAAAAAGGAAGATCCAAGTACATATATAATGACATAGAAATCATCACTGGAAAGGATACATAGGTAAGAACTGGTGCTATAGGTACATTCCATGTACATCCAATACACATCATGTACTTCTTCAAGGTTGGATTGGAGCCCTTATACCCTTCATATTGGAAATGCCTAATTAGGGTGTGTTCCTTTTATTATTTCCCTGAGGGTTTTTATAGAATCTTGTCGAGTTCATATGATGGTTATCCCCTCTAAGGAAAACCATTCTTGGATAGAGTTGTGTAATCAAATTGTAATGCTTGAAGTTAGATCCTATAACAGTATGTCCCAAGGTGATGTTCTTGGTATCATCATGACCAACACTATGGAAGCTTTGATTCCCAACATAGAGGGTCAATCCAGATTGGGTTGTTGTTATACACCATTGTAGAGACCCATAATTTATGTACATGGAAATTACATTACGGTTGTGGAATACTTAATACATAACAAAAACAAACATACAAGGATAGTAATAGATTAGTTTCTTTAGAAACTCGGAAAATTAAACTTCTAATCATGGTGAAAGATCTTCAACATCTCCCATAAAGATCATCCCCTTATGTTTTCTTACCTAAAACCTTTATTTATATCCTAGGAAAAAGAAAACATAAAAAGGGTGAGCTCAAATTCTCAGTAAGGGTAAACATATAGAACATAAAACAAACCATAAACATTTGAATGAAAAAACATGAACATAAAATATAAACATAAAAATCCTGAGAAAAGACATAAATCATGGAAGTACGTAAGGTAAATATCATAAAAGAACATTAATCATGATAAAATAGCTTGGTAATAAAACATTTAATTTTGGAAAACCATTAATAATATGATATGATTTCCATAGTTTCCAAAGCATTGCTGCCAAGACCATCTTAGTGGACAAAGTCTCTTTCTGAATTGAGTTCACTCCTCATTCCATTCTTGTATCACTGAACTGGATTAACTTACCATTCCAGCCATGTCTATCTCATGAGATATAAATCATTAACCAATTCATTGTATGGAGATATAGGTCCTACCAATCTCATAATGAAACCATTGTAATGTTTTCTACAAAACAATCATAAATCATTCGTCATAACTGAAAGAATAAAATGGGTTTCATTAAAATCATCCCATCATTACATAGTTCATATAAAAAAATGTGTATAATTTCATCTTAAGAAAAATAAAACCATGTAAATAATAAATACATTATACTTGAAACATAATGATACTAAATAATTTCATCTTAGATGGAAAATAGTTTTGACAAAACACTTGTAATTAATTATTGAGGAAAATATCCATAATTCTTTAAAATCATTTTCTTTTCACAGAATGCCATGAAACATTAAAATAAAGGAATTTTTTTTAAAATAGTCATGAAATCTTGTAGAGTAAGCTTTGTGATAATAGGGAATTATGAAATCGTAAAAATCCATTCATGTTGTATAAGTTAAAAAAACATTCTTCTCATACTTTTTTCGGAAAAGTCAACAAGTGCCTCGTATGGTAAACAAAAGAAAGATTCCTTCCATAACATAAAGTAAAAGTCAAAGAGGGGTAAGCATGACATTAAACATACATGGATGAATATTAAACACTTTATGAAAAACATTTTATGTGCATGGATGAAAAATACAACCCAGTAAATACTTACGAATAAACAATCTCAAATAAGAACGAGGTTGGAATAATTATCCCTTACCTTAGGTCAAATATGTTTTGTACATATCAGAACTTCCTGTATAATGATTTAAATAATGTCATTTACTTATTATAGAGTCATATTCATTGTTATGATATCATATATGGTTGACTTATGACTTTATATTACCTGTTATTTTTTAAATTCCATTTTAAAGCAGCGTTTTGGGTAAAATGGTTTTATTTATCGTACATGTTTGGAATTGTTTTTCTTGATATTATTATTACATATATATCATGATTTAATTAAGTCCAAAATGTAAATCATGATTTATATATCATATATATTCAGTATATCTACATATAATATATAGATGAATTAAATGAAATACACCGTTCTTGGAGACGGTAGGTCGTACGTACGTACGAGCGATGTATATATATATATACAAAAATACATTAACTTAATTATGTCATATATTTCATTATTATTCATTATATATACTTTATAATCATTCTTGAATGGTTAACATGGTGAATGAATCACATCACGTCGTGGAGACAGTAATCTGTACGTGCGCACGAGCGATGATATCATTCCCATAATTATTGAATGGAATTTTAGTGGATGATATAATATCTCAGAATTATTATGTTGTCATAATTACCATATATACTTATTCTTTACACCATTATATCCATCCATTTAAGGTGGTGGTGGAAAAACATATTACACCATGGCGTGGAGACAGTATTCCGTACGTACGCACCCGCGGTGATTTCGTTTTCCCTAGGATGGATAGAAGGTGAAATGGTGTTGTTTCATATAATAACATATCATTTTATTATTTATAATGATTGTATTTCTTGATAATGAAACAACTAAAAAAGAAGATGTTGAAGAAGAGAGAAACATGAAAGAATCGGTAGAAGAGATTACCTCTTCTTCGACGCACCCCTTTTATGCTTCCTCTTAAATAACTAGAGTTGGTATTTTGAGGAGACCAAAACCTCAATAATGTTTCTAGGGAAGTTGATAAGAAAAATTCATAGGGGTTTGCCGAGCTTGAAGGCTCAAAATTTTGTGAAGAGAAGAGGGAGGAGGTCCCCTTTTATAATGGAGGAGAGGGACACTTTAATAAAAAACATAAAATATTATTTTATAATAAAGTCATATTCGGTTTATAATTGCACCAAAGTGACTTATTTCTAATATAAAGTGGTTATGGGTCGAAATAATTTCAACAAATAGGTTATAGACAAGTTTCGGTTACTATTTTATCCTTATCATCTAGATTTAACTCTAAATTAAATAATTTAACTTTTACCGTGTCTTCTGGTTTTCTTACACTATATGGTTAATTAACTTTCTATAACAATCCAAAAGAACCCCAGGTGGTTAATTATTAATATATATAACCTTATTTAAGTCATTTTGTAGAACCATAGATTTTTAATAATTGAATAACAATTAATAATATAATATTTTTAAAAAAACAATTTTATGTCAATTTTGACACTATTTGGTAATTCATTTTTTTGAAAATCTTAAGAGCATGATTAGTTTAAAAAAAGTTAGTTGAATCAATAATAACATGTAATATTGACCTAAAAAATTATTGTAATTTTTAAAAAGTCTCAAATTACATTAATTTGGGTATTTATTACATCAGTTATGTTATTATTTCCTTAATAATGTAATTACTGCATAATATTTGTGACATAAATAAATTAAATAATTTAATGTCTAAAAATTATAAATACAATACCATTATGTAGTAAATATTTTAAAATTTCTAATGATTATTTATAGTTGAATTTATCTTAAGTATAACCCTATATTAAAAATGTTTTAGTTATTAATATTTCATTCTAACTCTTTTAACTTTTCTTTAAATAAAATAATAATATGTTTCCTAATCTAATCCAAGTGGACCTAAAGGGTAATATTTTATTCCTAAGGTTGTTTTTATTCGAATTACACTTATCCAATAGAATTAGGGCATGTGTTAGGGTAATAATAATATCATTTTTACACTAAATTAGCATATTTACTTTTGATCGTAGTAAATAAAAGTAAAAAGTTACTATTCATAAAAAATTATTATTATCTTATTGAACCATTTTTTCTCCTTAATATTAACCATCTCTCTTGGATTCCTGAAATTCCACTCACATAAGCGGTAAAATTAAGTTTTATGTAAATTTTCAAATTCTCCTAGGAGGTGGTTAAAAGACGGTGAAAAGTTAAATATAATTTTAATATATATTTAAAATTATTATAAAATGATTCAAATGAATTACATTGAACTTATATTGGTATTATGTATAAATTTTTACCTAAAATATATTTAAATAAAAATTCAGTTTTAAACTATAACTTAGTGTTTTCACTATTCATCAAAAATTGAAAGTTTTCAAAAAAATACCAAAAATTCACCCTATGATAATTTCGATATTCCGAATCAAAAAACGAAGTCCAATTTGAATGATAAAATTTATAATATTTCAAAAAGTGTTTTTTACTATTCATAACGGCTAGTTCATAATTATATTATAATAATAACTCGTTTATTGAAACTCGGTATTGCGTACAACATACGTTATCGAGGAAGGTTGCTCTGGCATGAAACACAAGCCTAGAATAGTGCTTGCGTATATTTCAAGATAATATGCTGTCAAATGTAGTGCAAGCTAATATTGATGTATCATACAACACAAGACATCAATGTAATTAAAAATAATATTTCTCATAAAATCTCGGGGTGTTACTTTCATCCCCACTTAAAATGAATTTCTTCCTCGAAATTCATCGGGGATATAAATGTTTTACTGCTTGAAAGTTTGTTTCATAGAAACCCACATCTTTGATAGAAATACTAAAAATTTATTTTAAAAAAGAAAGTTAGAATCATAATGGTCACCCAATGTAACCCAGCACTGGGTTTCCACATAGGACAACATAGGTGAAAATATAGATATAGAAGAGAAATATAACCATCAAGTTCTGATGGAGAGTGGTAGAGAACACGGCTATGAAAAATCCATCATTCACAAAGCCAAAAAATTTGATGATTTAAGTTACCATCTAATTCATCAGGTATGAGGGTACTAGTACAATGTTTTTAGTTCTCATGATCATTTCTCTAATGTTGAAGAATTGTTGATTTAAAAGAAATGCCTACTTGATTTTGGTATAATCTTACTATTGTTTGTTCCATGAACAATTTCCACTTCATCTCTTAAATAAATGAAGTTCAATTTGTTTTCCGTGAAGTATTAGTAGATCATGCGATAGCATGATAGGTCATTCCATATATCTCAAACATAATGTTAGCAAAAGTTATAAGTCCATATTATAGTGATATTAATCATATGTGTTTCCAAAAATGGACTTATACTTCATCTATCATAGAACTTAATAAAATAAAACTAGTTTCTACTAACCAGGGACTTCCTGTAGGCCAATGGTACACAATAAATGCCCGTTTCACTTCAATTGTGGGTTTGATTCCCGTATCCTTGTCTAACCTGACGAGTTATCGCCCATCCTACGGGTTGTCCTTTTTCTAAAACTATACTATTATAACATAACAAAAAGTTCTATCCTTAAACAATTCTATCTGATGTCTAACATAATCTATTACAATCATTAGGTTTATGCAAAATAGTTCTGTCCAATCTCATAGTATAAATAATATGATTACTATAAAGGTCATCTACCAAGCATTGAATACAATCATTTATCACCCGTATATCATAAGATATATATATCTTGTTGGTCACATTCCAAATATGTGAATTCCTTAATCATGTATTCTCTTGAAAAAAGAGTACCCATTGAACCTTATTGAAAACATGATTGTTGTCAAAAGTTAACTCTTTCCGCATACCAAATTCCAAAAATTCTGTATACTCAAACCATGATATCACTTTGTCATTATTCCAGTCATGAGCTCATTAATACTATAAAAAAATTCATTATCTCTTTATCCTTTCAATATGCACATATCATCTACCTTCCAAAAATATTTGAATAACCTTTCATGGTTACCTATACCATTCATCATATACTTTCATAAAATCAAGGAAAGGAAACACTGTAACAATCGTTATATTTTTCATTATTCCATAGTACCATACATTATTCATGATAAACATACAATCATTCCACTACCTGCTTAAACCACTAGTTGAGCATCATCATTTCTTTAATCTCATATATCATTTGTAGTCTCTCCATCATCATCCACATAAATACTACCCATGTGACCATGTTGATTCCCTTCATGAGATTTTATCTTAGGGAATTGGTATGAATAATGCCCATACATTCCAGATTTAAAACATTTAATCATTGTTGATGTCTTATCAATAACATTATCCTTGTCCATGGTGTTAACTGAACCATTTCATTTAAAATTACTAGCTTTGTGTCCTTCTTTTCCACACACAAAGCATCTTCTAGTTCCATTGAAACATTCTCCCAGATGACTCTTCCCACATGATTTACATGAGGGAAATTGAACTTTCTTTCCACTATGATCATCATGAAACTCAATCTTTGTCTTATAATATGAGTTGGAAAACTTTTCAAAGTAGAGATTATTGATCATATTATGATATTTCGGATTAGGCAGAATAACGATATGTGGACTTCCAGATCCAATTTCATTTGGTTTTTCATGAAGAATATCATTCCATTGTCCATCATATCCTCCATTATCGTGAATATTCCTGTTTCCTGCCATTTTCTAAAACCCCAAAAAAATATTGTAAGAGGAAAAATCACAGTCAAGCGAGAGTACCTTCAATATCTAACATCATAGGCTTAATTCTAATATCGTTACCACAATTATAGGACTATAACCTATACTTATACTTAACCTTAGGGATATTCCTAGACATACCTTAGAAATATCTCTAGGGATCTCACTAAAGTATTCACATCCTAGTTTCCAAAGGTTTACTAAACATTTCCTCTGATACCAACTGTAGAGACCCATACTTGATGTACATGGAAATTACATTACTTTTGCGTAATACCTAATACATAACAAAAACAAACACACAAGGACCTTAACAGTTTAGTGTCATTGGAAACTCTGAGAAATAATCTTCTAATCATGGTGAAAGATCTTTAGAATCTCCCATAAAGATATTCCCTTATTGTTTTCTTACCTAAAACCTTTCTTTATATCCTGTGAAAAAAATAGGGTGAGCTCAAATTCTCAGTAAGATTAATCATAGAGAACATAAAACAATCCATAAAAATTTTAATGCAAAAACATGAACATAAAATCTCAACATCAAAATCATGAGCAAAGACATAAATCTTGGAATTATGTAAGGCATATATCATAAAAAAACATCAATCATGATAAAATAGCATGTGAATAAAACATTTAATTTTGGAAAACCATTAATAACATGATATGATTTCCATAGTAGCCAAAGCATTGCTTCCAAGACCATCTTAGTGGACAATGCCCCTTTCTGAATCGAGTTCACTACTCATTCCAGTCCTGTATCACTAAACTGTATTAACGTACCATTCCAGCCATGTCTATCTCATGAGATATAAATATTTAACAAATTCATTGGATGGAGATATGGGTCCCGCCCATCTCATAATGAAACCATTCTTATGTGTGCCACAAAACAATCATAAATCATTCATCTTAACCCAACGAATAAAATGGGTTTCATAAATATCAACCCATTATTACATAATCCATATAAAACAATTGGATATCGTTTCATCATAAGAAAAATCAAACCATGTAAATAATAGAGACATTATATTTGAAACATAATCATACTAAATAATGTCATCATATATGGAAAATAGTTTTGACAAAACAAATGAAAAGAATTTTTTATGAAAATATTTTTTCTTCTTCAAAATCATTTTCTTTTCACAAAATGCCATGCAATTTTAAAAGAAAAGGATTTTTTGGGAAATAGTCATGAAATTTTGTAGATTAATATTCATGAAAATAAAGAGTTATAAAACCGTAAAAATCCATTCATTCCATATAATTTAAAAAACCATTTTTATCTTACTTTTGTCAGAAAAGTCAAAAAGTTCCTCATATGGTAAACAAAACAATGATTCCTTCCAGAACACAAAGTAATAGTCAAATAGGAGGTAAAAATTAAATTAGACATACATGGATGAATATTAAACACTTTATGAAAAACATTTTATTGGCATGGATGAAAAATATAACCCTAGTTAATACTTACGAATAAACAATATCGGATAAGAACAAGATTGAAATAATTATCCCTTACCTTGGGTCTATTATGATTCGTACGTATATGAACCTCCTGTATAATGATTTAAATAATGGCATTTACTTATTACAGAATCATATTCATTGTTATGATATCATATATGGTTCACTTATGAATTTATATTACCCGTTCTTTTGTAAATTCCATGTTAAAGCAACGTTTTGGGTAAAATCATTTTATTTATCGTACGTGTTTGGACTTGTTGTTCTTGATATTATTATTACTTATATCATGATTTACTTACTTATAGAATGTAAATAATGATTTATATTTCATATATATTCAGAATATATATATATATATAATAGGTTGATGAATGAAATGAAATACAGCGTTCTTGGAGATGGTAGACCTTACGTACACATGAATGTTGTTTTCCTTTCCTTATTGACATGAATGAAAGTAAGTAGATGACATATATATATACACACACATAAATACAGTATCTTCATTATGTCATATATTTCATTATTATTAATTATATATACTTTATAATTATTCTTGAATGGTTAACATGGAGAATAAATCTCATCGTGTCGTGGAGACGGTAATCCGTACGTACGCACGAGCGATGATATCATTCCCATAATTATTGAATGGAATTGGAGTGGATGATATAATATCTCATAATCAGTATGTTGTTATAATAAAAATATATACTTATTCTTTTCACCATTATATCTATCCAAGTAAGGTGGTGGTGGAAAAACATATTACACCATGTTGTGGGGACGATATTCCGTATGTACGCACGCGTGGTTATTTCGTTCTCCGTAGGATGGATAGAAGGTGAAATGGGGTTGTTTAATATAATACATAATAGTATAATATTGATACTGATATTATTACTTTATAATGAAACAACTAATGAAGAAAAAGTTGAAGAAGAAAGAAAATTGAAAAAATCAGTAGAAGAGACTACCTCTTCTTTGACGAACCTCTTTTAAGATTGCTCTTAAGGCACTAGAGTAGATATTTTGAGGATAGAAGAACCTCTATAATTTTTCTAGGGATGATTAGAAGGGAAATGGTCAGGGTTTGGCAAAGCTTGAAGGCTTAGAATTGTGTGAAGAGAAGCGGGAGGAGGTGCTCTTTTATAATGAAGGAGAGGGGTATTTTAGGAAAAAACATAACATATTATTTTATAAAAAAGTCATATTCAGATTATAATGGCTTCAAAGTGACCTATTTAGAAGATAAAGTGGGGATGGGTCGAAATCCTCTCAACCAATATGTTTTATACTAGTTTAGATTTCTATTTTAACCTTGTCATTTAGATTTAACTCTAAGTTAAATAATTTAACTTTTACCGTGTCTTCTTGTTTTTTTACACTATATGGTTAATTAACATACTATAACAAGCCAAAAGAATCCCTGGTGGTTCATTATTAATATATATAACCATATCTAAGTCATTTTTCTGAACCTTAGATGTTTAGCAATATAATAACAATTAATAATATGAAATTTGTTTTAAAAATAATTTTATGTCAATTTTGACAGTATTTGGTAATTGATTTTTTTTGAAAATCATAACAGAATGATTAATTCAAAAAAAGTTAATTTAATCAATAATAAAATCTCATATTAACAAAAAAATAGTGGAATTTATAAAAAGTCTCAAATTAAATTTATTTGGGTATTTATATCATCAATTATGTTAATATTTCATTAATAAGGTAATTACTGCATCATCATTATGTCATTAATAAATTAAATAATTTAATGTCTAAAAATTATAAATAAAATAACATTATGTAAGAAATTTTTTAAATTTCTAATGAATATTTATAGTTGAATTTATCTTATGTATAACTCTATTTTAAATTTTTTTTAGTTATTAAACTTTGATTTTAACTCTTTTAACTTTTCTTTAAATAAAATAATAATAAGTATCCTAATCTAATCCAAGTGGACCAAAGTGGTTCATATTTTATTCCTACAGTTGATTTTGGTTTAATTACATTTATCAAATAGAATTAGTTCATTTTTTAGGTAATAATAATTTCATTTTTACAATTAATTACCCTATTTACTATTATTAGTGGTAGATAAAAGTAAAAAGTTACTATTCAAAAAAAAATATTATTATCTTATTTAACCAAAATTTACTCAGTGATATTAATTTTGTTTCTCGGAATATCGAAATTCTAGTCACATAAGTGGTAAAATTATTTTTTATGTAAATTGGCACATTCTCCTAGGAGGTGGGTGAAAGACGGTGAAAAATTCAATAAATTTTTTATATATCTAAAATTGTTATAAAATGACTCCAATGAATTACATTGAAATTATATAGGTATTATGTATCAATTTTGACCTAAAATAAATTTAAATAAAAGTAATAATTATTTAAATAATAATTCGGTTTTAAACTATAAATCTGTGTTTTTCTCTATTCATCAAAAATTGAAAGTTTTCAGAAAAATACCAAAAATTAACCCCAGGATAATTTCAATATTCCAAATCTAAAAATGAAGTCCATTTGTAATGATAAAATTTATAAAATTTCAAAAAGTGGGTATTACTATTCATAACAGTGAGTTTGTAATAATATTATAATAATATCTTTTTTAGTGATACTCGGTATTGCATAAAACACACTCTCTCGAGGAAGGTTGCTCCGGCGTGAAAAACAAGCCTTGAATATTTTTTTCATATACTGTAAGCTAATACAGTGTTACATGTAGTGCAAGATAATATTCGTCTTGCATACAATACAAGACATCAAAGTAATTAATAATATTATTTCTCATAAAATCTTAGGGTGTTACATTCTACCCCCTTTAAAATGAATTTCGCCCTCACAATTCAACAGGGTTATAAATGGTTTACTACTTGAAATTTTATTTCATAGAAACCCATATCGTAAAAAGGAATACAAAAACATCATTTTAAAAAGTAATGTTAGAATCATAACGGTCACACAAAGTAACTCAGAACTGGGTTTCCACATAGGTCAACATAGGTGAAAATATGTATATGGAAGAGAAATATAACAATGATGTTCTGATAGAGAGTGGTAGAGAACATGGCTATGAAAAATCCATCATTCACAAAGCTATAAATTTGTGATGATTTAAGGTACCATCTAATTCATCGTGTTTGAGGGTACTTGGACAACGTTTTTAGTTCTCAAGATCTTTTCCCTAATGTTGAAGAATTGTGGAATTAAAAGAAATACTTACTTGATTTTGGTACAATCTTACTGTTGTTTGTGCCTTGAACAATTTCCACTTCATCTCTTAAAAAATTGATGTTCAATTTGTTTTCTGTGAAGTATTATTAGATCATGTGATATAATGATAGGGCATTCCATCTATCTCAAACATAAGGTTATTAAAAGTTATAAGTCCATATTATGATGAGATTAATCGTATATGGTTCCAAAAATGGACGTATACTTCATCTATCATAGTGCATAATAAAATAAAACTAGTTTCTACTAACCAGGGACTTCATGTAGGCCATTTGTACACGATAAAGGCCTATCACACATCGGTTGTGGGATCTATTCCCACATCCTTGTCCGACACGACAGGTTGGCGTCCATCCTACCGGTTTTCCTTTTTCTAAAACAATAGTATTATAACGTAAGAAAACGTTCTATCCGAAAACAATACTATCTAATTACTAACTTAATCAACTCCAATCTTTAGGTTTATCCAAAATCCTTCTATCCAATCTCATAGTATAAATAAAGTGATTACTAGAAAGGTCATCTACCAAGCATGGAATACAATCATTTATCGCCCGTATATCAAAAGATATATATATCTTGTTGAGCACATTCCAAACATGTGAATTCCTTAATCATGTATTCTCTTGAAACATGAGTACCCATTGAACCTTAGTGAAAACTTGAATGTTGACAAAAGTTAACCCTTTCCGCAAACCAAAATCTGAAAATTATGTATACTCAAACCATGATATCACATTGTCCTTATACGAGTCATGAGCTCATTAATACTATCAAACATCTCATTGTCTCCTTATCCTTTCAATATGCACATATCATCTAACTTCTAAAAATATTTGTCACGACCCGTCCTCGGGGCCCGTGCCGTGACTACCCCAAGCCCGCCTTCCATAGGCCAGGGGCTGGCGACTAGCACCAAGGCGTAAATCCCAGCAAAAAGGGAAGGCATTGCCTTTGAAAAGTAAACAAGCACCACAGAGTAAGCAAGTGGAAAAGTAAACACTAAGTAAAAACTGTACAAGCTGTGCTGAAAGTAAAAGGGGCCGGAAATACAAGTCGAACTGTAAAGTACAACTGAAAGGAAAAACAGCAACTGAAAGGAAAAACTGCAGCGTCGAGCCGTCCTCTAGAAGTCCCACCTGAAGGGTGGGTACAGATAGCTCCAATGCTCCTCGGGTCCCGCCGTCCGCTTCGAGCACGTCTCGCTCAGTGGTCCACCTCCAGGTACTGAATCGTCGTGTAGTCCACCTCCGGGTACTGACTCGTCGTGTAGTCCACCTCCGGGTACCTTCCAGTCCTCGAACACTCGGCCTCCATCAGCACTGCCCGTCGTCTGCAACCAACACAACGAGGTGCGGGCATAGCCCGTGCAGGGGTGAGTATAACGATACTCAGTAGGGACCCCGAGACCCTCAAGGTCTCTCTAAAACCAACAAGGATAACCACAAATAAGATCTCAACAGATAACCTCTACTTAGATATATGCCCATACATATACCTAAGTTATCAAGTAACCCATCTCAATCATTAGGCAAACACAAGGTCAAAAGTCTCAGCTCAAACCAGGGTTTTCATCATCGAAACCATAACTGCTGAAGAGCTCCGTCTCTGGAGTGTACAGTGGTCCTGTCACAACTCCGAGGTACTGCCCACTAACTTAAGACTGCTGTAGTACTCCACCTATCGAGTAATGCGGGACAGCCGCTACAACCAATTGCTCCCATGTGCTGCTACAACCAAGCGCACCTCTGTCATGGGTCTGCCGCTACAACCAAGCGCTTCCATGTGCCGCTACAACCAAGCGCACCTCTGTCGTCGGTCAGCCGCTACAACCAAGCGCTCCCATGTGCCACTACAACCAAGCGCACCTCTGTCGTGGGTCTGCCGCTACAACCAAGCGCTCCCATGTGCCGCTACAACCAAGCGCACCACTGTCGTGGGTCTGCCGCTACAACCAAGCGCTCCCATATGCCGCTACAACCAAGCGCACCTCTGTCGTGGGTCTGCCGCTACAAACAAGCGCTCCCATGTGCCGCTACAACCAAGCGCACCTCTGTCACACACCGAGTCGTTCGATCAGCAGTCGTCGGGTCTCAGTCAGCTACACGGTCTCCGTGCTCCGCCCGCTCGTCTCCGGGAGGGTCCGCTCCACGAGCTACTGGTCAATACTCCAAGTATCAAAAAGTCCCGCAAGGAAGTATCTCGAAGGACCACCTCGTCATAGGGGTCTCAACGCAACAGACGGCGCGTCAATCGGACGCCCGGTCTGTGAGTTATTAGCCTTTTCGTCCCAGGGGCCCGGTTGGTTTCGTGAGCGAACCAATCCGGCCGTAACTCAACTATACCCCGAACACTCACAGGGTATACTCATAGGGACCGTTTTTCAACGTGATCACCAATGCCGCTGACGGTTCGTCAAACGGACGTCTGGTCTGAAAGATATCAGCTTTTCCGTTCCAGGGGCCCGGTTGGATTTCAGTGCGATCCAACCCGGCCACTATCCATCTGCATCCAGAACTCGGGCGGAGGATGCCAAAAGTTCCGTCTCATCAAGAGGAACTCAACGGAATAGACGGCGCGTCAATCAGACGCCCGGTCTGAGAGTTATTGGCTTTTTCATCCCAGGGGCCCGGTTGGTTTTTAAGGCAAAACCAACCCGACCGTACTCCACCTACATCCAAACCTCGGGCGGAGTATGCCAAAAGATCCGTCTCACTTAGAGGAATTCAACGAAACAGACGGCGCGTCAATCGGACGCCCGGTCTGTTAGTTATTGGCCTTTCCGTCTCACACCCACCCTGGGAATCTTCCCAGGAGGTCACCCATCCTGATCACTGCTCTAGGCCAAGCACGCTTAACTACGGAGTTTTAACTACGTAGGCTCCCGAAAAGGAAGGTGCACCTTGAATATAGTATACCGAAACGACCGTCTCGATCCAAGGATCGCGTTGCCACTGACGGCGCGTCGTTCGGAGGCCCGTAGCTCAAGATACGGCCATAGATCGAAAACGCCCGAAGAAGGGGGGTTACGGGCCCGGCCCGACCCCCCCGGGGTCGGCCCGAACCCGGTCGACCCGACCCGGTTGGCCCGGTCCGGCCCGGCCGGGGCGCGGCCCGGCCGGTCGGACCGGCCTGGCTCGGATCGGCCGGGCGGCCGAGTGCCAGGCGCCGCGGGCGTTGACCCGCGGCCTGAGGAAACCGCGGCCCGCGTGGGCCGCGCTGGTGAACCGCGGACGCGACAGAGCCGCGTCCCGCGCGGGCGAACCGGACCCGCGCGGCCGCGGGTCCGTGGGCCGCCGCCGCCGCGGCTTCAGTCGCGGCGGGCTCGTCCGGCGGCGGGCCGGGGCGCCGCCGGCGAATTCCGCGGGCCACCGGGATCGCTCCGGTGGTCCGATTCTCTTCCCGTCTGCGCCATTGCTCCTCCCGGGATCCGTTCTTTACTGCGGAATCGTCAAACATCAGCTGCGGCACGTTTCGTCGTCGCCCGCCAAATCCGCACAAAACGAAGAACGGCGGAGGGTCGTCAGGCCGTGTTCGTTTGGCCCGCACCCTCCGCGTTAGAGATAAACAACCGGGAGAATTTTATTCCACACGGGGAAAATAACAATTTTAAGAAGATTAAAATTGTTCACAATTCGGTTCTTTAATTTCTTTAAGAAACATTGACGGGAATAAATTAAAAAGGGGTAATTCCCATAATAAATCCCTACCGCGTCGATCGTCGCGCGCGGGGCGTTCTTCGCGGAAAAGCTCGTCGCGGAAGAGAGGGATCGTCGCGTCGTCGCGGGGAGGCGTCGCGTCGTCGCGGAATCCGGTGTTGAGTCGGCGAACTCAACGAACCATGAAACAGCAGATTTAATTTAATTAATTAAATCCGTGTTTTTGGTTAAGAACCACGAAGGAGATAAAAAGGAAGGTCCGAGATTCTTACCTCAAGAAGCCGATCGAAGATCCGTCGCGGAGGAAGAGACGTCGCAGAAGAACGTTGTCGGCGATGCGGATCAAGGTGTCGCATCGTCGATTTCCGGGTTCGGCGTTCTTCGCATTCTTCGCGTTCTTCGCGTTCTTCGCGAGGGAGAAGAAGAAACAAGGATCCTCTCAAATCTTCTCAAAAGATTTTGGGTTGGTCTTATTTTATTAATATGCCAACACACGAAAACAGGTTAAGAAATGATTGAATTAATTCGTTGAATTAATTCAACGAAAGAAACAGGCCATTTAATTCACGAAAGAAACAGCCCATTTAATTCACGAAATAAACCGCCCAATTAAAAGGTCTGTTAAGAATTTAGAAAACGCGTCAGTTGACTTTCATTAAGACGGGTTTTCGCGGGTGCGTTTCTTAGCGGAAAGAAACGGCGGGGCTCGTGCGGGCCCCACCTCACAAATATCCTACCAAGGGGGTAGGATATTTTTGGATAGCATCCTATCCAGTTCAACTCAGTTCAAGCCGCCTTTAAGTGGCTTCAAGTGGCTTCCAAGCGGCTTAAGTGAAATAAAATATAGTTGTCGCAAAATTATTTTATTTCTTAACTTTAAGCCCGAAAATTAAAAACCACACCCGAGCAAACGCAACTCCGGAAGAGGCGTTTCTAAGCGAATACCGGCGCTGCGATTTCATCGGTGCCCTCAGAATTCGATTCCGGGCACCGGTTCAAAAGTTAGAAAAACCCGCTCGTCTGTTCACTGAACGTACCCGAGCCAAACTTCGGAAAATGATTCTGGGCACACCGGGCCTCGGAATCAGGAGCCGTCAGAAACTGCGTTCTTGTAAAATTCCAAAGAAAATTAAGAAAAAAAATTTCCTTGAAATTTACGGGTCTTTACATTACTCCCACCACAGGGCTTTACGTCCCCGTAAATCTTCAACACAAACTAGGGATACAAAGGCGGTACTGAGCACGCATCTGAGCCTTCCGCTCCCATGTGCTCACCTGGACCTTCTCTGTCGTGGCCCGGAACACCTCTGGTCCCACTAGAGCTGCCACGATTTCTTCCTTGCCGATAAGAGAAATCCGGTCTCATCCCCTGGATGAACCACGTTCTTTGCCTAATACGGTCAATCCCGACATGGATGATACTAATCCATACCAAGGATGACGTCGTAAGGCCTCGACGCTACTACCAAGAGATCCAACCGTTACTCTCACCTCCAAGGGTTGAGTCACACTGTCGGCTTCAGTGTGTGATAACTGGGTCTCCTCCAGTAGATGTCTCACGGGTGAGGGTCAAGTAAACAGTCTAAACTGGAACCTCTTAGTAACAACACAAGAGAGTACAGGAAAGTAAAATGCCACAAGAAAATGTGTCTTTTATTACTGCAGCTCAAGTACAAAGACACAAAGCATCTATAAACACACATCAACAAAACTAGAAGCAACGTGAACAAAAGTCTCCAGGTCTGGAGCTAGTCCCGCTCCTGTCCATCTGCTCCCGGATCTCCATGATCGTAGGCCTCAGCTGCCTGAAGCTGAGCTCTCCCATGTCCTCCTGTCCCCTGCGGTCGGGGTGGACCACCTGGTGGTGGTGGTGGCAACACCCCGAAGCGCCGTCCACCTCTTTCTGCACGACCAAATCCCCTGTCATGGCCACCTGCTCCTTGTGGCCCGCCCTGATCGAACCTCTGCCTCTGCCTGGGGGGTCCTTCATTCGTTTGCTGGTCATCCGTATGGCGGGTCGGACAGTCACGAGCCATGTGACCAACCCCGCCGCAGGAGTAACACTGCCCTCTCATGGCAAGTCGTTGCCCACCCCGAGTGCCTCGTGAAAACGATCCAGAGTCATGCTGGCGACCACCTGTAGGTCCAGTCCTCTTGGACCCCTGGATCATCCGTCTACTGCCCGCTGCAGAAGACTCTGCCGCATGCCGGTAAGTGGTGGGTCCTGCTGCTGGAGACTGCTCAGCAAGGAAACTCTCCACTAAGAGGGCTCGCTCAAACACCCCTGCCTGAGTCAGAATGTTGAGGGAGATCATCGAAGCCCTGATCTCATGCCTTAGTCCCTGCTCAAAGGTCCGGGCCCGGAATAACGGGTCCCGTACCATATCTGTGGAGTAGCGCGAGCGATCAGTAAATCTCGGCGAGTATTGGGCCACTGACATGCTGCCCTGCCGCAGCTGTAGTAGCTCCTAGATGCGCACTGCTCGAAGGGTGGCTGGGACGAACTCAGAGCGGAAGATGATCTCAAAGTCCGTCTAGAGGAGAGACGCCTCGTCGTGCACCTGGAGCATGAAGCTCCACCATCTGCCTGCTGCCGCGTGCAGGAGACTCGCTGCGAGGATCACCATGAGGTCTGCTGGTGTCCTCACTAATATGAAAACCCGAACAACTGCCTCCAGCCAGTCCTCGGTGGCCTGAGGGTCCGTCTCCCCACGGAACCTGGGCGGTCGCTGGCGCTGGAACTCATGCAGTGCACTAAGGCGATGTGCATCGCCAGCGGCTGGGGCTGGTAGCATCGGTGCCTCGGCAGGTATAGGTATCGCCGGTTCCTCAGCTGTCAAAGGGCCCCGTACCGAGTCCTCGACGCTCGGTGGGCTGTCATCACGCTCCACTCTCTGAATCCTAGCTGGCTGTCGTCGTGGGGCCATCCTGAAAAGGGAACAAGTGTGCCACGGTCAGGACAATATACCTGGTGAGCTGACAGAAGTAATCACAAGGAAAACTTGAAACACACATGAAATCAATGTTTTCGTGCATTAAGTCGGAAATCAGAAGTCAGGGTCCTGGTGTACGGATACGTCGGCCGCCGCACCAACACTGGACTCCCTGGACTGATAACCACACCCAATACGCTAAACACTATTGCTTCACATAGAAGAAAGATCAGAGTCCCCGGTAGAACCGACCACCTCTGATACCAATTTGTCACGACCCGTCCTCAGGGCCCGTGCCGTGACTACCCCAAGCCCGCCTTCCATAGGCCAGGGGCTGGCGACTAGCACCAAGGCGTAAATCCTAGCAAAAAGGGAAAGCATTGCCTTTGAAAAGTAAACAATCACCACAGAGTAAGCAAGCGGAAAAGTAAACACGAAGTAAAAACTGTACAAGCTGTGCTGAAAGTAAAAGGGGCCGGAAATACAAGCCCAACTGTAAAGTACAACTGAAAGGAAAAACAGCAACTAAAAGGAAAAACTGCAGCGTCGAGCCGTCCTCTGGAAGTCCCACCTGTAGGGTGGGTACAGATAGCTCCAATGCTCCTCGGGTCCCGCCGTCCGCTTCGAGCACGTCTCGCTCAGTGGTCCACCTCTAGGTACTGACTCGTCGTGTAGTCCACCTCCTGGTACTGACTCGTCGTGTAGTCCACCTCCGGTTACCTTCCAGTCCTCGAACACTCGGCCTCCATCAGCACTGCCCATCGTCTGCAACCAACACAACGAGGTGCGGGCATAGCCCGTGCAGGGGTGAGTATAACGATACTCAGTAGGGACCCTGATACCCTCAAAGTCTCTCTAAAACCAACAAGGATAACCACAAAGAAGATCTCAACAGATAACCTCTACTTAGATATATGCCCATACATATACCTAAGTTATCAAGTAACCCATCTCAATCATGAGGCAAACACAAGGTCAAAAGTCTCAGCTCAAACCAGGATTTTCATCATCGAAACCATAACTGCTGAAGAGCTCCGTCTCTAGAGTGTACAGTGGTCCTGTCACAACTCCGAGGTACTGCCCACTAACTTAAGACTGCTGTAGTACTCCACCTATCGAGTAATGCGGGCCAGCCGCTACAACCAAGTGCTCCCATGTGCCGCTACAACCAAGCGCACCTCTGTCATGGGTCTGCCGCTACAACCAAGCGCTCCCATGTGCCGCTACAACCAAGCGCACCTCTGTCGTGGGTCAGCCAATACAACCAAGCGCTCCCATGTGCCGCTACAACCAAGCGCACCTCTGTCGTGGGTCTGCCGCTACAACCAAGCGCTCCCATGTGCCGCTACAACCAAGCGCACCACTGTCGTGGGTCTGCCGCTACAACCAAGCGCTCCCATGTGCCACTACAACCAAGAGCACCTCTGTCGTGGGTCTGCCGCTACAACCAAGTGCTCCCATGTGCCGCTACAACCAAGCGCACCTCTGTCACACACCGAGTCGTTCGATCAGCAGTTGTCGGGTCTCAGTCAGCTACACGGTCTCTGTGCTCCGCCCGCTCGTCTCCGGGAGGGTCCGCTCCACGAGCTACTGGTCGATACTCCAAGTATCAAAAAGTCCCTCAAGGAAGTATCTCGAAGGACCACCTCGTCATAGGGGTCTCAACGCAACAGACGACGCGTCAATCGGACGCCCGGTCTGTGAGTTATTAGCCTTTTCGTCCCAGGGGCCCGGTTGGTTTCGTGAGCGAACCTATCCGGCTGTAAATCAACTATACCCCGAACACTCACAGGGTATACTCATAGGGACCATTTTTCAACGTGATCACCAATGCCGCTGACGGTTCGTCAAAGGGACGTCTGGTCTGAAAGATATCAGCTTTTCCGTTCCAGGGGCCCGGTTGGATTTCAGTGCGATCCAACCCGGCCACTATCCATCTGCATCCAAAACTCGGGCGGAGGATGCCAAAAGTTCCTTCTCATCAAGAGGAACTCAACGCAATAGACGGCGCGTCAATCAGACGCCCGGTCTGAGAGTTATTGGCTTTTTCGTCCCAGGGGCTCGGTTGGTTTTTAAGGCAAAACCAACCCGACCGTACTCCACCTGCGTCCAAACCTCGGGAAGAGTATGCCAAAAGATCCGTCTCACTTAGAGGAATTCAACGAAACAGACGGCGCGTCAATCGGACGCCCGGTCTGTTAGTTATTGGCCTTTCCGTCTCACACCCACCCTGGGAATCTTCCCAGGAGGTCACCCATCATGATCACTGCTCTAGGCCAAGCACGCTTAACTACGGAGTTTTAACTACGTAGGCTACCGAAAAGGAAGGTGCATCTTGAGTATAGTATACCGAAACGACCGTCTCGATACAAGGATCGCGTTGCCACTGACGGCGCGTCGTTCGGAGGCCCGTAGCTCAAGATACAGCCATTTGAACGAAAACGTCCGAAGAAGGGGGGTTACGGGCCCGGCCCGACCCCCCCCTGGGTCGGCCCGAACCCGGTCGACCCGACCCGGTTGGCCCGGTCCGGCCCGGCCGAGGCGCGGCCCGGCCGGTCGGACCGGCCCGGCTCGGCTCGGCCGGGCGGCCGAGTGCCAGGAGCCGCGAGCGTTGACCCGCGGCCTGAGGAAACTGCGGCCCGCGTGGGCCGCGCTGGTGAACCGCGGACGCGACAGAGCCGCGTCCCGCGCGGGAAAACCGGACCCGCGCGGCCGCGGGTCCGTTGGCCGCCGCCGCCGCGGCTTCAGTCGCGGCGGGCTCGTCCGGCGGCGCGCCGGGGCGCCACCGCCTCCGGCCACCGGGATCGCTCCGGTGGTCCGATTCTCTTCCCGTCTGCGCCATTGCTCCTCCCGGGATCCGTTCTTTACTGCGGAATCGTCAAACATCTGCTGCGGCACGTTCCGTCGTCGCCCGCCAAATCCGCACAAAACGAAGAACGGCGGAGGGTCGTCCGGCCGTGTTCGTTTGGCCCGCACCCTCCGCGTTAGAGATAAACAACCGGGAGAATTTTATTCCACACGGGAAAAATAACAATTTTAAGAAGATTAAAATTGTTCACAATTCGGTTCTTTAATTTCTTTAAGAAACATTGACGTGAATAAATTAAAAAGGGGTTATTCCCATAATATATCCCTACCTCGTCGATCGTCGTGCGCGGGCGTTCTTCGCGGAAAAGCTCGTCGCGGAAGAGAGGGATCGTCGCGTCGTCGCGGGGAGGCGTCGCGTCGTCGCGGAATCCGGTGTTGAGTCGGCGAACTCAACGCACCATGAACCAACAGATTTAATTTAATTAATTAAATCCGTGTTTTTGGTTAAGAACCACGAAGGAGATAAAAAGGAAGGTCCGAGATTCTTACCTCAAGAAGCCGATCGAAGATCCGTCGCGGAGGAAGAGACGTCGCAGAAGAACGTTGTCGGCGATGCGGATCAAGGCATCGCATCATCGATTTCCGGGTTCGGCGTTCTTCGCGTTCTTCGCGTTCTTCGCGTTCTTCGCGAGGGAGAAGAAGAAACAAGGATCCTCTCAAATCTTTTCAAAAGATTTTGGGTTGGTCTTATTTTATTAATATGCCAACACACGAAAACAGGTTAAGAAACGATTCAATTAATTCGTTGAATTAATTCAACGAAAGAAACAGGCCATTTAATTCACGAAAGAAACAGCCCATTTAATTCACGAAATAAACCGCCCAATTAAAAGGTCTGTTAAGAATTTAGAAAATGCGTCAGTTGACTTTCATTAAGACGAGTTTTAGCGGGTGCGTTTCTTAGCGGAAAGAAACGGCGGGGCTCGTGCGGGCCCCACCTCACAAATATCCTACCAAGGGGGTAGGATATTTCTGGATAGCATCCTATCCAGTTCAACTCAGTTCAAGCCGCCTTTAAGTGGCTTCAAGTGGCTTCCAAGCGGCTTAAGTGAAATAAAATAAAGTTGTGGCAAAATTATTTTATTTCTTAACTTTAAGCCCGAAAATTAAAAACCACACCCGAGAAAACGCAACTCCAGAAGAGGCGTTTCTAAGCGAATACCGGCGCTGCGATTTCATCGGTGCCCTCAGAATTCGATTCCGGGCACTGGTTCAAAAGTTAGAAAAACCCGCTCGTCCGTTCACTGAACGTACCCGAGCCAAACTTCGGAAAATGATTCCGGGCACACTGGGCCTCAGAATCAGGCGCCGTCAGAAACTGCGTTCTTGTAAAATTCAAAATAAAATTAAGAAAAAATATTTCCTTGAAATTTACGGGTCTTTACAATATTTGAATAACCTTTCATGGTTACTGGTACCATTCATCATATACTTCCAAAATCTCAAGGAAAGGAAACAATGTCACAATCCATAGATTTTTATTTATCCCATAGTACCATACATTATTCTTGATAAACATACAATCATTCCACTACCTATTTAAACCACTGACTGAGCTTCATCATTTCTTTAATCTCATATATCATTTGTAGTCTCTTCATCATCATCCACATAAATACTACTCATATGACCATGCTGATTCTCTTCATGGGATTTTCCCTTAGGGAATTGGTTTGGATAATGCCCGTACATTCCACATTTAAAACATTTTACCATTATTGATGTCTTATCAAAAACATGATCCTTGTCCATGGTGTTAACTGAACCTTTTCCTCTACAATTACTGGCTTTGTGTGCTTCTTTTCCACACCCAAATAATCTTCTAGTTACTTTGAAACATTCCCCCTGATGCCTCTTCCCACATGATTTACATGAGTGAAATAGAACTTCCTTTCCACTATGATCATCATGAAACTCCATCTTTCTCTTATTAGCTAAGTCGAGAAACATAGCAAAGTTTAGATTATTGATAATATTATGAGATTTATGATTAGGAATAATAACGATATGTGGAATTCCAGATCCAATTTCATTTGGTTTCTCATGAAGAATATCAATCTATTGTCAATTATATCCTCAATTATCGTGAGTCTTCCTGTTTCTAGCCATTTTCTAAAACCCAAAAAGAATATTGTGAGAGGAAAAAATCATAATCAAGGGGGAGTACCTTCAATATCTAACATCTTAGGTTTAATTCTAATATCGTTACTGTTATTCTAGGACTATAACCTATACTTACACTTAACCTTAGGGACATCCCTATTCATACCTTTGGAATATCTCTAGGGATCTCACTAAAGTTTCTACATCCTAGTTTCCAATGGTTAACTAAACCTTTACTATAATACCAACTGTAGAGACCCATACTTGATGTACATGGAAATTACATTACTTTTGTGGAATACTTATTACATAACAAAAACAAACACACAAGGACTGTAATAGTTTAGTGTGTTTGGAAACTCAGAAAAATAATCTTCTAATCATGGTGAAAGATCTTCAGCATCTCCCACAAAGATCTTACCCTTTTTTTTCTTACCTAAAACCTTACTTTATATCCTGGGAAATGGAAAACATAAAAAGGATGAGCTCAAATGCTCAGTAAGGGAAAACATAGAGAACATAAAACAATCCATAAACATTTGAATGCAAAAACATGAACATAAAATCTAAACATCAAAATCTTGAGCAAAGACATAAATCTTGGAAGTACGTAAGACATATATCATAAAAGAACATATATCATAATAAAATAGACAGGGAATAAAACATGTAATTGTGTAAAACCATTAATCACATGATATGGTTTCCATAGTAGCCAAAACATTGCTGCCAAGACCCTCATAGTGGACAAATTCCCTTTCTTAATCGAGTTCACTCCTCGTTCCTATCCTGTATCACTGAACCAGATTAACTTACCATTCCATCCATGTCTATCTTATGAGATATAAATCTTTACCCAATGCATTTGAGGGAGATATAGGTCCCACCAATCTCATAATGAAACAATCCTTATGTATTCCAGAAAACAATCATAAATCATTCCTCATAACCCAAAGAATAAAATGGGTTTCATAAACATCATCTCACAATTACATAATCAATATAAAACAAACGGATATCATTTCATCATAAGAAAAATCAAACCATGTAAATAATAGAGACATTATAATTGAAACATAATCATAACAAATAATTTCATCTTAGATGGAAAATAGTTTTGACAAGACACTTGAAATGAATTTTTTAGGAAAATATCATTTCTTCTTCAAAATTATTTTCTTTTCACAAAATGCCATGAAAATTTAAAAGAAAAGTATTTTGTTGAAAATATTCATGAAATAATTTATAGTAAGCTTCATGAAAATAAGGCATTATGAAACCGTAAAAAAAATTTCATGTCGTATAAGTTAAAAAAATATGCTTCTCGTACTTTTGTTGGAAAAGTCAAAAAGTTCCTCGTATCGTAAATAAAAAAAGATTCCTTCCATAACACAATGTAAAAGTCAAAGAGGGGTAATCATGACATTAAAATTACATGGATTAATATTATACAATTTATGAAAAACATTTTATTTTCATGTATGAAAAATATAACCCCAGTAAATACTTACGAATAAACAATCTCAGAAAAGAACGAGATTGGAATAATTATCCCATACCTTAGGTCTGATATGCTTCATATGTATCATATCATCCTGTATAATGACTTAAATAAGGTAATTTAATTATTAAAGAATCATATTCATTGTTATAATATCATATATGGTTCACTTATTACTTTATATTACCCGTTCTTTTGTAAATTCCATGTTAAAGCTGCGTTTTTGGTAAAATCGTTTTATTTATCGTACGTGTTTGTACTTGTTGTTTTTTATATTATTATTACTTATATCATGATTTAATTACTTCCAGAATGTAAATCATGATTTTTATATCATATTTATTCTACATATATATATATATAATAGATAGATGAATGAAATGAAATACACTGTTCATGGATACGGTAGGTCGGACGTACGCATGAACACTGATTTCCTTTCCTTATTGACTTGAATGGAAGTCAGTATACGATATATATATATATATATATATCCAGTAGATTCATTATGTCATATATTTCAATATTATTAATTATATATAATTTATAACCATTCTTGATTGGTTAACACGGAGAAGAATCTCATCGCGTCGTGGAGACGGTAATCCGTACGTATGCATGAAAGATGAAATCATTCCCATAATTATTGAATGGAATTGGAGTGGATGATATAATATCTCAGAATTAGTATGTTGTTATAATAACCATGTATAATTATTATTTACATCATTATATCCATTCATGTATGGTGGTGGTAGAAAAACAAATTACACCACGACATGGAGACGGTATTCCGTACGTACGCACGCACGATGATTTTGTTTTCCACAGGATTGATAGAAGGTGAAATGGGGTTGTTTAATATAATAAAATATCATTATATTATTGATACTGATGTTATTACTTTATAATGAGACAACTAAAGAATAATAAGTTGAAGAAGAAAGAAACTTGAATGAATCGGTAGAAGAGATTACCTCTTCTTCGACGCACCTCTTTTAAGCTTCCTCTTATGTTACTAGAGTTGGATTTTTGAGGAGACTAGAACCTCTATAATGTTACTAGAGAAGTTGAGAAGGGAAATGGTCAGGGGTTGGCTGAGCTTGAAGGCTCAAAATTGTGTGCAGATAATAGGGGGGAGGTGCCCTTTTATAATGGAGGAGAGGGGCACCTTAGGAAAAAACATAAAATATTATTTTATAATAAAGTCATATTCAGTTTATAATGGCTCCAAAGTGACTTATTTAGAAGCTAAAGTCAGGATGGGTCGAAATACTCTCAACAAATATGTTTTAGACAAGTTTAGGTTACTATATTAACCTTATCATCTAGATTTAACTCTAAGATAAATAATTTAACATTTACCGTGTCTTTTTGTTTTCTTACGCTATATGGTTTATTAACATAATATAACAAGACAAACGAACCAAAAGTGGTTAATTATTAATATATATTACCTTATCTAAGTCATTTGGCCGAAACTTATATTTTTATGAATAGAATAACAATTAATAATATAATATTTGTTTTAAAAACTATTTATGTCAATTTTGACACTATTTGGTAATTGATTTTTTTAAAAACCATAACAGCATTATTAGTTCGATTACATTAATTTAATCAATACTAAAATGTCATATTAACATAAATATTAGTGGAATTTATAAAAAGTCTCAAATTACATTTATTTTGCTATTTAAAACATTAATTATGTTAATATTTCATTAATAAGGTAATTATTGCATCGTTATAGTGTCATAAATAAATTAAATAATATAATTTCTAAAAATTATAAATAAAATTCCATTATGTATGAAATCTTTTAAAATTTATAATTAATATTTATAGTCAAATTTATCTTATGTATAACCCTATATTAAAAATGTTTTAGTTATTAAACATTGATTTTAACTCTTTTAACTCTTCATTAAATAAAATAATAATAAGTGTCCAAATCTAATCCAAGTGGACCTAAAGGTTAATATTTTATTCCAAAGGTTTTTTGGTCTAATTTCACATATCCAATAGAATTAGGGAATGTTTTAGAGTAATAATAATATCATTTTTATCCTTCATTACCCTATTTACTTTTAACCGAGGTAAATAAAAGTAAAAAGTTACTATTCAACAAAAATTATTATTGTATTACTGAACCACATTTTAGTCCATGATATTAACTGTATCTCTCGGATTTTCTAAATTACAGTAACAGAAGCGGTAAAATTATGTTTTATGTAAATTTTCAAATTCTCCTAGGAGGTGGGTAAAAGACGGTGAAATGTTCAATAAAAGTTTTATATATCTAAAATTATTAAAAAATGACTCCAATGAATGACATTAAACTTATATAGGTATTATGTATAAAATTTGAAAAAAAATTAATGAAATAATTAATTATTTAAATAAAAATTTGGTTTTAAACTATAACTCAGTGTTTTTCACTAGTCATCAAAAATTGAAAGTTTTCAGAAAAATACCAAAAATTCACCCTCGGCTAATTTTGATATTCCAAATCCAAAAATGAAGTCCATTTGAAAGATAAAATTTATAAAATTTCAAAAAGTGGGTATTATTATTCATAACGGCTAGTTCATAATAATATTATAATAATATCTCATTTAGTTAAACTTGGTAATGCGTACAACACATGCTATCGAGGAAGGTTGCTCTGGCATGCAACACAAGCCTAGAATAGTGTTTGCCTATACTGTATGCTAATATGGTGTTGCATGTAATGCAAGATAATCTTGGTGTAGCGTACAACACAATCCATCAAAATAATTAAAAATAGTATTTCTCATAAAATATCGGGGTGTTACACCATTGCTCTTAGAGTGATTCCCATTCTATGTATCTATCTCTCCAAAATTGCATCATATTCTTCTTATGATGAGACTTGATGAGAATGGAATCATAGATAGTCATTATCAGTATGATTTGACTCGGGGACTGTGTTCTGTTGGATGAGTGATACGTTTAACCTTCATATAGGAATCATGGGGTCTAATTATGGTTATGAATTTAACGTGATATATTTTTTCATTCTTGAGTATATCTGGATATTATTTTTATACATTATATTGAAAGATACATGTGATTATCTCATCATTATTATTGATGTTACTTAATAAGAGTTTGTGGGGGTATTATGCCAGTTATTTATCTACTCACCCCTTCATGTGATTTTCCCACATGTTCCATGTCTTATGAAGATGAAATGCCATTTAATAGAGTCCTAGAGGTACCAAGCCCAAGAAAATCAAAGTGAACCAGATATACTGAGGTGTCTTCAAATTATTTCATTGATAGTTGTGCTCACCCAAATTATAGGGTTAAACTATTTACATTTTATTTGGGGTGCTCTTATAATTGGCCATTTTTCATTCCAATACTTGTTTTCATAATCTGAGGGTGTGACTTTAGATATATTCATGTGTGGTTATACGTCACATTATATTTCATAAATATTAGGGCTTTTAACTTTATGCATGTATATAGGTACTTTATTCTAAGGCCTCCCCTATGTTCGAAATTCTTACTCAGTTCTGGTCTCCAGCCCTGATCATATTGGAGGTGGTCTTGGTGTATTTTCCCCCTCGGCCCTATTAGGATTGATTATGACATTTTTCATTTAAACTCCCATAAAATTTTTCTACATAGGAGAAAAATAATTTTCATTGATGTTTAACATGGTTTCATCAGTTTCTATCTTTGTACTAAAACCGAATATAATTAGGTAATCAATATAAATACTAGTGGGGAACCACATAATAATGAAAAATAACATATAGGATGTCTAAAACATGAAAATTTATTTTTGATCTTTGAAACATGAGGCTTGAATTTTTTTCATTCATGGTCATTATTTATGTCATTCATGAGGGGTTTTAGTTGATAATTTGAATTACCGAAATCAAGTCCCCAAGACTATCAAAAAAATGTACAGTAACACCCATTGTCATGTACCATGAAACAATCAACTCAATCCAGACATAACTTATTTATGTTATTACCCCTTAGTACATCTATGTTAGAACCATATTCATTTATATAATCTTGACACAAATGTATTTCAAGGTAAATCACATAATAACTTCTTTAACAAATATAAAATATTCTATCCTAAACATAGTATCATCTTATGTGTTCTCAATAATGTTTTCTCATCCTAGTTTCCAATTTCATACTAATAATTTCTAGAAAACCAACAACAGAGAACCATATTTTTATTAAAAATATATTAAAGCCTAATATATTAATATTAATTACATAACATATTGATCCACACCAAAATAATTTAGTTATAGTTTATTTGGAAACTCAATTACATAAAAACTAGTTCATAAGCATGTTATATCATCATCCACTACATTCATTATAACTAGCTCCCATCATAAAAATTTCATTCATAATAAAAGTTTTCATAACCTATGAAAGGATACATAAGGAGAGGATAGATCATATACAATATAATGGTAAACAAGGGAGATATCAATATATCAATAGCATAAGGGTATTAAAACATGTGAATAAAATTTTTAAACCATAATCTATATATCATAAATTATAAACTCAATTCGTTGAATAAATATTAAAAGGTCATAATACTTGAAACATAATGTAATCAATGAACATGATCCAAGAAAACATAACATTGGTATAAGACATATATTATTGGCATTAAAGAAAATCATTGAAAATCATTTCCTAAATATTGAAGGCTCGTTTTCACAATGATCATAGCAGTAATGTTTTACTCACTAAACTATTATAGTAGTCATGGTACACACATGATATTATTATAGTTAACAATATTAAATAGTGAACTCGGTTCACCCTCTATTCCAGCTTTATTTTTCTCAACAGATATTTATCTATGCGTAATGAAATAGAGAGAGATATAGGTCCCACCAGTCATATGATGAAAATCATAAAAAATCCTGACATAATTTCAAGACCCATTCATCACATATAAAACCATTAAAAAATGTGTTTTATAAATATTTCAAAATAGAATAAACTATATAAGATAAATAAATTTCATAATCAGTTAATCATTTCATTATAGCATTACCTGTGGAAAAAGAACTAGGTTTCATAACAATTTTATCCTACTATAACCCATGGATGAGAAAAATGGTTTCTAAAAATCATTCCATGATGAAAATAAACCATTTTGTAAAGTAATAAGAATATTGTACTTGTATTATTTACCCAATAAATAAAATGTAAAATCAAATGGGTTCATCTTAGATGGAAACTAATTTTGAATGATCACTTTGATAATTTTTTAGGAAAATTGGTATTCCAATTTCAAAATCACTTTTCAAAACTATCAATTTCGAAAATATTTTCAATATTTTATTATTTTAAAATTCAGGTGGATATTAGTATAGTAATTTTTAAATATGTTATCAGGAATTATGGTAGAAATATTTTTTCTTATCATACAAATTTAAAAACAGTGATTCCTTTCATGTTTGTTATAAAATAAAAAAGTACCTCATTTAGAAAACAACTATAAGAATCCATATAAAAATATTTATAAAAATTTAATCAAAGTTAAATTGTCTTTGAATGATAATATTATTTTATTCAAAATATTATTTTAAAATTATCTTTTTAAGAACAAGGACATTGAAGAAAACGATTTGTCGACCAAAGAGAGGTATAAAGTCAGTTTTTCTTTAAAAATTCATTCTTTCAGAATCATGGTTATATAAAGATAGGTAAATGAAAGTAAAACATAATATTTAAAGAAATTAATAAAGTATTATAATATTCCAGATATTATAGATATATAGGTCAATTTAATTAATCATCATAAGAGTAAACATAAATAATCCAAAAAAATAAGTTATTGCATAATAAAAGCTCTTGAACATTGGTAACATTTAAATGATAAACCCAATGATAGAATAACAGTAAATAAAACATAAAATATCATGGTAATTAATAAATTTATTATTTTAAATATCAAATTTTTTTCATATACAACTCATAAGATACAGTGCATGCATAATATAATGTATGTTCCAAATAAGACGAATTGAAATAAAAATCCCGAACGTTCAATATCAATATCCTTTTTACACATTCAAACCTCCTATATAAAACTTTTTTTTATTATAAATCAACTATAGAACAATAATTATATTTATAATACCATATATTATTTACTTATGACCTTTTATTACACTTTTATTCACAAAATATTTTTAAAATTAGGTTTTGTGCTATAACTACTTCTTTGTTCATATATATTTTCATTTGGTATTTTTGGTAATTTTACATTGATCATGGTTCCAAAATATCCATAATTTTACGAATGATATAAATTTCATATTAATTAATAACAATCCATTATAGTTATTTATAGAAAATTAATTACTCTATTCTTTGAGATTGTAGGATTATGTATGCTAGAACGTTGTTTACATTTTCTAAGCGGGTGAAATAAATGAATGGTAAATAGTACATTAAATTTTTAGAATCATATTTATTTATTATATATAATATATTTTCATTTTTACTATCCTCATTAATTTCATTGAACATCATATTTGAAAAAAAAATTGTTTCACTATGTGGTAGTCCGACAAATACGATAGTGTCATTTTCAAATTCCCATAGAATGAAATGTTTAGCGATATATGTGATATTATAATTATATTAGTAAAATAATAAAATGAATATATATATTATTATATTAAAAAATCATTATATCCATCCATGTAAGGAAGTGATAGAATCAATTACCCCATTTCATGAGACTATAGTCGCCCTTACACATAAACAATGATTTCATTTCCCATTAGATAGAAGTTGGCATGGATATAGGTTATTCCCATAAAATAATAAAATCTTATTACATGGTATATTTTTGTGTTATGATATTACTAATTTTGGACTATATTTTATGGATGTGGAAGAAAAATTAAAAAATAGTAGTTTAATAATTTTACATCATCTCTGTGGAACATCTTTCAATTTATTCTTAATTCCAGTAAAGGTGGGTTTCCTAATTAAAATATGTACCCTAGGATGTGAGAATATAATTATAAAAGTTATTTGGTCTTGTATTTTCAAAAACAAACCTTTTTGGATATATGATGTTAGGATGAGAGGGGGTGTCCTGTTTTTAAATGGGGAGAGGTCACACATGGATTTTTGTTAAAAGAATTAAGTGTACCATCAAATTTCACATGCCAAAATTCCATATAATAGTTCTTCAACGAAATTAAGATGATATTTAGTAATAATGTGTTAATAAAATGGGAGTTTCAAATGTTTTTATGTCATTTTATCCCTTATTATATTTTTTTATTCCTCGGTAAATATGTTTTAAACATGACTATGATAATTATTTTTTACTATTTTTTGGATTATTTATTACCATTGTTTTGATAAAATTGATATATACTATTAATAATTTTTATTCCAAATTTTGAATCCATTTTCCAAATTCCATTTTTAGAATCACGCGTTTTTTATTTAAAATTAAGCCCATACATGTGATGAAAAAATTGGGTTTTAATAGAAACTTTTTATTAGTATGGAACGTTTTCATACCAAAATATGCTATAAATTTGATTTTAATGACCAAAATTGGATTAATAAATAAATAAATTTTTTAATTTTTTTATTATTAGATTTAAATTGATATAACATCTTAAATTATTTAAACACAAAGGCAGTTTTTTATGAAAGTGAGTATTTTTTAATGTTCATCAGAAATATTATTCATTTAAATAATTTTTCTATAATTACGTCAATGATAAATAGAAAATTTTTATTTCAAAAAATAATTTAATTTCATAATATTAATTTTCAAAAATTTCAAAAAAAATATGTTTTTTATTTTTGTCATAAAGAAAAATAATTTTTTTACAAAAAATAATTTTTTGAATTATATAAATAATTTTCCATAAATAATATTCCTTATATCAATATGTTTTTTAAATATAAATACATCATATAAATAATAAAAAAATATTTATTGCTATCAATAACTTGAATTTTGAGTGCTATGTTATAACAGACTTGTTTAAGTAATAATATTTATAATATATCAAAGTTTGTTATAAATATGGCGTGTTGTATAACGTAATATATTGATGAAATTAAATTTAATCAAAATAAAAATATCAAAAAATATCAACAAGATATATATATTTTTCTATATAATCCAATTTAGATTATTAAATAAATTTTTTAGTACCTTTACCATGTTTACTTCTTATATTGTTATTCATTTATATTAAATATAATCACATTATTAGGATATGATGTTAAATCACATCATCCCAATCATATTATTGTGTGATTAAATATTACATTTGTTTATTAATCATGATGAAGGTCCTTTTATAATGATTCTATAACACGAAAATATTATGAAATATATTCCACATCATTTTAAAATCCAAAATAGGTTCAAATATCAAAATGTATTCCAAATTATCTATGACCTTTTAGATATGGTGTTTTGAGGATATAGGTACCTATCCAATAAGGATAAGGATTATTTAATTATATATTGTGGTTGATCATGAGAAATGTAATATGCTTATGTTCTACTTAAAAATGTGGTTGTGATTGGCGTATTTATTGGCGAGGAGGAGAATTTTTTAATAAAATTTGATTTTAACTCTAATTTTTTCTCCACACAACGAAAAGTATGGATTCTTTTGAACATTTATAGTAATTTATATGTGTGAATGGAAATAAAATTTTTCTTAACTGTAAAATACAAAATGGATGATGTTTTTTTCATGTATTTAAAATATTATAAATAACATATTTTATTATATTTTACTATTCACCTACAATTGAAATTTTATAAAAAGTAGAAAAACCCTATACATATGTAAGTTAGATATGTTGATTCTAAAAATGAAATATTATTTTCGAAAATAAATTTCTATGTTATAAAAAATTATTATTTAATTTTTGAATATAATATATTATACATTAAAAAAAGTAAAATGGGTTTTACAAAAAATGTATACATATAATTACATTTTTTACAATAATTGTGTAATTATTTCAAGTTATTTTCATATCGAAGAGTTCATATTTATTTATTATCAAATAATTATTTAGATTTCAAATTAAACCGTTACAATTATGGATAATTTTTTATTCTAAATACCATGTTACCATCTCAACAGTAATTCATAATTATAACGATCAGTTCAGATTACAAAAGTGATATAATGCATGTACATCCAATTGATGAATCATAGTTATATTAAACATCATTCATTATGTTCCTTACAATATTTTTATATTAATTATTTATAAATAGAATATTACAGTTCAATTTTTAATAATTTTATTATTTTTACAAAAGAAATGATATTTCTTGAACAATATGACCCTAAGGATTTATGAATTATAAATATGTTATTTGTATATTTCTATTTTTCAATTCTATTTGTTTTTGATTTGTAGTGTATATATATATCCATCCTATATATTTTTATTTAATGAAGATATACAATTACATTAATCTTTTTCATAGAGGGATGGTGAGTTATTTATATTATATCTTATATATAATATGATATATATATATATATATATCTATATATCTCTCTCTTAAAAAGGAATATTTCGTTTACAAAATTATGGTCTTTACATTATTCGCCTTTTATAAATTTACAAGTAAAAATTTAATTCATAAGCTTATATGAATATCAATGAAGTAAATTCTATTTAATTACTATCTTAACATCCCATATTACTTCTTTATACTTATAGTTTGGGTAAATTACTTTTAATGGGTGAGTTTTTTTCATATATATTTATCCCTATAAGTAGTATATTCAGCATCAAATCCTTACACGTTTTTTCATTAACATACTACAGCACCATATGATTACATACAATTGAGGGATCATGAATAGACCTCCTTATTAAGGATTTAATAAACACATCATGTACTTGAGATAAGTTTGGTATAATTTCTAGGTAATTGTTCAAGACTCTCACATAATGAAGGATTTAAAAAGGTAAAATGTAATTTGGAAATTTATTTTTTCTATTACCAATCATTATATTCTTCTTATAGAGATATATTAAGGAATAATGTACATTATGAAAAATAATCCCAATTGGGTTGATTATTGGAATAATTGATTTTCAATTAGTTTTTTTCTACTCGAACATGTCCTAGAATTCATTGGAGCTTCCCTATCAATTATTTTAATAGTTTCATTAACAATGGATTGTGTTATCCAACTTTATCCCAAAATTTTATATTTCTAAATTGATTTCAATGGAGGTTTTCATATGGATCTATTTTAATGAATGATCTAAATCCATTATCTTGTGAGAACTTGACCGGAGGAATATATTTATCACCTCCCTATTTATTATCAATAGAGTAGGCTTTGATTTTGTCCTCATGATTATAAACTATAATTTTATAAGGATAAACTACTTCTATACAAAATTTCAACTCCCTTTTCAATTCATTTTGAATAATCCTTCTAATGATTCAAGTAAACCACATATCTTAATTAAATAATAACAGTAGTAATGTCCCCTACGACATCAAAAATTCTTAGTTATATATCTGAGACATTTAATCAATTATTAATTCTTCTTAAATAGAAATTAAATGGGAATCCATTAAATGTTCATCTACTATAAAACAGATAGAATCATTTCCTTTGGATTTATTCAAAAAAATACTGATAAAATTCATGGGGATATTATCTTCTGTTGAAAATAATGAAAAGTGACATTATAAATGATGAACTTTGACTCTTAAAATTATTTATGTATTACACCATCATTTTTATATCCACATAATTCCACTAATATTCCTTAATATTCTTAATTGTAAGTGGTTTTGATGTAATTTGAAAATTTTTGTCTATTTTACCTTATTTTATTTGTATTATCTTGCCCATTTATTTATGTCAAAAAATACAAGATCCATTTTAATTATCTTTATATATATGGTTATGGGATATTTTCAACTAATATAATTTTCCACCTTCTTTACCATTTCAGTATAGTAATGCATTCTGTTATCATATTATTTGATTAACTCTAACTAAATTCATTACTGGATATTGAAAACCTCAATGAGAATATAAAAAATATAATTTTATGATAAAATATCAGTCACACTTCTATACTAATAAAAGATGTGGTCTAAATAAATAAAATAATGATTAATAAAGCTAACTATAAATCATGTACCATAATAATTCTTGGTATACACAGTTAAATACATTCATGTAGAGTCTATAACTTAATAATTTTACAATAATTCACAAACAGATCCATTTTTTAAAGAATAGTTATGTAAAAAATTATTTTTCTAACTGATGGTAGTGTTTTTATAGTTGTAGTGATTAACTATACTAAACTCTTCAAATATTTATTCACATTTATATCACATAAAATATTTACTCTTTCATGAGTTACCATAGATTTTGTTTTTGAGATTCATTAGAAGCTTCTCAAAAACCATAGAACCTACCATTCCATTCTAAATAAACTATGGATTTCTTACACAGCTCTTCTTTTGGGATATTCTTAAATTAGAATTTTTTAATTTTAAGATCAATGGATAACACATATATTTTCACTAAACATCTTAAGTGTACAAGATTATTGATCATCATGAAAACACATTCACAATATTATTCGTATAATTTATTCTTTAGAAAATCATTTAACACAGTAATCAAACACTATTCCTTATATTTCATTTATTTATAGTATATTATAGTATCATAAATGAATAAAACTCATAAATTTTAATGTTTTCCTCAGATGAATATTATTTAAGTGGATGAAATTTGATAAAGAATAAATAAGTCTAAACATAGTTACTAAAAATTCAGTGTGTCTAAATCCTGAAAAAAAGATAGGGTTTTTAATATAATCATTATTTACCTTAAATATATGATATAACTAATAGAGATATACCATAGAATAATATGGAAATAAAAACTATTTATCAAAAAATTATTATAAATAAATGGTATTGGATACTTCTTATTTTTTATTACATTTTTAGACTCTTAGTAATCGATGAAAAGATACATTAACTAATCACTCTTCTTTAAAACAAGGGGTATGTAACCCCTTGGTGAAAAACTTTTAAAATAAATAAGGAATATATTATATCAATATTTCTTGAAGTATTATTTCTATTGAGAAATCAAACTCTTGAGGGAGACATGAAATCTCTTTGAGGATTACATAAAGGTATTCCCTCACCAAAGGATTTCACCCAATGTAAATAAAACTATTATTATAAATGATTCAAGATAAATGATATTAATTAAAAGGTAATAATATCCCTTTATGAGAAGAAGATTCAAAAATATATTCATTATTCTCATAGAACATTTATTTAATTTTTCAATGGTTTGGGAAATGGAATGTTATTTACCTCTTATCACAAACCAGTTTCCCTAATCTGTTCCCCTCCGAGGATGGTAAGGAGATTAGTAGAATGATAATTGCCTCATTCTCTCATATAGTAGGCCATATGTTAGAGTCCTATATCGAGGTTATAATAAGAATATAAACAAGAGGCATTTCCCTTTAAGGGAACAAGTAGAAGAGAGTGATAAGATAGATACCCCAATAAACACCATATAAGATATATAAAATAATGGCTATATAATAAATATAATATCATATATAATAGATCAAAATTGAAGGTAACCTACTGTAACACTCCAGGTAAATAAAGAATTTGACATTTTAAGATTTATCCATATTTGTGAATAAAATATTAATATAACTTTAAAGGGGACGCTATGCTCGATGGCGTACCCAATACGCAACAATGAGTTTCTTGGGAATCTTACGTTACACTCTAATAATAAAATAATATTATTTAAAATTGTAGTTAACGCCTAGAAATTGTAATGGCGGGAATGAACGGAACTAACTACAAAATTATTATATATGTTTGTCAAATATTTTTACTTTTATCCAATAAATGTTAGAGGCTTAAAATGTGAATGAATCCAATTTTAAGCGTAAATATTCTAATATTCTTTAAAAGGTCGATTAACCGCCTTTTGATGGAGAACCTCTTTTAAATCAACTTTTGACAATTTTATGTGTTATATTTGACAAAATAAATTTCTATTTTGGAATCTGGACATCAAAATTTACTTTGTGTAAATTTTTGATATTTTTCTGATAAAGTTTATTTTTTAATGAACAGTGAAAAATGTTGTTTTTTAATTAAAACCTCTTTTTAATCTAATTTATTTATATGATTAGATAATCTTTTGAATTGGTATTAAAGTGAAATTAGAATATATTTTTACCATTTAATCCAATAGTGGTCATTGGAATTAATTTCATTTTGAAATTGGACTTAAAATAGTGTCAATCTTTTAATAGATATTGTTTCTTAAAAACACGCTATTTGTTTTGACAGTGGGAATTAATTATGAAATTAATTAATGAAACTTATATGTTTTCAATTTTTTAAAATATAAATCAATTTTTAATTCAGAATATCAAATATAGCTTAGGGTGAATTTTTGGTATTTTTCTGAAAAACTTCAATTTTTATGAATAGTGAAACCACTAAGTGGTAATTAAAGAAACTGATTTTTCGTTTAAATGAAACTTTTCCACTTCTGTGATTTGATTTTCAAAAATCCTACATACATGGTTTTCATTAAGAGGTAAAATGTGGTTCAATGATATTAAAATAATTTTTGGTGAATAGTAATTTCTACTTTTTATTAATCGCGATTAAAGGTAATTATTGTAATTTAAGGTAAAAATAATGCTTTAATAATATGAAATGACCTAGACACATGTCCTACACTCATTGGATGTGTCATGGCCGACCAAGACAATCGATGGGTCATCTTGGGGAACCCATGGAGCCACTTTGGTTGTAAAATGACATAAATAACTTTTTATTTAAACATAAAATTAAAATGTCACAAAGATGTGTTTTTTTACTAAAACAATTTTTACATGGGGTTATACAAGTAATATTTATTACTATAAAAATTAATTAGAAAGATAAATAGGTTTTATACATCATGATATTTGTTTTATAATTTTTAGACACTAAATAAATTAAATTATTTATGACACAATGATGATGCATCGATTACCTCATTATTTAACGATTTAAATAAAATGAAAATATAATGTATCATCTAAGACCTAAACATGTCACAAAACTATTTTATGGGTTTATTGAGAACCCTTACCACCTTATCCTCAAAATACATCAATTTGGGACATTTAAAATCCGAAACTCATTTGAAAATAAAGTTTCATTTTGTAACTTTCAAAGAGTGCCCCTCCTCTCCTCTTATAAAATTTCCCCACCTATACCACCTTACACACTCCTATAAAGACTTTGGATCGGCCAAACCCTACCCATTTCATCTCTACACATCCCTCTCTTCATCATTGAAGCCTCACTTTGGGCAGAATCCTTTCCAAGGAATCCTTTGAGCTCAAATCAAAGATAGTTACCCGATTTAAAGGTAATGTCTTCCCTTGTGTTCTTTTGTTTTATTTTTGTTGTCCAAACGCCTAAACTCTTTTTATTACTTTTTTTTGTAAAAAACCAGTATATAAAATATACTAGGATGTTTTTATAATAAGGATTAGAGCTACACTTTCACACGCCTTTGTCTAATGGTTAAAGAACATACTGTTTCTGTGGATGGAGAATTACTGTCTCACGAAACGATGATTGTTCAATATTATTTTAACACCTTCAAAGGTGGACATTAAGATGTCACTATATTTATAAATGATATATAATATTTTTATGATTTAATTAATCTTCTATAATTTTCATTTATGTCATACCTTTATGGTTTCCATTATGGTTAAACGCGATATCTTCATTTTAGGAATTGCGGACTAGCGCCCCCGCAAAGTGTTTTGTTTCGTTAATACCATATGCGGTAAGTATAAAGGATAGTTTTAATGATATTATATATTATAGCATATTGTACTTATAATAATATTATGTATCATTATGTTTTAATTCCATTAAATAAGAAATAGAAATCGAAGTAGCGTTCATGCGTACGTACGGCTTACCGTCTCCATGAACGGTGCATTTCATTCCATACCTCTAAATGTTATGTAATATTATAAATGCATGTATATAATGGATATATATGATATATATGATATCTACATAATGAATATAATTCTGGATATAATATATATTTTACCACATGAACAACTTGTAATTATAAAGATTTTATTTTTGACTCAAGTAACAATGATCTACAAAACGACAATTATTAACTTAAATAATTACATAGTGTTCATAGCATGGTAGTAAGTGATATAAAAGGAATAATGAACTTTTAAAAGGTTCTTAAGCAAGTATAAATTAACTCAAGTTTATTATTATGGAGTTTAATGAACGATCGAGTCAAGTCGGACCCGAGGTAAGAGATCCTACCTCTCTTTCTTTTTAAGTACACTGTTTTATGTCATTCCTTTTAAGCTCATATTTCTTATGATTGGTATGTTATTTTATATTACTATTACTTTAATTTTTATGTTAATTTGATTAGAGACACTATTTTATCTCATCAATCCATTTTGGATGTTTTAATTGGCATCGTTAGGCTGCCGAAATTTCGTAAGGGGCTTTTTATCTCACCTTTTGTTTTCGTGAGATTCATGCTACATTTGCCAATATTTCCTTTTTAGTGGTGTATGTACTGTCCATTATTCTAATATTTGTTTAACATAATTTTGTTTATGAGTATTTAAATCAATGTTGTATAGTCCTTCTTTCATGGGGTGTACGTTTCGAAAGTTACCCAAATCGGTAAGGGAACCTTTCACCCTCCTCTTTTTAAAAGACTTCTTTTGTTATGTCTTTTAATTTTCATCTTATTATGTGGGGATATGTTATTATATATCCTTATTCCTGTAAATTTTATGTCCAAGGGATGAGATACCCTTTATCTCTCTCATCATCTCTTTTTCTAAAATTTGATGTGACACCGTTAGGCTGTCAAGGGAACTTCTTAACCCAATTTCGATTTCTCTGGGTTCAACATGTAGTTATGGAATATGTCATCCTTTGAATATGTGTGAATGACCTTTGATTGTTTTAAACTTAATACCCACTTATATTGGGTGTATATATATTTATCGCATATAATTATGAGATTGATTTATGCTTAATTTAAGGATACCATCTTTATAATGGATTTCATCTCAATTTACATTTCCATTGAGACTTCATTGTTGTTATGAACCAATTCACTCTTATATGGTGTATATACTGTACTTTGCAATATTATATCATGAATCCCTCTATTCTCATGATATTATAAATTTTTTATTAAATGTTATTCCTCAATTATTGTATTCAAGTGTCTCTCATTTTGTTAAAAACCCTTTAACTAAAATATCGGTTTAAATGTTTTAAAGATTTAATCTTATAAATATTTCTCATTAATATCCATGTTTTCAAAATGGTTTTAATGATTTATTTATATGGATACTAATAGTTTAAAATGTTAAAAGCGTCAATGTGGTATGGGACACTTTGATTTAAAAATCTCATTATTAAATGTTTTAAATGGTTTTGAAAATGGTTTTTAAAATGGGTTCATTATTTCAATATCATAAAATGGTATATTGTTATTGCAATGTTGGAATGTTATATTTACTTTATGATTAAGTTATGTGCTATGATTATGTTATGGTTCTTGGGAATTGTTATGAAGACGAGTGGATCCATTATAAACTAAGGGCGGGTGAGCCCGATATAGCTCTCCAATGCATTGGGTATCGCGAAGGAGTTAAACGTTAAGGTTTCTCCAAAGAGATTTAGGGAATATACTGTGATGGGTATTCCAAACGTAACCAAGAGGGTTACTCCATACGTAAGAATGTTATCAATTCCTTAAGTTTCCTTTATGATTTATGATTTCTATGATTTATTCATTATTTGATGAGGTATGTTAAAATTCTTATTTTTTATGAGTAATGTTTGATTTCAGACATAGACTAATGTTTTATTTTTATACTTTTATATACCTTACTGAGCTTTATATGCACATCCCAAGTTTTTGAATTGTTTTTCACAGGTCAAGGGAAAGGTGCATGATATGATGATAGTGTCAAGGAAGTTTTAAGAAAGAATCCATGTTTTATTTTAAATATGTTTCCGTTGATGGGAAAAAACGAATACTAAATTTATGTAACCAATTAGTTTATATGTGGAATGTAATGCAAGTTTATGATCTAATTCTCTAAAACTCTAAACCTGAAAAGATCCTCAATGTGTAATCTTGTAATAACTCAATATTAAGTAAGGTTTAAGGATGGGTCTTTATAGTTGGTATCAGAGGCCCGTTTAGATAACTTTATAGGTTAGGTTATTTTCTAGGCATAAGTGACATTACCATAATGGGTAGGATTTCAGAAAGAGTCCTAGTTTTAGATAAAGTGAATGAGTAAGTATATCATAGTGTTTATCTTCCTCATTAGTACAATATGGTTTTGTTGATATACTCACACTGAAATTTCTCTTTTAGTGAATGGATGGATCTAGCATGCACCAAAGTGACAATAGGTTTGAAGGAAACTATGGTGGTTCTCTAATTAAGAGACTGGATGAAATGGGGGATTCAATGAGGAAACTCGTGGTTGTTCTAAACCAATTATCAGGGAGTCATGATCAACCACTTGTAACTTGGTATGTTCTGTAATTCATTATGTATGAGATGACCAATCGATGTGGAAGTTCAGGTAATAATTATAATGGTATCCATTAGGGTTTATATAATCCTTACTTTTGAGGTAATTATGGGTTATTATATATTATGATAGAAAATCAAAGGCATGAGATAAAATTGAGGTTAAAATATGTTATGATTATTTTTAAAGATTTTATCTCGTTTTGGGTAATGTTTTAAGAATTATGTAGTTTTAGGAAAAGGACAACATGTAGACCGTGTGACAACCCTTCGCGTCGAACAAAGCTACAGGAATCGAACCCACAACCAAAGTGTGATTGGTATTTATCTCCGACCACTGGACTACGTGAAGTCCCTGGTTAGTATGACTTATTATTTTTAGTTAGATGATTTTATGAATTAAGAGTAAGTTGATTTTGGGTTATCTATGAAAATTATTAACCTATCATGGAGGATATGTGATTAGGTTAATTACTTTTCAATATGAGACTTTAAGAGAAACTGATGTTATTTGGAGATAAGTGTTACCTTGGAAGACTATGAGATTAAATCCATCAAATATTTGCGTTTCAATCTTAGTTTGGTTTACTTTGAATAATTTTATGGACAAATTTTTTATCGAATGGTCTTTGTTGAACTTTGGGTTTTGATGGTCAAATTTTGGAGATTAAGAATATATTTTCTTTCTATAAAGGGTTATCCTTTTCTGGATTAGCTGATCTTGTACTAACCTTTTTGGTTTTGGTTTTGGTTAATGTCTAAAGACATGGGAAGTATATAGTTCTTTTTTTTGGATTAGGTGATTCTCTATAAGATGATTATAGCTCTATTAATGTGAAAAAGTCATCCTAAATACACGTCTTTTGGAGAAAATATGAGTTCCTGTAAGAAATATATTAAAAGTTGAAAGTCAACATGACAATTTAGTATGCTTCCTTATGTTTTAGTTAAGCTCATAAATAAATTCCTCAATGAAAATTAACTTAAAACAAAAATGGTGTCTGTTAATTTTTACTATTGGGGAATCAAATACCGTTTAACCCATCACAAGTTTGTGATTTTCTTGTTGTTAACTTTCTCCTAGACATGTTTACTATCACACTCCCTCAGAACATGACCCTTTGTTTTTTCGTCCTAGTCCATGTTTTCCTATATGGAATCCTAGTATGGGTTAACTCGGGTGACCATTCTAATTCTCTTTCTTTATTTCAAAGAGATAGTTTTACTAACTCTTGTTCCGATGTGGGATATTCAGTGATGTTTCTGAGCCCAATTTCAAAAATTGCGAGGACGCAATTCCCAAAAGGGGGGAAGGATGTAACACCCCAGGTAAATAAAGAATATTACAATTTCATATTTATCCATATTTGTGAATAAAATATTAATATAACTTTAAAGGGGATGTTATGCTCGATGGTTTACGCAATACGCAACAATGAGTTTCTTGGGAATCTTACGTTGTACTCTAATAATAAAATAATATTATTTTAAATTGTAGTTAACGCCTAGCCGTTGTAATGGAAAGAATAAACGAAACTAACTACAAAATGATTATATATGTTTTTCAAATATTTTTACTTTTATCCAATAAATGATATAGGCTTAAAATGTGAATGAATCCAACTTTAAGCGTAAATATTCTAATATTCTTTAAAAGGTCGATTAACCGCCTTTTGATGGAAAACCGCTTTTAAATCCTCATTTTGACAATTTTATGTGTTATATTTGACAAAATAAAATTATATTTTAGAATTAGGACATCAAAATTTACTTTGTGTAAATTTTTGGTATTTTTCTGATAAAGTTCATTTTTTAATGAATAGTGAAAAATGTTGTATTTTAATTCAAAACCTCCTTTTAATCTAATTTATTTATATAATTATATTATCTTTTGAATTGTTTTTAAAGTGAAATTAGAATATATTTTTACCATTTAATCCAATAGTGGTCATTGAAATTAATTTCACTTTGAAATTGGACTTAAACTAGTGTCAATCTTTTAAAAGATATTGTTTCTTAAAAACACGCTATTTGTTTTGACAGAAGAATTAATTATTAAATTAATTAATTCAACTTGTATGTTTTAAATTTTGTAAAATATACATCATTTTTTATTTCAGAGTATTAAATATATCATAGGTTGAATTTTTGGTATTTTTCTGAAAAACTTCAATTTTTGAAGAATAGTGAAACCACTAAGTGGTATTTAAAGAAACTGATTTTTCGTTTAAATGAAACTTTGCCACTTCTATGATTTTATTTTCAAAAATCCGACATAAATGGTTGTCATTAAGAAGTAAAATGTGGTTCAATGAGATTAAAATAATTTTTGGTGAATAGTAATTTTTATGTTTTATTAATCGCGATTAAAGGTAATTAGTGTAATTTAAGGTAAATATAATGCTTTAATAATATGAAATGACCTAGAAACTTGTCCTACCCTCATTGGATGTGTCATGACCAACCACGAAAATCCATGGGTCAACGTTGGGACCCCATGGAGGCACTTTGGTAGGAAAATGACATAAATAACTTTTTATTTAAAGTTAAAAATAAAATGTCACAAACATGTATTATTTTACTAAAACAATTTTTACATGGGGTTATACATGTCATATTTTTGACTATAAATATTCATTAGAAAGATAAAACTATTTCCTACATCATGATAGTATTTTTTTAATTTTTAGACACTAAATAAATTAAATTATTTATGGCACAATGATGATGCAGCGATTACCCCATTATTTAACGATTTAAATAAAATGAAATGATAATGTAAAATATAAGACATACACTTGTCAAAAACCTATTGTATGGGTGTATTTCGATCCCTTTCCACCTTATCCTCGAAATACATCAATGTGGGACCTTTAAAATCCGAAACTCATTTGAAAATAATGTAACATTTTGTAACTTTCCAAGAGTGCCCCTCCTCTCCTCTTATAAAAGGCCCCCACCTCTACCACCTTACACACACCTATCAAGCCTTTGTCTCGGACATCCCCTGCCCATTTAATCTCTCCACATCCCTCTATTCATAATTGAGGCCTCACTTTGGGCATAATCCTTTCCAAGGAAGCCTTTGAGCTCAAATTAAAGAAAGTTACCCGATTTAAAGGTAATCTCTTCCCTTGTGTTATTTTGTTTTAATTTTCTTCTCCAAACCCATAAACTCTTTTTATTACTTTTTTTTGAAACAAAACCAGTATCTTAAATATACTAGGATGTTTTTATCAGAAGTATTCTAGCTACACTTTTACACACCTCCGTCTAATGGTTAAAGAACCTACTGTTTCTGTGGATGGTGAATTACTGCCTCACGAAATGATGATTGTTCAATATTATTTTAACACATTAAAAGGTGGACATTGAGATGTCACTATATTTATAAATGATATATAATATGTTTATGGTTTACTTAAGCTTCTGTATTTTTCATTTATGGAATACCATTATGGTTTCCATTATGGTTAAACGCGATATCTTCATTTTAGTAAGTGCGGACTACCGCCCCCTCAAAATGATTTGATTCGTTAATAACATATGTGGTAAGTATATAGGATAGATATAATGATATTATATATTATACCATACTTTAATTATAATACTATTATGTATCATTACGTTTTAATTCCATTAAATAAGAAATAGAAATCGAAGTAGCGTTCATGCGTACGTACGGCTTACCGTCTCCATGAACGGTGCATTTCATTTCATACCTCTAAATGTTATGTAATATTATAAATGCATGTATATAATGGATATATATTATATATATGATATCTACATAATGAATATAATTCTGGATATAATATATATTTTACCACATGAACAACTTCTAATTATAAAGTGTTTATTTTTTACTCAAGTAACAATGATCTACAAAACAACCATTATTAACTTAAATAATTACATAGTGTTCATAGCATGGTAGTAAGTGATATAAAAGAAATAATGAAATTTAAAAGGTTCTTAAGAAAGTAGAAATTAACTCAAGTTTATTATTCAGGAGGTTAAAGAATGATCGATTCAAGTCAGACCCGTGGTAAGGGATCCTACCTCTCTCTTTCTTTTTTAAGTACACTCATTTATGTCATTCCTTTTAAGATCATCTTTTTTATGATTGGGATGTTATTTTATATTACTCTTACTGTAAATTTTATGTTCATTTGATGAGAGACACTATTTTCTCTCATCAATCCATTTTGGAAGTTTTAATTGGCGCCGTTAGGCTGCCAAAATTTCGTAAGGGGGTTTTTATCTCACCTTGTGTTTTCGTGAGATTCATGCTACATTTTACAAAATTTCCTTTTGAGTGGTATATGTACTATAAATTATTCTAATCTTTGTGTAACATAATTTCGTTTATGAGTATTTAAATCAATGTTGTATAGTCCTTCTTTCATGGGGTGTACGTTTCGAAAGTTACCCAAATCGGTAAGGGAACCTTTCTCCCTCCTCTTTTTAAAAGACTTCTTTTGTTATGACTTTTAATGTTCATATTATTATGTGGGGATATCTTCTTATATATCCTTATTGCCATAAATTTTATTTCCAAGAGTTGAGATACCTATTATCTCTCTCATCAACTCTTTTTCTAAAATTTGATGTGACGTCGTTAGGCTGTCAAGGGAACTTCTTAAACCAATTTCGATTTCATTGTGTTCAACATGTAGTTATTGAATATGTCATCCTTTGAATATGTGTGAATGAACTTTGATTATTTTACACTTAATATCCACTTATATTGGGTGTATTTATATTTTTCGCCCATAATTATGAGATTGATTTATCCTTAATTTAAGGATACCGTCTTTATAATGGATTTCATCTCAATTTACATTTCCATTGAGACTTCATTATTGTTATGCACCAATTAACTCTTATATGGTGTATATACTGTCCTTTGGAATATTATATCATGACTCCCTTTATTCTCATGATATTATAATGTTTTGATTAAATGTTATTCTTCAATTATTTTATTCAAGTGTCTCTCATTTTGTTAAAAACCCTTTAACTAAAATATCGTTTTAAATGTTTTAAAGATTTAATCTTATAAATATTTCTCATTAATATCCATGTTTTAAAAATGGTTTTAATGATTTATTTATATGGATATTAATGGTTTAAAATGTTAAAAGCATCAATGTGGTATGGGACACTTTGATTTAAAAATATCTTTATTAAATGTTTTAAATGGTTTTGAAAATGGTTTTTAGAATGGATTCATTATTTCAATATATTAAAATGTTATATTGCTATTGCTATGTGGGAATGTTATCTTTCATTTAGGCTTAAGTTATGTTCTATGATTATGTTATGGTTCTTGGGAATTGTTATGAAGACGGGTCGTTCCATGATAAACTAAGGGCGGGTGAGCCAGATATAGCTCTCCAATGCATTGGGTAATGCGAAGGAGTTAAACATTAAGGTTTCTCCGAAAGGATTTAGGGAATATACTGTGATAGGTATTCGAAACGTAACCAAGAGGGTTACTCCCTACGTAAGAATGTTATAAATGTCTCAAGTTACCTTTATGCCTTTTTATTTCTATGATTTATTCATGACTTGATGAGGTATGTTAAAATTATTGTGTTTTATGAGTAAAGTATGATTTCAGACATGGACTAATGTTTTCTTTTCATACTTTTATATACCTTACTGAGCTTTTTATGCTCATCCCATGTTTTTGAAATGTTTTTCACAGGCCAGGGGAACGGTGCATGATATGATGATATTGTCAAAGAAGTGTCAAGAAAGAATACATGTTTTATTTTAAATATGTTTTCGTTGATGGGAAAAAATGAATAATATATTTTATGTAACCACTTTGTTTAAATGTGGAATGTAATGCAAGTTTTATGATCTAATTCTCTAAAACTATAAACCTGAAAAGATCATCAATGTGTAATCTTGTAACAACTCAAGATTAAGTAAGGTTTAAGGTTGGGGCCTTATACCTAAAATTTCCAAAATATAATAATGGTAGTTACCATAAATCTCAAACAACTCTTGAAACCCCACAAGCTACTAATATCCTGGTCGGTCTCGAGCATACTCCTATTGAACTGAAAAAAGTATATACATAAAAAGGTTATCAAAATACTATAAAAAGTAGGATCTTCCATATATCCTATTTTTAATAATATAATAAATGAATACTAAACCTTTTTGAAGAAAAAGTGAAATTGTCTCATCACATAAATAGGTTTACAAAGTTACTATATTTTTAATGGATATCCATCACCACTTATCGAATAAATATAATCATAAAATATAATATGATCCACAGCGGTACCGTTCACCCATATTCCCACTAGTTCTTCTATTTTCCCTAACATCAAACATCATGATCCATCTCTATCCAATATAAGAGAGCCAACAGCCACCTAGGATAAGAATCCCAACAAGGACTATACATATCACATATTTACATCATCTGATATTACATCTCAATATAGTATAGAACTTGTTTTTGGAGGACACAATAGATCATATGACATGTATTATATATGAGCGACTTTTCCTCAGGACATCAGATCCCATACACATGAGTTTCGAACATAAATAAGTCACAAACTATAAAATTCATACCTATAATACTTTATTTTATATTATATCTAGAGATACATGTGTGTGAAATAACCACAAGAATTTATATCCCTATACACAGATATATGGGGAAACTAAAAAACATATATCCTAGTAGTTAATAAAATTAATATAATAGGATATGTATACAGGGGGAGTTCATCTATCCTTCCTCCATAAGGGATTTTGGGGAAAACACCATCCCATGGTTCATTCGGTTACCACTATCCTAACCAACATGGTTGGGGTATGATATGAAAAAAATAATTTAAATTATATATTTACTGTATAAAAGCACTATGGGAATATCCTTGTCTTAGACTCAATAATATCTATTTTATCATAGACTCTTGGCTACCAATCTTGAGAACTATGTATCCTAAAAGTATATAATAATTTTAAAGAGCTATATAAAATTACTTGAGACCTTTTTAATATATTATTTCTTTAATTAATTGATGACCATTTTATTAACCATAAACATTGTATCACATTACAAATTTCATTAAAAATCTAATCCAATTACATTCCCTCCATGAATAATAAAAAATGAGTCATGGCATAAGGATTTTACTACCTGGATACTGTCATTAGGCTTCCAAAAAGTCTTTCATTGCTGATAGGTTCCTCTATTCAACCTTTTTGTTTTTTAGTAATATTTGGATTCGTTTTCATTTTATTATTTACATTTCTCTAAATTCTCCTTCATCTATTTTTCGCCTATTGTTTTGGGTATAATTTACATTGTAAATCATCCAACGTCAAACGTCTTAACGTTTTTGGAATAATGTAATTGATCGAAATGAGTTTGTGTCGAATTATTTTATTTAACTATTCATTTGTGAAATTAGTTCATTTAAATTGGTTTTTTTTTCTCACATAATTTTTTTAATATCTATTATTAAATCAACACTCATATTATTTTTGTAGTATACAAAACCAAACATGATAAATGTAATTAATTTATGACCATTGGATTTGATTACACTTATGCTTTTAAAATCTGATCTTAAAGTATCCTGGTATTTTAATTCATATTACTAGGAAAGATTAGGTTTCTAGGGATGATGAACTAGTATTGAAATTTTAATCTTTTCAAAAAATTGATTCATTTTGGTGCCAATGTGTATTATTATTTCACAAATGCAGTCAGTATTCCATTTTTGGCCAAACTAGTCATCAAATCCCACATCCTACTCTTCTGGTTTTACCTATTTATTCATATAATATATTTATTAAATTTTCATTTTTTAATTAGTTTAATAATATCAAACTAGAATTGGAGTTACCTCAATTTTTTTTAAATGTATTATTCTAGGATCCCCACCCTCTATAAGACCGGCCTTGTACTTACTCATTACTATGAATCTGTAGATCATAAAGACCGAGATTCAAATTAATATATAATTGGATTTAGTAAGGGGATTTAATGATTTCTTACAGATACATCATATTTTATTTCTATTTATAGGGATAAACAGAGGGTTTTTTATGAATTGAGAAAAATTTATTAGGTCATGGACTTTTCATGTCATCTTTATATTTCCAAATTTAGGTGTAGATTTTTTATTTAATTTTTTATTATTGTTATACTAAAATTAAGGTAGCCTCTATTGGTGTTCAAGATGAATTTTTAGATGAAACAAATTTATGACTCAACATTGGTGTTCAATACATTCTATAAGTATCTGACCACATGGGAAAAATTGATTTTTTAAGGATGTGAATGAAAATAACACATCAACAATTATTCACATTATTATGAATATCATAGAATCCCATCATCAAAAACTAAGCATAATATACTATCACCCCTGTGAAGGAGACACCAAATCATAAAAATAAAATTTCATATCATGTACTGAGAAATATTTATTAGGAATAATGTCAAGATAAATCACATAGTACATTGATGTTATAGACAAATGGATGGATTATAATGAGGTCAAGCTCAGTGAACATGGAGAATTTGAAACCCTAAATGAAATATATTTGGTTTGGGTGGTAATGATTATAAAAAGTTCTTCAATTATTCAACAGAAATTGTAGTATTTTTCCCCCTTTTTCCCCACACTTGAAATGATTTAGAGTTATATCCAACATTTTTATTTTAAGAATAATTAAAAATAAAATTTTCATATTTAGTTTTAACCTGATGATTTATGAAATTACATATACTTTATTTTGGTGACTTTTATTTGAATTCAATAGATTTCTTCTATTCCTCCTTCTACAAATTCAAACTTTTTTAGGATTTTAAATATATAAATAATATTGTATATATTTTTAATTTATCTAAAGAGAACATCTCTTCATAAACTTTTATAATCTTATCTCGTTAATCATCTTTCAACGTGAATGTTTTGATCTCATTGACAAGAGTTTCATCATTCTTTTCTAACTAATTATATTCATAAATGGTCTTATTTGTTTATCAATCCTTTCCTTTATAAATATATTTTTTATAAATGGCATCCATTAGTCTCAAATTATTGTTTATTTGGTTTTAAATCACATTCTTTACATCATGAAGCTTGAAATACTTTTACAACATGTTCCGTGAAAATGGTAAATTCATCACCAAAACCAATTTTAGATTCACTGATATGTGATTGGACAACACCTAATTAACTGATCCTAAAATTTATTGTCTTCTATCTGCAAATTACTTCATTCTTCTTCAATGTTTTGACAGTTCTATCAAAATTTCATTGAAATTATTTTGTGGATGTTTTCTCGTTATATTTTAAATAAAAATATAATTCATTATTCTTAGGAATGTTCATATAAAATTTTCTAATGTAATTTAATTTACATAATATTATAGGATACTTTTATTTTCCCTTATTATTTCCCTTATCTAATCACTTTTAAATAAAATAAATTATTTATTTATAGTCACATTCATCCTCTTCATTTTTAGATTCATTTGAATAATAATAATCGACAGGTTCTCCAATTTTTAAATTTTTCATTTCCTTAAAATCAATTACATATTTTACCTTCTTCATGAAGAGTGTATTTTTTCTGATTTCATAATCTGAGAAAATATTTTCCATTCAATATTTTAAAATGACCTCTTTTCTTGAATAGTGGATACAACACAAAACACCGAGCTTAAATGAAGCATGAAATATTTTTATTTAATTATGACCATTATAAACTAGTTGTTAAATTGTTAGGTTTGAATAATAATTAACATATTCTGAAAAATGTTTCTATATTATTTATATAATAAAAATATATTGATAGATGTATAAAAAGTAACGACTAAATTATAAGTAACATCATTTTTTATTTGAAAGGTATTTTTTTAGAAGTGGGTTTTATTGGATTTTGTGTGTCAATTTTTCAATTCATTTCGTTAACTTATATGATTTTATTTAATATAGGGATTAAAATTTTAAAATAAAAAAATAAACATTACCTTAGGTTTAAATTCTGGTATTTTATTAAATAATTGATTTCTTGGTGAATATTAAAAACTACCAATTTTATAAAATAAAAATTTATATTCATTTAAAAGACTAATTATGGTTTTCAATTGTTCATAAATTTAAAAATTTATTATTTAATTAAAAATAAAATATGGATTATAGTGGAATCAATTTTATACTTGATTTTGGAATAATATCACTTTTATATATAAAAACATTTTTCAAAAAAATTATTTTTCATTACATTTATTGATTTTACCTAAAATTAATTTTCACCACTTATAAGAACTGAGTCATAAAATGGATGACATATTTTGAATTAGGAGGTTCAAATTTTAATATATTTCCCTTTCATTTTACCATTTTCAATAATAACCAGAGTAATGTTTATTAGCATGGTAAAGGTAAATCAGCTCATTAACGATACAAATAATATAATAAGGTCTCAAAATCAACCTAAATAATTCTAATAAGTCTTTATATGAGTATATTTCATCCATTATAAACAAAAATTAAAAAATTGGGTGATTTGATTCCATGTTTGACAATGACATTTATATTATTTTATTTAAATACACAGTCACAAATGTCACTCTCTTGATTTTAGTATAAATATTATTTTTTTATAGGGATACAAAAATTAACATTAGTTGTAAATTTTTATTTCCATAAAACTATTGTAATTTATTTTTTTAATTTATTAATAAAATAGATACTTTATATTTTTGAGGAACACCGTCATAGTGCGTCTGAAAGTAGGAAAGAAATCCAGTAAATGATTTTTGAAAACACTAAAAGAAATATTTTGGTGGAGTTAATGTGAGACATGAATTTTATAGATTATTATAACATATTTGGAAACATGTTAATTTATTTTAATTAAAAAATATTATTATCAATTTGTATTTAAATTTAGAATAAATGAATTGTGTCAAAAATAACATTAATGATATTTGTTTTGATAAAAACGTTTTGTTAAATTATTTAGTAGCCATAATAATATTTATAAAATAGAATTATTATTATAAATGGTCTAAAATGTCATAAATTATCCATTTTTAATACGATTTTATCCTTACAAGTGATTTTATAACCCTTCTATATTGAAAAATGAATCACCATAGTTGATGTTGTATTTGGTTAACCATGATTTCAAACAAGCATATATGGATAAAAATGATATATAAACCAATAAATATATCATATTAATACAAAAATAATATCATTTAATACTTATCATCAAATAAATTTCACCTTAACAAAATTTTACATTTTTTAGAAACTTTTTATGTTATAGAATTCTACGTATTTCTAAACATGAGCATAATAACATTTTATATAAAATAAATATTTTATTAAATGATAAAAAATTAATTAAAATAATATATTAGATCCATATTATAGTATATTAGTTCCCATATAATCCATTATCCATTTATGGGTCAATTTTCCTTTTATATTAACTATCTTGACCCATAGTGTGTATAGGACAATGATTCGTGGTAATTGTTGAAATGGTTTATATGGTGTTAAAACAATGAGATAAGGGTGAAAGTAGAAGCTAAATGTGTCAAAATGTTATTATATGTTATTATTTAGAGTCATAATCAAACTATATTATAATGAAATTAATTTATATCCACTTTTGCTGGGTATGTAATTTATATTAATTTACTACATTAATAAATTCCATGATTTCTCCTCCCTTCACCTATATATAGGATATTATTTTCTGGGAACATTTTATGCACAGTATATTGTCAAATTTCTGACCAAATACCTTAATGAAATATCTCACCACATTATAGTTGTCTTATTTTATTCATATTTATAACCTTAGAGTTCATAAAGAGATAATTATTGGAGGTTATCTAGAAAAAAGGTATATCTTTTAACTGAAAGTTTTAGTTTTATTTCCTCGTGGACTCCTTCAAACCATATTGAAAGAGTAAAAAATAATAAAACCATTATATTTTATATAATTAGATTTTTTATGTTGACTTAATAATTTAAATCCATCTTTTTATTTCATAAAATGTTTGATGAATATGTCGTTTGTGTGTATGGTGAACTACATCTTCATGAATAGATGTATTTATTTTTGAATCATCGCATAACATAGTTTTTTTTATAATGATAGATTAAATATATATATATATATATGATATTAGTGAAATAATTATTATCCTATTTTTATATTTAAGCATATATTTTACTACCTTTTCAAATATTAAAAAATGATTGTTTCATCCATGCTTATTTGTGGATTAACACATCAACGATGCTATGTGATTCTTTTTTCATAACCACATCACATTAGAGGTTATATATAAGTGTATCTAATAATTTAATATAATATTTATGATATAATTATCATTATTTCTCATTAAAATAATACTAACCTTTTATCCATCATGTTCTTTTTAAAATTTTAATGTTACTCATGCGTACATATGCGTAACATCACAAGGATTGTAACATAGTTCACTTTTATATACAATCATTCATAGATGTTCTTAAAAGTAAAATTTATATATAAAAAATAGAAAATTATTTAATAATTACTATTCTGGATATAATTTAAATGTGGACTCATTTATGACAACCAAACTACCCAAATCATTTTGGATATATGAGAGGAATATTGTCAAAACATCTAATGTGAAATTATTTTAATAAATATATATATATTATTGTAATAAATAAAATAAAAGGACTAATAAAAATTAACAATTTTCTTAATAATTTAAATAATTAACTTATTTTTATTATTTTTAATGATAAATATATTATGTAATTATTTAGAGTCAAGGAAAGGGACACTTTACCATAAAGCTTCATTTCAATTTTTATCTTGATTTTGATTCAAAATATTTTTCTTCCATGACCAAATTACTAAAATTATTTGAAAGATGTATTTATATGGTAATAAATGAATTATAATGAAAATTTTATTTCACTTTTGATATCATTTTAATGGTTTTCATAAGAAATATTTTATATAATGTTTTCACACAATGGAAAATAGAATGTTCAATTTTAACATATTTGGAGTCAAAACGTTTCCTATCACCATTATTGATTTACTATGTTTGGATTCCTATATATGAATTCATGTTTATATAAAATAAAAAAACTATTTTTCCTCTTATTTGGTAATTATAGTATTTAAAATGGATTTTAAAATTTGAATTTTTTTAAATTATACGAATTTTTTTCATGCTGGTTTAAAATAGTTCACAATGGTTTTTTTGATAAAAACATTCAATATTAAAATATTTTATTAGAGATATGGTACATTAAATTTTTAGATGCTAAATGAGAGGGATTGAAACCCTTGATACAAATAATTGATCCAGATTTAGGAAATAAAAATGGGTTAGCCCGAATATGTTTATACAAATGGCTAATCACAATATAGATATCAAATACAAAGATTAATATACCTTTTATTTAATATTAAAGAAGGATAGAGTTAACCAGGGTAGATTATCCTATTTATTCTACTGTGGAATTTTTATTTCTATCATGAGTGAATATGTGTAATAAATATATTTCTCTAAGATACCCAAAAGGGTTTCTATTTTCATGTTTGGGAAATAAATGGTTTTTTATGAATAAAGTGTGTGTTTTCATGTGGAGTTGATGTATTTCATATTATTTAAGAATTTTTGATAAAAGTAAAAAAATTATTGTGCATTTAGGTTTTTCATCAGACTAATATACCTCTTTTATCTATGCCCACTATAATCAATTTTGTGATTATAACATATTTTTTAGTGTTAATCAGGTGTTTTATTAATAATTAAGAACAAAAAAATGAGTCTTATTATTGCCATGATGATTTATTATGAATTAAAAATGAATTTGATATTATGAGTATTATATTTTGGTGAAATTTATACTTAGTGTATGTGCCCAATTTTCAATGTATTGGTCTGTTATATAATTATTTTGAGATAATTCTCTAAAAATCTAAACCTGAAATTAAATCTGAAAGATCATTTAAATTGCATGAATTTTTAATCTAGTGTAAAAAAAATAGATTATGTAATGATTTAGTCCAGTTCATTATAAAATTGATATGTTAATTATCCTTAGAATAATCCTATTTATCTTTTTGATCTATTATCATAGGATAAAACCTATATGTAATTTTCCATACAATCTTCTTAATAATTTTTATGTCTTTAGGTTTTTCATCAAACATAAATATATTTCTAAAAAATCATTTCCCCAATTGAAATAATTATCAATATTCACACCCTCAATCATCTGGATTTCTTTATAACATTCTGCTTCATATTTTAAATTTTGAATGACTGATATTAATATTTCATTCATAGAAATGTTCAAGCCTATACAACATTTAAGTATTCGATAATGGTCCCTTCACTTTTGTGTAAACCTTTTCTATAAAGGACCTGATAATTGAATTTGGTGTTTTTAAACAGAGTTCATATTCTATCTATATACCATATTCGTTATAAAATTTCCTTTAATGGGTGGAAAACTAAATGCAATAGAATTTATAACCACTATTATTGTGGATATAAGAAATGGAGACATTCAATTCATACATCGAGGATATGTTTTTTCATCACATTTTGGAACATTATTTTTATTATCAAAATTCATATTATATATTCTAAGCACTAAAATAAATAATATAGTGGGACTTATTTTTTGATATTTTTTAAAGTCCCTAGGATTTGATAACACCCCTGATAGCATTGGGATGAAATTTGATAGTCCGTGTTTTATAAATTATTCTAAATTATATCACACCCTATAACAAGTTAGGATTTTATTCACCCAATTATCGAGTCTCAACCACACTCGTGTTTGATGAAAATAAAGATAAATTAAAAAATTAGGTTTTTTTAAAAGGTTAGTCCCCTATATCTGTAACCCACACCTTATCAGGGTTGGTTTCAATAAACAACCAATTATTATTCACTATAGGAATGCATAATTACAATCTTATAGTGATGGAATAGTGACGCATTATGCAAATCCAAAGCCACAAAAAGAAACATAGTCTCACAATACCATCATAAAAAATGTTAAAAATGTGAGATAGACTTTTTTAATGCTTTATTTTATTAGAAACAGTTTCAGTAGATCTCCCACATTAAAACTTTAACAATAATAAGTAATTTCTAGTGCCATATTAAAAATATGAAGTAGAACTACCAAATCATCCCCTCTCAAAACACTACACCATAAATTATAGAAAACAATGATCTTTACATAAATAATACCATAATTCCAGTTTCTCATACCTTTTTTCATTTTATCAATATATCTACACAACTTTAATTGTTGTTGAAATAACCTTTCATTCTTATATACTCAAAATTCACCATCCTCTATTTTTCTAAATTATTTATTTTATAAGTATTAAGGAATCCCTTCCAAATAATATTCCACATTTAAATAATTAGTAATAAATTTTATTCTTCCTGATAAAGGATCTATAATATAATATCCTCTTTAGTAAGAACAAATTTTGTTCGCATTTTTTTGAAAAAATATATCTATAGTGAAAAAATGTTTCAAAATTGATTTACACAATAACATTTTAACCTCTACCTTCTAAACCAATCAGTATCAATCAATATGTAGAATAAATAAAAAATTTATTTTTTTATTTCTAGTAATATACATAATCTTTTTCCCCCAAAAATACTCTCAGGCTCACCAACTTCATCAACGTTCTCTCAAAACACTATCGTTGTTTAACGTATATATGTGGATGTAGTATTAATTCAATTAAAAACATGAAAGAATCAATACATATTCATATACATGTGATAATTTAAATTTAAAAGAATTAAATGATTTTATTAATTAGTTCATGGATTTAACATTTGGATTTTCTTCATTAATAGACACATCATTAAGAAACAATACATTTTTTAAAAAAAACATCTCATAAAATAAAATATATATTAACTGTAATCCTTATTTTCAAAATCTCAAACGAATTGGATTGGATAAAATTTTAGATTTTATTTCTTACTTTTGGAGATCTATTTTAGAATCATCATGATTTTTCTTCATAATATCCAAATTATGAAATATCATATTTTCACACTATGGAAACTCAGAATAACCCTATTTATGGATGTATTTTTCTTAGGTGTTTAAATCAATAAACTCAATGATGGATTGTGTTCGGGTATCAAATAATTGAATTCTGTAAAATAATTATTATGTATATTTCTAAATTTTATACACTTAGTACTCAAAATATTAAACACAATACATTTTCAATTTCACAAGTTTAATATAATCTCTTTATTTTTAGAATAGCTATAGATCTTCTTAAACTAACTCCGTTGAATTTCAAACACATTTCATATGCCTCAAAAACATATCAATAGTCACAAACACATGATTTAAAATATTAATGCTTCTGTAAAAATAAACAAACCCTTAATAACATCATTAACCAATCTAATGTTAATTCAATAAACACTTTATCATCCAATTTCAAAAAATTAAAAATTTTATATAATATAAATATCATATACTTTTCATTATTGTAACCTTGACCATATCAATCAAAAAAATATTTTTATGTGTTATATAAATAACCCAAATACACCCCTTCAATTTGAACAAACAAAATAAATTAATAACAAAAAATTCATATTTTAAATAAAAAATTATATTTTCTCTTTATTTACATAATTCATAAGTAATTACATATTAACATTATGAATTATAATAATCCATATAATATATTAATGGACACTTTAAATATTAACATTTAATATTGAAAGAATATTTACTAAAAAATATTGCATGAACATTTCTTAATTTGTAATAAACACTTAATATTTATTTAAATAATTCACATTTTATTAATTAATAAATATCACCAAATAATATACTATAATTTAAAAAGATTTAAAAAATTATAATTAAAACAAACAAAATAATAAATTTTAAAAAATTTAGGTTACCCTTATGCTGTAGGGGAAAAATGTGTAAAAGTAAAACTCACCACCCTTATGTGTCCTTTATAGCATAAAGGTGATGCATAACACACATTTATTGAGTAGAGTTGTATAAATAAAATTCTACACATCACCTTATATATATTGGATATAGAAATATGATTACATGCTTACTTTCAAGTATCCCATATGTGTAAGTCTAAGAGTTTTTAAAACATAATATCAAACAAAAGTTCCCTATTTTTTGTGTTCAATTATATTTCATTGTATGGTTTTATAAATACAAACTAGATATGGCTATAAGACCACTAAAAGGATTAAAATGATTCCAATAACACATATGAGATCATATTTAAGATTATAAAAATATATTATCCAATGATCTCCAGGCATGATAATTAAAAAATATATATATAACAGAAATAAAAATTGATATAAAACTATATATCGTTCATCGATGAAGACACAACAGTGTATTCATATTCATCTGATGAGTCTAATTAGGATTAGAAAGTAGAAACTAAATGATTCCCCATGTATAATGGTATTTATAGACCCACTAATTCTCATGTATTAAGTATGGGATTCTTCTTTCTCAAACAATGTTCAAGAACATTGAAATGATATGGAAGAAGAAGAAAATTTTAGGTCTTATAGAGATTAGGTCAAGCATATAGATATCAATGACACATGCACCACCACTGGTTGTTGGGATTTATAAGTACCTCTATGATGCTCCTCAATAATTCATGAAATAACTCGTTTTTTCAAATTAATGAGTTAATGTTTTTCCCACATTAAATTAAAATTTCTTTATTCATGTTTAATATTATAAAACATATCTTCCAATGATATTCAATATAGGTAATTGATAATGAAATCATATGATTCATTATAATATACATCGCATGCTTGGAAATCATAATTTTTCTTCAATATATTTTCAAATATATATATCATATATATATATATAATTATTTAGGTAATATACACATAAGTAACTTTTTCATCATATATACATATCTCTTCCAAATTAAAATTTCTTATAATCCTCTGTCATCATTCCTTTTTATACTCCCTTTACTAAAATTCTATAAAATACCATTCAATGATTGGATATCATTATATAAAATACAATATCAATTTTTCTAGTATGGTATACTACATTCTATATCCAAACCATCCTCATGTTCTATAAAAGTGCAAAGAGAATATTGAATACCCTTTTTATAGTTCAACTAATGCATAGATTTTTATCCCTTGTGAGAAAGAATATCATGCCTAAGTGATTCATTAAAAGGAGAGGATTATCCATCAAAACATTTCCATTGTTTGGAAATATGTTATTGTGTTCCACGAAGAGTTTTATGCTCTTACACCTCATCAAATGGTTGGGTAATCAATTGAAATTATACCAAAATTTATAACATTTCCTATTGTCTTTATAGAATAAATTACATTGATCAGAAATAACTAAATAAAATCTACAAGATAAATTTAGGATGTTTCAAACACTATAGTGATTCTCAGTGGTGTTTGTTGGTTCTCTATATAAAAATAAATAATGGTTCTATGAATACATCCAGTAATTACTTTAAAGTCAATAAGACATTTATAGTGATGAAAAATCCCTTTAATTGTATGGATCAGTCAATCGATCAACTATGTGGGGAGTTATACTTAACTAATGTGCATCTTTTGTTAGGATATAATGAATTGCTGGTAAGGACATAGGAAGTTACCAAGACTTAATTTTGTACATGGTATGGACACTTTGACATCAATGATTCTATTTGGACAAAAAAATCAACTTAAATTTTCATAGTTCTGATAAATACTGTCTTTTTATATTACTTAGATATTGTTTTTTCTGGTCTTATAGATAAAATATATATATATATTCTAAAATACTAGAGGTACATGGGGAGAAATTTTTTAATATTAAAAATAAATTTATAATTGAAACCATATTGGTAAAGTATAGTAAATGTTATTTTTATATGGACCATGTAACATTATAGGGTAATCTTATCACAGGAAATTGAATGCTGACAGATCTATCCAATATAAATGATGTTAAGGAATGTCTAAGAACTACATGAATAATAAATATCTGTAGTTTCCTTGTATCTTTTGGGTACACCAAATTATTTTTCATAATATATCTTGATTCATAAGACCACACACCATGTTTACTTGAAGGGTGAAATTTTTTTCTAGAATGATAAATGTTACGATGTATTCATTAATTTTAAAAGAGTCTAATTAAGAAATCTATAATTAAACAAACATCAAGAAATAAAAATTTTCATATATATAATTAATCCTGTAAAAATCTCTTGGGTTTTCAATTCTTGAAAAATTATAATGTAATAGAATATAATTAATGATGGTTGAGTTTTTATGAGAAAAATTACCCAGTTCATGATCTAATGTGGGTTATAATACTCTTCACATTACTAATTCTGAGTCATTATCTATAACATCCTAATCTTATGTATCTTAGAGATGGTGGTTTATTTTTTATATTCTCACTAGAAACTATTAATTTCATCACAAAGGAAAAAAAAAATCTAGTAGTATATATGAAATAGATACATACTTGATTCTAATATTACATTAGGAATATAAAATAAATTTCATAAAAACATTTTTTCACCTTTGATATTAATCATAATATACTAATTCTTATCCAGGGTAAAAGAAATAAAATTAATTGGTGTGATTAGATAAATTTTAAGTGTTATGTATAATAGAATCTACGATTAATAAATAAGCAATGATCTTTATGGAAAGGTACTAATTGAAAACACATGTAGTTAAATCCGAAACGTGATTACAAAATGCATAAAGGGATAATATCACTGAAATAGGTTCAATGATAATAATAACTAAATTTACAATAGTAGAAATTAATATTATTTTACTCCATGATCTCATACATTATTGTATTTTACCATTAAGGGCTTTTACCAAGACAGTATAATACTATGTGTAGGCATACACAAGAAACACATTTAACACTTTCCAACTAATTTTTCTCATGAGGCATGTTGATACATTGAGGTGAAATATAATTCCATGAAACACCCTCTATATAATGTAAAATTAATTCCACATATATCAAATTTTGGAATTCATTCGAAAATTAATATTCCTGATAAAGAAATTTTTATATCAGATAATGATTATGAATTATCAACAATTCCTAAGCCAATCATATAACCATATAAAAATTGAACGTAGAAATGATATACAATTTATGAAATAATAATATTTATATATTAAATAATATAGATATTTATATGGAATTCATCCTCCAATTATCTTGATAAAAAGATTGTTTTAAAGGAAATTTAATATCTATGAGTTTAATCAATAGATGAGAGATAAACATTAAGAAGTAGATTTCATAACAAAATTGATTATTTTAATGAAAATATGAAGAAATTAATTGAAAATTTTAAAATAATTATTAATTATATTTTCTTATTTTAAAACCCATTGAAAAGTTGTATAATAAGATAAAAGGAATAAAACATTTATTGATTTGAAATTCAGTTCATGACGTATATGTTAAAAATACTATTTTAATTCTTCTAATGAAATTTGAAAAAAAAACTTTTCAAGTAAAATATTAAATATATTCATTTCATAATATTTAAAAAAACATGGATAAAAAAATTATTAATTATAAATTTTTTGAAAAAACAAATCAGAATTTCATAAAAAATAAAAATATTGAAATTGAAGATTAATATAACTGATCAAAAAGAGAAATAAAATCATCTGTTCTTTTAAACATCACGCTTGAATGTGATATCTTAATTGAATAATTAATCATCATTAAAATATATATAATTATATTTAATACATTAAAACTCAATATCTAAATCACATAAAAATTAATTGGTGCATAATAACAAATATGTCTCAATGGTGTGAAAATTGAGATGAAATCCTTTACCTTAGGTCCGAGTTTCCACAAAAGTTATATAAATTTATTTATAATAAATTTAAATTTATTAATACTATATAAAAAACAAAATTCATATTAATTATATCATATATGATCCTTATAAAATTTTATCTCCTATTTATTAATAACATTTTATAATTATCATTATTTCAAGTGTTATTCAGTTTGATTGACAAGTATTTTCTGATTCAGGAGTTCTTGTACGTGTAATTTTATTATAGTTTCATTATCATCAGAATGTTATTAATGGTATCATATCAAATATGTATATAGTTATCCATAATATATATATATATATATATATATATATATATTGAAAAATGAATTACAATATTCATGGATATCGTATGTTATATTTACTCATTGATGTTATTTTTACATTTTAAAGGATGGAAAAATATAAAAGAAATTAATAATTTATATTTAAATAATCTTTATTATATCATATATTTCATATATATTAATTAAATATATCATTATTTATATCCATGTAAAACTTTAATGAAAAAAAATCACATCACTATGTAGAGGTTGTAGTTCACACATACGCACTAGCATCATTATTATTTTCTAAAATATTTTAAGTTAAAAATGTAAACATGAAATTATAGTTTAATAATAATATCTCCTTGATAAATTTCATATATATTTATTATTTAAATATTTATAACCATCTAATTTATTTGGTGATGTAAAATGAATTACACCAATACATGGATTCAGTAAGCCGTGTGTACACACAAGGGACGTTTTCACATTTTTATAGTATGAAAAATTGATGGAATATAGTTATACCATACTCATAATTTTATATTAGTATATTTATCATACTATATTTTTTATTTTTTTATATATAATAAATATTAGAATAATTATATGACGAAATAGACATGAAGGACTCGGTAAATATTATTAACTCTTCTTCGGTATAATACATTTAGGTCTCATGCAATTGGATATAGGGTTGGTATTTTGGAGAACCAGAACATCAAGAATGTGGATTTGGATACAAAATGTCAAATATTCTGGGGTTGGTCGATCTGGATTTCTCAATGTGGTGTAAAGAAGTGAGTTAATGGGTTCCCTTTTATAATTAGGGGTAGGGTCACTCTAGAAAATTCTTAAAGGATTATATTTATATAAATTTACCTTGATGTAAAAATTGCTCCAAATTAATAATATTCAAATTTATAATTATTATAAATCTAAATAATCTCATATATTATTATTTTGACATGTTTTATCACATTTTTACCTTTATCTTTAGGTTTTAAACCCTAATTAACCCTTTTTCCAATTACTGTAATTATTATAGTTTCTGCCATTTGATGGTCCATATTATTACTACAAAATTAAAAAGGACCCAAAAATGGGTCAATTTTGATGATTAAATCCATACAAAATTAATTTGGTTGAATATAACATTATTATGAGTATAAATTTATTTAATAATATATTATTTATTATAAAATATCATTAATCAGTCTTTGAAACTATTATTTAAACTTGACATTAATTTCTTTAATAAAAATATTTAATATGATTATAATCCTTTAAAACCCCCACTATCATGTCATATATATTTAAAAAATCATTGGAAACATTAAATCATTAAAATTATATCATATATACTAGTTTTCATGTCATTTATTTTATTTTTCAATTAATTTAATATTTACTTCCTCAATGTTGTCTGAGAATTTAATTTAATTACATCAACAATAATATTTTATAAACAATAACAGGAGGAGTATATATAAAGGTTATTTAAAAATAATATTTATAAATTAATTTATCTTATGGTTATTCCCATATTAAAAATATTATAGTTTTAAAAAATGACATTGGGATATAAATTACTTTTCATTAAATAATGTTTTCTGTAGGTCATTGTAACAGCCTGAGATTTTATGAAAAATATTCTTTTTTATTTCACTAATGTCTTGTGTTGTACGCTACACCAAAAGGAGCCTGCACAACACGCATCCTTGACTTTCCTTGCATTACACGCAATCGCGACCTTCCTCGATAGCTTGCGTCGTACGCAATACCGAGTTTAACTAAACAACGATATGCTATTAAAATATTATTAAAACTAGCCATTATGAATATTAATAACCACTTTTTGAAATTTTATAAATTTTATTTTTCAAAATGGACTTCATTTTTGGATTCGGAATACCGAAATTAGCCTAGGGTGAAATTTTGGTATTTTTCTGAAAACTTTCAATTTTTGATGAATAGTGAAACCACTAAGTGGTAGGTTAAAAACTGAATTTTGCATAAAACTTAATTTTACCGCTTCTGTGAATGGAATTTAGAAAATCCGATAGACACGGTTGATATCAGTAAGTAAAATGTGGTCCAATGAGATAAAAATAATTTTTTGGTGAATAGTAACTTTTTACTTTTTTTTACCGCGGTTAATAGTAAATAGGGTAACTAAGGGTAAAAATGATATTACTATTACCCTAACACATGTACTAATTCTATTGGATAAGTTTAATTCGACCAAAAACAAACTTAGGAATAAAATATGACCATTTAGGCCCACTTGGGTTAGATTAGGACATTTATTATTAATTTATTTAAAGAAGGGTTAAAATAGTTAAAATCAACGTTTAATAAGTAAATAATTTTTAATATGGGGTTATACATAAGATAAATTCGACTATAAATATTAATTAGAAAGCTAAAAAGATTTCCTACATAATAATACTTTATTTATAATTTTTAGACTTTATATAAATTAATTTATTTATGACACAACGATGATGTAGTAATTACCCTTTTAAGGAAATATTAACATAATTGATATTATAAATGCCCAAATGAATGTAATTTGAGACGTTTTATGAATTCCACTAATTTTATAGGTTACTATGATATATTAGTGTTGATTTAATCAACTTGTTTCGAACATATAATTCTGTTATGACTTTCACAAAAATCATATATCAAATAGTGTCAAAATTGAAACAAAATAGTTTTTAAATCAAATATTATATTATTAATTTTTATTTTATTCCTAAAAATCTAAGGTTCGTCCAAATGACTTAGATAAGGATATATATATTAATAATAAACAATTTGGGGTTCGTTTGGCATGTTATAGTAAGTGTATTAACCATATAGTGAAAGAAAACAAAAAGACACGGTAAAAGTTAAATTATTTCACTTAGAGTTAAATCTAATTGATAAGGTTACAATAATACCCTAAACTTGTCTAAATCCTATTGGTTGATAGGATTTAGACCCATCCCCACTTTAGCTTCCAAATAAGACCCTTTGGAACCATTATAAACCGATTTTGACATTAATATAAAATAATATTTTGAGGTATTCCTAAGGTGCCCCTCTCCTCCCTTATAAAAGGACACCTCCTCCCCCTCCTCACACCAATTTGAGCACTAAATCTCGGCCAACCCCTGCCAAAATCTCTTCTACACTTCCCTAGAATAATTTTAGAGGTCCTGGTATTCTTCAAAGACCAATCATAGTTCCCTAAGTGGAGCATTCAAAGAAGAGTTCCAAAGAAGAGGTAATATCCATTACCGATCTTTTCAATTTCTTTCTTCTTCAACTTCTTCTTCTTTAGTTGTTTATGATAAAGTAATAACATCAGTATTACTTACATACTTATATGTTATTATAAATATGAAACAACCCTAATTCACCTTCTATCCATCCTACGGAAAAATGAAATCACCGCGCGTACGTACGTACGGAATACCGTCTCCACGCCGTGGTGTAATCTATTTTCCACCACCACATTACAAGGATGGGTATAATGGTGTAATGAGTAAAGATTTATGATTATTATTAAGTGATATTGATACTAAAATAATATATATATACTCCAATAAAATTCCACGATCATAGGAATGATATCATCACTCGTGCGTACGTACGGAATACCGTCTCCACGATGTGATGTGACTCGTTCTACATGATCATCATTACATAGTAATTATATAAATGAATTGAATGAATAAATATGATATATGTTAAACTAATACCATTATGGATATAAGGTATCTATAACCTTAAAATAATAATAAGAATTTATTCGACAAAACACGCATAAGAACAAAAGGCAATAAAGACCCGAGTAACAAGTAACAATGAAATATTACTAATAAGAAGCTAAGAATATGACCATATATGATATCATATCAATATGTATGATTCTGGAATAAGTCAATAACATTATTTAAACCATTATACAGGAGCTTCGGACACGTACAAAGCAAATCGGACCTAAGGTAAGGGAAATATCACAATCTCATTTTTATCCGAGATTGTTTATTCGTAAGTATTTACTGGGGTGTATTTTATCATCCACATCAATGTTTCATCAATATTTAATATTATTTCCTTCCACCTACAATTGTTTAAATCCATTTTTACCCTTCGGTGAGTTTTTAGTAATATCTATGAAAGGAATATTTTGTCGTACGAGGTACTTTTTGACTTTTCCGACAAAAGTACGAAGAATGTTTTTTTAACTTATACGGCATGAATGGATTTTTAAAACATTATTTCCAAGAAGCTTCCTTTACAAGTTTTCAAGTTTATTTTAAATCAACTTCTTTTATTTTAAAGTCGTATGACATGTTATGTAAGGAAAAATGGTTTTAAAGTAGAAAGGATATTTTCCTCAAGAATGGAGTTCAAGTATTTTATCAAAATTATTTTCCATCTAAGATAATAAAAGGGTTCTGTTTTTATCCCTATTATTACATGGATTTTATTATGTTGTGATGGAAACATTTTTATGAATTCCTTTATCTTATATGAATTGTTTTATGATGTCATGTTGTTTAAGAATCCCATTTTTATTGCATGGGTTACGCTATGATGTATGGTTTATGATTATGTGGCACACATAAGAAAGGGTTCATTATAAGATGGGTGGGACCTATATCTCCCTCAAATGCATTGGGTAATGATTTTATATCTCATGAGATAGACATGGCTGGAACGGTAGGTTATACCGGTTCAGTGAAACAAGACTGGAACGAGGGTGAATCGGTTCAGAAAGGGACTTTGTCCACTAAGATAGTCTTGGCAATGAGTCATGAATAACAAGAAATGATTTTCCATGATTATGTGTGCATGCCACAAAGTTTCAAGTTTCATGTTATGATTATGGGGATCTCATTTTCACTTCTATGATTTATTCCATGTTAAGATATTATGATCTCTTTTGCAGGTTATGATTTTCAAAAAGATATGATATGATTTTTATTTCCTTTATTTGCCCTTGCTGAGAATTTGAGCTCACCCTTTTATGTTTTCTTTTCCCTAGGATATAAAGAAAGGTTTTAGGTATAAAAAAAGTAAGATCTTTATGGGAGATTTTGAAGATATTTCATCACGATTAGAAGATTATATTCCAAGTTTCCAAAGACACTAAACTATTACGATCCTTGTGTGTCTATTTTTTGTTATGTACTAAGTATTCCGCAAATGTAATGTAATGTCCATGTACGTTATGCTTCGGGTCTCTATAGTTGGTATCAGAGGAAAGGTATAGTCAACCTTTGGAAACTAGGATGCGAAAACGTTAGTGAGATCCCTAGAGATATTTCTACGGTATGTCTAGGGATGTCCCTAAGGTTAAGTATACGTATAGGTTATAGAACTAGAACTACACTAATGATCATAGAATTAAACCTACGATGTTAGATATTGAAGGCACTCCCCCTTTATTATGTTGTTTTCCCTAGCATGATTTTTGCCTCTCACACTATTTTTTTTTGGGGTTTTAGAAAATGGCTGGAAACAAGATGATTCACGATAATGGAGGATATGATGGACAATGGAATGATATTCTTCATAATGAAATGGGATTTGGAACTCCAAACATCATTATTATGCCGAATCAGCAATCTCATAATATGATCAATAAAGTAAAATTTGGTAAGTTTCCTGACTCGGCTAATAAGAGAAAGATGGAGTTTCATGATGATCATAGAGGAAAGAAAGTTCAATTTCCCCTATGTAAATCATGCGGAAAGAGGCATCAAGGAGAATGTTTCAAAGGAACTGGAAGATGCTTTGGGTGTGGAAAAGAAGGACACAAAGCAAGTAAATGCAAAGGAAAAGGTTCAGTTAACAACATGGATGAGGATAATGGTATTGCTACGACATCAACAATGGTTAAATGTTTTAAATGTGGAATGTGCAGGCATTATGCAAACCAATGCCCTAAGGGAAAGTCTCATGAAGATAATCAGTATGGTCATATGGGAAGTATTTATGTGGATGATGATGAAGTGACTACAAATGATATGTGAGATGAAAGAATTGTTGAAGCTAGGTCAATGGTTTAAGAATGTAGTGGAATGATTACATGTTTATCATGTGTAATGTTGTATAAGTAATCTCATGGTACTGTAGAATAAAGAGACATGTAAGGATTGTTACACTGTTGTCTGATTAATGTTTCCAGTATCCATGAAAGGTTATTCAGATATTTTTGGAATGTAGATGATATGCGCATAATGAAGGGATAAGGAGAAAATTAAATGTTTGATAGTATTCATGAGCTCATGATTGATATAAGGACTAAGTGATATCATGGTTTGAGTATATAGAATTTTGAGGATTTTGGTATGTGGAAAGAGTTAACTTTTAATAGAATTCTTGTTTTCAATAAGGTTCAATGTGTATTCAAGAGAGTACAAGATTAAGGCCTTTGAATGTTTGGAATGTGACCAACAAGATATATCTTATGATATATGGGGATCAACGATGGTATTAAATCTCTGGTAATCGTTTTCACTATGTTATGAGAGTGGACTGGAGTATTATGGATAAGCCTAAAGATTGTAATGGATTATTTTTGACATAAGTTAGTATTGTTTAAGGATAGAAGTTTTTTCGATATTATTGATGGGATGTTATAGTAATATTGTTTTAGAAAAAGGACAACCTGCATGACGGGCGACAACCCATCGCTTCGGACAAGGATGTGGGAATCGAACCCACAACCGAAGTGAGACTGGCCTTTATCGCCTACCACTGGCCTACAGAAAGTCCCTGTTTAGTAGAAACTAGTTTTATTATATTAAGCAGTATGATATATGAAGTATAAGTCCGTTTTAGGAACCATATGTGATTAATCTCACTATAGATCTACTTATAATTTTTGCTAACCTTTTGTTTGAGACATATGGAATGACCTGTCATACTAACACTTCACAAATAACAAATTCAACTTCATTTATTTAAGAGATGAAGTGGAAATTGTTCAAGGCATGAACAACAGCGAGATTGTACCAAAATAAAGAATGTATTTATTCTAATTCAAATTTTCAACTTTAGGGAAATGATCTTGAAAACCAAAAATGTTGTCCTAGTGATCTTATACCTGATGAATCAGATGGTACCTTAGATCGTCACAAATTTATGGATTTGTGATTACTGGATTTTCCATAGCCATGTTCTCTACCACTCTCCATCAGAACATGATGGTTAGATTTCTCTTCCATATCCATATTTTCACCTATGTGGAAACCCAATGATTAGTTTATTTGGGTAATCGTTACATTTCATACTTTAGTTTTTAAAGCCAAGTTTTGGTATTCCTTTTTATGATGTGGGATTCTATTAAAAAAACTTTCGAATAGTAAACCATTTATAACCCCGACGAATTTTGAGGGCGAAATTCATTTTAAGGGGGGTAGAATGTAACAGCCTGAGATTTTATGAAAAATATTCTTTTTTATTTCACTAATGTCTTCTGTTTTACGCTACACCAAAAGTAGCTTTCACAACATGCATCCTTGACTTTCCTTGCATTACACGCAAACACGACCTTCCTCGATAGCGTGCGTCGTACGCAATACCGAGTTTCACTAAACAACGATATGCTATTAAAATATTATTAAAACTAGCCGTTATGAATAATAATAACAACTTTTTGAAATTTAATAATTTTTTTTTTCAAAATGGACTTCATTTTTGGATTCGGAATACCGAAATTAGCCTAGGGTCAAATTTTGGTTTTTTTCTGAAAACTTTCAATTTTTGATGAATAGTGAAACCACTAAGTGGTAGGTTAAAAACTGAATTTTGCATAAAACATAATTTTACCGCTTATGTCAATGGAATTTCGAAAATCCGACAGACACGGTTGTTATCAGTAAGTAAAATGTGGTCCAATGAGATAAAAATAATTTTTTGGTGAATAGTAACTTTTTACTTTTTTTTACCGCGGTTAATAGTAAATAGGGTAACTAAGGGTAAAAATGATATTACTATTACCCTAACACATGTCCTAATTCTATTGGATAAGTTTAATTCGACCAAAAACAAACTTAGGAATAAAAGATGACCATTTAGGCCCACTTGGGTTAGATTAGGACATTTATTATTAATTTATTTAAAGAAGGGTTAAAATAGTTAAAATCAAAGTTTAATAAGTAAATCATTTTTAATATGGGGTTATACATAAGATAAATTCGACTATAAATATTCATTAGAAATATAAAAATATGTCCTACATAATGATATTTTATTTATAATTTTTAGACTTTAAATAAATTAATTTATTTATGACACAACGATGATGCAGTAATTACCCTTTTAAAGAAATATTAACATAATTGATATTATAAATGCTCAAATGAATGTAATTTGAGACTTTTTATGAATTACACTAATTTTATAGGTTACTATGATATATTAGTGTTGATTTAATAAACTTGGTTTGAACATATAATTCTGTTATTACTTTCACAAAAATCATATATCAAATAGTGTCAAAATTGACACAAAATAGTTTTTAAATCAAATATTATATTATTAATTGTTATTTTATTCCTAAAAATCTAAGGTTCGGCCAAATGACTTAGATAAGGATATATATATTAATAATAAACAATTTGGGGTTCGTTTGGCATGTTATAGTAAGTGGATTAACCATATAGTGAAAGAAAAAAAAAGACACGGTAAAAGTTAAATTATTTAACTTAGAGTTAAATCTAATTGATAAGGTTACAATAATACCCTAAACATGTCTAAATCCAATTGGATGATAGTATTTCGACCCATCCCAACTTTAGCTTCGAAATAAGACCCTTTTTAACCATTATAAACCGATTTTGACATTAATATAAAATAATATTTTGAGGTATTCCTAAGGTGCCCCTCTCCTCCCTTATAAAAGGACACCTCCTCCCCCTCGTCCTCACACCAATTTGAGCACTCAAGCTCGTCCAAACCCTGCCAAAATCTCTTCTCCACTTCCCTAGAATAATCCTAGAGGTCCTGTTCTTCTTCAAAGACTAATCTTAGTTCCCTAAGTGGAGGATTTAAAGAAGAGTTCCAAAGAAGAGGTAATATCCATTACCGATCTTTTCAATTTCTTTCTTCTTCAACTTCTTCTTCTTTAGTTGTTTCATGATAAAGTAATAACATCAGTATTACTTACATACTGATATGTTATTATAAATATGAAACAACCCTAATTCACATTCTATCCATCCTACGGAAGAATGAAATCACCGCGCGTGCGTACGTACGGAATACCGTCTCCACGCCATGGTGTAATCTATTTTCCACCACCACATTACAAGGATGGGTATAATGGTGTAATGAGTAACTATTTATGATTATTATTAAGTGATATTGATACTGAAATAATATATATATACTCCAATAAAATTCCACGATCATAGGAATGATATCATCACTCGTGCGTACGTACGGAATACCGTCTCCACGATGTGATGCGACTCGTTCTACATGATCATCATTACATAGTAATTATATAAATGAATTGAATGAATAAATATGATATATGTTACACTAATACCATTCTGGATATAAGGTATCTATAACCTTAAAAGAAGAATAAGAATTGATTCGACAAAACACGCATAAGAACAAAAGGCAATAAAGACTCGAGTAACAAGTAACAATGAAATATTACTAATAAGAAGCTAAGAATATGACCATATATGATATCATACCAATATATATGATTCTGGAATAAGTCAATAACATTATTTAAACCATTATACAGGAGCTTCGGACACGTAAAAAGCAAATCGGACCTAAGGTAAGGGAAATATCACAATCTCATTTTTATCCGAGATTGTTTTTTCGTAAGTATTTACTGGGGTGTATTTTATCATCCACATCCATGTTTCATCAATATGTAATATTATTTCCATCCACCTACAATTTTTTAAATCCATTTTTACCCTTCGGTGAGTTTTTAGTAATATCTATGAAAGGAATCTTTTGTCGTACAAGTTACTTTTTGACTTTTCCGACAAAAGTACAAAGAATGTTTTTTTAACTTATACGTCATGAATGGATTTTTAAAACATTATTTCCAAGAAGCTTCCTTTAAAAGTTTTCAAGTTTATTTTAAATCAACTTCTTTTATTTTAAAGTCGTATGACATGTTATGAAAGGAAAAATGTTTTTAAAGTAGAAAGGATATTTTCCTCAAGAATGGAGTTCAAGTATTTTATCAAAATTATTTTCCATCTAAGATAATAAAAGGGTTCTGTTTTTATCCCTATTATTACATGGATTTGATTATGTTGTGATGGAAACATTTTTATGAATTCCTTTATCTTATATGAATTTTTTTATGATGTCATGTTGTTTAAGAATCCCATTTTTATTACATGGGTTACGCTATGATGTATGGTTTATGATTATGTGGCACACATAAGAAAGGATTCATTATAAGATGGGTGGGACCTATATCTCCCTCCAATGCATTGGGTAATGATTTTATATCTCATGAGATAGACATGGCTGGAACGGTTGGTTATACCGGTTCAGTGAAACAGGACTGGAATGAGGGTGACTCGGTTCAGAAAGGGACTTTGTCCACTAAGATAGTCTTGGCAATGAGTCATGACTAACAAGAAATGATTTTCCATGATTATGTGTGCATGCCACAAAGTTTCAAGTTTCATGTTATGATTATGGGGATCTCATTTTCACTTCTATGATTTATTCCATGTTAGGATATTATGATCTCTTTTGCAGGTTATGATTTTCAAAAAGATATGATATGATTTTTATTTCCTTTATTTGCCCTTGCTGATCATTTGAGCTCACCCTTTTATGTTTTCTTTTTCCCAGGTCAGGAAGATGGATATTAAATAGAATATTCTAAAAGGGACCCTAGATATGATGAAATAAATGGGAGACACTGTAGAAGATTTATGAACCAGTTGTTTATGTTTCCCAGTTTCTAAAGACACTATACCAATACGGTCCTTTGTGGTTTTGTCATATGTTGTAATAAGTGTGCTTCAATTTTGAAGTATTAACAATGTATGTAAAGTATGGGTCGTTATAGTCATAATCACATCCAAATATATTAAAATGTTATATATTAAAATTATGAATTATTATGGGTGATATATAATAATCTAATAAAATTTATTCATTTTTTTGGTCATTTTTTAGGCCATGTCATTTTTTTTAACATTAATTACCAGATTTACCCATTACCATAGTAACATAATTGTTAATGTTACTATTCATATTAACCCAAAATAAAAGGGGTTTATTTAAAAAATTTATCATTTTAATTTATAATACTCAATTAATTGTATCAAATTAAATTAGTGAAAGTAAAATATATTAAAATAAACTTATAAAATGTGATGAAAAATATTTTTTTTGAAACATTTCACTTTATGTATAAAATATGTTATAATAAATTAAATCATGAAATTAATTCAAAAAGGCATAATAGTGTTATTATTAAAAAATCACTTCTGATTTTAGTTTGAAATCAATTTTACTCAAATATAAATTTGTAAATGTTTGAAACAAAAATATAGTTTTCAATAAAAATACATATTTTCAGTATTCACTGGAAAGTCATTAATTTGAGGAAAAACTAAAAACCCCCCAAAGATTATATTAATGTAATTATTTAAATAATTAATTGGTTTTTATAAAATAAAATATATATAATTTAACAAAATAAATAATAATATTTTCTCACAAAAATAACTAAAAACCATTTTTGATGAAAATATATTTCTGAACCATAAGAGAACCATACTAAAAATTGAGGACATATAGCCTAAGAATAAATTAATGAATGTTTTTTGTATATGATATAAACTTATTTTGTAATTTATTTGATAATACTTATACATTCAAATTCAGGGGCTAGATTATAATTGTTACGTTAAATAATAATATTTTAATATTATGTTGGGAAACATTTAAACTTGTTGTTTTGAGTTTTGTACACTATCGAACATAATGTTCTTTTAAAATCCTAGGATAATAAATTCCACCTCCCACCCCCTTCAAAAAATTAAATCATCATACTTTTAAAAATTTCTTGATAATAATGTGTGCTTTATTCTTAAACACCATTGAGGAAACCCCATATCGTAACAAGGGTTAATAAAATTACCTCTTAAAAAGAAGGGAATCAATGTATAAATGGCTATAAAAACATAGAATCAAAGTGGGATAATAGGAGTGGGAAGTGAAAATATTGACATAGAATATAAACTAAATATAAAGTATTAATTTAGATTTATAAAGAACAAGTCCTTATAAAATGGAACCATCACACAACCATAAATATTTTATAGGTTAAAAGGGCATTGATTTCCCAATATGAATAGTAAACATGTAAATTTTTTATCATGGATCTTTTCATAAATATTATGGTTTTCCTAATAATATATATAATTCACTCAAAAAAATAATCTTACTTGATTTCATTATAAGTATTAAGAAAAATATAATCCCTTGGTTTTTGTTCGATCAATTCTAATATCATATCTTATGTTACGAAATGGATATTAAAGATAAATTTTTTCATTAGGATTAAAACTCATTTAACGAATCATAATAACCATAAGTTAGGAATTATAACTATATCTATTTAACAAATAATAATATTCAATGTTAAAAATAGTCTCTTCCAAAAATAGTTAACATACGCCTCCTCCAAAATATATTTGACCAAATTCAAAGATAAAACAAAATAACAATAAGGTCACTAAATTTAAAAAATACACTAGACATTAATCCCTCATAACGTATCTTCTAATTTTACATGAAACTTCTATTGTCATATATCATACTAAAACATGGTAATATATTTTATCACAAAAAATTAATGATGACAACATGGATGCTTCTAAGAATTATCTCTTTAATTATTCATAAAATAAAATCTCAGAGAATAAAAATATTTTGTAAATCAATAAATGAAGATAATTGTATCATGAATTAGATTTTCATCAAATCACTATCTATTTTCGTTATCACCAATAATACCCCCAAGAACATTTTCAATGTAAATATTCACTTTATCCCAACTTAAAATTATCAACTCCACAACAGGAACACATTAAGGGTGATATTTTTCATGTTGTTGCTATAAACAAATATCCTTACCATATGTCTTTTTTCTTGATTATCTGTAACATTCAACACATTTTTTTAAATACTTAAGGAATTACTATTTTCATACAATAATTATATGATTAATAATTATTTTAACTAAATAATCATTGATGAAACACTTGTAAAATATAATTCATGAATCCAAATATATCGGTACATTAATACTTCAAATTTTTCTGTAGTAACAACATAATATTATTCCTGATACCTTTTATTTTTCTATGATATATTCCCTTGATTCTTAGGGAACTAATTTTTTAGTTCTCAATCTTCTTTACAGTGGAAACAGTAATCATTAGAGGTTTCTTTATTCCCCTGGAATTCACACACCTCGTTTACTTCTCCTCTAGATTTTAAGAAAACTCAAATTCCACTTAAACAAATTCTATTGTGTTTCTTTCAACAATTATATCATGTAGTTAAACACTTCATTCCCATATTCCACTTATCCATTTTTCAAAATTTCATCCTTCTATCCTTTTTCATTCCATTGAAGATATAAAATCATGAAATTTCTTTCTCCATATTAAAGGAATTGTTATCATATCATCATATGAAAATAAAATGTTTGACTTACTAGATCCCTATGGAAACATATCCTAAGACCACTAAATAGTATTTGAATCTTGATTTTAGGATTATATATATAGTCTGACACATTATTGTTGAGTCTTATAAAGTTGGACTCATACTCTACCACCCATTATTCTTTCACATGATTTAATTTTGGGGGCATCCCCTAAATGTTATATCACTCCTCATGAGGGATGTATTTATCAAATAAAAACACTTTAAAAGTTATCTATTCCTTAATTTATATTTTATCATTCATTGTACTGTTCTAGATAAATATCCGCCATTGATCTACATATCCTTTTAAACAATAAACATCTATAATAGAATTTTCACTTTCATTTCATCCAAAAATATAGAAATATATTTTCTGTGAAATTTAATCCTTCCATTATCTAATAATGGATTAGTAGCACCACCAATAGATTAATACTTTTTCATATGAAGAGATAAAATATTGGTGAATCCAATTCTAGAACAACTGTTCGTTCCATATGGGAAAAGGTATTTATGAAAATTCTAATCAAGATCAATAATATGTAAATGATCTACTATCTTCCAAGACCAGTTGTATTGGAATTTTAGGGGTCAATTATAATATAATCTAGGAGTATATATTCTATTCCCTTTATTAGGCTCCATCCCTAAATAATAGAACACATTGATTTATTATATAATCATCATGAATATTTATCCATAAAATTAAATTCCTATAATATGAAAATATCTAAAATACTATTATGGATTAATGAATTTATCATGGTAGATATGTTTATTTAAAATCAAATTCCTATTATTTTAATAAACTTTCACTATTAATAACTATAACAATGACAACTCTAGAAACCCATAGGTTGTATCTTCTTTATTAAAATGGCACTATATAAAAGTAATAACACCATAATGGACTTAATAGTTTTGTAGTCTTGGAGAACTATGTACATTTATTATTCACATATTAAATTATAAATACAAAGTACATAGCATATAAACATTCATGATACGTCAATATTATTCGTGATATACTTCTTGAAATCCTATGTAAAATAAAAAAAAAATAAAATGGTTAGCTCAGATGCTTGGTAAGGGTTACATATAGTGGAATTTATCATGAGTAAATACGTTATAATCAATATGAAATTTTAAATAACTTAAAACCAATTCCATTTAATCAATTAATAGATCACCAGATGGTTCCATTAATAATATTATTAGCGTAATCTCATTGACAATATAATCTAAATTAACAGTGAAGGAAATTATTATTATTATATGCTATGATATTAGACATCATGGTATCTATTATATTCAGGGATTGTTCTAAGAAAATTTAAATCTTTGGGTAGAAACACACCTAAAACCCATTGAATGTTTTCTTATTTATTTTTCTATGGATAAATATTGATGCATTGAAGGGATATATAATTTTATCCCACACTTATAACTACATTAACAATGAATTCCTCATATATTGAATGATACATTTAATTCAAGAAAAATATTCCTCATCAAAATATTTACATTTCATGTAAATTATATTGATTATAAATATTCCTCAATCAATCAAATAACTCTCAATGTAAGACAACATGTGATGAAATTGTATAAGATTTATGGAATAAAATTTTTAATGATACATGCAATATGTATATTTATTGGAAATGTAATTTATATTTAACAAAAGAAATTTAATGTTTCAAAAGAAATTTATTTTCCATGAGATTTAATCAATAGATGATATTTTATCAATAAATAGTTTATTTATTTGTAAAAACAATTCTTTTAATGAATATTAAAAATTAAAATGAAACATTTAAAATAAGTTTTATCTAAATAGTTTTCTTTGTAATGCCACAAATATATTGCAGAAAAAACAAAATGGAATAAAATAGTGATGGTGGAGATAATTTTTGTTAGTGTAGTATATATTAAAAAACATTCATTTTAACATTTTGTAATGAAAGTTGAAAAATAAAACCTTCTGGAAAACATAATAGTTTTTCATTAATATTATTTAAATATTAAATTATAAAATAAAATATATTTAAAAATTTAGTTTTTTTATATAAAATTTATTTTCAAAAAATAATTATAAAAATTATTTAAATGAATGAGAGGTATGCCTGATCAATAAAAGAAATCAAATCATATTTTCTTTTAAAAATTAATCTAGAAAGTATAAAATTAATTGAATCATTAATCATCATAAAAAATAGATTATCATTTTAAATACATCAAAAAGACATTATATACACTATATAATTTTAATCATCTACATAATACAAAATATGGATCAATGAAGTGAAAATAGATATAAAATCCCTTACCTTCGGTCCCACTTGCCACATTTGTTCTCTATCCTCATGTATAAACATTTTAAATTTATTATAATTACATAGATGATCCATATTCATATATGAAATATAATATATAATATATTTATAACATTTTATTATCCATTTTTTAATAACATTTTATTATTATCATTGTTTCGGGTGTAAACTGCTTTTTCATTCAAGTGACTTTTGATTTTGGAAGTTATATTACTTGTAATTTTATTATGGTAACATATTCTTCAGAATTTTATTATTTTTATAAATTTAATATTTATATTAACTATGTATATATTTAGAGCCTTCCATAAAATATATGTATAAGAAAAATGAATTACACCATTCTAGAAGATGATATGTCGTATGTACACATCAGCATTATTTTCACTCATAAATAGATGCGACCAAAAATAAAAATAACAATGAATATTTGAAGAATAATTATTATATCGTATATATAATATAGATTTATTACATCTATTTTTATTACCATCCATTTAAAAACATAAATAAATATTTTTTCACATCAGTTCGTGGAGGTCGTTGTCCACACGAATGCACAATCGACATTATCGTTTTCTAACAGATTAGATAGTAATAAGGTATAGAGAATATTATTACATATTGTTCATATTTTTTTTATAAATATCATATATTATCATCATTTTCATATTTATACCCATCCAAATAATGTGGTGATGAAAAATGAAATACAGTAGTACCTCGATGTGGTGGACCATATATACGCCCGAGCGATGATTTTTCATTACATGGGATGGAAAAGTGAATGAATATAGTTTTCTCATTATCATAATTAAATTTTTTTAATATCTATTATACTATTTTAATTATTTCATGATAGGTAAATCACATTATTGTTATGTAAAAGAAGAAATAATATTTAAGGGAATGATAAAGATGAATGCCACTTCTTCAGTATATGTACATTATATTTCTTCTTATGGGACCATTGGTAGGTTTTTTGGGACTCCAACACCTCAATAACAAGGACAACTATTTTTTAATGTGAATGGGTAGGGTTTGGTTGATCAACATTTCAAAATGAAGTATAAATATATTAAGTAAGGGGTTACCTCTTATAATTTACGGAACAAGAACAAATGAACCAAATGGCATGATATACTTTTTTGATGATTTTTAATAACCCCACTTTCAAGGGATGAGGGAGAACCCTCAAAAGGATCTAATACGTAGTGTATTACATGATTCAAAGGTCTTAGAGGAATTCATCCTCAATATGAGTACTTGGAAATGACCCTTCTAATATATAGATCATGAAGTCTACTTCCCAACATCGCATTGCTTGTTCAGATGGAAATACCTATGCAAAGGTGCACATGCCTCACTCATATGGAAATTTTCATTCCCTCTCATTATTCTATAACCAGATAGTATTAATCTGGTGAAACATCCTTCTCTGAGCCCACATCAGGAGCCATTTTATTTTTCCTGTTTAGTTTCATCGGCACTATATGGTCTGAATGAGGGGGCCCAACAACACGAAGGTGAATATTTCTGCTTACTATAGTACCTACTACATTAACTTCTATAGTACCTTGGAAATATTCCTCCACTTAGATTTGAAGCTACGATCTCATGGATGCACTTGTAGAGTCATCAACAACTGTATTGAGGTTCATGTGAAGGGAACAAATGGAATTTATTAAAATTTTAAATTATTATAGATTAATTTTGATGTGTAAATGTATCCTAATTGATAAGACACAAATCTATGATGACTATAATTTTAAATAATAATATTTAATAAAATTTGGACAAATTCGGATCACATTTTACAATAATTATTTTTTAATGTAATATGTTGATTTTTTAAAAGGAAAAACTATATTCAAAAGTGTATATGATAATCCACATCAAGCTTATGTGAACAACTAAATATAATTTTATAAAGGTTGCCATTATAACCTAGTTATTATAATTATGGGTATAAATATTATTTTATGAATTATGAAAATATGTTTTACGCTTTTATATATAGTTTTTGACCCCATAATTATAAATTACTATATAAGCCATTATAAAATAAAAGGAAATATTTTTATAAAAAACAATTCAAATCTGAACAAGTGTGTATTATACCAATAAATAAAAAATTCAATATTTTTGGATTTTATTAATGATATATGTAAATAATATATTCAATTTGATTTTTAATATTCATATTCTTTTTTTCTAGAAATTTTGTAAGAACAAATCCAATTTTACTGATAAAAGAAGTATTTTTTTAATTAGGTAGGTTTAGAGTCTTTTGATGGAATATCTTTTTTAAATCTTGTTTTTAGAACATTAATAAATTACAATTAAATATAATCCTCTTATTTTATATAGTAATATCATAATGAAATGTGGTTTGATTTTTTGTATTTTTATAATAAGTTTCATATTTTGATGAATAGTGTGACAAAATTGTATATTAATTGAAAACATATTTTTCATCAATTTTATTTATAATCATAAAATATATTTTTTATTAGGTTTAACATATAATTAGATAAATATTTTTACATTAATTTCCATGATTTTCATTGTAAAATAATTTACAATTAAATTGGATATAATAACATTTGAATGATATTAAGGTTTTTTACTTTAAAAACCATGTTTCCCTTTTTTATATCAATTGGATTAATTTATAATTATTTTAGATCATTTATATGTTAGTAATTTAGAAAAAAATAAATTCAATATTTTTAATCATAATTCCTAAATTTTTTAAATAGGACCCTATTATTTTTGTATATTATGACTGGAAAAATTAATGATTTTTCTTATTAACACGATTAATGGTAAATCAGGTAATTAAGAGTAAAAATAATATTCAAGATAATATAAAATAACCCTGACAGTTATCCTCATTTTATTAAATGATTATTTATCATTCTTAACATTAAATTATCTATTAATAGACAATTAATTACTTTTGGGTCAGAATATAACTTTTAGAATATTATATTCCCTGGAAAGTCAATTTTGGAATACTATAGTTTTTATGAAGAGAAATTTTTTTAATATGGGGTTATATAGGTGATATGATAGAAAATAAATATTCTTTGGAGAAATAAAATATTTATATACATCATGTTTAATTATTTAGAATTTTTAGGGATAATATAATTACATTGAATAGTGACACGGTGATGAAGTGATAATTATTTAATTAATAGAAAAAAATAGTTAAATGAAATTGAGAATACAAGATTAAATATTATTTTATGTAATTAATGTCATCCAAAATATTTATTGATTAATATTATATTCTATTCATGATTTAAAATATTTTTTAAAAATATAATAAAATTATGATATTTGGAAAATTTCAATAAATTAATACTGTCACAGATGATATTGGTGATATTTTAAAATAAATAACATTGTATTAAATGATATAAAATTTTAAAAAATCTCAATTACATAAAACTTATTTTTATAAGTCATAAAACTTCATAAATGACTCATATATAGTTCCTTTGGAATTTTATATTATCTATATTAACCCTTAATGTGTGAAAATACAAATTGTCACGATAAGAGTTAATGATGTTAAATAACCGTTAAATGAAAAGAAAACATAATCTTTAAATAATAGTAAAAAATTATATAATATTTATTGAATATATATTATTCGGTCTAGAATAATTATATATTAGAAAAAAAATCTGGTTGGTTCCATTTGGAAATGAAAATCAATTTATATTAAAATAATATTTTGGATAATTCCAAGAGTTCCCCTCCCTTCTCATATAAAGGCCACTAATTCTTATCATTTATTCACACATAAAAACATAATTTTTTCTGAAAATATCTACCCAAATACCTTCATAAAATCCCATTACAAATTAAAGAGTAATTATTTTAAGCATACCACCCACCTTTAAGGTGTTAAGGTGTTAATAAAAGAATATTTTTTGAAGAAAATATATTGCTTTAGTTTAGCGAATTTATTTTGTTTCTTCTTAAAAATCCTTAAAATCATAATATAACTTGGTGAAATTATCAATTAAATATACACAATATAATTATATGTTATTATATTAATATTTTCACCATTATCCATCTCATTTTCAATCAAATCAGAAAAGAATTATTCATTTACTGGAATCTGTGAACTATCACATCCATGAACCAATATAAAATGTTTTCTATAAATATCTCTCAAGAATATTTATAATGATTGAATTAATTTTAATATATTTTTTTAATTAAAAAATTATCATTATTAAAAATAATATATCTTTTACATTATTACCCATCCATGAAAATTAAAATGATAATGTCATTCATGTGTACGTTTGTACAATCACCTCCATAAAAGGATGTGATTAATTTTTCCTCACCACATCACATGAATGATATATATAACTGTATTTAAATTAATAATAAGATATTATTTACATTATGATCATTTTGAAAAAAAAAATACTTACCTTGATTTCATAATGATCCTTGAAAAATTGAAATGTTACTCATGCGTATGTTTGGCATATTGACTCCATGATTATAACATAGTTCATTTTCCATAATGATAATTAATGGTTTTATTTAAAATTATAATTGATGTATTACTGTGATTGTAATTTCATGAATATTATTATATAGATTATTAAATTGTCACAACATTGAGAGTAGACATCATATCAAAATAATTTGGGATTCGAATACTGAATATTATCAAAAAAAACCGCTATGAACTAACATAATTTTTTTATAAATTTAAATATGTATATATATATATAAGTAATAATAAAAATTAAAAAGATTAAAAATCAAGTAAATAACCTAAGATTATTATTCAATATGATAAATAAGTTGTGTTATGAGTCAAGCTCAAGCTAAGGGACTTTTTACAGAAAAAGTATTTCTAAATTTTTTAAATATTTATTCCCCTAAATCGTTGTCATTCATGTCCGTGTTTTAAAAATTGGTTTTTTAGAAAACATTTTTATGGACGTGAATATTTTAAAATATTAATTTTTTAATTTTTCTCAAATTATTCTGTGTGGTATAGGTAAATTTGATTTAATATTCTTTTTTAATATTTTAAATCGGTTTTAAAAACAGATTTAATATTTCAATAACTTGGAATTATTTTTTAACATATGTGACATGAAAAAATTTCATTCTTTAAGGAAAAATTAATTATTTTCTTTATATTATAATTTTTCATATATCATAAAAAACTATAGTTTTTTATTTATTAGGATCAAGTTTTTAGTTTTTTAAAAGATATTATACAAAAACAAGGAATTTTGATATCTGTATTTGTTTTACAAAATGGTTTGAAATAGTTTTCAAGGGTTTTATTAATGATTTGGTCCTTGTAAATTATATTCAAATGGTTGATCACAATTTTATCTCATTGTTGATCCTGATATATCATATACAAAGGTTCGATCCACAATATAGATCATTAAAAATGGGTGAGCTCAATATAGCTTATATGATATAGAATCCCCATTATAGTTATCCAATGAATTGGATACCTCAGAGGTGGAATTTAGTCGTATGATTATTCCATTTGAATGGGTGACTATAGTAGTGGTACATTAATGAATTATGGAGTTAGCTACAAGATTATCCTATTGATTTTAATTATATTTTAAGAACAATTTTTAAATGGTTTTTTAGGTTTTCATTGGAATAACGAACCTATTTATCTATGTACGTTTCTAAGAAATTTTTTCACATTCTAATTTTTAAAATGATTTAATAGGTCCTATGATTGCTAAGAACAATTAATATACCACGATAATGTTATATAAGATATTTATTGAAAATAAATCATGTTTTGTTTAAAAATTGTTTCCCTTGGGGAAAATTGATTCTGAGAATAAGTGTTCACTTGTAATGTATGATATTTCTTTGTAAGAGTTCATCGTGAATCCTAAAAATATATAATTGAATAGATCCTTGAATTTTAATTCTAGTTAAAAATACTGTAATATGTAATATATAAGTTGAGGGACTTATAGTTGGTATCAATTGATGGCATAAACAACCTTTACAGAATATTAAGACTTCAAGTAAGGTAATATTAAGTGTTAGGGATATCATAATTAGTTTATAAATTTTATGATTTTCATATGTTAATTGTCTTAGAAACCCATTTTTAGGATTTATGATAAGCAATTTTATGATTACTAATAGTATTCTATGAGGAATATATTTTTAGGTAATTATGTTTTATTATATTATGGGATGAAATATGATTTGTATGAGATAAAATTAGAGGTTAAAATGATTTTGGTAAATTTTTAAGACATTGTCATATTTGTACAAAGGTATAAAAATTATATATTATTTTATAAATGAAAACTTGTGGTATGTATGAAAACCTTTCGAATCTTGCAAGACATTGGGAATCAAACCAATAAAAAAGGGCGACAATGGTTCACCGCCTACCACAGGATTACATGAAGTCCATATTAGTATGGATTCTACTTTATATTTAAATAGTGTGCTGGATGATGAATATGTTTATTTGGTGAAATACATTTTATTGAATAGATATCATTAGGATTGGAAATTTATATAGCGATTAAGTGATTAATGTTATTTTGTATGATTTTTTTCTATTTTGGTAACATTATATGATTAAGGATAGTATAATGATATCAGATTATATTTAAGTAATAATGTGTGAATTATATTATGGAAAATATATTATTGAATTGTGGAATTATGAAGATTTAGGAAATATTTATCATATCATGGAGATTATGTGAATTATGAAATTATATTTTTAGTTTGAGACATTATTAGTGATTATAATTATTTTATGATAATCTTTAAAATTTATCTGGGAAACCTATATGATCAAATAAATTTATATTTTAGGTTTTAATCGTAATTATATTGTTTTTGATAAATTTAAGGATAGTTATTTTTTTAATGGACTATGGTGAATGTTGTGGAATAATGTGGTATTATTTAGATTAGTGTAGTTTTCTTTCAAATAAAAAATTATTATTTTTGGATAATTGATTTATCTTATCTAACCACATTGGATTTGTTAATTTTTAAAACTAGGGAAATATATTGATTTCTTATAGATTATTTGATTCTCTATTTGTTGATTCTAGTGCTTCAATTATGAGAAAATCATCCTCTATACTCATAATATGGAGTAAAAGTTTAGTTTAAGTGGGAAATATATTAAAGGATAAAAATAAACATTTAATGTATTTATATTTCCTTATTTTTTTGTCCATGTATTAAATTAATTCAAAAAATCATTGAAAATGACGTTGAAAAATAAATTAGATTAAATTTTTCAATGGACTTTGACCCATCATATATTTATTTTCATGTGATAGTGAACATTCCCATGATCATGTTCTCTATAAATATATATAAGAAAATGAGAGTTTTTTTCTCTTCAATTTCCTTCTTTGCATACATGTAACCCCATTAATATTTATATTAGGTGACCTTCATACTTCCCGTTATTTCATTTAAAGTGGATGTTTTATTATTTATTTTCTGATTTGGGGTTTCAATAAAGGTCTCTTAAAATATTAAACCATAGATACCAAGATTAAATTCATCATTTTGAGGACTAACTTTCTAAAAGGATGTAGAATGTACCTTCCCATGTTTTCAAAGGTAAACACTTTTTTTGAGAGCGTACATGATATACCACGTTATTCTTATGAGTATGATTAAATATTATTATTTATATGTTACCAATATAGCGTATATGTTAGAATGGTGGGTATGAACAATATTAGTTTAATTTTAAAAACATTATTTAAATATATATATATATATATTTTTAATCAATTAATTATAAATTAGTGTAAAAAAATTTAAAATAGAATGAAATGTTTTTATAAAAAATAATCTAAATGGCCACAAGTTGGTTTTTTAACAATAAATAAACAAATAAATATTTTTGGATTTTATTAATAATGTATATATATATATATATATTATTTTCAATATAATGTTTAACATTCAACATATTTGTTTTCTAGGAATGATATAAGAACAAATCTAATTTTATGGATAAAAGATGTATTTTTCTAAATAGATAATTTTGACGCCTTTGGGTGAAACAACTATTTTAAAAATATTTTTTATTCTTTTATAAATTATATTTGATAAAATTCATTTATTATCTGAAATAGTAATATTAAAATTTACTTTGGTTGAATTTTTTTATTTTCTGATAAGATTCATTCGTAGATTAATAATGAACCAATATTTCATTTTAATTGAAAATATATTTTTGATTTAATTTATCTATTATTTTTATTTATATTTTTGATAGTTTATAATGTATAATTAGCGAAATATTATATCATTAAGTTTAATTAATTTCATTGTCATGATTTTCACTTTGAATTTTGATTTAAAAACACTACAATCTTTGGAAAGTTTTTACGTTTAATATATATTTTCCCATTCTGTCTATTGGATTAATTTAAAATTAATTAATACCAATTATGTGTATTGAATTTGTAAAAATGGATTCAATATTTGGAATCAGAAGTAAAAAATTATTTAAATATATCCCTTTTATCTTTGGACATTTTGAATAGTAACTGGTGTGATTTTTTTATTAACATTGTTGATGAAAAATATGGCTATTAAGCGTAAATATAATATTATAAATATCATAAAATTACGTTGGCACATGTCATATTTTTATTGGATGTGTATTTTTAGTTTATGAGAATTAAATTATCTATGATGGGATCAATTATGGACTTTTTTATGACAACATGACCTTCATAATACAATATACATAAGAAGGTCAATTTTGTCACACTTTTCATTTTAATAAGATAAATATTTATAATATGTGGTTACATAGGTTATATATTAGACTAACTAGTAATGTTAAATATAAAATATTTATATACATCTGGGTTATTTATTTAAAAAAATTGTGAAAAATTAATTACCAAAAATGCTGACACAATGATAATGCAATAATTAAATAATTAATGGAAAAATCAAATAAAAGACATAAAAATAAAAAAATTAATACAATTTGATATAATTAATGAAATCCGCGATTTTTTCAAATTAAATATACATTTTATTCATGAATTAATGGTTTTTAAAATATATTATGTAGTTAATATATTTTTATGAATTTACATAATTTGTTGATTCAAAATTGACATTGATGATATTATTAAATAAATATATTTTATTAAATGAAATAAAATTCATAAAAATATATATGTATTTTAAATAATAAGGATTATTCCAGAAATTTCATTAATAAACCATTTTTATTTTATATTATATATATTTTCCCTTAATGAATGAAAATAAAAATAATAATTGTTAGAGTTTAAAATGTTAAATAAGGGTTAAAGGAAAAAGATAAAGATTATAAAATTTGAAAAAACTGTTTAATTTCCATTTTATTTATGGTATTAGATACAAAATAATAATATAATATAAATAAACATGTATGGATTCTTTTCAAATATAAAAATAATTTATATTAATATAATGTTTTGAAGAATTCCAAGAGTGTCCCTCTACTATCCTATAAAATGGAAATCATTCATCTAATTTATTAAAACCAAAAAACATATTTGGTTCAAAAAATATAAACCCAAAAACCTTCAATGATTCCTCCCCATATTATATGGATCTTATTTTATCCATAACACCCACCTTAGATGTGTTAAGTTGTTAATCAAATGAGATTGTCCGAATAAAATGTTTCATTTTTAATAAGTAGTTTTCATTTTGTTTTTATTCCAATTCCTTAGGATAATACTAAAACATGGTGAAATAAATAATAAAGTACACTAAATATTATAATATGTTTTTATGTTAAAATAATCACCTATATCAATTACATTTTCCATCAAATGGAAAAATAATTATTCATTCGTGCGTACGTGTGAACTATCACCTCCACGAAAGGATATAATTCATTTTCAATCACCAACTCTTAAGAATGGTTATAATGATGAAAAAATATTTATATATGATATTAATGACATATTTATCATTAATAAAGAGAAATATATCATTTTTTTCGATACCATTCCATGCACATGAAAATGATAACATTTTAATTGCATTCGGGTGAACTATCACCTACCCAGAGCCATGTGATTAAATTTTGATCACCACATCACACGAATGATATATATAATAAAATTTAATGTATTTGTAATATATTATTTATAATATGGTTATTATTGATATATATGGTAATACAAACCTTCACTTCTTAATTATCATTGAAAAATGGAGACGTTACTCATGCGTTTGTTTGGCCTACCGACTTCATGATTATAACATTGTTCATTTTTTATAAAGATAAATAAGGGATTCATATAAAAATATAATTTATATATAAATATGATATTAATTTTATGAATATTATTCTATAGATTATGTAATTACTATGAATTTCACTATAGACATCACATCAAAGTCATTTTGGACTCATATACCAAATATCTTCAAAACATCTAACTTGAACATAAATAATTAAATAATTTTTATAAAATTATGATAATTTATAAAAAATGAATAATAAACTTTTAAAAAGATATAAGATAATTAAATAAACTATTTTTAATATTTGGGAATATTTATAACGTACAAGACGATTCTGACTCAAGGTAAGGGACTTTTTAACTAGAAACATAAGTTAAAATGATTTAAAGATTTATTCATATAAATATTTATCATTCGTGTCATTGTTTCCAAAATGGTCATTATGAATTTATTTATATGTACATGAATATTTTAAAATTTTAATTTTATAATTTTTCAAAAAAAATCAATGTGGAATGGGACAACTTGATTCAGGTAATTCTTTTTTCAAACATTGTAAATGGGTTTTCAAAATGGATTGATTATTTAAATTAAATTTAATTATTTTTTTAACATATTTGGTGTCAGTGATATTTGTGAACCTTATGATGCTTTAATTATTTTATGTTTATTTTATATGTCTACATAGTTCGTTCTAAATAAACTGGTTTACTTATAAATGTTCCATGTTTTCGTCGCTTTAGGATGGGAGAAATTTTTCTCCCTATTTTTATGATGATCAGGTTATTGTGGACATTCATTGTGGTTCAAGAACTCCATTCATGTGTGTGGAAGGTCAGGTTAATTACAATTTTTAGAGGTTTTTCATGTTGGTTTGTAACATGACTTGGTCAATGAAAAGGAATATAATGGTAAATACATTCCATAAAACATCACAACATCAGGTTGTTGAAAAAAGAATTGTGATGACAATTACCAACAAAACCTGTATTTTGATGTTATCTATAACTTAACATATCTCTATGTAATAAAATGATGATGTTTCGGAATAATATAAATATATGTCCCAGATATATCAACCCCTTATATATTATTGATAATACAATAATTATATCTACATAATATGACTCACACAAAACATTTCTTGAGTGAGTAATGTGTTATACATATCCCGTTTATGAAAGTATATTCCAATTCCCTCACATTAACAAAATTCAGATGTAATATAGTTTGAGAATGATCCCCTATTTTTATAAGGATATAGTGACGATCCTAAAATATATAGACATTTATTTTATGCAAATAATAAAACTCTTATTGTATGTTTTTTGAGATAAGTGATAAATAGGAATATTAAACATTCGAGTCTAATAAAAAAATAAAATAGAAGTAACCTTTCCAATGTTCACATTAATGTGTGAAAAAAAATTTCGAGGATGAAATTCAAAAGGGGGGAAGATTTCAATGACCCATATTTCTATATATGTAACTTCCTTTTAAATAGATTTTATATTGAATAATATAAAATAAAACAGATGCACTATATAAAAAACCGAAAAATAATTTATTATATACATTTTAAATATTACCTTTTAAGGATAAATATACCAATTAAATTGATAATAGTTCATGAAAACAATAAATTGAGAAATTGAAAATGACTATAATATTTATATTTAGATATCCTCTAACAATCATAATAATGAAAAACACATCATAAAAAAAACATTAGTTATGTGATTAATATTTTGAAAATGAAAAATATAACATTGATATGAATTGAACCAAATAACGAACATATGAAATAAAAGGTATTTTTTAGAAGTATAAAACCTATATGATAGTAGGAAATATCACTTTTAGGATAGTAATCTAATATTTATGAGTAGAAACTAATCATTCAGAATTGTAACATGGACGTTCAAAAAGAATAATAATATTTGGGTATCTTATAGAATAGAAATATTGGTAATCTATACCATAAGGCTATTTATCAAGAGTGTTAAAAATGGAAAAATTATTATTTTACATAAATAAACCATCAATATATTTTTAAAAGCATATATGTTTTATTTTAAATAAAATACATTTTTATTATAAATTATAAAAATTAAAAAATATTATTTTAATAAAAAAATTTAAAAAATTTAAATTTCTTTATAAATAATAAAACAATCCAATATAATTATAATAAATGTTTTAATGTTTATAATTCTGAATGTAAAATAACAATTTTTTATTTTTCAAAAAAATATTCTTTTAGTAAAAAAATGTTTTATCATACTAAAAAATTATTTTTATAAGCATTATTCCATATTTGGAATCTGTATTTAAAAACAACCAGGGGTGAAATTTTCTAATTATTTTTAGAAACCGAAAAATAACACAAAAATGGGGAAATGTGGTTAATATGACACCATATATATGTAAGAGTTAATCAACTCATCCAATATGGTTCTCTTTGCTTATTTTTCAAACACACTATAATAAAATAGCAATAAATGAGGTATAATACCGTATAGTGTAAGTCAAAACTCTTGGTAGTGGAACTCACAAACCATCTAATTATCCATTTAGTTATAATTTATCTCTATAAGACTCACATTTTCTCCCTATTATTCACATTTACTTGTTTTATATTTTTAGTACCTATTCCATATATATATACTGATTTTATTTTCCCCTTTTTACTGGATATATACAAGTATATCAGGTTTCATTATCTATTATATATTTATAATAAACCTGATTATTGAAATCATATTTATTTGTTATACCTTTCCATATAGAACTCTATTAAAAAATTTTAATCTAAAATGATTTCTATAAAGACCTATTCCTTTTTTTAAATGTATTTAATTATATTTTTAGTTTTAAGGAAATCCCTATGAAGTTGTTTCCAATAAAGTTTCTTCATTTATTTCTTAATGTAATATATTAGAGGATATTATCTATTTTAAATTCTACACTTCATTAATATAAATTTTAGATAACCTAAATTATATATTAATAATATATTCATATTTACTCAATTAATAAAATCCAAAAATATATAATCCATTTTTTTCTAGGGTTCATTATGAAAAAAATTTAGTTTTACTTTGTATCTAAAATACATGACCCAATTCGTCCCTCTGTGTTTCTTCATGATTATAATTATATATAATTTATTTTTTCTTATATATAATACATATACATATAAAAATAATTTTAGGATGGGTATTTTCAAAATTATACATCCCCCAATGCATTGTTAATGATTTCATCTTATATGATACCATGTATGGTGAAAGGTTAAAAGGAATGTCACAAAATGTTAGGTTATCTGAGTAGTCAGAATTAACTTATGCTTTTGAAATATGGTTTCTTGTTGTTTTCAAAATATTTTCATTCCATGATTATATGAAATTATTTTCTATATTTAATTTTTCTCTGACATTTTGTTTAATCATCCTCTTTTAGGATGTCATGTTACACTTTTTGACTCGTATGTTATACATTATGACCATGTTAATTCTCTTACTTAATTAAATGATCTCCATATCATTTATGAATGTAACTAGTGTATCTTATTTCATAACATATGTCTAGGGGGATATAGTACAACATAATGGATATTGAAATACAAATAATTCATTTTTTTAATATTGATTTATTCTGTATCTATACATCCAAATACACTAGTCCTCTATTTTTTTGGTTGTGTATAAGAGATTTATATATTATAAAACATCTAATAAAATATGTATAAGACTCAGGATGTTATATGGTGGGTCAATATTGACCACTAATTTTTTTATCCATCAATTTGGAGTCTATTTTTTATCTGATTTTTTTTTGCGGGAGTCCAAATTTTTCAACATAATTTTTCATTATCCTTTGTACATGGCTCAACACATTGATTTCTCTGTTGTATTTAATTTTTCTAACATGTATATCATGAAAAATCACTTGTTTTAGTTTTCTTCTCCAAACCTTTTTTTAATTAACTATTCCTATAGAAATTATTATTCTTTTTAACACACGTCATTACATGTGATAATTCTTTTGTATGAATAATTTTTGTTTCATAACACTATATACACTTATGAAATTTAAAAATCTTAGTCATGTATTTCTACTAATATTTTCCATTAAAAGTATATTAATATATCAATTTCAAGATAAATTCATCAAGAATAACATCTCTAACCATCACCTATAATACATTTCATGAATGATATATTTATCATTTAATTTATAATGGTTTCCTTATTCTATTCCAGTTAACATTATCTTATGGATTTTACTAGATAAATTATTAGTTTTGATATAATTTTTAAAGGAAAACCTATATATTAACTTCTATTGTTGGAAATATAACCTTCAAAAAAATCCATGTATAATATAAAAGTTAATATTTTCTGATCCTCCATGATAAAAGATAAAAATATGTCCATGTATATTGTTATTAAATCAAATGGATCTAAAACATACTCTTTGTAAGGACCCAACATAAAAATATATATAATCTTATACATTTAGTCCAGAATTTACTTCTTTTCATTATAAATGATATTTATGGTTTGGGTATTTCGATACTGAAATCATAAAAATTTTATTTAAAACCCATATAATATAAAGTGTATAGTTCTATTCAAAATCCATTTTTTTATGATATGCAACATTTAAAAAGAAACACATTTTCATTTCCTGGAAAATGTTCAATACTATCAGCTTGTCTTCTTTGTTTCCACCCATCCTTAAACTCTGTTGAAAAATCTAAATTCCGTATGAACACAAAAATATCATTAACATAAAATAAAAATAATTTATTCTAGTGAAGATAATTAAAACCCTAAAGTGTATAACTCTATCACACTATTTTTTGACAGTATGAAATAAATCATTTCAACATGAAAAAAATACATTTTTTATATTTCACAAATAAAAACATTAAAATAAATTCAAATAAATAGTAAACACTTTTATTAAAGAAATATTTTCATATTCAGAACCCGTGTTAATCCCATGAATAAAATAATTCTATCTTAGAGAAATCAACATGGGAATCCTCTTATCTTAACACCCTCCTTAACATTGAATAAAATAAACATTATCCAATGTATTATAGTGTTACAATGAGTATCACCAATCAAATCACTTATATCGGGCTCTGATGGCTATCATATATAATACTCAACTAAAATATCATGAATAAAAATATTTATCCATACAAATTTTCCTCATAAAGCCCATAAAAAAATTTAGTCTGTTTACAAACACTTTTTGATGTCAAAATACCCTTTCCCTTAAATAATACATTTTTAAAACACAAAATTCCCAGAATAAAGGAAAAATGGGTTTTTATTAGGAAACATGAAACCTTATAGAATAATATAAACATCATATAAAATTCAAAGTGGTGGGAAGGTTAGTTTACTCCATATAACTTAAATTCAAACATTTCTTTTTTCTATTTTCTAATTAAATTTAAAACTTTCTATATAAATTAAATAAAAAGATACATTTTTTAAATATTTAAAAAAAATGCACAAATGAAGCATAAAATTACATTTATTATTAATTTATTTGTATATAAAAATATCCACAAAAAATTTCATAAATATGCACATAGAGAAAATAAATTTAGAAAATAAATCTTGAAAACATTTAAAAAGTTAGTTCAATGGTAAAATGTCCCTTACCTCAAGTTGAAATCGTCATATACATTTTTTTATATCTAAATAATAAAATTAAATTCATTATTTACATTATTAATAATCATTTACAATTTAATTATTATTATTTATTTTATTTAAAACTATATTATAATCAATTACATAAACAATAAGTCTCTCATTGTATCTTTTGACAATATTCATCTCACATGTCCAAAGAGACATTGATAGATCTACTATGGTCAATGAGGTTGTTATATAATTATATAAAAAATAATAATAACGATAAATTATAATATCTATAAATAAATAATAATTTTAAAACCATGCATGCATGATGGTTATAAAAATTTAACTACGTAACAATCATGGAGATTGTAGGTGGTATATAAGCATATGTAATATTTTTATTTTTCAATGATCATTATGTAATAAAGTAAAAATTATTTTGTGTTTCAATAATTTTCATTATATTAAGAAAATGATATTATTAATTTAAATATAGTTATATATATCACCCATGTGATGAAATAATAAAAAATGAATCTCATCACTTCCTGGAAGTGGTAATCTATAAGTATGCATAAAACATTTTATCATTATTAAAATAATATAATGATAAAAAATATATGATATAATAAATTTCCGTAGTGATATATATTTCACGAATATTAAATATGTATTTTAAAAACTAAATCATATATATCCATGAGTGGAGATGATAGAAATCAAATTACCTCAATTCTCAAGGCGGTAGCTTTCTGACAATCGAGCGATGGTTTCATTTACCATTTGATTGAAGAGAGGTCAGATTTATGGTAATACATTAATATAAAAATATTAATATATATTAAATATATCGGTGTTATGATTTTATCATATAAAAAAATATTGGAAGGATGTAGAGAATGAAATAAAACAAAAAATCGCTTTTTAAAACTATGCAAATTTTTAAGAAAACTTCTTAAGGATCACATCCAAAGAATTAATAGGTTATTTTTTTCAAAAAATTAAAGGACTATAAGAAGAGTTGAGGGATTTAAAAACTTTATAATTTTTTTTACATTACAAAAATAATAATTTTTATTTGTGAATAAAATATTGGAGGAGATGTCCTCTTATAAGAGTGGGGCTATGCCCATTAAAAAGTTCTTGAAATATGAAAAAAATGTAAATTAATATTATGTTTAAAATGGATCAAAATAGATATTAATCAAATATATGAGGTTTTTGAGTCTAAATAATCTAATAAAATAAAATTTGTATAGTTTTATATTATGTTTTTTCCCGTATCTTTTTTTTTCTCTCATGTGACCAATTTGGAACACTACTATTATAACAACATTTTGTACACTTTATTGTTCAAAAATATCACTATAAAAAGATAATTATCCCACAAGTTTATAGAGGATAATATTTTAAACCATATCCAAATAACATGAATAATGTTATAATTTTAAGGAATTTTATATAATTTAATAAAATATTATTTATTATAAAATATCATAAATGTCACCTTTAGAAAAATTATATATTTCAACATATAAAATACATTACAGTAAAGGAATTCATATATAATCCTTCACAACACTAAAAAAAATGTTATATTTTTATAAAAAATTCAAGTAATATAATAATTTATTATATATATATTATTTTTATTATTTTTAGAATCTTTTATTTTATTTTTCTTTTAATTTAATAAATATCATGTCAATGTTTTGTATGAATTTAACATTATTATTTAATTGATTAAAATTAAAAATAAACTACCTTGTTAAAAAATTTATATTTAAAAACACATTTACAACTGAGCATTAGTTGTTTCTAACTATAAAAAAATATTACAAATATTAAAATTAAAATATAAAATTTTTTAATTTATCTTTTAATTAAATATTATAAAAGTAAAAATCAAATTAATAGGATATCAAGTAGCCATATTTTTAGAAATTTTTTGGAAATGGTAAAAATTCACTCATATAATAGGATAAAGGTAAGTAGTAGGATTGTTTTGTCCTCATCACTTTTTTTAACCTTAATTACTCGATTTACCATTACCATTGTGACAAAAAATCTACTAAGATTACTATTCAAAATGAACAAAAATAAAAGGTACCTAGTTAAAAAATTTGAAAATATTTATTATAAATATGAAAAAAAAATTAAATGTTTTTTTCTTGAGTCATTAAAATTTAATTTATAATCAATGTTACAAAACATATTCAAAATCATATTTTATCATAAAAATTCTGTTTAAGTATAAAAATGTTTTCAATCCAAATTAATGTTTACAATTATTTTATAGAATACAAATATATTTTGTTCAATAAAATTTAAATAATTAAATTTTTAAACTATTCCAAAATAGGGTTTGAATTTGTAAATACATGAAAAGAAAATTCAATTTTTATAAAAACCCTTTATTTTATCAATATTCATTCACATATTATTCGTTTCATAGCATCCTCTGAAATTCTTATTCATGTAATTTAGACATATTGAAAAAAATTAAATTCATTTTTTAAAATTTTTGTTCTATAATTTGGAAATTCTAATTTAAAATAAAACTATATAATACATGAAAACACTATTGAGATAATAATAGAAAATATTTATTTTAATTGAAGAAATATCTATTCATTTTATAATAATTATAAATCAATAAAATATAATTAATAAATATTAATAAGACATAAAAGGATTTAACTTTACCAAACCTAGGTTTTTATGTTCTAACCCTTTTTGGAATTTTATCCCCATTAATTTAATCTTTAATTAAACAAATGTTGATGTATTTCCCCCATATAATTTTGAGATTCCCATATTACAACTTCAACCAAAAATTTTTTATTCAAAAATATTACTTGATGAATTTTCATATTTTGTAATCAATTCTCTATGTGGTAAATAATTTGAATAGCTTATTCTAAAAAACTATATTTCTCCACCAACTAGAAAACTTTTGATATCAAACATGAGATGGATATAGTACATATTTCATTAACATAAAAACATGAAATATGTTGCCTACCTAAGATAAAATCATATGAAATACCACTTTTTTAAAAAAAATTATAAATTATATAGGATTTAACATGTTCTAATGGACCATGGACATAAGTTCCCCTTCATAAAAAAATAATTAACATTAATTACATGGATATACATTTTGAAAAACATGATCACATACCTAAAAAGAAATATGGTTCCTCGAGTTACTTGTATAACTTTTTCTTCCTGATCTGAGTGATACTCATAGGTTTCTAAATCATATTTACTTTCTTAACAATTACCTCTATGAAATCTAGTACAATAAACTTATATTATCCAACATCATCACAAGATACTAACCTCTAACATCACATTATAGAAAATGCCTCAATATTTGGAATATGTACACTAGAATGAAAACAATCATTACAAGAAGACTCAACCATTAAAATATTATTTTTTAAAATTACATTTTAATCCATTAAATTTTTTGAATAATATTATATCTGGTTAAAATAATTCCCTTTGACTATCAATCAAAATGATGATGAAATGTTGTACTAAAATTTATTTTAGTAACCAATGACTTTTGATGGGATTTCAAAAAAATAGATGTGTTCTTAGAATCATGGTAAGATACAATGGATAGAGGAAGTCTATATAACCTAAATATCTTATTCAGGTACAATCAAGAATGATTTTATAAAGACATAGTATCTTGAATGGAAATGAAATATATTTATATATATTTAATTATCAATTAAAAATAACTAAAATTTAATTTTACTAGAAGATGTCTTTGGTATTCCCGCGATGGAATTCATGGATATATGTTCCCATTTATGATATATCACTTGAAAAGGCGTAAGTACCACCTTCAGTAATTGTAATTGTAAGTTTACACATTAAAGACTCAAACATTTCATGTTAAATCTAGTAATATTGCTTTTAATTCCATTGCATCAAAAATAATCTTAAAGGTCTCTCTTGTAATTGTGCTACCAGTATAAAGTAAAAAAGGTGAACTATTAGTTTTAATCCATTGGTCATTCTTCATGTAGAAAACACAAGGCTCCTAAAATCATTTTCTAAAGCTCATAACACTGTCTTCATACATTTTAGACACAAAATGTATACGCTTCTTAATAGATTATAACTTTTCTTCTAAAACCTGATCTTACTTCTATGATTTCGTAATTGATTCTTATTGAGGACATTGTATAGTAAACAAGAACAAAACAAAGATCCCTCAAGAACAATTTCTATTACATGATTTATGAATTCATTAACCAAAATCTCTTGTTGATAATACAACATGGTTAATTTAGAATTTTTTTCCAAACACATAACGTTATCTAATTTGTTTTCTCTACCAGGATGGTAATAAATCATTCTATCATATTCCTCAATAAATTACACCTAACTTCTCTACCCCATGTTCAAATAATTTTGAGTGATTATATACTTCAATATATTTTGGTCATAATAAATTTCAACGATTACTCTAAATAAATGATGCCCAATATTTTTAATGGAAAAAGTTCAATAGATAATTAAAGATCATGTTTTTGATAATTTATCTTAGTAAGCATTAGTTGATGTAAATAATAAGAAATTACATTATCATTTTACACCAGAATGCAACAAGTTCCCTTCAATGAGGCATAATAAAAGATAAAAACTTCACCATTATCATATGGTAAGGAAAAAATATAGTTTTCATAATTCATATTTTTAGTTACTAAAAACAATCATCACACTCTTTTATCCAGATAAATTTGAATTTTTTTTATGTTTTCCTACTCAGTGAGCTAGAAAAATGAGATATGTTTCTCATTGACCAAAAATAGTAATCCAATAATCCTAGAAAAATAAGAATATATTTATAATTTTTCTGTATTTTCCATTATTTTCAGATATTAATTTTAGAAGGGTAAACAGTTGTGTCATATTTTGGGAAATAATCCCTTTTAAAGGAACTTGTTTTAACCTAAATTAAAACATACTGATTTTTCAATATATTTCCATTTCATCTAATAAAAAAACTATCCATAGGTGTATTTTATGACCCCATTGAAATTTATACTATACCAATATATCATTAATAGAAACAAACTCCAAATTATATAAATATTCATAGAAAATTATTATAATAATATATGTGAAAACATCTAAAAGATTAGAAAAAATAAAAGTAATAACTAAAAACTCATAATCCTTGTATCTAGTCTAAAAAATTTAATTACAATATTTTCCTCCTTCACATTGAATTAATTGTACCCTAACATGAATAGAATATTTGAAACAAAATCTATCTTTATATGATCAAAACAATAATAGATATAATGAAATAGATACTTATTATTTAAAGTGATGTTAATTAGGTAGCAATATTCAAGGTATAGTCCCATTGTAGCATCTATCATTTCAAAAATAAAAAAGTAATATCCTAAGGTGATATTCTAGGAGGAATGGATCTGTTATCTAGTTACTCACTCAACTTATTTTTCAATCCCAAATGTTCTACATGATCCATTCGATAAGGGGGTTTTAAATAGGATAATAATCTATCACTAAGTGAAAAATAAACATAACCTTCTGATAATGATTAAAACAAATAAAATAATTATGAAATACATCCATAAATTCATTCAATATTAGTATATAATTAATCAAAATAATTTTTGTGTTTCCAAAAACATGTGATGAGTAACTTTTACTATCATCTCTAATCATTTCACTAGATTCAAGGTAGATTATCAAATTTAATAAATAATTGAATAAAACATATTTAGGAGTAAATTATTCTTTATCATGATTAAATAAATTTAAATTTATACCTAAAAAAATATCAAACATTACTCTGTGAGTTTCCAAAATATGTTTAGAAATTACCATCCAATTAATAGATATAGGAAAATTCTTATAAATCCATATTTCTTTAATGTTTCCACTCTGACTTTTGACAAGAAATTTTCATTTTTCCTTAATGTTATTTCCCCGTTGTTCATGAAAATTTCTCAAGAATGAAGTAATATGAAGATCAAAATATAAAAAGGGCACTGGGGTAATTATAATAAAAAATTAATATATTTTTAACCTCTTTATTTAATAGCTAAATATCATCATTAGTAGTATAAAATTAATTTCATACACATTTTTTCTATCTTTATGATTTATACACCAAGTAACTAATTTCATACATAGGTTAGCATAATTAAAAAAAAATTTAAATTAAATTTTACTCAGTATTTAATAGATATTTATTGCCACATTCATAGAATATATAAGCCCTTATTCATCGTAATCATGAAAACTGTGACCAAACATACCACACTGTTAAAACATTACAAATCATGGAAAATACTTCATGAAATTTTGTGGCATACCACCACACTTAATATTTGGTGTCTTTTCTATTTCATTCCACCTTGATCATTTTATAATTTTTTTGTTGAGGGAAAAAAGTGTTAGAAAACAAATTCTCATCATTATTATCACAACGAAGAAGCTTCTCATGAATTTAAAATTCCTTTTAATCCCAAGGACATTGTAATTTTGGATTAAATCCTAATTAAAACATAAATATTCTAATATAATTATAAAAAATAAAAATTTGTACCTACCTGACCAACATTGTAATGTTTGATCTATAAGTGAAAATTGAATTTTTATCTTATTTCTTCAATTATAAGGATTTTTATCCTTCAAAATTAGAACATGTTTAGAGAAATATTTCTATGAAAAATAGTTTTAAAATATATCACATTACATTAAATCTAACTCTTCTCTCTCTCTCTCTCTATAATTCATCACAAAATACTATTTTCAATCAACTTCACATTCCATAAGATTAATAGAAATAGTTTCCTGTTAATTTTATAAACATCCCATATCTTCAAATATATTTTCTTGAGAATTGTTTCATCCTGAAACTACTATTGGATCTGACGTTCCACCGAATTTTGGAGGTTGTAATTTCATGAAATAATTAATAATCAAAATGATCCTCTATTTTTTTTTGACTCTCTAAATTTTGAAACAGCACTATTCATAGAAAAAATTGACTAAGTTATCACTATTAGTAATTTGTTAGTTGTATTTATAATGATTCATGGTTAATGATTTGGAAGGATATTTTCTTTTTAAAACCTTACTACAATAGCTTCTTTGTTTATTATAGTGAAAACCCTCCAAAAAATTCATTTAATAATTGAAGTAATACGGTAATCATAAAATGATATATCAATTACCCTCAACCATAAATAAAAACCTTTAAATGGAATTCTATTGACAATATTTAAAAAATAATAATTTCTAAACATCTCCTCTGATACTAACTGTAATAGATCCACATTAAAATAATATATAATATTGAGTTTTTAGTCAATAATTCACATCCTCTCTTTCACAAGTATGTTTAAAATTTATATTCATTTAGAATTATTTTATAACTATTATATATCACAATCGTTTATTAAAAATAAAACACTTCTATTTAGTATCAATTGTTTCCCAGAATATTTATCTTTCAAAAACAAACATGTTTTCATTTCATTCAAAATAATCATGAAATTCACTGGGACATCTTATTTATAATTATTCATCCTTAAACTGTATGAAATTTTTCTTTTCAAAATGGGTCTAAAAAAACTAAGTAGTGGACACAAAATAACAAAAACTGTTAAAATGTTGGAATAAAGGAAAACTGATAAAATGATTACCTTTATCACATTATTTATTAACTATATGAAATAAATAATTTCAACATGATAAATATATATTAGTCTTTAATAAAACAAAACCTTTAAAATCATAGGAAAAAATTGGAATCCATTTGAGGTAACATAGTGGATTATATTCATAAATCATGTTAAACATGCGATAAAAATAATTGGATCTCAGTTAAATCCATATGAAAAACCTCTTTGGTCAATTCCCACATTATTTCTTTTAAAGACAAGGAACATTGCCCAATATATTCGATTGTTTTAATGGAGATCACCCAACATATAAGTTGTTTTATGCTAAGATGTTCCTTATATATAATTCTCATGTGTCATATAATGAATAAACAATTTTATTCTTACACTTTTTATAATTAATCCTTTGAAAAAGTCTTTTAAATCTGTATGTACAAAATGATCACACATCAATATACCCATTCCTTTTATAAAACTATTATCAAAATAAAAATACAATGAAAATTGGAAATATGGGTTTTTGTTGAATAAAATATTAAATCTTGTAGAGGAATACAATCATCATTTAATTTTTATAATGGTAGAAAATATTTTTTACATTGTATATGTAAGAATATATTATTTTTCTTCTTTTGTAATGAAATAGAACCCATTTTGTTTAAAATAATTAAAATGATTCATTTTGAAAACTATTACAATAAAATCAAAATAGTTATACAATTTACTTTATAATTAATTCATATCCATATAAATAATTACATAATTTTTTTTTATATTGTGTAAATGAAAAAAAGATATATAAAATAAATCATTAAAACATTTAAAATGATATTTTTAAAGTAAAGTGACCCTTACCTTGGGTCTAGATCATCAAGTAAATTAATTATCTTCCATAATAATGTAATTATTATAATTAATTAAATTATTAAGATCCTCTTTCATTTTCATTATTGACTATATTTTTTTAAAACCATTTATAATTGACTACATAATTGATTATGTTCATGTATAACGTGTTGATGATATTCAACTCATATTTACAAAATGAATTTTATAGGTTAACATTTATCAAAAATGTTATTATTAAATATTTTTAGAAAAAAATAATGAATGAATTTTCATTTTTATAAATAAATTATAATTTTAAAATGATTGAGGAATGATAGAAATGAAAAATGAACTATGTTAAAATCATAGAGATAGTAGGTCGTATATATGCATAAGTAATGTTTCTATTTTTAAATTATCATTATGAAAAAGTAAGAATTATTATATCATTTGATAATTATAATATATGTACCATTTTATTTCATTAAATAAACAATCATATATTATCTATGCGATGTGGTATTGAAAAAATAATCACATCACTTTGTGGTGGTCGCAATTCACTTGTATGCAGGAATAATAATATCATTTTTTAGTGATTGAAAATGTATGAATATAAATGATATATATATATTTTAGAATGATAAATATTTCATGAATATATTATATTTAAAATAAATCCACCATTATATACATTTGTGATATTTGGTAGTTAATAATAAATTACACTGGTCATAGATATGGTGCTCCTCCGTATGCATGAACTTTGTTTTGGTTTCCCATTTGATAGAATAAGTGTTAGTTATAAGTTATTATGTTAATATAATAACATCATATTATATTTAATATTTTATAATTATTATTTTAGAAGGTTTAAAGAATATTTTATGTAGGAATAATAGGAAATAAAATGTAAATTCTTAGTTAAGAATCATACCTCTTCTTAAGAAAACCACTAATGGTTTATAGAAAGATCATTCATTTTTAATTGCTTTATAAAAAAATCCTCTATGATGTGGGGATAGTTTCGAGGAAGTAAATTTTCTAGGTATTTTTGGATACTAATTTTTTTTTAAATATTGAATAAAATAGAATATGATGTTCTCTTTTATAAGACTCAGAGGGTCACTCTTGAAATTTACTAAAATTTTAAATTAATAAATATTAATATTAATATTAAAATGTGTGAAATTGGATATTATTAAAATATTAGATAATTATAATTTTAAATATTATCATAAAATAAAATTTCACTTGATTATGATTTTTTACCCTTACTTTTATTTTTTGGACCTTTATAAACACTTTTTTATAATTATCAGGATAATGAATTTGTTTTTTTTGGGTAATGATAGTTTTAATTAAAAAAATATTAGACCATATATGGACCATGAAATATATTTTAAACCACATCCCAATAACATCAATGAAAAAATATTATAATGACTTTTAAATCATTCTATAAAATTCTATTTATTTTAAAATTTAAATAATGTCATTTTTTAGAAAAATTAATTTAATATTACTTCAAAAAACGAATGATAAGGATTTAAAATAAATTCAATTAGTATTATACAAATTTTTTTATTTTTTTATAATATTTTGGAACATAATAATACATATTATTTTATTGTATTTAACAAAATTGGAATCATTTATTTTATTTATCTATTATTTAAACCGATACTATATCAACTTATTGTATATATATATATATTATAATTAATTAATCAATTGAAATTAGTTAAAAAAATTATGAAAAAAATTAATCTATATTTAAAAAAATCATTTTCAACCAAAAATGATTTTTTATCCATATTTAAACTATATAATTGAAATTATAAGCATGAAAGTGATATTCGTTTTCTTACCATTTACTTAAATATTATTATGGTCAAATAAAATAAATATGGCACTAATTTTCCATATTATAATAATTTGTGTTGAAATTTCTATACTACACAAATATAATATACTAAAATAAGTTATTACGATCTTTTTTTATCCCGTATCAATTTATTTATAAACATAATTAAACAATTTACCTCTACCATTGTGTCAAAAATTAATTGATATTAATACTCAAAATGTTCAAAAATTAAAGCGACCTTTTCCCAAATTTCAACCAGCTAATTCCAAATATAGATTCAGTTTCTTCACTATTCCTAAAAAATAAATATTTTTTAGAAAAAATTTAAAAATTCATTTTCAGATAATTTTAACCTAATGATTTCAAAAATTAAATTTATTTTTTGAAATTCAAATTTAATTATTTAAAAAATAACTATTTAAAAAAATCAATATAATTCATGAAAACTAAATTTGGTTAGATATAATTTATTTCATTTTTACTAAAAAATTACATAACCATATTTTAATATTTATTACTCGATGTAATATATGTAATTAATTTTAATAGGAAATTGAATTTATTTATATTTATTTTATATGGGTTTTTCACTCTATGACTCATATAAATGTATGTACCTATTATAGGGACATTCATAAATGTGTTTTTATAACATTCACTATTTTCAATTTTCATGGGAAATCCAATAGTAACCTTATTTCCATTATTCCAAGGGGCTCCATCATATCTAATGTTGGGGTTTCTCATTGAATTCATCCTATATAATAAAAACATTCATTCTTCTCTTATAATATAGAATAATCTTCCCGCATCTCATCATGTTATTCCAAACTATAATCAAATTAATAGTGTAACGAATATTTTATAATGGATTTATCCCTGGAACATGATTGTACGAATTGATTTTTTGTTGATATTAATTTTCTATCCAATTACTATGTGTTTTTCTCAATATGGGAGTTCACATCATTCTTATGTGTCTTCCCATTATATATATTTTCCTCTAATTTATGGAAAATTTTATCCATCATCTCACTTTTCCATATTATTATAATTTTATCTAGGAAATGGAATAGTAAATTCATAATTTCCCATTATTAATAATTTTTACATATTACAATAATTTTATTAGCTATTGAGAAATTTCATCTATAGTAGTTATCAAATTTGAACTTCTTTTGAGTCACGTACATTTTCTTAGGATATCCATAAACTTATTAATTTTTTAGATCATATCAGTGATGAGGAACTAATCACATGGATCTCATTAAACAATTTTGAAATTATGTTATTATAGTTAAATAGTGGGACTCAGGTTTCCCCCAGATATTTTGGTGGTTTTATTATATTTTATTATTATTTTAATGGTTAGATGTGTATAAAAATAATCAGTGGATTTACATTAGAATATTTGATCATTAGTTTTTAATTTGGTATTAAAAATAGTGGTCTGGCCTTGGATTATCATATTACCTAATTGTTAAAACATTATTATAGTTCACTCTCATATTCTCACCCAAATTATATGAATCTTCAAATGATTACCCCCATCTAGTGATTTTTTCTTAATAAATGAGATAAAATGGTCATTATATCCACAAATATTATCATGAAAAATAATTAGATATTTATAATTAATATTGGATCATACCACTATTGACCATCATCATTAGTGGTGAATTTCCTCGTCTTATATGCTTTTAAAGCTAAGAGTAAGTGATGAAGAAATTTATTGAAAATAAAAATGTAAATCCAATATATATAGTGAAACCAATAAGTTCTAATGATATGTGCATAATAGAATAGTACATTATACTTGAAAATCATTAATAATTATTCGGTAAATATTACAGGCTTTACAAATAATGGACAGGTGTTCTATTAGTAGAGTAATTTATTCAAAAAGAATAATAAATTTACGCGTTTCTCCACCTGAAAGTGGTCACTCAATTATTCGATTGAAAATTTATCCTATTATTGTACAATATAGATATTCATGTTATTTTAAATATATCTACACAAAAAATGATTATCATGGCCTCTTTATAATCCTAAAAAAAATTTCATGCTTCTATATCCTTCTGGATTTTTAGTGTTCAGCTCACAATTCTTTGATATATTCAATGAACAAAACTTGACGGTGTGGATTTCCATAATTGGGATAATATCAACTCTTATTTATAAATCACAATATTCATATGGAATATATCTTCATATTCTTACAAATGATCACCACGTGAAGAACCTTCCTAATATGAACGTACAATGATAAAGGGAATTTATTTAATTTTGGGTTTTTGATTTTGGGAATTTCATTTTTCATCCCTATGGTTAATCAATGAACATTACACACCTACTTATGAGAAACATGATGATAGTTTGAGACACCCTTGGGGCAGGTCTACAGTGTGGTTTCACCATTATATATTTCCCACACATTACATTCACATACAAAACTTATATGAGTTCTACCATAATATAGCCATTAAAAAATGTCAATTACAAAGACACAATTCTTGGATGACCTATATGTATCCTCAAAAGATTTATTATACACTTATGTATCAGAGATGAGTATATTTAAGTAGATTTCATATAGTAGGTGGTACCCCTACATAGTGGTAGATTTCCTTTCCACAGAACATTTCATGGGAATTCTACCTTGACTTATATTACTGGATTATTATGGGTGAATTCATAAAGAAATATTCATGATTTATCATTCATAGTCATCAACACAGATCAAGGAAACATTTTGAACCCCCTCCAATTTAACCCCACATTGGGAACAAACCCAACAGTCAGAAAAAAAATGTTTCAGTAATCTGTCTTAGCTTTCCTTCACTTCATTAATTTTGAATGATACTTTTTAAATATTCATAGATTAATTATTTTTCATCAACCTCATAATTAGACTACACATTTTAGTATTCCCATGATATAAATTTTTTGAATCAAACAAAATTCAGTGGGTAGCTCAAGAATCAAATTATTTAATCATTGGAAGGTCATATGATGTGACTCCCCCTAAATTGTTAAAATGTTAAGATACTAGTTGAAGACATATCTTATGGTGTCCTATCATAAATAATTTTTTATTTCAAATGAAATATTCAAACATATCCTAAAATATAGGTTGGTTATATATTTTGAAAAAAGAAATTCTCATACTCATCTCATTGAAAATTCATACAAGTTGATCCAAAAAAATATTTTATAATCTACAACAATGTCATACGATCCAAAAAAAGTTTTATAAGTAGTAAATTCTCATACGAGCCAAAATCCTTGCCTGACAGAGTTGAAATTATTTTCTTGGGAATACTTATTTCAATATAGGATCATCTAATTTGTCAATTTCAAGCCCTAGAAACCCTGAAATATAATTTATTTTTGATTTCATGGTTCATATTTTCATCCAAATTAATTTAAAAAAATAGAAAATGAATTTAAATAATCAAAATAGTTAAATTATTAAATTTTTCATCAATTCATTTCATCCTAATTATATTTAAGAATTAATTAAACCGTTAAAAACTATGATTTGATCCATTTATTACTTTTATTCTAGATTTCAATATTTATTAAAAATAATATTATTACCGAATAATTTTCATAATTGGGAGTTTAATTATCATTAAAAACACTAAATTATGAAATTATTAGATTGAATCACACCCCTATACAAAAACTTTTACACTCCTAGGTAATAAAATAATTTCTATTTATTTAAAAATATCTTCCATTCCTACCCAAAAAAATAAAATATCCAATGATAAATAGAATCACATATTCATTAGTAGGTTGAAATAACATTCTTCATATTTAAATTTGAATTATTTCCAAAATTTAATTTATAAAAAAATCATTTGAAAGTTTATATAGAAAGATATCATCCCCTAAGAACCTATTTTCCTACAAATTTTTAAGAACCTATTTAATCTTATTATAAATAAAAACTCAAGTCATTTTGAAAATGTGAATTTTTTTAGATTAAGTACCATTATATTTCATTATCAATACACATTTGTAATCATTTTGTTCATTACATTTGATAAGTGTGTTTCTTTACTATATTTATCTATATACAAACATGATCTCTATTCCAAACTAGATTGTTTGTTACTTACACTTTTATGTTTCTTTATATGTAAACCCATGAAAACTATGGAAGTGGTTGTGTGTGACATGGTCATTGGTTCTATCCCATGTATAATAATAAAAGATGCATTATTCCTAGACATTATAGTGTGATGTTTATTTTAAAACTCAATCTAGTATGTGGATATGTTTATTTTTTAATAAATATACATATTTAAATAATGGGTTTTTGAAATTCGGACTACGATTTATGAAAAATAAAAATTTACCAAAACTACTAGAGCTGAATGAATTAATAAAAGTGAAGCATCATATTATAGTAACATTAAAGCTATGAATGCTTTTTATTATGATTTAGGAGATAAATAGATTTACAGAATATTATCTTACAATATCGCATTTGAAATTTTTGATGCCATACCTTTTTCTCAAGAAAGAACCTTCTAAATCAAAAAAATGAATTTAAATACTTAGACTATTAAAAAAATTCCTTTGATATGAATATGTATAATAGGTTTAATGGGATTGTGAACAATATTAATTCACTAGGGAACTCATTTTGGATAAATATTGTGTCATGTCTACATTGAGATACTTACAAAAATGATGGGGAGAAACATTAGTTTACATCTGAGAGTCATGTAATTTATTTATGTACCATGTTAAATAGTTAATTGTAAAGCTCATGATGTATAAATAAGAACACAATGTAAATAGAGAAGACGGGGATGGAACAAATAGGAAGTTAGTAACTTTCCATACATCTGATATAAAGAAAAAATTGAAAGCCTAATGAAGGTAGCTCATTTAATGGAATGTCATCTTCAAACAATGAGGAAGAAATGGCTCACTCCGTAAGATGATTCAATAAATTTTATAGAAGGAATAAATTCATAATGAATTTAAACTATAGAAGAAGGTATGAAAATAGTGGTAATTGAACAAAATAATGGAACAATTCTAATAATAAAAATTAAATAGTCTATTATGAATGTAAGAGAAAAGAAATGTCAATGTTGACTATTTTAATTTATAATTTAAGAATAAATATGGGGACAAGGATAAGATATATAAGAGATATATGAAGTAAAAATGGATTGATTCATAGGATAGATCATGTTAATTATATTCAAGAAGATATGAAAACCATGATAGATCCAATATGTGTTTTATGAAAAAAAACATCTGAAGTAACAAATACAAATCCTGAATGTCTTATTGATATATCTATAATTTTTTAGATGAAATTCATAAAGAAAAAAATCCTAATGAATAAATTTATGAATAATGTAATATGTTGGGGGATACCATCAATGAACATAAAGTTAAAGAGACGATTCTAATGAACTATCATACTTTAACCGCACATTTCAAAACTATAATTCATATATGGACCGATAAAAATTATTAATTAGTAAAGAGAATAATGAGTAAAAATTTTCCAATGAAAAATTAATAATTTATTTGGATAAAATTACAAATAGATGAAATAATCTTACCCCGATTCATGGAAATCAAACATCACCAAAACATACTACGAGAATAGGATATCAAACTGTAAAAACATGATTATTAAAAATAAGTTCATTCTTATATCGGATTATCCCAAAAATGTAAATATTGATTATTTTACTAGACAAAACAATGTTTTTTTAATAAAATTTTAAGATATATTTATTGATCGCATATTCGTTGAAAGTGTCAAAATGTTAATTATTTTTAAACCTACTAAGAGATATAATTTCAATAAGTATGAGAATAAATTTTAATATGAATGAAAAATTCAAATTGTGGGACCAAATTAACCAATTTAAAACAAAAAATAGGTAACCAAAAAAATAAATTGAAATAATTCATAAGAAAAATGATATCAAATATGGACCAATGGGAAGAGATGAATATAAAAAAGAATAGGGAAATAGAGCTTCACTTCACAAATGAATTCAATTTAAATCCATAACATAATTATATAATTTTGATTTAAGTGCAATAGAGATTGTTGGTTCATCCCCTAAGTTTTTCTAAATGTTTATCATAGTCGATTTAAATCTCTAAAATAATGTTTTTCAATAAAAAATCAGGATATAATTAATTCATTAATGGATAAGAGTATCATCAACCTTTCCTAATTTTCAGAAATTTGATTGGCAAGAAAAGGAAAAGTTTTCACTATTCCACTTATCGGTATATAGAATATTGTAAGCATGATTCTAATTAATAATAAAGATTAAAATAATGAATTAGAAATAACATCAACAAAAATATTACAACAAGAGTTTAGAAGATGAATAATTTCAATGCATCGCTAATCTGATAACCCTAAAAAATGTTCATATGTTCATGATCTGAAAAAACATGAGCAATTATATTCAAGGAATACATCATAAAAACATCAGAACATATGAATCAATAAAAATGAAGAAATATTCACTTTTAAAGTGGATTTCCCCTTTATCATTAGCTTCTCTTGTTTTTTGTTGTCATTCAATTACTCCAACGCTTCTTCTTCTCTAAGCTCTCTCATTAACCAAAATGTTATTATCACCCATTACCCAAATATATCCCAAAATATTATATTTTTGTCACAAAAAATTCAACCAAATTTACTATCTTAAATATTTGATGTTTAAAATATCATAAAGAATCTCATTTCTTTCCTCACTACACTATAACTAATGAAAATTTCTCATGAAATCCACATATTCCATATTTCATTTAAGTCCTCCAACTATTCCAATTTGAAATACTTCATCATCCCCAATTTTAATGCCAATATGGAACCTCGACCCACTATGAAAAATTAGTCAATGCATAAAATTAGCACAACAATTTACTACATCATAGAAAAGTCATTGGGGAAATTATTTGAGCAGAATCAGATGACACCTTCCTAGTCAATCAGCCATAACATTATAATTAAGATCATATAGAAAATCATCTTTTTTGGCCCCTATACATCATAAATTTCAAGTAATTATAATCCAAACGATTACTCATCTTTAGTCTTCAGTAAAAATATTCATCCCTACATCTATGTTCTCTCCAAGCCTCAAATGAAGAAACATTAACTCACTTGTGATCTACAGTTCTGTAATAGATAGTCTTCAAAATGTTTGTTGGGATTCAACAAATAACATCCTTGATAGTGCCTTTATCTTCTTAGAAAACAACCTCATCCAGACTCTGATTCCTCAGATTCATCATCAATCTATAAAGATTTATCGTGATGTAATAAATCTTTAAATGTTTTGACATATTAAATCGAATTAGGCTTTCATCTTCCACTCTTTCATATTCTTCATGATTTGGAAGACAAGGAATCAAAAGATTCGATAACATCTTTTAGATCCAGTAGTTTGAAGGACAATGATAGTTGGGCTTCAATAGACCTGAACTTGATCAAATTCAAATTAGAACACCATGGATAAATCTCATTTCTTATCAAATTCATTTTTTTTCCTCAATGGAGGTAATGAGTCTTTATTATAGAGGAATTAAGTCCATGTCTTAACCCATCTATTTTTTGGAGTCTTCAATGTGTCTATGTATCAAATAGCATGGTTGTGGTCATCAAATAACTTCAACCTATTTAAATTTTCTCTTCTCACTTAGGATTAAATTATCAAAACCCATCGATCATATTCCTTTTTGATGAGGTGTGGGGGATAGGCCCTCAGTGTCCATATATCTCTTCAGCAATGAAGAACTTGGATCTACATCACATAGTGTTTCCCCCATAAATCACACTTCTAAAACTATTGAGGCAAATATGTATGATCCATGATTAGAAAATCATATGGAGATTCCCATATCTTCAATACTAAATTTACTTTAGCATCAAAAAGATTGAATCTAACTATGGATTTCTTTAATTCAAATAAGGTTTCCTTCTTCAAAACTCTTTGGATTAGGTCACTATTATCACTTTGGTTGAAATCGCCTAATATAAATTATGTTATTTCAGAAGAATTATATTACCCAATGTTCTAGAACCATAAAATTTAATTAGGAACTGTTAGATAACTCTAATAAAAGTTTTTTTGTTACACTGGGGAATATCTTATGAAGACTCCTACTCCAATTATCAAACACCAAAAAAAGATTTGTATTACGCTATAAGATTTTATATCATAAACTTCTCTTAAATATTATCATATACTATTTATTCATAATCTCTTACGTGGAAATAAAAAAATCATCTTACACCCTATACGTAAAAATATAAAATAAACTAACAGAAAATACAAATTAATTTATTGTAACATTTAAATAGGAAAATATATAAAAGGATTTGAGAAAATTCTTAAATAATAAACTAATTAATTAATAAAGAATAGATAAACACTATAAAATAATGATTTATAAAAAATGATAAAAATTATTGAATAATTATTTCAGTGAGATTAATTAAAATTATAAAAAACCATTAATTATTTAATATATTAAAACTAAAAATACAAAGAGAATAATAATTAAGTATGCATAATATAAAAATAACTAAGACTCCAAGAAATAATATAATAAAAAAATTAATAAATTATATTTCAAATAATAATTATTAAATAAATAATTAAAAAATAATTAATTAAATATATTAAATAAAAATTATTAATAAAAATGTCATTAATTTATTGAAAACATTATATTTTCACCAAAAAGTAATTATTTAAATAATTAATGTCAATTTTTCATTAAATACATCGGGAAACCCCATAAAATATGTGGAAACATGTAATTAATAAAGGACACATCACTTATAATAAATGTGTGAGGAAATTAGAGATTCTAAATGTTATTATTACTATCATTTTTAGACATACGAGAATGAGGGTAAAAATTAATTTTTAGTTTAAATCATTTTTTGTAGGAAACCTACATAAATATAATCTAAAATAATTTATGGAATTCTGAATGTGGTTTATCCAGATATATTATAGGGGATTATTCATGATTTAAGAACATAATCAATGTGGATAATTGATGTGTCACTTTTAGTGACATTGCCTATAGAAATATTGTATTAATTAGAAAATTGGTAACTCTAATACTATTTTAATTTCAATTGTTTTTTTGTAGATTGATTAAATTACAATGCTCCTAGTATCTCATAGCTAAGGGATGATGGTTTTTATGCTATGTTATAAAATAATTTCTGAATATATTTTTATTATATGAAGTATTAATTTTTTATTACATTATGAAAGGAAAATGCATATGTTATTAATTTAGATTCCTTATTTTCTCAATATATTTTCAATCAACGTACTATTAACAATGAATCATGGAATTGTGATAGAAGACTAAGGCATTAAAATATTCATTCACTTAGATATAAAACTATGAATGGTTTATTCAAGGATCAATCTAAACTATATTTCCAAAATGATAAAGTCTACAATGCATGTCAAAAATGGAAACAACACAAAATCTCTTTCAAAACTATAGAAATAAGTTTTAACTTATCAACCACTAGGGTCGAATCACATGGACTTGTTTTTACCTCATAGAGATTCTATCTAAAATTTAAATCACTATATTTATGTTTTATGAGATTAATTTTTCTATATATAATTGGTAACACAGTTTATCCCCCAAAATTTATGTTTTTTTAAATTTTATATGTGTGTTAAATCTCTAAGAAATCATAGTGGACTTAGAATTAAGACCTTAAAATTTTATAATGGCCATGGGTTTGAAAATTAAGAGTTTGAATCATTTTCCCAAAAAAATGGCATTATTTTTAACTTTAATTCTCCTAGGACCCCACAACATAATGGAGTAGTATAAAGTAGAAATATAATCCTTAAATAAATTTCATGTACCATGCTCAATGAGAATTAAATAATTTTTTATTTTTGTGTATAGGTTATAAATACAACTTCGTAAATAATTTTTATATTTCTTATAAGACCTATATTGATGAAATAACTAAATTAATTATGGAATGGAAGAACACTAATGGATAATTACTTTATATTTTCTAGTTATAGAGTCTTTATTCTCAATAAAAAGGATAACAATGAAAAATATTCATCCAAGATTAATTAAGTAATTGTTTATTGGTGTTATACCACTATTAAGTCATATATGGGGTTAAATAAAATTTATATGATTATGGAATAATATGTACAACCCAAATTAGATTAAATAAATTTATATGATCATAAAATATTTATTGGAAACCATGAAGATAATCTTTCAAATCTTAATATTAACTCCAAACCATTTAATAGTTTTATCAAATAAGCAGAAAAATATTCTAGTTTTAAGGAACAACCTAAACCTAAACATGTAATGCACAATGAGATATATATCACTTTCTTTCCTAGAACTATTAGGTCTCCAAGATAACATACACTAGAGTTTGTAATAAGTGACCTATATAGAGGAACAAATACTAGATCTTCTATTAGAAATCAATTTTAACATCAAGCATTATCGTCATGGATTTAACCAAATAAATTAAATGATTCTAATAAGGATAAATTCATAATGATTAAAATTCGTGAAAACTTAATCAATTTGAAAAAAATAAGGTCTGATAACAAGGTAAATAGATATAAAGACTCTCTAAAATTTTTAAATAAATGGGTGTTTAGAAACATTCTTGTTGACTTAGGAACTATCGTTAAAAATAAAGAAAGCTTTGTTGTACTAGGATATAGTCAAGAAAAAGGTATTGAATTTGAGGAAACCATTTCACTAGTAGCATGAGTTGAATTCATCAGGATTTTTTGTTCCTTTGAAGTACATTTTATTTCAAACCATATCAAATGGATTTCAATAGTGTATTTATAAATGGTTATATTGATAGAGATTTTTCTGTAAAAACCTACTATATTTCAAAATAATCATTTTCCTAGTCAATTTTTAAAATTTAAAAAAAAATTATATAGTTTGGCACAAGCTCCTAGAACTCAGTATGATAGGTACACCATATTTTTTATTTCTAAAGGTTTTTCAAAAGGCATATCTAAAAATACGTTATTTATATAAATAATCTCAAAATAAATTTTAGTTGAACTAATTTATGTTGATGATTTAATTTTTAGATATTTTAAAAAATCATTAATTATTGATTTTTCCAAAATGATGCAGAGTAAATTTGAAATGAGTTTAATAGGTGAGGTATAATTCTCTCTTGGTTTTCAAATTTATCAAAATAATTATGTAATAATTTTAAATCAATGTAAGTACACCAAACACCGTTGAAATAGTTTTTCGATATCGCAATAAGTAATAATACTACTATGATTACAACTTGTAAGATAGATCTTCATTAAACTAGGTATTCATTTGACTTGATAAATTATGTAGGTATGATCGGATGTATTCTATATTTAAATATCATCTAGCAAGATATTATCTTTCATGTATATATGTGCGCTCGTTTTCTATAAAATACCACAAAAAATAAATGTTTTATGTTAAAATAATTTTCAGATGCCTCTTGCATACAACCAATTTTAGACAATTCTATCCTAGATGACAAGAATTTTATTTTTTGAGTCATTCAGATGCAAATTTTTTATTTTAATTTAGAAATAAAAAATACCTCTGAAACATTTAATTGTTTAGGCATATCGCTAGTTTAACGGTATAGTAAAAAAGAAACATTATATTTCATTATCCACTATTAAGGATGAATATATCATTGTAGGATGTTATTATTCTAAGATTCATTGAATGAAATGAAATTTACTAGATTATAGATATCTATTTTGGTGGGTCCCTATAAATTTTGACAACATAAGGGAAATACATATCTCTAAGAATATTTTGACTCATACTAAAAAAACACATTGATATAAGATATCACTTATTGCGATATAATTTCTAAAAAGAATTTATTAATCATTATTTCATTTGAAATGAAATTCATGTGACAAAAATATTTATAAAGATATTTAATTCATAGTGATTAATTTAAATCGAACATGATTTTAAAATAATAGACATTGTTATCTCTTCATTTATAGTTTTCCATTATGTAAATATTTATTCGGTAACCAACCATTGAAATAATAACCATTGGTAATTGACCATTTGAATCTTGACCCTTGGTGAGAGATCATTAGAATATAGACTATTGTTAATAGACCATTGGCTAATCCACCATTCAAGATCTATCATTCAAGACCCACCATTCGAGATCTACTATTTGATATATACTATTCAAGATATCTCATTAGAGATCCATCATTGGAGATCCATTATTGGAAGATGCACTCATGTAAGATCTATAATTTAAAGATCCTTTATTGAAGGATCCTCCATTGGGTCATATATCATTGGGAGATCCACCATTGGACGATCTATCAATCACATGAATATTTTTCAATACTAGTATATGTTTCCATTATTACACTTTTAATTGAATTTTTTTAGATTTATTAATTAGTATTTATTTATATTTTAAAATCTCAAATCTATAAATGATTGATTCTTACAAAATTAGAGTAAGAGAACCCTCTCTCACTCATGCCTCATTTAAAACCTCCTGATGTCCATTCTCTATCAAACATTAAACCACCTTCTTCACTGTAATCCCTTCATATCATATAAATGATCAATGTGAATCGTTCCTTATCCTTACATACTTAATTATCGTTTCCTTCAATGAAATGTTCTGGAGAAACCAGTGTCACTATTATATTAGTCATACTAAATAAACCACAGTTTTCATCTTGAGATTTCATTATAGAAATAGAAGTTGATGTTGATTGGTTGATTTAGATTGTTTCTTTTGTGCTAATGTTTATTAAGGATTATGGAAGGATTTAAATTTTCTCAAATAATGATCGATCATTTTTCCCAATCATGCATCAAAAATTCTTTCAATTTTTAGATTATGTTTTTTTGGAATAAAATAATTTTTAAAATCTATGATTGTTGGTAAATTAATATCCTTTTTATCAATGTAATGTCAAATATTCCTACATGTTCCTCACAAAATAAAATTGACTATCATGATTCTAATCCAATATATAGGGATCTTTTAATTTATGAAGATAAAAAACTAGAAATAACTAGAAATAAAACATCTACAATTCATATTTATACTAAAAAATATTGATTTCTTCAAGTTATCTTTATCTATATCCACTATATTGTATATCCCGGGAAAGGGGATTTCAATATAATGAGGTATAAGGATGAATTTTGTTTATTTCTTATAAAATATATAGTAAAAATAAATCAATGAAAAAATTTAATGGTACATACAATTGAGATGATAACTGATTTTTCCCAATCAAATTCCATGACCAATCCTAATCTCATATCAGTTATGCTGGAATAAAATGGTTTAGTACCCAATGAAGAAGAACAAGTACTCATGTGTGTTGGTTTTTTTAGCTAGTTTATTATTAAGAGGATGATGTTAAATTGGAATCCATGGTAATAGAAATATTTTATGTACAATAGAACTTTATATCATGATTTTAATCCGTATCAACACCCTATCTGACCTAGAATCCTTGTTATACCTAGACTATATGCAAATAAGATTGTGTCTTATTCCTTATATGGAGATGTTAAAGAAGAAGAAACTAATGAAATTTAAAAATCAGTGTTGGTCTCCATTTAACAAGTATTTTTTCTTGATATTTTCAAAGGACCATATATATCTTATGGGACTGAAATTTCTCCACATTCCCTTGAAAATAGATAAATTCTATTAAAATAATGAGATGAAACCAAGGATGTTGAAGTAGCAAATAAACAATAAGTTGAATACTCATATTCTTCTTGATACAGTATGGTATTATTTTTATTTGATGATAAAAATGGAGAAATATGAAAATAATAGTCATGTGGATGTGGATCAAGATGATAAGAGATAGGATAAGAGGGGTTCTATTGATAGAGATGTGAATAGTTCTACTCATGTTTAGTAAGTTTATAAAAATCACAAATTTATTAATGATGATGTTAATATAGTTCATAAGGATATGATTTTGAAATTTAAAGTGTGTATATTGATGATCATGTTGAGGGGACACCTATATATAGTGTATACATATCAACAAATAAGGGGGAGAAGTCTCAAGGATGAGTACAACAAGGGCTTGACTATGCATAGTCTGATGAGGATAGATGAAATGATGGTGATCAAAGTCGTTCCCTAAAGCATAGTGGACATTATATCCATGTTTTTTAATTATCCTAAGGGATATCAACTTGGGATTTTTGATGAATCATGGAGTTTTGAAGCCTTAACTAAAAATTTTCCTCAATTAAACTTGATAATGGAGAATCTGATCAACATATCTCATATATAACTCCTTCTCTAGTTCCAATATCTTCTTTAACATTTGGGTATGTATCATAAGATGACTCGGATGATTTGGGAGTAATAGTGTTATCAACTATTTACACGTTACAGAATACAATGTATTGTAGTGTAACACAATTTTGTGAGGTAGATACAAGGTACATCATTGAGTTTGTTATCTTATACATTCATCTAAAGATTATTTTGAGAATTCATGAAGTATAGATTAAAAGATGGTGTTAGCCATATTGATAAATTAAGTGAGATCCTTTATGAATGTAAAGAAGGAAACATTTGGTACCAAACAATTATCTTTACTAGAGTGATTTGAGTCCTTATCTATAGTTGTTTCTTCAACCTTTATTACGCCACATTCTACTACTCCTTCTGTTGATTTTGAGATAATCTATTATTTTTTTTAATAAGATATGAGTACTACAAATGGTGACAATACTACCTCTCACTGGGAGGAACATTATCACATCGATAAAAATATTGATAAAATATATAAACTGGTAATGGAATTTTTGAATGAAACTCTGAGAGATACATAGAATATCTCTAAGGAAATAAAGTACTACCTTCTCTAGAAATCATGAATAATGGAAAAAAAATTGGTTTTTTTTGAAATAGATAAATGAATTATTGTATGCTTTTAGGACTATAGTGATAGAACCTAAATCCATTCATATGTGTTCCCTATACTATACACATTCTACAGAACCACTACTACCTTAGTTTTAGCCTTTTGGAATGTCACCAGTTAACGATATTCATCATATCATTCCAGTATTGATCCAGGATCTTCCTATATCATATTATAAACCCTAAATTACACCATTCATGCCAACTATCTCAAGAAAATGGGTATATCTAGTATTCCCCAAATCCTATAACACTAAGAGTGGTTCAGATTTAGATTATACTCTTATATGGGTTTTATTTTCCCATGTAATACATTTTGAGATCTAATTCTTGACATTTGAATAAAATAACAAATCACTTTTATTGATAATAATAATTATATTTTTATTTATTTTATTTTCTTTACTTTTTAATAATCCCAAAATGGGAAGCATTAATGACTAAAATCTTAAAAATAGTTGGATCATAATTATTAATGTGTTTCAAATTACATTTTATTATGTTAAGAAGAACATTGTTTTTTTCTTCTATATTTTCCTATTATTTACTTTTAAAAACGGGGTTATAAAATAAAATGATTTATTATCATCAATTATTATTTTAACTGAGAATTAATCCCGCATTGTGAACTAATTTAATATTTAAAACTTGTAAAATTGAACTGTTTGGATTAATTAGGGGTTTTAAATTAATTTTGTGGATTTAGTTTTAAATAATTTTAAACATAAATTTTTATTGGGGACAAAATTCAACCACTTCTTGATTAACTCATCCGACCAACATAAACCATCATAAGATAGTAGGTATCAGGTATAAATAATTTTAATAGTTAAGAAGTAGATGTAATGGATATATCTTCAGTCTCACTAAAAATTATTTTATTAATTAAACACATATATATATATATATATATATTATTACATTGACCTAGGAATACCTCTACATCATTCCCCATCTTCGTTTTTTCTCCATTTAAAAGAAATATCAAATTATCTTTTAGTGAGGGTCTATGAGGTTTTACATAGTCAATCCGGTTGTATATAGACGTTACTTTTCATCAGTCCTATTTAACTATTCTATGATTTAAACTCTGTTATATTAATTTATATTAGTAATTTTTTCCTAATTATAAAATGAAAAAACCCATAAAATAGTTGTAAAATTTACTTAGTAATCTTCTATTTTTAAAAATTATCCAATGAATGACTCACACCACACTATCATGGTACTTTATTATAGTTCCAATAAAATTAAACCTCATGTGATTCTATCAAAAAATAATCCAAATAAAAAAATAGATGAAATGAATCATACATAATTCCAAAAATGTATTCTAGAAAGATATTCTAGATTAATTTTATTCCTTTTATTTTAGTTCAAACAAACTTATAAACAAAAAAAAGTGTTAGAAAAGGTACTAAAATTCTAAATAAATCATAATATCCCCCACACATATCCTAGAAAAAAATAAAATTAATTCATATATGAATTTATTATGTAATACAAGTCATATTTCAATATATCAAGTCAAACATGATTGAAAGATCTAGAATTATATATTTAAAATTTCTTTCTTAATGATTTAATTATTGATAGATTTGGAATTATACTTTTATAAATGGAATATATCATAATTATTTACATAAAAATTATAAATTGGGGAATACCTAGGGGTATTTATGTTATCCATGTATTCCCATCGTTCATCCTAATTTTTTTTTACTCTTTTCCTTCGGGTTATGATCCATTTTTTTCTCTAAAATTATTTTGACATCTCTAATAGAGAAAAGGGAATTTACAATTTTTTGGTTGGTATAGATTTGATGTATTGTATTATACTCTATACTTATTCATAACAGATTCTATGATTTTTTTTAAAAAAATTACTCATATGTTAACAACTATGTCTCAAACTAATCCGAACATATAAACAATGTAACATCTCATAAACTCAATTAGAACCTTTGAATCATTGGCTTTGATTTATTTTTCATAAATACTTATAGAATCATAATCTAATTTTAACTGGATATAGTAAAATAAAAAATATAGAGGAAATAATATCATGGAATATAACCACCATATATCAAATACTTCACACAAAAAATTATGTGGTTGGATATTTTTCTTCCTTTTAAAAACTCTTCCCTTAAATTTATATTTTTAACATGTTATACCAAAAATATAAAATTATTTGAAAATATTGGGACAAAATTATTTAGCATCTTAATAATTTATTATTTTTCTTTAGGTTCTAAAATACCTACCTCTAACATTTTTATTAACAAGGAAAGCTTAAACGTAAATAATTATTAGTGATACATCTCTTAGTCACATGGCCACATGAATTATTCCATAAAATATGATCATCTGAGACATAAAACTATGACTCATATTTCAGTTTAATTGTTTTTTTCTTAGTAACTATTTTCAATACCTTTTATGTGAAAATAAATTCATCATTTAAGAATACCACAGATCATGGGAATAACTATATAGATGCCCACTCGAGAATGAGTCATCTAGTGTTCTCTTGATCAGTGTCTTGACCATACTATTATAGGGTAACCTACCAAATTGGTCGCCACCAAATTTTCACATCCATTATTGTACTAAATCTATAAGCCTTTTTCATGTAATAATAATATCTTTATTACTAGCCTCATCATTTCCTCATCATTCTTTATCAAATTCATCATTCCATCATGGCCAGAAAATTAGATACATTATATAATAAACAAAATTTCCAAAATTTTTCCAATTTAACAAAAAATGAAAAAAAAAAATCATTTTCTATGGTTTTTTAATTGATTTGGGTAATGTAAATTTCCATTTATATGTATTCTAAAAAATGTCAGTGTACATAAAAAATATAGGAAATAACATCCCCCACAACATTGTTTGAGGACTAGTATTGAACTTCAAAAAGAGTATTCTAGATAGGTGGTAAAGTTATAGGGGTTACAATCAATATCCCTTATATATTTTCAAAATCCCCCTATATAAATCATCAATCAAAAAATCCATTTATTTTTCATGATATTAGTCTGGGGAAAATATATTTTGAAAAAAATATTTAACAAATATTGTATAAAATTCATCATGTCATAAAAATGATATAATATGAATAAGAGTGTTGGGGTAAGGTAATGAGGAAGTAACAAACATTATATTTATCTGCTCTAATTCATCCCTTATAAATTATGTGGGCCAAAATATTGTTTTTTCATAATAAAATGACATTTTTTAAATTTTAAACCAACTTTTCCTCAATGCATTTATAACATTTTTCAAATTTTCAAGAAAGTCTTGATAGAATATACCACAAATAATAAAATAATTTTGAAATATCTCCCATAAATTATGAATTATGTGTGAAAATATAATTACTATTGCGTTTAGAATATTACCTATGTAATTTCATAAAATTATGTTCATCCTTATGTAAGAAGACATACCAAATGGATTGGTGAATATTTTTTATCAAATAATTCTAGAACCACTAAGACATTAAAATATCCAAATAATACATTAAGAAAATAGTAATAAACATTCCCATCAAATATCTATATAATCTAGTAAATAAAATATATTATGAAATATTCATTACCGATCACATGAATTAATATCCTATGGTCAATAAAAACCCCATACTATAGAAAATCCTAATAAAATAATCAATATTTTAATTTTCTTTAATGGGAAATCTTGTATTTTTTGGCATAATATGAAAGGGGATCACTGATTTTGTTTTCAAGATATAATATATTATTACATATCCTAAATTATCTTAGAATGGTTTTTACAAACTCTATAAATGATGGTTGGATTATTCATTTGGTATATCTCATCGATTTTAAAACACTCTCATGAAAAATCTTTTCCACATGACATAGTTTAATAATTTCTAGAATTTCAAATATGGGCTAACCTATGACCCTATAGTTTTTTTATAAAATTTCTAGTAATAGATTATATTAATAAGGATTGGGTTTCGTTTAAATTAATACAATTTATTTTTCATTTTAATTAACTAAATCATAGTTTTTGTTACATGAAAGAAACTACAATTCATGTTTATTGTGTTTTATATAGATTGTTTAATATTAGTTATTTCAATTTTTTGAACATACTCATGTAATGTAAATGATTCAGTATAAAAATTTAACACATCACGAGAATGATATTTATTTATCTTCTCAACCTATTCCATACACAAACTTTTTTCCAAATTATGTTTATATTAAAAAATAAATATTTTCCATAAATATCAAGTTATTCTAGATATTATAATAGTTTAATTATATAATCAATAAAATACCTATCTACCTTAGAATTAAAAGTAATTTCAAAATTATTTATTGTAAAAACAGATTACTTCTAGTGAGGATACATAGTTGAATGTGTGATGGTAATGCTTGTAGTTCCTTTAATAAATAACACCTTATGTGTTCATTCAATAACATTTCATATGGTTTTGTAGTTATAAGAATGGATTATCCTATAATAATGATTAAATGAAGTCTAACACTTCCTCTTTCATTGTTTAGAATATAAAAAATAGAGGCGAACAATAATCCCTTCACATTAACTGAACCATCCTCTAAATCTCCAACTGGGTAGGTAGTGTTTCAGATAACAAAATAAAGTTGGTTTGAATGATGAATAAAGTTAAGATGGAATAACATTGACTAATTCTCCCAAATAAGATAACTAATTCATAAAATTAGTTTCCTCTATAGTGAAATGGATAGTAATAGTACATGGGTCATGATATTTATTACATAATTGTAGGCTTACAAGGTTATGGACATTTCTTCTTAAACATATATTTGCAGGCCCTGAGGCTTCTCCTACTTTCTATACATGAATTGTAAAAATCATGGATTTCATTGGAATAATGGGATGGAATTTAAAAATCGATTTTTATTTACACTATCGTAAATGTTTCTAATTTCTTCTGTTGTAATACATCTTTGAAATTTTTTAGGGTTTTTTATTCTTTTAGGGATGGGTTGTTGGTCCTAATATAATTCATCAAAATTAGCAATTTCATTTTACATATTCACTTGTTTATTCAGAAAAATTATTCTAACTTATTAGTTCATAATAAGTGTAAATTATATATGTTTTGAAGGGGTGAAATATATTTGTTCTTCAGGCTGTACATTTCTAACTTAATCTCTCAGTGGTGGGTTTTTCATAATTTCACCAAATTTTTACTCCTTAAATAGATTTCAATATGTTTCCCCATTGATTTAGGAATAAATTGTGAGATACATTACCTAATCCTTGGATTAATATGTATTTTAATGTTTATATCATATGGTTGAACTATCATGTTGGATCCTTCAAAACTGAATTTATTATCTTGAGGGCAGTTTGGTGGTTGGTTTAAGGCATCACAAGTTATTATGGCATGTGTTTCAAGAAATTATATTGATATTTATCATGTTTAAATACTTCATATGATTTATATGGATTTATTTGAATGTGTGGGGATGAAAAATATTCTTAAAAATTCAACTAGAAATGTGTCCTTTGAGGCCGTTAGTATCCATTTCCAAATACGAGTTATAGATTAATTATTGAATCATTTATTTTTGGTTTTGTTTTTTTGTACTGTGTTTGGTACATGGAATCATAGATATCATGAACTTAATGTTTTTAATCAGTATAAAGGTCCATAAAATGGAAAATTTAGTTCAATCTTGGAGGTGTTGAAGGTGATTCTTCTAAAATATTGTTCAAATCTAACTATCACACAAGGTATTTTTTTATTATCAATTCAATTTCTATGTGAAAGATAGTCGGAAATATTTTTATAATGAACTCCTTTTTTTAAACCTTTTAATGTATTTTTAGGATTTTATGAGATCCTATCCATCACCTTTTGAGATTTAATGGATTAATTTTTAATCAAGGATACTCTAGAAAAAGTATCCAAAATATCAGGTCATTATATAATTTTTCCATTATAAAATAATTAAATGATATGGTGGTATTCAAATGGATAGTGTGGAAAAAAATTTTAATCACCCATATTCTCTCCTAAAACTCATATATGTTCTCTTCAATTAATATACTAATCCTATAAAACACTATTAGTAGTTATCAAATCTTTGATGTAGGTAAACTTGTCTCTAGGTGTGCCTTCTGATGTTTATCTCTTATAGTGAACTAGTCCAAGTTTTCATCGAAACTAGAAAATGATCTTGGTCAACATTGAAGTCAGGGAAACATCCAATCCCAACGAGATGTATATAGTCCTTGAGGTAGAAAAAATAATAATTCGGAAGAATTTCACCATTAAAGTAAAGTTAATTCACCTCTTATTTTATCATAAAATTTTTTTTCATGACCCTTAATAAGTCAATCGTTTGTCACAAAATGAACTACTGAGAAATGAAAAATGCAGAATATGTGAATGTTTATATAATTCATAGTAAATTCAATCCCTCCACTAACGAAACATGTCCCCTAACCTAAAACCTACACTTAACTCCCATTTCCACCTTAATAGTATAATAAAATTCACTAATAACCATAAATAAAAGCATAGAAGGAATGTTTGGATGATATAGTATGGAAAAAAATAAATGAAAAAGGAAACTAACTACAAAATCCTAAATCAATAAGAAATTCAAGGATAGTAACAATCTAAACAAAGATCCTAAAAAAATTAATCCATTTGTGAGCATAACCATGCATAGTAGGTCCCAAACTATTTTAACTCATTCCAAATATCTATTGAAGACCATTTTAAGCTTCATTGAAACATAAATAGAAAATATTTCTTTCTAACATAATTTTATGATAAACCAATATGATATCCCAAACCATTTTATATGTATTTCTACTTTCTTTGCAAAAATAAAATCAATCGCATTAAATATTCCCATGTCTTCCAAATCCATTTCTAAACCCAAAAAAACTCATTTTAAAATATCATGAAACCCCATTAAAGAATGATGTAATTCAAAAAAATCATAATAAATATATAAAATTTAAAGAATAAAAAAATATATGTGATAATGGAATCTATAAAATCGGGACCACTAGATTGAAAATGGGTAATATAAATAAAGAATATATGGATATCATAACCATTAAAAGCACGGTGAATGAAATAATGAATAAGAGATAGATCCCCTACATCAACCACTTCTCAAATATGTAGATGTCATGGCCTAATATCCTTGGAACACATGTATTTAAATCATAAAAAGGACACAACCATCATAGGTAGACTTATAAGAACCTGACAAACCTTGTAATCCTGTCACACTATCTAGGTCAAATATAATCAATATAGGACTGAAATACTAAAATGGGGTACCATTTGGGTTAAATATAAAACTCATCCAATATCAATCAAGAAAAACATGTCAAAATATAATTTTCAATCATCTAGGAATCTATGTTGTGAAGAATCATTCACATGAAAAAAAATAGAGTGGATGTGATCATGTTAATAAAAAAAGATCAATCAATATTGAATAATAATAACTCTCACTCACTACCGACACCCTCACATAGAAAAGATCTATTTCATATAATCAAATCTCTTCAATCTAATAAATATCTCTCAACCATAGTAGAAATATATAATTGGTAATATGGGGCATCACAACCAATGAGTTTCCAATTTCATGTGCCTATAAGGCCTTTATAAAAAACTGACTTAGAATCCCAGGTCAAATAACACATTTTCAGGTTCATTTATAAAACCACTCTTGAAACACTTATCATAAATAAACTATTTAAATAAATATATAAATTAACCCATACTCATTTAAGACATTAAAGAGACCAAAACACCACCAATTAGATTATTCCATGATCCAAATTGGTTGAAATAATTTTTAAACGAGTTAATTTATTTAAAAAAGTTATCAATGTAATTAAAAAATACTTGGAACTAAAAACATCTCATGAAATTTCAAATTAAAACATTAAATAAAATAATTTTAACACAAAAATAACATTTATTCATTTATAATGTTATTTTAATGGTCATTGTAGAAATTCCACAAACCATAGGGGGACATATTTCAATAAAATAGACTTTTACATTTCCTTAAAATTAAAAAACCTATAAAATTATATAGAGACAAAACCAAATCCCTCTTTTCTATTTGGAAAATAAATAAATATAATTTAATACAAAAATTTCACAATCAAAACATCAATTTAGAAAACATGTTATCAATGTTTTGAAAATTAAAATATATAGTCTTTTGAACAAACTGCATGGAATCAATGGAGTATGGTTAAAATATTTGAAGATGAGAATAACAATACCTAGGGAAGTGATGGAACACCCTATACTAAATTGAATATCAAAAATCAAATCAAACAGGAACCCCAGTCTTTATCCATGTCACACATATTAATATGAGAGGAGAAGATGTAATAAATGGTGGATTAACTGAAGAGTAGTTTTTACCTCAAAAAATCCATGAATGAATCCCCAGTAATCCATATATAAATTATGTAAGGGATATATGGCAATATGGGAGAGGAATATTCGAGAGAGAGTTCATATACAAGGGATGACTATTATGACCCAATATTTCTTCAATAGAAATTCCCTTCTTATGAATATGTCATGAAATTATAAAATAATGAACTATTAAGTGCAATTTTTCCCTTAATCAAAGGTTTGTCACTTCTGTAATGTGAATTTTGGAAATATGAAATACATGGTTATGATCGGTATGTTATTTTATGTCTGATAAAAAAATCATAATTATTTATTTATAGTAACCTACCCTCATGAATAGTAACAACCCCATATTAATAGTGATATACCCTAATGAATAGTAACATTAGCTATGATAATATGTAAATAATATTCAACTGGAAGTATTGTATACCTACGCATTGGAATAAGTGAATAAATATTTTTGAACTCTGGTTTTTAGAATAAATTATGAATTTAATTAAATATTAAATTAAAAATATATATATAATTATAATTAAAAATGGAATTAATTTTTGGATTTCACACAGCAAAAAAAATTTAGGGTGAATTTTTTGTATATCTTAGAAATACTCAATTTTTTTACGAATTGTGAGGTATGGTGAAATACCGTAAATAACAATTATCAGTTAAATAAACTATTTATGACATCATAATTGATGTAAGACCACATGGATGGAACTCACATGAATTTATTACTATTATTGTTCATTTGATCATCAATATTTCTTGTCTTGAGGGAAATTAATAAACTAATTATTAAAGAATTATGAAAACCCTCCTCTCCTCCACTATAAAAAACCCCCACCACTCCCTCTACTCATCACTTCTATTTTCCTTGAAGCTCCTCAAATATCTGGACAAATACCAATCCCTAGTCACTCCTCATATCCTAGAATCTCATTTTCTTTACAAATGACCGAAACCTCTACACTTATGTAGGTTCCCATGGAGGGTATATCAAGAGGTAAAGAACCTTTCTTTTTCGTTTAGTTTCATTAAAATTTCCTTTCATTTGTAAGATTCTCCAAACAACCCATGTTCAAATAACCATGATAAATCCATTATCATATATATACTAGAATTATATCATGTGAATGGAAGAACCATCATCAATATTCATACACTCTCATTTTTATTTTATAAACAAAATCAAGGTCTATGAGGTCTCAATTTATAACATTCATGGATGACAAAGTTTCGTTCTTCAATTTATCCTTCTTTACAGTTCATGAAACCATTTTTATGGTTGAAACAGACTTTAAAATATATATATTTTAATCTAATTAAGTTTTAAGAACCATTATACGTACATATAATTAAATCATGTGACCAAACTAGTTCCTAATAATCAAAATACTGCTAAAATAATCTAAGGGAATGTCATTAATAATTAATCTAATGATTCATCCTCATTTCATGTAACCAAAATAATATAAATTAACATCAATACTTCTGGACATTCATAAATAATATGTAATTTAAATTATGAATATTTACATTAATTCCACTAAATTACATAAGAATAATTGAACCGATTATAAAAACAAAGGAAACGAACACTCTGGAACAATGAAATTCAACATTATAACTTATCACTAAGACAATGAATGAACTAAACACAATTATATTAAACTAATTAATTTTATAATAGGATATAAATCAATTTTTTAATATGTATAATTTCATATTCCATGTGGTTAAGATCAAGAGTTGTACATAATCGGACTTAAGGTAAGGAGTTTTTTCACCAGAACATCAATTTTCATTCGGGTTACTTTTATTTCCAAATTATCCAAATGAAACTCTTGCGTATTATTATGTACTCTTCAAAAATTATATTTATAGGTTATATATATAATTACCAACTAGAATATTTACTTATTATATATATTTTTACACATTTTAAAAAGAACTTATGAATTTTTTTCTGAAATACAAGCCTGGTCCAAGGGAATTACCTTAATTCATACCTATTTTCAAGGGAACTCTATAATATTTTTTTTGGAAGACATTATCTTTATTAAATCAATTAATTTATTATGAAAATAATATCTTACTTAACTTCCTTTTTTATACAAATATTTTTCAAAAAGAATTCTTCTTTTTAAAGTAAATGAGTATTTATCTCATGATTTATTCGAAGATTTTATATGAGAATATTAATCTATTTCAAAACTCTTACTAATTCTTGTGTATTGTTGGGATCAATCTTAAATTTTATATTAAACCATATTTAATTTAAAGGTTTATTATTATTTTGTTTTTGGATATTCTATCCTAAAACCATTCGCCAATTTACTCTGCATGGTTATTGTTTATGGTTAATGATCAGGGAAATTTATTTTCATTTCATATATTAATTTAAATATGAATGGATAAGTTTTTTATGTTTATCCTCATTCATATAAAAAATAAATTGGACATATTAAGTGTTGGTTGGGGCCCTCTATATCCCCTTGGTGCATCATTAGGTCTCATGAGACAAACTACGGTCATGGAAAAAGGCCTTAAAACATGATTATTTATTGTCTTGGCATGAGCCCTTGACGGTAATGTTTTGTTGTCCAACATTATGTATTCAATGATTATGAAAATATTATTATTGGTTCATGTGGTTATTTGACAAGTAGAATACCCATGATTATTTTTTATTATGGCATTACTTACTTGTCTCTTATTCTGGTGATAATGTGTTCACGTTTTTGTTAAAGTCATATGTTTTTTATTATTCAATTTTCATAATGTTTATAAATATATTCTACTATATTGCTTACCCTTTCTGAGCTTTGGAGCTCACCCCTTTCTTCTGTTTCTTTTTCTCAGGACATGTAGATGTTTTTAATAAATGACATGATGAAATAACCTATGGGTTATGGATTTTTTCTATGGAGTTTCTATGTTTTATTTCTTTTCAAGTTGTAATGTTGAACATATGTATGAATATTTTTACAATAATACTATACTACTCAATCCTTCATGATGAATATTCCTTGATTATATGCCAATTTATTCAAATAAGGCACCATCTCTGGGAAACTAGGGTCATCTATTTTCAGTTGGTATTAGATGAAGTTTAGTAGTAATCGTGGAAACTAGATTTAGAAAACGTATATTAGGGGAAAAATCCCTAAGATTATATTTGAGGAAAAGATTACAAGTACATCCTGGTATTTTGGTATGGAATATATTATGTGTATATTTCTAAAAAATATATTCCAATCTGGATACAAAAAAGGTATATGTGGTTCTAGAAGAGATGTACCTAGGAGTCAAATCTCTGACAAAGAGTTTTTGGCATGACCTGAGGTATCCTAGTACATGACAACGGGCATTGATACACTCTTGGTATTGAAACTCTGGGGGGATAGGCTTAGGATAATTAATATTTTCTTTGAAATACATTATGAAGGATTTAAATTTAAATAATTCTTCAATGAATCCATTTCGTGATTATAGGGTTAGCCATGAGTAGGATATCAATTTATGCTATGTACTTTGATGAGTTAATATTATGATTCGTAAGATAATCTAGTGTATACCATTATCTAGATATGACGCCTAGTGGAAGGAATGTAAACATAATGAACATGCATGTCCCCTATAGGGATTTCCCTCTGATGTAAGATAATGAAGTTAGCTCTGGTTCAATGACTGGTGTTTATCAACATACAACTATACTAATAAAACTTACTCAGGTTATGAATAATAAACTTACCTGTATGGAGCATTTGGATCCACTATGAGGAGGAGCTATGTTAGATCCCTTTAAATGACAACATCCTCCTTAATTAAATGAAACTACAATCCCATTTATAGTAGGGTAGTGGACATGTTCCTTAGAGAATATATTTCATTATTTGTGATGTAACTAAAGAGAGAAGTTTCTCTAGGTAGTTTATTATCTATCGAGATATGTCGATCAACAATGGTTGTTAATCCAAAACACAAAAGAGGAGGAATAAATATAATAAATGGAATGGAGGGATTTTAAGGAAATATTTTTGGAATAATATTTTTATCATGAGTAGAGAGCAGATACGGAGTGAAAATTGATAAATTTGAGGCAAAAGGAGGATAAAAATGTTGCCAAGTATGAATCCAACATTAGAATGATGGAAATGATTTTTTCGGACTACATACGTGATCCATGGAGAAAAATCGATCTTTTATTTGATGGTTTAAAACCATTCTTCCAAAAGGCTCTAGTCTGCCAATGTTTCTCATCATATAGAGATATATTATCAAGTTCTATCAAGACTGAAAAAGGAATTTTCTATGTCTTGTGACTATAAAGGAAAATAAGAGAAAAAGAGGGTTGCAGAAAACTCTATAAACAAATATGGAAATGGGAAAGAAGGTAATATTTGAGTTTCTATCAAGCATTAATTGTAGGAAAAAACACCACGGAAATTTTTCGAAGGGAATGGGAGACTGTTACAAGTGAGGAGAAAATGGCCACAAATCATAGGATTGTAAGGGGAAGAAAGAAGCTGCCAATTTTATGTGTTATAATTGTAGGGATATAGGATATAATGGACATGAATTTCTTTAGCGTTAGAGAAAAACAACCTAAAGTAGGCCAAGGTAGTTGGGCCAATGCTTAGGTGCTCACAACTTCGGAGGTTGATGTTCCAAATGATCTGGTAGTAGCTACAATGATTATTTCATAAAAACTTAACCAATGCATTATTTGATTTTGGATCATCCCATTCATTTATATCTTAGAAGTTTTCCATGAAAATTGGACATGTCCAATTATATTTCAAAACGTATTTATCAGTAAAAACCCCTAGTGGATGTATCATTGCAATAAAGGCATGTCAATTTTTCCCCCTCAAGACACATAAACGTACTTTATTTTTTAACTATATAATCAATCCAATGACTAAATTTGATATAATTCTCGATATTAATTGGTTGTAAAATTATGATGTGAAAATCTATTGCATGAATAATGATGTTACAATTTTTTAGAATGTTGTGAAATCCCTTATCTTTAGGGAAGAAACGTCATCATATGATTCTCATCTAGATCCACCCCCAGTAGCTCTGCTAAATTAAATTATTGGAGAAGAAAAGAACCCAATATCTATGGGTGAGGAAATTAATATTGAAATAGAATATGTGAATTTAGTTCAATAATATGATTATGTATTTCCTGATGATTTACCTAGATATCCTCTAGTGCAGGAAATTGAGTTTTCCATTGAATGAATTCCTAGTTCAAGGCCCACAGTAAAGACAACTTATAGAATGTCAACTATAGAGTCAGGGAGATAAATAAATAACTAGAGGAATTGAGTGATAAAGGATTTATAGTGTTTCTCTATGGGGATCCCATATTCTTTTTGTTCAGAAGAAATATGGGTCTATAGGGTTCTGAATTAATTACAGGAAAATCAATGTTATTAGAATAATGAATAAGTATCCTCTACCACGAATTGATGTTTTATTTTATCATCTTCATTGTGAATAATATTTTTGAAAGATTGACCCTTGATCATAATATCATCAGTGGCTTGTGAAGAAGAAATTCCAAAAACTGAATTTCAAAATAGGTATGGGATTTACGAGTATACAGTAATGCCATTTGGACTGACTAATGCACCATCAATTTTCAGGGATCTGATTAATAGTTTTTGGAAGTAATATCATGATATATTTTTAGTGGTGTTTATTTATGACATCCTACAATACTCTAAAAGCTATGAATATCATGAAAATAACTTGCGCACTATTATGGAGACTCTTAGAAGATATGATTTATATGGGAATTTTAAAAAGTGTGATTTTTGGGTTCAATCATTTTCTTTTCTGGGCCACATTTTCTCTAAGTAAGGAATATCAGTAGATCTTACAAATACAAAGGTTGTCCAAGAATGGCCTACTTCAACGAACATAACTGAGGTACTTAGTTTTATTGGTTTAGCAGGTTATTATCGGTATTTTGTTCAGAACTTCTCCAAGTTATCCAAACCAATGACCAAGATTACACGAAAAGGGGTTATGTTCGTATGGAAAGAGGAATGTGAAGATTGATTTAAAGCATTAAATAGGTGGTTAGTGAATGCACTGATCATAACACTACAATTAAGGATTAATGGATTTGTGATCTTTAGTGACGCATCAAATAAAGGTCTTAATAGTGTCCTTACGCAGAATGGTAGAGTTATTGCCTATGCATCAAGGTAGCTAGAAATTCTTGAACAGAACTATCCAACTCGTGATCTTGAGTTGGTAGTGGTAATATTGGCTCTGATGATTTTGAGACATTACCTCTATGGAGAAAAATTTGAGATATATATAGATAATAATAGTTTTAAATATATCATCTCACAGAAAGAACTCTACATGAGACAAATTATATGGATTGAGCTACTCAAAGATTACCATTTCACAATACACTACAACCAAGGGAAGGAAAATAAAGTGGCATATGCTTTGAGTAGAAAGGACCATGGAATTCTTCACAAGATTAGAGTTGAAAGGGATACTTTGTTCATGGATCTAGTAAATATGGATATGGGAATTATCAAGGAAGGTAACACATCACTACTTTTTCAAATGGTTTCCAAACCTTATTTACTATAAAGTATATAATGGTCTCACGCTGATGATGAGGAGTTTCAAAAGAAAATTTATTCTATAAATGATGGTATGTTAACTAACATCGTATATGAAGGTGGAATTTATAAATTTGCAAAGAGGCTTTGTGTTCCAACTTTTCCTGGGCTAAAGAGGGAACTATTGGATGATTCTCATGGCTCTAATTTACCTATACACTCTTGTAACACAAAGAACTATATTGATCTAAAGGAGAATTTTTGTTGGGAAAACATGAAGATGGAAATTGTTGATTATGTGTCAAGATGTTTGTTTGTCAATAGAAGAAGGATGGAAGACAACATCATAGGAGATCCAGGGAACCCCTTCCTATTAATATGTGGAAATCAAATGATATTATGATAGACTTTTTCATGGGGATACCAATGACTCCAAGAATGAATAATGTGATATGGGTCATTATTGATTATCTTACAAAACCAACACATTTTCATGCTATAAGAGAATATTTATCATTTAATCATTTTTAAAGACTATATATTAATGAAGTTATAAGACTTCATGGTTTAACCTTATCAATTGTTTCTAAAGGTGATCCCTATTTTACATCACAATTATTGATAAGTCTCCATAAGGTCCTAGATACTGATCTTCGTTTGAGCACTACCTACCACCCACAAACTGATGGTCAATTAAAACGAATTATTCAAACATTGGAAGACATTTTTAGGTCTTGTTCATGTGAATTTCAAGGTATGTGGGATAATTATATTACTCTCAAAGAATATTCCAATAATAATTGCATTAAGTTTAATATTTAGATGGCACCATATGAAGAGTTATATAGAAAGAGATGTCATACAACAACTTGTTGGGATGATTTTGGTTAGAGAAATCTCATCGGCCCATAACTTGTTGAGTAAGCAATGGAAAATGTTAAGATTATCCAATACCAGATCAGAACAGCTCAAAGTTGGAAAAATTCCTATGCTGATAATTGTAGGATGTATTTGGACTTTCAAGAAGGATAACACATAATCATAAAGGTATCTCCATAGAAGGGTATAATATGATTCGGCAAGAAGGGAAAACTAAGTCCCAGGTACAACGGACCTTTTTAAATTCTTGACCTAATTGGAGTCGTAACATACCATTTAGAAATGCCACCAGGTCTCTCCAAAGATCACAATTTCTTCCATGTGTTAATGTTAAGGAAATACATGACATTCCCAACACGTGTACTCACCTATGAAAAAATTGAACTTGAACTCGATCTTTCTTATTGTGAAGAGCCTATCAATATTCGTGATACTAGAGAAAACGTATTGAGAAATCAGACTACTATTATAGTAAAGGTTCTTTGGGAGAACCATAATATGGAGGAAGAAACATGGGATCCTGATGATCTTATGTTTCAGACATACCAAAATCATTTTATGTAACAATTTTGTGAATTTTGAGGATGAAATTTCTGTAATGAGGAGAGAATGTAACGACCCAATATTTCTTCAATGGAAATTCCATTCTTATAAATATGTCATGAGTTCACAACATAATGAACCACTAAGTGCTATGTGACCCTTATACATAATTTCGTCACTTTTGTGATGTGAGTTTTGAAAATCTGACATACACGGTAGCGATTAGTAAGTTATTTGGAGTCTCATAAGAAAATTTAATTTTTGGTGAATAGAAACTTACCCTTATGAAAAGTAACATACCCTTATAAATAGTGACATACCCTAATAAATAGTAACCTTACCTATGATAGTACATTAATAATATTCAAGTGGAAGTATATTATACCTATGCTTTAGAATATGTAAATAAATATTTTAAAACTCGTGTTTTTATAATAAATTTAGATTTTAATTAAATATTAAATTTATCATATTGAGAAAATTAATTTTTAAAAATGGACTTCATTTTTTTATTCTACACATTGAAAAAAATTTAGAGTTAATTTATTGAATTTTTCTGAAATACTCAAATTGTTTATGAATAGTGAAGTATGGTAAAATATTGTATATACAAATTATTAGTTAAATACAAAATTTTTGAAATAATAAGTTATGTAAGCCTACTTGGTTTGAACTAAAATTCATTTATTACTATTCTTGGTCCGGAAATCATTAATATTTCTTCTCTTGAGGGAAATTAATAAACTAATGATTAAACAATTATGAAAACCCTCTTCTCATCCACTATAAAAACCACCCACAACTCCCTCTTCTCTTCACTCCTCTAAGCCTTGAACATCCTCAATGTTCATCCCAAATACCCTTCCCTAGTCACTCCCTAAGTCTAAGAAGCTCTTGGTCTTTCCAAAATACCGAAACCCCTTCCCTTAAAAAGGTTCCCAAGGATGTCATATCAAGAGGTAAAGCACCTTACATTTTCATTTAGTTTATTTTCAAGTTCCATTATTTTGTAATCATCTCCCCCATCCTCTATCAAAATAACAATAATAAACACATTATTATCTATATACATGAATTCTATCAGGTAAATGGAATAACAATCATCAATATTCTTATTCTCTCGCTTTGATTTTATAAACGGAATCAACGTGTATGAGGTTCAAATTTATAACCATCTTAGACGATAAACATTTGTTCTTCAATTTATCCTTTATTACGTGTCATGGAACCATTTTTATGGTTTAACCAGACATTAATATATGTATTATTTCCAAATTAATATTCATTAATTGGTATACATACATATTACTAAATCGTATGACCAAACTAGTTCCTAATAATCCAAATTCCACTAAAATATCTTTGAGAAGTTCATTAATATTTCTTCTAATGATTCATCCTCTTTCCATGTAACCTAATTATAGAAATGACCATTAAAATATATCGATTTTCATAAATAATATGTAATTTAAATTCTAGAGATTTACATAAATTATGCTCGATTACTTAATAAAATGTGAACTAATTATGAAAATAAAGGAAACAAACACTCTGGAACGATGAAATTCAATATAATAACTTATAAATAAGAGAATAAATGAACTAAACATAATTATGATAAACAAAATATATTCATAATAGGTTATTATTTATGTTATTAATAAGTATAATTTCATATTCTAGTATCTTATGTTAAAGTGCATAAAACGTTCAGACTTAAGGTAAGGGGTTTTCAACCCAAACATCCATTTTCATTTGGGTTACATATATTTTCTAACTATCCCAATGAGACTCTTTTTTATTTTTATATACTCCTCAAAAATTATTTTTGTGAGTTATATATATGTTTACCAATATGAATATTTCCTTATTTTATGGTTGGTTACACGTTTTTAAAGGAACTTATGAAATTTTTTCTGAAATAAAAGCCCGATCCAAGGGAATTTCTCTAATTATTACCTATTTTCAGGGAAAATATATAATATATTTTTGGAAACCATTATCTAAAAAAAATCACTCATTTTTTTGAACATAATATCTTACATTACATCTGGTTTTATGTAATTATTTTTCCAAAATAAGTCTTCTTTTCAAAGTAAACAATTATTTATCTAAAGATTTACTCGATGATTTTGTAATAGTATCTTCATTTATTTCAACAATATTGTTGATTCTTATGTATTATTGGGATTTTTAATACATTTTATGAACTACCATATTTCATTTAATGGTTTATGGTTATTTTTCAATGGATGTTCTTTTATAAAACCATTCACCAATTTACTCTGATTGGATAATGTTTATACTTAATGTTTGGGGAAAGTTATATGGATTTCATATATTAATTTTAATATGAATGTATATGTTGTTTATGTTTATCCCCATTTATTTTAGGAATGAATTGTAAATTGTAATTTTTGGGTGGGACCCTCTATATCCCATCAATGCATCCGTAGGTCTCATGAGACAAACTACAGTCATCACACAATGCCTTGAAAAAATGATAATTTATGTTCTTGGAACGATGCCTTGATGGTTTGGTTGTGATGTCCCACATTATGAATTCCCTCATTATGAATATTTTATTATTGGATGATGTTGTGATTGAACTTGTAGAATACCAATGATTTTATTTTATTGTGGAATTACTTACTCAACTCTTATTTTTTCCCTAATGGGTTCGGGTTTTTTGTTAAGGGAATATGTTAATTGATATTATGTTTTCATAATGTTTATATATATCTTCTTTTTTATTTCTTAACCTTACTGAGCATTTTATCTCACCCCTTACTTTGGTTTCTTTTTCTCAGGATATGAAGATTTTTTAGGAAATAAATTCTAAAATAATGTATTATTTATGGATGTTGTCTAATGATTTTATTTGTTATATTTATTTTCAAGTTGTAACATTGAACTTTTGTATGAATCTTCTATCCAATAATACTAAACTACTTAGTCCTTCAGGATGCTAATTCCTTATTTATATGCCATTGTAATCAAGTAAGAAACTGACTCCGGGAAACTGGGTTTAGGTCCTTACAGTAAGATAATGTGGAGATGAGATGAGGTGATGGAATGTGGATTTTTATTAAGAATAAAAATAGTAACATAGATTTCTCTGAACCTGGTATGGTTCTTGGTTTCCCAACATTGTTTAAAAATATTTTTGGTTACTATGTGTCCCAAAATTCATATACAAAATAACCATGCCTAGTTAATCCTATGAACCTATATGGTTTTTCTTTTTATACAAAGACTATTCGAAATGGAATTTTTTAGATACAGACCCTAATTAATGGTTTCCATATAGTTTACTAATTGCGAAACCCTTTACTACTTCTAGAATTATAATAAATTGGGGCCAGAATTTTGAGAAACAGAAAATATTAAAAAATAATGTTTAAATAAATTAATAACTAAGACATTGTAACATGATGAGTTATATATTAATTGGTTGAATCTCTGTGTGACATGAGGAATATGTATTCCATAGGTATTCATTCAAAGGATAATAGGAAGCCCTCCTACAAATTTGAGCATCCAAAACTCCACTTTTCTGGAATTTGATTCATACATCCCCAGATGACATCAAATATATGTTGGGAACTAGTCATTATAAACAATGAACATTATGTAATACTAAAATTACTACATTTTCTTTTTGTAATATTAATTATAATTCAATTGTAACTATTAGATATTATTTTTGAAATTAAGTACTGAATCCTCTCTAAGTGTATTATTCAATCAATCAAAAATTTCACCCACATTTTCAATTCCTAAGGTGGATATAGTATAATAGGAAGAAAAATATATGTTTTAATCAATGGAATATTCAAAAACACTATCTCAATTTACCTAGTGTTTTTCCTATACTTAATTCCTAAAATTATGTTTATTTCAACCTGTGGATCAAAATAAATGACATAGTTTTAATAAAACCTAGAAATAAATCTAAATCATTTTTAAGTTAAAATAGAAAAACCAAAAAAATAACATAGAACTGGCCTCCCATGAATCATCTCTATGTTGATGAGGATCTTTTTGAAGGGATCTCAACCAAAATATTTGAGCCAAAGTGAATGTACTGAAATATTGTGACCAAGTTTTTATTTAGAGAGGAGGGTGAATTTAGTGCTTGAAAATAGTAAGATAATATTGCTCAGAATGCAACTAAATTATTTTTATTAAATATTAATAATTTCATTCTGACAACATATTATCACTTTTTTTATCTATTAAACCATTATTTTATTTTTCTCTCTCATTCTCTCTTTAATTAGATGAAACCTAATTGGATTACCATCACCTAGAGATTTCAAAAAAATAGATTAGGTGAAATGAACACACCATACATCAGTATGGAAATTCCATGTAATTTTTTATCACCTTCTACTCATTGATCTTACCACTACTAACCATCGTAGGCAGTGGAGTATCCCTTTGTGGCTTGGGTGTAAAAAACCAAGGGATATTGAAGAAGAAATTTATTGAATATAATAATGAAAATATCATTTTTATTTAAAAAATAAATAGCTTCTAGAGAGTTAAAATGATTAAAATAATCCATGGGTGTTTGAATATATGTGGATACGTGGAATTATTTTAGGTCAAATAGTAATGGTCGATTATGCCATCATAGGGGACATTATAATAAAATGAATGATTAGATTAATTTACAGATCAACTTGATCAGTTAATGATCCTTTCTATAAGTTAATATTTTTCTTCTTATTGTATAATCAGGATCCTCATGCATACTTCATTAGCTCCAAACCACATGGGGGTTTCACAACCACTTTCCAATCCTTGATCAAATTTTTTATGACCTCATTATTCTTTATTTTCAGTTTTTATCTCTGTTTCTGATGCTTTCACTATGGCACGCAGGTACGTCTTGTTAGAGGACGGTGATGCTATTTGTTTCCCTGAATTCCTACTTTCTAAATCCAAGTGGCATCCATACATTATTATAGGTTGTTTTCGCCTTGATCGAAATAAAAATATGGGATGTCGGTTCTTCCTTCCATGGATTCCTCCTCACAACTCATCACATAATCCGAGTATCCCTTATAGATTAAAATTTTGTTTTGGAAACTCTTCCCAATTCCATATCTTTATGGACACCAGTTAATAACACTACTTATGTTAGGACATTCAAAGGGGTTCTGTCAGGGCAGCAACCTTTGGTTGGGAGAGTAGTCACATTGGACATCACTGGTGTGTCTGGTTACTGGAACACTGGTGTGTCTATGTTTCTTCCCCTTATTATAGGGATAATAAGCCCAAGGAATCCCACGTTGAATGTAGGGAATCATATTCTAGAAGCATGTATCTGAGGTTTTTCTCAACTTCCTATGTTTAACACAGGGTATGCCATAGGTTTAATGTCTAACGAATATGGATATGACTGATCAGAACACTAAATAGAGCGGATCAGGTGAGTTTAACCCCTAGAGGGAACACCAATGTCCGGGATAACTTGCGGTTATCTACCCGATAGTTTTTTAAGTGAATGGGGAATGGGGTGGTCTGATCCCACTGGGATGTGGTAGCCCGGGTAAGAACCAAAATGGATGGTGGATGGCTAAGTGATGTGGGTGGATAATTAGGTGGAGTCAACTCAAGGATGATGATCATGATGGGATTGAGTCCTGAAGAGACCTCCTACGTATCCTAGTGGAAGGGAATCAAATTCCTCATAGTTCTACTGAAAAAGGCTTCCCGTCCAATGGGGATTTCAAGGGCTTACCGCTGGATGGGGTCATAATGGCTTATCGCTGGAAGGGATAACAACAGCTTACCGTTGCATGGGATCATAAGGGATTATAGCGGGATGAGATCAAACATTATAGATGTTCCCTATGTACCTTATCTAGGAGACAAGGATCAAATCCCACATAGTTCGGGATGGTTGATGTAGTTTCACATCGTGAAGGATGAAGAGGGGCATGCGACTTAATGTCATGTAGGAAAAAGATGGTTCGACCCGAAGGTGGGTCGGAACCAATGGTGGATGGGATTGAACCCCAGGGAGGCTTCGTAAATAACTAACCAAGGCAAGGATCAAAGACCACATAGTTTAAGTGGTGGGAACCGACATGAAGGGGGCTGGAACCAATGGGGTGTTGGGCTTTAACCTTAGGGAGGCTTCATATGTACCTTGTCGTGGAAAGGATCAAAGAGGTTGTAGTTCAAGTGGTATGGGTGAACCGACATGAAGATGATCGGGACCAATGGGTGGTGGGCTTGGACCTCAGGGTGGCATCCTAAGTATCTTTCCTTGGCAGGGATCAAAGTCTGCGTAGTGCAGGTGCGGTTTTTGGGGCTTATGCTCTAGGCTTCCAAGAGAGGATGTCATGATAGATTATTACTATATGCCCACATGAGTCATGCTCAGTATGAGAAACAAGAGTCAGTAAAGGCCTAACGATCACACATTGGAAGGTGCGTCCATGGGAAGTGTAATGGGGCTTACACATAGTTGGAGGCCCAAAGAGGAAACAGGGGCTTACATGTGGTTAGCAGCCCAAAGAGATAGAGATTGGGACATACTCTAGGTTGGAGGCCCATGTGGTGACGAAGCCCAACGGGAGAGGGATTTGGCACCCAGGAAGAGAGGAGCAGGGATTCTACCTCCTGCAAGAAATGCTAGGCACGTACATTAGGGTTGTTTCTATTTCCCCGTAGTCAAATGCTGCTCTGATAAAGAGGATCACATTTCATGTGAGGAACGATCTCACTCTCATGGAGACCAGTGCATGTGAAGAATGTACATGGTGGGGGAACCCTACATCCAATGCACAGGGTGTGGTCATAGTTTAACGTCATGTGCTAAGGACGATGGTGCATGGATGTTTAACGTCTTATAGCTTAGACGATGTGAGTTTTCTCTGCACCCCTAGGACATATATAACCAATACCTACCCACCCATGATGGATGGAAGGCATTGACAATTCCGTGAAAATGGGTCATTATAGATCGATCCATTGGGGGTCCACGATATCGTGGTTATGTGAAGAAGCACTAGCTATTTGTGTGCCAATGCGAAGAATCATAGTCAAAACAACGCAATGGAAAGCATCACCCAAGGGACATTAAAATTACACTGTGCAAACCTGAGGGGGCACAAGGGAAGAGAGCGCATCACATAGTTTTTATTCTCATAAGAGGGGCTCATACATGGTGTCTCAAGGTGAGAGCAGTACATGGATCACACATAAGAGAATGGGTCGGGGAAAGACAGAAGGTATACCCCCAAGATGAAAGGATCGTGTGAAAGAGGGAAAGATTGTAACTAAGATGGATGGGTTGTGTGCAAGACAGAAGGGTGGAACGCAAGAGGGACCGGTGGCATGAAAGACAGACTGGTTGGGTGCAAGAGGGATCGGTGGTGTGCAAGACAGACTGGTTGTGCCCAAGACAGGAGGGTTGCGCGTAAGAGGGACTGGTTGCGCGCAACACGAACGAGTTGCGTTCAAGTGCACTGGAAACGGAGTGAACACACATGAAAAAGGGGATCCCTTGCATGCAAATGACTTGAGGATAAAATGAATATCATGTCCAAGAGGGCCCACCCGAATGGGTCCCCTTGGGGGACCTGTCCTGCAAAATCCAATACCTAAAGGCCATGGAGATTTTCGCACGGTCGCGGAAGATGGGTTTTTCATGTGAAAGAGCATCACTTCATCATCTATTACCATCCCTGACGGGCAGGGATACAGTACATTTTATAGCTAGTGTCTTTGCAGTGGCGTGCAAGATCCCAGCATGAAAACTCTTATTTGACATCGGCTTTAGTGCGCAAAGGGGGGTCGGGTACACAAACGCTCGTTTCACATAACCATGTGCATGGAAATAGGTGAGGGTGCAGAAAGCCGTGGTGGATGTCTCCTTGGGAGAATAAATGTGGTTGGGTGCGCAAATTCCCATTTAACGTTTGCTTGTGTGTGGAAAAGGGGTCGGGTGTGTAAACTATCGTTTGACGTCGCCTTGTGCGCAGAAACGTGTCCAAGCGTGAAAGCACCCATTGTACGTCGCCATGTGTGTAGAAAGAGGGAGGGCGTAGAATGTAGTGCTGGATGGAACCTAGGGTGTGGAAAATGGGGGGCCAGTGCACAAGATTTTGCATGCCGGAATGCTTATTGCACATATCCAACAAATCTTGAGTGTGCCCGCCTCCCTAGCCCTTCAATATCCTCTTTCCGTCCCGGATTCATTTGTTGCTCTTTTATCCACCCGATGCGGACCTTATACAAATTTTGACGTCAACAAATGACCCCCTCACACCTTTATAATCGAATCTGATAGAGAACTTGATGGTCAGATTCTGAGAGTCTGCTGAAAAAAAAGGGAAACCAATTTGGGGGCACTCAAAAATGTGTTTTGTTTGTGCAAACTGGTTGCACGTGCGCCTACGGTGATTCAAAAATTTATAAATGGGTAGAGGTACACCACAGGTCCAACTTTTACTTTTTCTACATGATAGAAATGTTTCTCTCCTGCTCTAAAATGGTCCTTGTCCACGTGTATTTTTTCGCGATCGACTTCGGGTTTTGCAAGCCTATCTAGATTTTTTCCGCACCGGTGACCTTCTTTCAGGCCGTTGTTTTTGTGCACCAAATAATCATTCTTTGGATCCATAGCCTCTTTTACACATTTAATATGAATTCTTTCATACCACTTCTTCTTTTCTGCACCGAACAATCCTTCTCTCATGTTGATCCCTTCTGTTTTTTTAATAATGGCCGCTCAACAGACCGATTCCCAGATTGAAGTTGACGCTAATTCAAAAAAAAACCCAAATGATCATGAAAACTTAGATTCTTCACACGATGAGGGTTTTTTCTAATAACCAAATTCTATTCAGCATGCTTACGCAGGCTCAAAAGGATTACTTCCTAAGCGGAGCGCACCTCTATGGAACTTTGATCTTCTGGAAGAGGTGTTGATGCCCGGTTTCAAGACGGACACACCATGGTTGTGGGTGATGCGTGATGATAGTATTCCACAATTCCACATTAAAAAAAGGACATCCTACCAGATAAACACAGAACACAGCCATCTATGTCCTGAATACGAAGGCCAAGATAGTTGTGGGAAGAGATCTAGTCCCCTTGGAATCTCGGGATATTTATGAAAGTACATTCAGTAGCAGCATTACTAAGGAGGCGAAGGGATGGAAGGAGTGGTATTCCAGATCTGGGGGAAACTCTACCAATGAATGGGCATGGGCGTACTAGTTACATCAAACATTAGAGGAATTTGGGTTGGATCTGCTGTCTATTGGGATTTTTGAGGCTGTTTTGATGTCCCAATTCCACTTCTACCGATAGCATGACATGGTAGTAGTGTTGTTCTATCATTTGTTGCTTGATTCCAAAACATTCAACCTCCACCACGGGGGGGGGGGGGGGGAATCACCCTATGGGATGTCCAATATTTGGGGGAATCCATTTGGAGGGATATCAGTATGACGAGTTCCTCCTGACGGAGATTATCTGGGGGGATAGGACACGCAACCCAATCTTGTCATGGAACCTGCAGGAGCTGGAGAAGGAGGAGCTAAAAATAAAATTCATCCTAAAGGACATATCCTATTCAGGTTGGTTTAGTCTCTTCCTGACCTAGGACATGGCTATCAATATGCCGAGCTGATGGAAGCAATGCCCAAACACATCTCAGAGGAGAAAAGCATGATCATATTAGAAGATTTTGGAGACATGAGAGTACCGATCATGGGGCTTTAGCATTAATGAATATTGACACCCATATGTGCATTATTTCAGGTTCCTTGACCCTTTTTTGAGTGGATGGTTTTTTCCTGTGAGGGACGCGAGAATGAGAGTCTTCCTAGGGATGTTACTGATGGCAGAGATTGTGTGAAAAAAAAAGGATAACCTAGGGGTTCTGGTGCTGGCTAGGCTATACAGTATTCTAGGGCGCATCTCAAGGGGAAGTATGCCTAGGAAGATATGCAGGCCATTCCAGATTATCCATGGTTGGGTCATAGCCCAATTTGGTGGGTATCACTTACAAATTTCCATTCTCGGCCTTGGTAACGGTATGCGGCCATCCCTTTTGATCATCACTGGAATCTTCCCACTGACACCCAGGGATAAAATAATCAATATCCTGATTGGTATCCACTCCCACATCGACTTCCACCCATTCTGAACCCCAGTCTCCCAAATGGTAAATGATCAGCATGGTCCACTAAAGTAGAGGGAGTACCAGTAGAGAATCTAGGGTAGTGTGATAGTGGCCCGAATTGATGGAAAAATATTCTGCAAACCCTATGTGCCAACCAGGTTTTCCAGGCAGTTCGATTGCATGCAGTGGATTCCTAAGAGAGTATATAAAGATGTTCAGGAAGAGCAGCATCCATGTATTCTCCACCAGTTGTGTCTTATGTTCACAACGGCAGGCCTGGCCGAAATCATCACTCATCCCCCCACCGATGTTAGTGCAGACTGTCAACAAAGTATGCCAAACACTGGATGAGAACGTATACCAAGGTGATTATTTGGAAATGCATTTGGAAGATCAAGGAATCCTATGCAGAGCCCAAAGAGAAGGAAGTTAGAGGAGGTGTAGTGGGGAAGGTAGTCAAATAATAGGTTAGGCAGCTAGCGTGGATCATTCTTGTACTTCATTGACAGGGGCAGCGCAAACTGAGAACGTGCCTATACCCCCTGAAGAAGGGTTGTCTCGTGTATGGCCTCATGGTCCGACTAGGGAACTCCCAGGAAAGAAACCTAGGTACCTCCTGACACCGTTTACCGATGCTATCTTCCCTTCTATGTGGTATGCTTCGAGAACTCTGTGATAGTCAATGTCCGCTAAATAGTTGTGGTAGAAGTTTATACACACCGGGCTCAATCTTCTAGACATAGGGCGCATCCGGATATCAAACAGGGTGAAATAACATAGTCAGCATGAATACCTAATAGCCATGGATATGTACACATGCCAGTGGGGTGGTATGAATAACTATATCTCTTTCTGTATGTAATGATTGGCCAGGAGCATGACCTAGAGAAGCTGCCATCTGAAGATGAAAGTATAGAGGAAGAGGAAGGAGAAGGAGGAGGAGGAGGAGGAGGAGGAGAAGGATATGAAGAATAAGACCAATTTGAAGGACATGGTAGTTAGGGGCCTTCATAATCTCCCACTCACTAGTGGAGTTCCTGGGAGAGTGGAAAATTCACCAGCTCCAATGCAGAACAGGTAGAGTAGCTTGAGGTATGGATTAAACCTTATACCAGCCTTTATCTTTTCATAGTCTTGATCTGTCAACCAAGACATGTCCTATTCAAGAACACAAGGGAAAGGGTCCCCAGGAATCCTTTCCCATAGGGGGCACTTGTATGAATTTGGATTTCAGGGAGCAACCTCAGGGGCCAGTCCTTAGGACCGAGCATAGTGGGGAAATAATCTCAGCTGGATTAGGTGATAATGAGCTAGAAGGAGAGTCCCCCACCATTCCCAATGGTTAATAGGATCCAACACTAGTTGTTGAATTGATAAATACTGAAGGCTCCCCCGAGGAGGCCTCCCCCTCCATGACATAGCCATTAGACACCGCCAAACATGGCTCCGATAAGTCTATTCTCATTAGTTTTCTTATTTTATGAAGAATTCATCTATTCAAGATACTGATTCTTGATGCAGTGATCACAAGGATGGAGGCACAAAAAACTGTTGAGTTTGGGAAATCCGTAGTAGTGGGATGGGTAGCGACCACATCATCCTTTACAGAAGAAACCATTCTAATCAGTCCTACCCCATTACTCGACGAGCTTGAAATTGTAATCAGTGATGGTAATGCTCCTGGGGTGGATCTCCATCCCAATGAGAGCGAAGTTGCTGATGATGTGGAGGTTCTCGAAGAAAAGACCCTGCTACTGAAATCCTCCACGCTTTCCCCAAATAAAGGTATGAAAACCCCCGATGAAACTGAAGATTTCGACTTAAATTCTATGGAAGAGATCCATATGGAAAGGCGCAAGGTGTGGCGGTTCATCAGATGCTTTCTCATCCAACCATGAGCATAATGGCTAAGCTAGATGGGGTCACCCCGCACTTGGCTATGCTTTCTCTGTGTGGGAGGGGTAGACGCGTGCCACTGTCAAGTAATGATCTGTGATTACATGGTGGAGAAGATATGGGAAGACAACCAATGTTCATACATTTCCTGGCATTGGGAGGATTCAATGAATAGTCAAGGCATCCTGGTGGCGGAGCAAAAGGTCCAACGCCTTGAGGAGAAAATTAAGGAAAGTGGGCATTCATTACAAACCAAGATGAGATCATTGTGTGATTGAAGGCCCATCTCGTAGGTGATCAGAATCATATAGAACAGGAGAATCACAAAATGATTGGGCTCCAGACTGAACAATCATTGGCAGAGGCCAGGGCTAATGAATTGTGCCCCACTACTGCTGTTGAAGAGATGGATCTCAAGGAATGGGAAGCAATGCTAGAGGCCAAAATTCGGAAGATGGCAGTATTGGAGCAGTACATCCAAAATGTTGTTCCTTAATGGCATATTTTTTCCTGACCCCTTAAACTAGTTCTTCTTTAATACTTCCATCTCCGAATTGTATGCATGAATAGACTACTTGCTTGTTTATTTTAATGAATTTTGACCACAATCATGATGTAAATAGCGATCCACTCCTAAGACCGTGTGGGTCACACCCTATGTGAGAAACAAGGTATGCTCGTGTTATTAATCCTTTTGAAAGTGGGAGTGAAAACCATGCTTCAGAGACCTGACTGGAGAATAAAGTCCTTGGAACATCCAAACTATCATTTCCCCAAGATGCTCTATTGCACGAGTGGGGTAGTTCTAGGTTCATTTGACTCAATCTGAACATAGAGGAATGGAATGTGTGAATCACGATACCCAATGTTCAGAACATTGTAAGGGAGGCGCGACAACAAAATACAGCTATTTATCATGTTCAAAACATAGTATCCCTGTTATGTTAGCCTGATATGGGAATAAAAAATGAGGACTAACCGCTGACCATGTTCAAAACACATGGCCTGACTCGAACCTTCATCCATTTGACTTCAAGAATGTTGGCCTAGAGAAATTGGTGAGCCATAGGCCGAGAATCCATACTGTTAGGGGCATCCCTTAGATGTGAAATAGGAAAAGGGTTAGAATGAAGGTCACACAAAGCGTGGAGTTGGAGTGATGGGTTGTTCAAATGGAGTCCACCACTCATGAAATCACACCACTGTGATGAAGGAATTGTATGTGGTTGTATCTATCTGATCATGGATCAAACATAATTCAAAGGAGGAACTCTATGGAAAGAGATCTAGTTCATCCCAGGATTATCATGTGGCATCATGATGTTGTTCACGGTAGAATCACAGTTTAGTGTCATGCGCCGAGGACATACGCACTCGTGTAGTTTAACATCATAAGATAGGATTAAGGGTGCATGGGGAGATCCTAAGAAGGGATTATGTTGTGTGTTAGCTATAAACCTGATGTGAATGAGGAAATAAGGAGTCTGCATCATGCCACATGTCCCCAGAGTAAATTCTTTATGTCAAGGGACCAAAAGAGAATGTTAGGCAGGGCCCAAGGTAAGCTGACTGGATGTTCTTATATACCCAATGATGATGGGAGTCAAGCCATACATAGTTTTGAAGGTATATTTTAACGTCATGCGGGGTGATGAAAGGCATGTGTGTCATGGATGTTCTAGTACACATCCTACAAGAACTATTAAGCCCACGTGACTCATGCTCGATGTGGGAAACAAGTAGTGATGGGACCTTCCTAGCATAGGAAGGCATGTGTTAGGGGAGATGGGATGCTCGGTGAATGATGTCCAAATGATGATGACCCGCCTATATAACGCACCTAGATGTGTGAAGGAGTAAAGCCGAGTATGATGGGATTCCACTTGAACTTAAGAAAGTTGAAATATGTGAATCATGATGCTTGAGATCTGGACCACAATGATTGTGGCATGATGATAGGAGATAATCATTGACCATGTTAGAAACATAGTATCCATATTGTGTTATCCTAGAATGAGGATAGACAAATGAGGGTCGACTACTGACCATGTTTGAAACAGTGGACCGTTCGCAAATGACGTCTTTATTCCTCAGGGATGTTAGCCCAATATGATAATTAAGCCAGTGTGGCATGAGACCAGGCCATAAAGGGGTTCCCTTTAGACATGGAAGAGGGTGAGGATTCAAATGACAGGCTCATGAAGCATAGACATGGAACGAGGGGATTGTCCCTGTAATAATTCCAGACTTCATACACTGCCCAAATACATCTAAGTATGGCAGTAAGACGTATCATAGAGAGGCGGTCGAGTCCCCCTCCAAGGAAAAAGGTCCTTAGGTGGCATTATTCTATCTTAATGGTTGTAGGATGGTCCATTAAGGGGTATTGATTTAATTAACTGCATGAAGGGCGGCGAAGTGGCCAAATATGATGCGTAGTTCTTATAGGGTGATATTTTTTTAGGGTTATAGAACTTGGACCAGGTGGGGAAAAGACGCGGGATGCATATGGCGTGTCCTTTTCAAAACCCACCATGAATGAGAAACCATGAGGTACTCACCACACCACAGGTTCCCAAAAGGGTTCGTGCCAAGGGGTCGAAAGAGAGGGGACAAGATTTCAGATTCCTAGGGTTGGACCCAGCGACAGGATGTCTAAGAATTCCTACATATCCCATGAGGATGGTAATCAGGCCGTCTGTAGTTCTGGAAGATTTTGTGCAGTTTAATGTCTTGAAGAAAGGATGGAGAGTGATCATAGTTTATAGTCGTAGAGCTTGGACCAGATATGGTAGGAAGGCAGGAGACACATTGTGAGGTTATTATGAAACTTGGTGTGAATGAGGACTGGGATTCCAGATCACCATGTGTTACTTCAGGAAGTTCTAGGTCAACGGACCAAAAAAGAGTGTTATGAAGGGCCTAAGGAAAAGTGAACTGGAGTTCCTATTTATCCCATGAAGATAGGAATCAAGCCTCAAGTAGTTCTACAAGAGACAGGGTATGATACAAGTGTCATATATATTGAGGTTGTGCGGGTCAGGCCCTTGTACCGAATGAAATCATATTTGATAGATCTTGTTTTTTCCTTTAGGGTGAATGTGTGCTTTTTTAAGCGTTGTACCTAGGATAGAAAGTACAAGTATCACCACATGAATCAAGTCATAGGGATTCATTGACAAATGGTATCGTGTCTAACTGATACCAAACATGATTCCCCATGGAGTGAGGATATCACAGTGTAGTGTCGATTTTTTCGTCAAGAAACCAGGATGCTAATGTCATAGTTTTGGTTTATTTGATGGGACCAATCTTGAATTTTAATGTCATGAAGTATATAAACAAAAATTTAAAGTCATGTGGGACTAGGCATTATAGTTTAATGTCATATGGCTCAAACATATATTGGAGAGATTAGGTTTCAAAGAGAATGTGCATGACATGATAATTCAAGGGTGACATGAATGGGAATGAGTTCCACATCCCATGGGTGATTCAGAAGAGGAAACCTAAGGCTGAGGGGCCAGGAAAGGTTAGAGTATAAGTGGCTGGAGAAACCAGCTCCCAGTTGAGATGGACCCGAAGACATGATTTCTATGTGATCCTATGTATCCCCTGAGGATGGAAATCAAGACACACATAGTTCTTTAGGGTGCTTTTTAAAGTCATGTGGGGAAATATAATGTTTAATGTCATGTGGGATAGGAAGTATGGGGGATAACTCCTATAAAGGGGCGGATGTGGTGCAGCTAATGAAAACCTAATGTGAATGAGGACATAATCACATACCACGCCATAAGGTCCCATAAGAGTTAGAGCCCAGAAGGTGGAACGAATAGATAAATTAGTGGAACTCGAGCTAGAACCAAAGACGAGATGTCTAGGCATGCCTACATATCCCATGGGAATGGGAATCAAGCTGTACATAGTTTCAAAAGAGATCTTAGTTTAAAGTCTTAGATCTTGGACCATGGAGAAGCGGAATCCTTCCATGTAAGTGCGGATTTCAACCCGATCCCTAATCCCATGTGAGTCAAACTCGGTGTGGGAAACAAGGGCAGAAGAGATTTTTTGCAACACCTGGAATGCACGCCAAACGTAAGTCTATGCGGAGGCTCGAATGATGCCTTTCCAATGGTTTTTTTCCACCTAACATGTCAATGCACACTAAGGGATAGTTTCAGGTTTTTTGATTTTCTATTTGGACCTGATGGGGTTGAAAATAGTGTGAATCATGTAACTATAATTCAAGGCTTGAAGGGGTGGGTGTCACGATGGAGGAAAACTAGTTACCATGTTTAGAACACAGCATTCGAATCGTGTGGCCTGAAATGGGAACAACAAATGAGCGTCGAACACTAACCATATTCACAACAAAGGTCATGAATCGATTTGTTGTCTGAAACCCTCGAGGATGTTGGTCCACAATGGTCAGAGAGCCATTAGGCCAAGCATCCATTCCAATTGGGGGTCCCTTTAGATGTGAAATATAATGGAAGTCCAAATGAGGGGGACCACAAAGCCAAAAAAGTGGGTGAAAGCATGTCCACGTAGAATCTAACACTCCAATTTCTAGACCCGAGCAGTGATGGGCCAGTTAGTGATTCACCAAAGTGGGAATAGAGACCTAACTTAAGGACAGCCAACTCAAAGAGATGAAATCAGGTAAAGGGAGTAAAGGCTGATCAAGAGTGGGAGGTATGCGGCGGTTTTGTTATAAACCCAACGTGAATGGGGGCTTAAGCCTATACCATACTGTATAACACTCTTCTAGAAGAATGTGGGCTAGGGGGCCAAAATGACATTGAGGATTCTGAGGGATGGGGCTGGACTCGAAGACTAAACGTTTGTGTGGTCTTACATATCCCATTAGAATGGGAATCAAGACATACATAGTTCTAAATGGAAGGATGACACGAATAAGGGCAAGATACCCCCAAAGAGTAGTGAGTATGACACAGCGAGTAACCTGATGTGAATGAGGACATAATCCCATGCCACACCATACTACCCAAAGTTAGAACTTCAGCCCGGGTCCCTAAAAGTTGAGGGGCCAGAGGCGAGGCCATGGACAGAATGTCATGGCCAGCTTGTAGTTTAACATCTTACAGTGAAGACGGAGGTAGGGGAAAGGTATCTCATCCAGGGATGTGTATGGAATGGAGAGTAACCTGACATGAATGAGGACATGATCCTGCAACACACTGTAAAACCCTAAGTAAAAACTTGGGCCAGAGGCCTGAAAAGGCCAAGGGGCCTGAGGTTAGGACATGGACAAAATTTCATGGCCATCATGCAGTTTAACATCTTGTAATGAGGATGAAGGAAGGGGTAAGTTATCTAATCCATGGATGTGTACGGCACAACGTGTTACTCGACGTGAATGAGGACATAATCTAGCACCACACCATACAACCCTAAGTGATAACTTGGTCTAGGGGCCCAAAAAGCTTGAGGGGCCGGAGGCTAGGCCATGGACAGAATGTCATGCCCAACTTGTAGTTTAACGTCTTTTAGTGATGATGAGGGTTGGGGAAAGGTATCTCATCTGGGGATTTTTAGGGCATATTGAGTAACCCAACGTGAATGAGGACTTAACCCCGCACCACACCATACTACCCTAATAGAGAACATGGGCCAGGGGTCCAAAAAGGATGAGGGGCCTGAGGCTGGGCCATGGAAATAATGTCATGGCCAGCATTCATTTGAATGTTTTGCAGTGAGGACAAAGGTGGTCTATGTTTGGAGGCATATATCTCGGACATTATATGCCTAGTTTAATGTCATATGTGTGGGACAAAGAGGGATAATCATCAGGCTTATGGAAGACCAGAAAGAAGAAATGATGATAGAGGACAACTATTGACCATGTTTGCAACACAGTATCCACCCCTGTGTGACTAGAATTTTGGGCAAGCAATTCGGTGTCATCCATTGACCATATTATCAACACGGGACTTGTATCAACTTGTTGTTTGAAATCTTCATGGGCATTCACCCGTAACAGTAGGAAAGCCATTGGGCCAAGAATCCATGCGATTCGGATGCCATTTTGGATATAGAATTTAATTGAAGCCCAAATGAAGGGACTTGTGAAGCATGGTAGGGCCTATGATTGTGGGACAAATGATAAAAGAAGGGTGGGTTGTCTCAAGGGGATATGTGTGGCATGGAGAAATAAACCAACTTGAATGAGCATATGAGTTTGTACCACTCCACACAATCCTAAATGAGAACATGGGATAGGGGCCCAAAGGGGTCGAAGGGCCTGAGGCTGAGCATCCCGGCAAAATGCAGCTATATAACCTCTCATGCAGGCATTGCCCTCATAAATCCAAATCTCAAGTGTGAAATTCTCGGTGTGGGAAACATGGAGTAGGATTAGGCTTTCTACATCACATAAGGGCTTGACAGCTGGAATCACCCTCCTGCTTGAAGAAGACTGAGATTTGGAGACACAAAGAAGAAGAATGAACCACTACACTCCATGCTTGGGACATATGGGGGTGGAGAAAATGAAAAAATATAATTGTTGTCTAGATTCGAAAAATAGTATCTATATCGTGTGACCCGAAATGGGAACAACAAATGAGTGTTGACCACGGACCATATTTACAATGGTGGAGCTGTATCGGTTTTTGTCTCAAACCCTCGAGGAAATTGTGCGATAATGGTAAGAGAGCCCTTAGGCTGATCATCCATTCCATTTGGGGATCCCTTTGGGTGTGAAATATAATGGTAACCCAAATGAAGAGGAACAAGAGGCCTTAAAAGTTGGTTAAATAATGTCCATGTAGAATCTGACACTCCAGGTTCTAGACCAAAGTACTCATGGGCCAATTTGTGGATCACCAAAGAGGGCAGAGGGACTCGACATAAGGGCAGCAGACTCGAAGAGATGAAATAAGGGAAAGGGAGTGAGGGACGCTGAGGTGAGGGAGGTATGCGGCATCGTAGTTATAAACCTGACTGGATTGGGGGAATAAGCCCATACCACACTGTATACCCCTCTTTTGAATGAACACTATCTCGGGGCTAAAATGAGAGGGAGGTTTCTAAGAGATGGGGCTACACCCGAAGACTAAATGTTCGGGTAGTCCTGCGTATCCCATGAAGATGGGAATCAATCCATATGTACTTCTAATGGAAAATATGACGCAAATGAAGGCTAGATACCCTAACGAGGGGTGTGTATGGAACGATGAGTAACTCGATGTGAATGAAGATATAATCTCACATCACACCGTACAACCCTAAGTGAGAACATGTGCTAATGGCCTGGAAAGGACAAGAGGCTTGATGCTGGGCCATGGACAAAATGTCATGCCAGCTTGCAGTTTAACATCTTGTATTGAAAAAGATGGTAGGGGAAATGTATCTCATCGAGGGATTTGTTTGGAATAATGAGTAACCTGACAAGAATGAGGACATAATCTCACACCACACCATACAACCCTACGTGAAAACATGGGCTAGGGGCCTAAAAAGGCATAGGGGCCTGAGGTTGGGCCAGGGATGGAATGTCATGGGCAGCTTGCAGTTTAACGTCACGCAGTGAGGTTGAAGGTAGTGGCAAGGTATACAATCCGAGGATTTGTATGGAATGATGAGTAATGTGATGTGAATGAGGACATAATTCCCCACCACAGTGTACAACCCTATGTGAGAACATGGGTCAGGGGCCCGAAAAGGCCGAGGGGCTGGAGGCTGGGCCATGGACAGACTATCATGGCCAACATGCAGTTTAACATCATGTAGTGAGGATTAAATTGATCTTAGTTTAGGGTCATAGGGATCAGATCGTATATTCCTAGTTTAATATCATATTCATGGGATAGAGATGGTGAATCCTCATTCTTATGGAAGACCACAAAGCGAAAATGATGATAGAGGAAATATTTTGACCAAGTTCGCAACACAGTATCCACCCTTTTGTGACTAGAATTTAGAGAAAAGAAATAGAACATCAACCGTTTACCATATTCGTAACATGATACATGTATCAATTTGATGCTCCAAATCCTAGGGGGCATTATCCTATAATGGTAGGAGATCCCTTGTGCCGATCATCTATGCAATTTAAGGGCCATTTTAGATATAGAATGTGATGTAATCCCAAATGATTGGACTCACGAAGCATAGCAGGGCCTATGCTCATGGGATAGATGATAAACGAAGGTAGGGATGTCTCAAAGGTATATGTGTGGTGTGGTGAAATAGCTCGACATGAATGAGGACGTGAGTCCGTACAACACCACACGATCCTAAATGTGAACCTGGGCTAGGGGCCTGAAGGGGTTGAAGGGCCTAAGGCTGAGTGTCCTGGACAACTGTAGATATATGACCTCTCACGGAGGAATTTCCCTCATAACTCTTAATCCCACCTGATCAATGCTCGGTATGGGAAAAAAGGAGTATGAATTGGCTCTCCCCATCACATAACGGTCAAACAGATGGAATCACCCTCCCACTCGAAGAAAACCGAGATTTAGAGAGATGGATGGGTAGAATGAACCTCTACACTCTATACTTGGGACATATGTGGGTGGTGAAAAAGGCAAAATATAACAATAGGCTTAATTCGAAACACAATATCTATATCGTGTGACCTTAAATGGGAACAATAAATGAGCATCGACCACTAACCATATTCATAACACGGGACATGTATTGATTATTTTTCTAAAACCCTCGATGATGTTGGCCCATAATTGTAGGAGAGTCCTTAGGCAAAGCATCCATGCCATTTGGGGGTCCCTTCGGGTGTGAAAGATAATGGGAACCCAATTGATGGGGGTCTATGGAACATGAATGCACCCTTTCCATTTCAAATAATGTTGGACAGTATAAGAGACAGAGATCATCAGGGGAGAGAGATACATGGTATGGTCATGATGAACGTGACACAAATGAGAGAAAAGGCCTAGGAAACACAATGTGTTTCATCCCAGTGGAAGGTCTCAAGGTTTGGGGCTGGGCCTATGGATGAAATGACCAGCCAGTACAATGTATCCCATGAGGAAGGGAATCAAGAAACATGTAGTTCTAAAAGTTCCATGCATTTTAGCATCATGAAGTAAGGACGTGGGAGGATTAAAATAATAAAGGAGGGAACTTGGTTAAATCACCGTAACCATGACATGGGTGGGACCAATGAATCCTACACGACGCCATGTGGGATCCTTAAAATAACTATGACAAGGAGGGGATAGTCAAAGAGGAAGTTGGGGCTAGAATCAAGATGAGGTGCTTGAGTGTTCCTATATATCCAATGAAGATGGGAATCAAGCCATACAGAGTTCTTAAGATTCATTTTAACATTGTGGTGGATGATGAATAGTTTACTGTCCTGTAGGACTGAACAATTTATGGTCATGCGAGACCATCATGCAGTTTAGGGTCATTCGGGATCATACAGTTTAAGGTTGTGCGGGACTGTAATGCAGTTTAGGGTCATACAGGACCAGATGGATCAGACAATGTATTTCTTGAGGAACTTGGTGTTAGTGGGAGGAGTTATATGCTAACCATTCATGGTAACCAAGAAGTATGTGCCATTAGAGTAAACCTTGGGATTGATGTGAGTTCATTCCCCTTTGGGCTCCAACTTTGGTGGTTTCCTACCAGGTATCATTGGTTCCCTAAAGGCCAATACCAAGTCTCCATGCAAGAAGGAAAGGAGGTGAACTTTCTTCTTGAATTCTCTAGTAATCTTATTTCTATGCCTTTCCAGATTATGAAGGGCATGAAGCTTGTTCTCATCGAGTGCTTCCAACTCATCTAGACAGATTTTAGCTACTTTATCTGGCACATTCTGATCATAGACAATTGAGCGCAGTGATAGCAATTGAATCTCGATGGGCACGACAACCTCCATCCCATACACCAGGAAATATAAGGTCACCTGAGTGGAATTACGAGTCATTGTCTGATAAGCCCTGAGGGCATTGGGGAGCTTATTCGGCCAACTATTCTTATTCTGACCAACCATTTTCTACAGAATGTTAGAGAGCATCGTTTTGAACACCACAATCTTCCCATTTTCATGTGCATAATAGAAAGAGGTGTGGTTAAAATGGATGTTTTACATAGCATAGATTTTCATTAGTTAATCTGTTCAGAAGTACATACGGTTATCAGTGAGGACGGATTGAGGGACTCCAAATTGGTAGATGATGTTGGAACTCACCAAGTCAATGATGGAATGGACCATGACCTCCTTGGGTGGAACTGCCTCCTCCCACATGGAAAATAAATCTGTAGCCTTCATGATGAATCTGTACTAGAAAGCTGAAACTGGTGGATATGATCCCACAACATCGAATCCCCACACCGCAAATGGCCTAGAGTATTTGGTGGAGTGGAGAGGCTCTATCAGCCGATGCATAAATATTGCATGGATCTGGAACTCTTGGAATCACTTGTCGAACTTGATGTAGGTATGGATCATTGATTGACAAAAGTACCCCAATCCTAGATCTGGTGTGATATCTTCGGTCCAGTCTGATGGGCCCCACGGGAACTAACATGAACCTCTTGCATGACTTGAGAAATCTTGACTACTTGAATGCAACGAAGGAGAACCCCATAAAACATATGTTGTTAGAGGATTTTCTCTTGTCCAAGGCTATCTTGAAGGGTGAACTGCAATGCGCTGCATTAGATTCACTCGTGCTTGGCCCAATTAGCCGGGAGGTAACCATTTTGGAGATATTTGAGAAAGGGGGATCTCCAGTCGGGAGTCACTTCAATCACTACATACGAGGGTCATGAAGTGGATTCTTTGGTGGTAAGACGGCTCAAATGTAGGTCGTCATTGTCATCTGGGGTTACAGGAGCAATGAATCTCCAATATGCCACATGGATAATCAGGTCATCCAGCTTGGAATCTGCAAGTGATGTAGCCAGGCAAGCAAGGGCGTCAGCTCAACCATTCTGACATCCAGGAACATGAATGACTTCTGGATCAGATGAGAACATGTCCATTAGCTGGAGAGTGCATTCCAACATTGGTACAAGCTATGGATTTCTAATGACATAGTCACCATTTATCTATTTGATGACTAGTTCTGATTCCCCTTTCACATGAAAATGGGGCACATCAATCTCAAGAGCTATCTCGAGGCCAATGATGAGAGCCTAATACTCTACCTCATTGTTGGTGCAGCCTTCTGACGACAGGAATGAATATGGTAGGTTGGCTTTTTTCAAGGTAATGAAGACGATACCCAGGCCTACTTTGTTGAGTCTAGGGTCGTTGAACCTTCTATCGATGGGGATCCAGGAAGCACCATTGAAGTTAATTTTCTAGCATGGTGTGGCATGGTCTACCAAGAGGGTCACCTCTTCAGGGAAATTGAGATCCATGGACTGGTCAGTAGGATCCACATGGGAAGCAATGAAGTCTTATAATTCTTTCCCCTTAATAGTTTTCTTAAGGTACAAACTAGGTGTAGAACTGCTGGAGAATTACTGCCCACCGAGCTAGACGATCTTTCAACATGGGATGGTTCAAGATGTACCTTAGTGGTTCTACCCAAGAAAGTAGTTGGACCTCGTAGTGTTGCAGGTAATGTCTCAATTTCTGTAATGTGAATACCAGTGCAACACAACTCTTTTCGATGGGGGATTATTTGGTCTCCATTTTGAGGAGCATACGGCTGAGGTAGTAAATGTTGTTCTTCGTCCCCTCTTTGTTCTTCCGGTAGAGAATGGCACTAAGTGGTCGTTCCAGGGTATTCACATAAAGGACGAATAGCTTTCCAAAGATGGGTTGAATTAAGACTAGAGTCTAGAGCAGATATTGATTGATTTCCTCGAATGTAGTCTGACATTCTTCATCCAACTCGTAGTGTTTGCATTTCTTCATGATCCAATAAAAGTTCTTACACTTGCCAGCCAGATTCGCAATGAATCGGCGTATATAGGCTATGTGGCCTTGGAAAACTAGAAACTCTAGAATGTTGCTCGGAGGATACATCTAGCTAATGGATTTGATCTTCTCAGGGTCGTTCTCAATACCCCTGGATCTGATGACCCATCAGAGAAACATTCCAGAGTTTTCCCTGAAGGCACACTTCAATGGGTTCATCTTCTAGTGATAGGAACAGAAGAAGTTGAACAATTTCTCATGCTCTTTGAGATGGTCTAGAAACTAGTGAGATTTTTCCACTAGATTTTCCTCATTGTATTCCAGAAATGTTCCAAATATCATCTAAACAATGAGATGCATAGACCACTGATAGGTGGAACTTGCATTTTTTAAGCCGAAGTGTATGAATCGGTAACAGAATGTACACTGTGGTGCCCAGAAGGCTGTAAACTCTTCATCATCGGGGGCCTTTCAGATATGGTTGAACCTGAATTACCCATAGATGAAGAAGAGTCCATGGAATCTAGATATAGTTTCAATCAACAACTCTTTCACAGGAATGGGAAAATCATTCTTCAGAAAGTGATGGTTGAGATCCTAGAAGTCAATGCAGACTCTGATATAACAATTCTTCTCCCTGATTGGCACAATGTTGGATAGACATTTGGGGTACTGGAACTCCTTAATGAAATTGGCTCGGATGATCTTATCAACATACACATCTACCATGGTACCGTGAGAAGGGTGCATCTTTCAGGGAGGCTTCATGAACCCATGAGGATTTGCCGACAGACCGAGGTGGTGGATGACTACCTAAGGATCTAGTCCTGGAAACTCGTAATTACTCCAGGATAATACATCACAGTGTTGTTTTAGAAAGTCTATACACTGCTGTTGCTCCACAAGGGGCATGGCGACACTGATCAATGTGGGTTTCAGATCTTCCTCGTTACTAAGGTTCACATGTACCAACTCATCAATTGTGGTAGAGGCGCCCTCTTCAAGGGCAGGAGGAGCATCATCCATATCGTCTTCTACACTTATAAAGGAGGGATCCTTGGTGGGAGGAATTGCTTTTGAGTTGGCAGATCCTTATGAGAGGCCATTACTAGCCTAATAGGTACTGGTCACTACATCAGAGGACTAATGTGCCACCACAACCATAGCGATGAAGGTTGTTGATCCAATCCCATCTAGACTTCTACCCAAGGGGAGGCGCTTGATGATATTATAGAAGTAGTGGCGCGTCAGCTTGAGCTGGTTAATTCCATCCCAGCATAAAAAGAACGTATGATGTATTGTTGTTTCCATGGGGTGGACATCTCAATACATTCTAGTGTAGGAGGCACCGGGATCACCTGAGCCTGATTTGTATATGAGTACGAGGTGATCTTCCATCGTCGCTTAGGCCTGGGAAAGTGTTCCCCCCTCTTCCCAGAATCAATGAAGAATTGTCCCATTTATGGGTTCGTAGCCTCCAATCGGTGGATTGGAAATATGTAGGCATAATATAGACCTATCCCCATGTTAGTTTCAGCTAGGCAATTCTAAACCTCATTGGTCTAAATCTTCTTTTCCTTGATCTTGTAGTAGTCGACATCCAAATAGCAGACCTCAGAAAAAGAAAAGGGGGATGCGTCACCTTGATGAATTCCCACTCAACCATTAATAGATTTGATTAGCCAATATAATAACATATCTTGATTACATTTTAATTTTATTAAATGTTCATTTTTGATATTTTGGGCCTGAGTGAGTGGATTTTAATTGTGAACATCCATTCTCATCAGTTGTGTACTTCATGCCTAATGCACACCAACTTGGGCCCAATGTTTCATCTGATTTTAAGGAATATAATTATCCATATTTTAATTTCATATTTTTAGAAATGGATATACACAAAAATATGAACATGTTACATTCATTGATCAATAGAAAATTCATAAATTATGATGGGGATATTTGGCGATTAAAGGAAGCAATTCTGGAGAAGGTGGATTGGATATCATTACGCTGATGATAATGTGGGGACTAAAATAGAGTCCCAATGAAGCCCAAAATTCATGGGAGTCTAGAATACATATATAGGAACAAATTATTCTTCTATAGCCAGTTCTAAATCGTCCTAAATGGTGTTTATTAAGGCGACCCAATTTGAATATGAAAATCTGGGCTAGATTCTGCAGCCTAGAAAAATTGTCCATCATTAAAATCATATCTCCCGAACCACAACGTATTTTGGGATGACATTTTACAGGTACCTAGGGGACATACAAGTCTTTATTTACGTCTTATATGGCCCACTCAAATTCAGCTTTCAGGATGGTGAGTTTGGTGCTACTTTTCGATTGATTAAAGCTGGCTACCACATCGAGGAAAGAGTTGAAAGGTCTCCTCTACATTTAATATCCACCCACCTTTCCCAACCAAAATTAATTAAAGGCACATGGGATGATGGGGGCTCGGCCAAGGACTTCCAAAATTCCTATTTAAGGCAGTATTGTAGAGGATTTAAAAGATATTCTAGTTTTACTTTCATTGTAATGTTGTTATGCCAAATTGCCTTTGTAACGTTCTTCTTTCGCATGTAAGTTGTTTGAATCACCATAGTATTCAATAAATGTTCTTCTTCATCTCTTTTTCTGTTCTTATTTTTACGTTGATACCATTTCCCCAAGGTGTGATCTTATTCACACCAGTACTTGTGAATTTATTCACACAACGGTGGAGTGATCATTACATTGTTTTATTTTTCATCTTCAATCCCACCCCTATGAGTCTTATTTCTACTTCCTTTGAGATCATAGAATCAATAAGGGACTAAACACTTATGGGTTGGTCCTGGGGAGTTTCATGGGAAATATTTGATGTTAATTTAAGATCTTAAATTCTGTAATCATTTCATTATTTTAAGATTTCCATTTGATGATTTATTTTCTTCTTCAACTTCGCCAACTTTCACAATGACACATTTCGAGTGCTAGTACGATCCAATTCCTTGGAGTGATCATCAAATTGATCCTCTAAGTGAATTGGTTTTTAGCCTCAGAATTTTTTAGGGATTAAATTTGTGAATGTTTTTGATGAATTATATCATTTTATGGATACGTCTTGAATTAGTGAAACGAATGTTACAAGAAAATAAATACATTTAATCTAATCCTAGTAACAAATTAGGATCCACTCATCTCCATTAATTGTTTTAGACTATGTAATTGTATTTTTTTTTGTTCTTTAAATTAAATCAAGAGTTATTCAAATCAATTCAATATTAATAGTTGGCCACTTCATAGCCAAATCCTTCCAAAATCAGAGTTTCTTTAGGTTTCTTCTTCGGTCCCTGTGGATTTGACCCCTATATGTACTACAATGACCGCATACCTGTAGGGTAAATTTAGGTGACACCAAATTTTGGCGTCATTTCCGGGGACCCAAGTAAGTTATCTTAGACACTTTTATCCTTTTCTCACCCCACGTTCTCTATTCTCACCCCCATCTCCCTTATCATTACTTGTTTCTATTAGTGTGTCTCCTGAGAATCAAGAGCCAAACTTTCTATCTACTCCAATGGAGTATCTACCAAATTACCATATTAAAAAATCATTCTAGAATCAAATGGAAATTCAATATTGGGAAGCCCCTAAATAAGAAATTTTCTTTGATCAGCCCATGATTAATTACCACACACCCGATGAGATGTACAATCAATGGGATGATGATTGTTTAAAGGATCAATTTGCAGCCATCTCAAGGACGATTGAAGAGATGAAACCTAATGATGTTCATGATTTATAAACTCTTATCCAGCCTAATCCTAAAAAACTCCTTTAACAATTGTGTAATCAAATGGAGATAATGAGTTATGAGGTATCGTCATTGAGATTAGAACTATAATTCATTAATACTTGTGATGAACTCATCCATACACAAACAATTCCTTCTGAAACCTTATGTTGAGTGTCTAATTTCCCACAAAACTACCATGAATTTATTGAAGAACCAAACTTTGGATTTGGGGTATGGAAAGTGATTCTAGAAATTTTTGAAGGGTCTTTAAATCGAGAAGAAATTGATTTCATGTATTCACAAGAAGGAAATTTGACATCGTGGATTGAGTCTCCTATGTATAACTCAATTGATGATTTTTCAAAAACACCAATCCCAGATCCATTGAGAGAAATTAAAAACATTTAGTCCATACCCACTCCTAAAACTAATTTCTCCAATTTTTTGGTTGAATCTTCTATCCTAAAGGAACCAATTTTGTTTAGAAATTTGGAAAATGAAACTGACTTGGATTCAAAATCTCAACCATTGTTTGAATGTCCTATGAAACCCAAACTCAAAATCATTGTCATTCCTTCCCCACTTAAGTATCCCATCATTTGTTTTAAGAAAGTTCATGGGGTTTTCATTCATTTATCTCATAAAACCCCAAAAGGGGGGTTGATACTTGATTTCTTAGGAAAGACTACAGAGGAATCTAGATCAACCATTTATGATATTCCTTGGATTTTACCACTTATTGTAGAACATAGGTTTGTACATCATAAAAAATCTAAACAAAGAGTAAATCTCAATAAAATAGAAGTGTAGAAATATGGGGTCCTTAAATTGTTGAATGTAGGAATTGTATAAGTTGGGGGGTTCATGTTGAGCTATCGACGTTAAACAAAAGCGCTGCATGGGAGGAAACCCATGGTTTTCTTGTATTATTTTATTTAATTAGTACTTCAGATTGTTGACATGTTCTTATTTTATTAGTAAGGATGGGTATGAAAGGGGAACACCATATTCATCTGTATCATCCAGTGTGATCCCTGATTAATACCTTACCCAGAAAATTTAAAGAAGACAATGTATCATCATTCTGATTTAAAAAAACAAAAATTGATTGTTAACCTGTTCTTATTTTATGAGTAAGGATGGGTATGAAAGGGGATTACTGTATTCATCCGTGTCACGTGGTGTGATCCCAGAGTAATACCTTCCCCAGAAGATATAAATAAGATAATGTATGTTTCTGACGCTTTCGCCGGGGCGCGCGCATCCGTCCGTGGAGGACGCGTGACTGTTGCCCCGCATTCCCGCTTTCCAAAGGCGGGTGACATTCGTTCCTTGTTCAGGTACGTCTGCTCCTTGATCGAAACGGGATGATGGGATGTCGGTTCTTCCTTCCGTGGATTCCTCCTCGGAACTCATCACCTAGTCCGGGTCTCCCTCATAGATTTAATACATAGTTTGTGAAACTCTTCCCAGTGCCATGTTTCCATGGACGCCGGTTAATTACACTGCTTATGTCGGGACATTCCAAAGGGTCCAGTCAGGGCAGCAACCTTCAGTCGGGTGAGTAGTCAGGTTGAGGCATCCGTAGCGTGTCTGGATGCTGGGGAACCTGGCATGTCTGTCTATTATCCCTTGTCACAGGGCTTCTCAAGGGCGTGGAAGCCCGAGGCATCCCACATAGAACGCGGGGAATTATATGCCATAGACACATATCTGAGGTTTTCCTCAGCTTCCCATGTTTAACACAGGGTACGCCGCGAGTTTAACGTCTAGCGGAGACAGATCAACCTGATCAGAGCATTAACTAGGATAGATCGGATTGAGGGGTTTCCCTTGAAGGGATGCCGATACCGGGGCCAGCCCATGGGTGGCTGTGAAGAGGAGCGTACCGACATGGTCTCACCGAGATATGACGGTCTGGGTGAGAATCAGGATGGGTGATAGGTGGATGAATGTAGTGGAGGGGGAGCGAAATGGGACCATCGTAGGGGTGACGGTGAAGTTGGGATTGATCCTTGAAGTGGCTTCCTACGTATCCTCGTGGCGGGGAATCAAAGTCCGCGTAGTTCGGGATGGTGCCGGTGGACCGGCACAAGGGTGGACCTTGGTCCGATGGGCATCATCAGTGAGCTGACGTGAATGGGGAGGACCAGGAGGGTCCTAGTGGTTGTAGGCTTGGACCTCGTGGAGGCTTTCTACATACCATGCCTTGACATGGATCAAAGACCTCATAGTTCAAACGGTTTCATTGGTGAACCGACGTGAAAGTAGACCCGTGGGTCCACTAGTGGTGGGCTTGAACCTTGGGAAGATTTCCTACGTACCATGCCTTGACATGAATCAAAGTCCTTGTAGTTCGTTGGGATGGGGCTTACGCTCGGAGGCGGCCCAAGAGGGGGGATACAGTTTAACGTCATGCGGGACGGAATACAGTTTAACGTTATGCGGGACGGAATACAGTTTAACATCATGCGGGACGGAATACAGTTTAACGTCATGCGGGACGGAATACAGTTTAACGTCATGCGGGACGGAATACAGTTTAACGTCATGCGGGACGGAATACAGTTTAACGTCATGCAGGAAGGAATACAGTTTAACGTCATGCGGGGTGGAATACTTGGGGCATACGCTCTGAGGCAGCCCAAGGTGGTCGGGGAAGAAACATGGAGAGGTCGGGACGACCGGGTGGCGGGTGTCAGTGAACCGGCGTAAATGAGGGACCTTGGTCCAATGAGAGATGGGCTTGAACCTCTGGGAGGCTTCCTACGTACCATGCCTTGACATAGATCAAAGTCCTCGTAGTTCACGATGGTCGCAACAGCCTACCGTCGGACTGGAATGCAGTTTAAAGTCATGCTGGACGAGGGCGTGCAGTTTATCGTCATGCAGGACGGGGGCGAAACTCAACTTGAATGAACAACCGAGTAATGTGGCTTGAACCTCATGGAGGCTTCCTACGTACCACGCTTTGACAAGGATCAAAGTCCTCGTAGTTCAAATGGATGGGGGTCAGGTTCGGTGCTCACTCTAAGCCCACGTGAGTCATGCTCGGTGTGAGAAACAAGAGGTTGCAAGGACCTGATGATCACGTCGCGAAGGATGCGTCTGTGATAAGCGAAGAGGGGATTACGCATTAGGCGGCCCATGGTGCTGGGACTTACTCCAGGATGGAGGCCCGAATGGGGGGTGCCTCGTTCTCTATGATGCCCTCCACTGACCTTGGTAGTGGGGAAGTATGGAGATGCAGGGGTGCAGCCATCCATTGGGGAACTAGGGTCTCCCTTCTCCTGAGAACATACGCCACTCCAATAAAGAGGATATCATCCCCTGTGGATGGGTGATTCCATTCCTGTGGAGACGAGTGGCGTAAAAAATGTTCGAGCTGGGGGGACCCTTCGTGAGAGGCACGAGGTCGGGTCATAGTTTAACGTCATGTGTTGAGGACGTGGTGCTTGGCAGTTTAACGTCCTGAAGCTCGGATGAGGTGGGTTTACTCCGCACCCCTAGAACATACATAACCGGTACCCCCTGGTCCTTGGGGAAGGGAAGGTAGCAGTAAGGCCATAGTCAAGGGGGGTTGTGAAACGAACCATCGAGGGGTCCACGTTAGCGTGGCTATGAAAAGAAGCAATAGCCGTTAGCATGCCTATGCGAAGAAGCATTAGGTGAAGCAACAATACGAGTGGTATTGTCCATGGGACTTTGAAATCACATCGTGCAAACCTGGAGGGTCGCACGAGAAGAGGAATTTCTAAGAAAAGGAGTATTCTTCGCGAAGTGGAGTACCTTGGCCTCAGCATGGGGCATAGGTGTGAGTGAAAGGTGCTTCGCGAAGTGGAACAGTGTTCGCGGAGCACTGCCTCACGAAGAAGATGTGCCTCACGAAGCAGGGTCCTGCGAAGCAGTGTGCTTCGCGATGTGTAGTGATCCTGCCTTAGCATAGGGATCACTAGTACAGGTTGGGTTTTTCGCGAATCATAAACACTTCGCGGCTGCCCGGGTTCCCTTGGGAATCCCCTTCCTTCGCGAATTCCCTTGAGCTTCGAGAAGGGAATCCCTCTCGGAAGAGGGGCTGAAGACGAGACAAAGCAAAGGCGTCTCACGAAGTAGAAGTACCTCGCAGAGCTCATGATTCCCGGGGAAAAGAGTGCTTCGCGATTCGGGAGAGGAGAAGCCGAAAGGTCGGATTGTCCGTCCTTGGGACTCAGGGGGAGTCCAGTTTTTATAGGCAAGGGGCACCGCGAAACCGAACTCACGCACAGCCTCCGGTGCTTCGCGGCGCACTCATGAACATCAACGTCGTCCGCAGAGGGTTACCGCCTCTGGAGCTTTGCGACGGGATCGCGAACGTCAAATGCGTTAGCGGAGCGTTACCACCTTTGGCGCTTCGCGGCGGGCTCGTGAATGTCAAATGCGTTCGCGGAGCGTTACCGCCTCGGGAGTTTCGCAGCGGGCTCGCGAACATCAAACGCATTCGCGGAGCGTTACCACCTCTTGAGCTTCGCGGCGGGCTCGCGAACGTAAAACACGTTCGCGGAGCGTTACCTCCTCTGGAGCTTCGCAAGGCCACGATGATCGGGGCACTTCACGTCAGGGCTTCGCGTCGGGGCTTCGCGTCAGGGCTTCGTGAGGCATCGCGCCAGGCTTCTTTTTCATTCCTTCCTTTCGGGCCATATTTTGGTGCCAACAAATTCCCCCCCTCAGACTTGGAGCCGCAGAGGCCGAAGGGTTGAAGTCTGAGGGAAAATCACCAAAATTGCCGGTGGTTCGCGATGCAGCTACGCGAAGGGGGCCCACCATGCTGACCAGGACCATGGATCCGGACGCGCCGCGATGCTCCGCGCAGGGTGAGGCGCGCCGCAATGCTCCGAGGTTGCTGCCTATAAATAGGGGGTTCGACCTCTTTTGTCTTCACGTGACTTCCTTGTCTTCTTGTGCGCTCGACTTCGCGAAGCTCTGCGTACTCCGCGACAGCCCTCCGCGAATCGAGCTTTGCGGCGAACCGCGGGTCTCCGACTCCGCGTCCACACCAAGAGAACTTCTTCTTATCGTCCTCGGCCAGACTTCGCAGCTTGGTCTTGGGACCGATCTTCACGATCTGGCTTCGCGATTAAGCTTCGTAGTCGAGCTTCATGATCTAGCTGAAAAAATTCTTTTCTGAGGGCTGGAATCAAAATGGCCCATCAAGAGGCTGTATTGGGGGTGCTTGCAGATTCTGCTCGTCGGGATGAGATGGCCAACTGTCCAGGCCTAGGGGAGATGGTCAGAAGCCACTCGGACCACACTTCTTTGACAGATCTGCTATCGGAGGGTCAGAAGGATTATCCGCAGGGAAAGAAACTTCCATTGTACGGCTTCAGGCTGAGGGATGACGTCTTTATCCCTAAGGTGAGTATGGACGAACCAGCTTGCTGGTTCGGGAGCATACCATGCCAGCTCCAATGGTTCAGGGCGGCCGATGGTCATGCACAATAGAACTTCACACCCGTCACCACTGACTTTATCTACAACCATTTGAACGACATTGACGGGAAGCCACTACAACCGGAGACGTCCCCTCCTCTCTACCGTACCATGCTGAAGGCGGCTTTGCAGGATTCGAAGAAGGGATGGTCAGATGAGTGGGACCTGTGACAGGGCAGCAACTTTACTGATGACTGGGCCTGGGCCTACTGGGTAGGCTCCTCATGTGAGGATTTTGGAGCCGAGCTGAGGAGAGTGGGGTTGTATGAGGCGGCATGGGCCTCCCAATTCCACATTTACCACCCGAAGCAACTGATGCCGGAATTGCTGAGCAGATGGTCGTCTAAGACCAATACCTTTCACCTGCATCATGGGGAGGTGGGAATCAGCCTGTGGGATGTCCACCAGATTTCTGGGGTCCTGATCTTGGGGGCCATGTATGATGAGTTCCTCCCCGTCATCAGCACGTGGGAGGATACAGAGCAAATGCCGCGACTGGCGTCAGCGCTAATGGAACTTGTCCCTGGAGTGGACAAGGAGGCAGTGAGGGATGTCCACTTTAGGAGATGGTTCAAATGCTTCCTGAGTTTCCCAGAGAATCGAGAGTTCCCTCCGAGGCCTCGAACTTGTCCAAGGGTGGCCCAACGGGGCAAGGGGTACTCGTATTGGTAGGTCATGGAGGACAGCCAATGGAAGACTTGGGGTTTCAGTGTCAGCATTGAACAACAGCCGATAGTCAGGCTAGCAGCGTTCATCGCGACTCTCATCTGTGGTTGGATCCTACCGGTGAGGGATACAGGCATGGGGGTGCGGCCCAGCTCGTTTATTATGGCGTCGATGTTGGCCATGGGGCAGCGGATCAATCTGGGGATTCCGATGCTCACCAAACTGTACAGAATGTTGCGGCATATTAGCGAGGACAAGAAGCCGCCAAGGATATGCGGGCCCTTCCACCTCTTGTATGGGTGGATCACAGCACATATCAGGGGGATTTACGAGTATCCAAACCCCATTTCGCCTCCGGGATCGAACTTCCGCCCCTCCATCCTGAATGCGGTCGGGAGCTTCCCGTTCAAACTAGCCATTCCGATGGTGCTGAATCGGGTGTGGAGGGCGGATGAGTTTAATTTCCACCCCTTCACATTGCCGACAAGGATACTTACTGATGACGGGCGGGGAACAGAAGAACATCGGGCTTACCTCCTGGCCTTTCGAGGTGGAGTTTTGGTGGCACGGATAGATCGTGATCCACTCTGTGAACTGTACACCCCGCATCGGTTTGCAAGGAAGTTCCGGTGCCTCTAGCGGCTGACCCCGCAGGTCTATTGGGAGGTGCGTCACGAGGATCACTCATGTGTGATGAGGCAGTTGTGGCTCATGTTCACACGGGAAGATGGGAAGATGCAGATTACATTGCCTCCATCCACCGCCGCTTTCGGATTGGTGAGGGAGTATGCCATCAGTTGGGAGGCTGCTTACCCAGGGGAGATGCTGAAGCAACCAACTATCCGGGTGGGTGACGGTGCGCCTCCTCTACCTCGAGGTCGGGGTCGGAGGGTAGCTAGGGCCGCTCGCAGTAACGAGGCTTCCATGGCGGCGAGACCCGCACCGGCCGAGGGTATGACAGCAGCGGTGGATCCGGTGATTCCGGAAGAGCAGGGCCATCCGGAGGGGCAACCACTGAGGGGATTTCATAGGATATCCACTCAGGTTCCGGGGAAGCGCCTGCATCATATTGACATGGCAGAGGATGTCGTCTTCCCGGAAGCTTGGGACATTTGGGATGTCAACCGGCAATTCCTCAGTCCACCCGAGATATGGGCCCACCTGAATCGCCTCGGGATGGAATTACCGGGCATAGGCCCAGTTCGGGCTGGATTCATGGTGTCTCCGGTGGAGGCAGAACAGTACCTGGACGAGCTGGAGGTTTACGTCCACTCCAGTGGTGTCCCTTGCCCAATGCCAGACGGGGTGAGAGTATTGTTGAATCAGACAGTCCCCCCATAGTTATCGGCTGTCGATCTGAGGGAGCGCTTCCCCCTGCCGGAAGAATCAGAGGACTCCTCTCGGGAGGATGAGGCTGGAGGAGGGAGCACGTTGGATGAGGGCGAGGTTGGAGACCGAGGCTCAAATTCCGATGAATTCGCAGAGGCCCTCGAGGTCGAATTCTGAACTTCATTCCTTACGATCCGTCCTTGGGTCACTATGAACTTCTCACCGATGTTTGAGCCATGCAGTAGGAACTTTTTCGCAGGCCTCGTTCTCGCCCCTTGGTGGGTGATGATGCTAGACCTTCAGAACCCGCGCCTATGGATGCATCCAGTTCTGCGTCTGGTGGGACCAAAGCACCCAAGGTGGCTCCTCCGGAATCTCCATACCTACCAACAGTATACGGAGGGCCTCATCTCGGGGCCCCATCAGTACCGGCTCAAGAGCAGCGCCATGAGGTCGATCTCCGTAAGTCTCCTCTACCGGTCTCCTCGTTGTCACATGTAGACCATGCCAACTAAAGTTTATGTCCCTCTCTGTCATACAGTTCTCCGACTGGCGTGGGCTTTTGCAGCAAGACTGGTCGGGATGTCTGGTGGCGTCCCTCCTAGGGGCATGCCGGTGATGGTGGTGATAGTCCCCCCATCTCCTCAAGCTGCGACGCACATCATCCCTGGCGGGACCACCAGCAGGGCCGTTCCCGAAGTCATTGAGGTGGACTCCGAGGAAGAGGATCAACCGGTCGGTCCCAGTCCTATCACGCCTGCTTCGGTGCCAGGTGTCATACTGGATTCAACACCAGATGTAGATCCTGCTGAGGATTTCTTGCGGGCGTATCCCGCGTACGAGCCCGCCAATCGCACAGACTGGGATTAAACGGCCTCCGACGAGGAAGACAGCAGCATAGTCCTCCGCCAGTCGTGGAAGCTAATCACGCGCTTTATCAAGGACACCCCCAAGCGCAATGGTTGCCCGAAATGGATAGACTCCGCTTGCGGTTGCGCGAACTGTGTGCTGGGGGAGTAGATGCCCAACGTCCTCACGCACTCATCCGAGATCTTATGGCTGAGAAGATCTGGGAGCATGATCGTGGGTTCAGCATGGGCTGGCAGCAGAGGAAGGCGACCAGCATCAAGAATCTCCAGGAGGCTGAAGGCGAGGTCCAACAGATGCATACCCGGGCAGACGAGCTTTCAGCCTCTCTTGATGCATAATCTGAGCTGGTCTCAGGGTTGAAGGCCCAGCTGGCAGAGGCGGAAGAGCATATGAGGCAGACCTCTGGAAAGATGGCTGCTGTTCAAGCTAGCGTAGAGAGAGCCAAATCCAGGACTGACGAATTGCACCCTGCCGCTGCTGAGGAGGAGCGGGAGCTAAGTCAGCGGCAGCAAGACTTGGATGCCACAAGCCAATGGGTGGCGGAGCTGCAATGCTCTTTTGACGGGGTCAACCCGTCCATTGGGGGAGTCGACCCCCGAGTATTGTAACAAACCCAAAGACCGTTTATTGGTACTTTCGTGCTTCAAATTTTTTTTATTTGCTTTGAATGCCGTAGCGCGTACAATTTCCACAGTTTGAATTTCCTTGTTACATCCCTACAATGTTTGAGGGACGTTCGGTGAAAATTCCCCAAGCCCACGTGGGTCAAGCCTGATGTGGGAAACAGGAGATAGTTTCCCTCTCATCCCACCTAACATAGGAGAGGGGATCATGCTCCGGGCATCCGGGATTCAGATTACCAGTCCGGAATTCCGAAAGACGGGAGAGGCTTGATCGGAGAAGGAACTTTTAGGATAGCCGAATTATCGTTTCTTCAGCGTGCTCTTATGCACAAATGGGGCTACGCCAGGGGCACTGAAATCGGTCCAAACAGATAAAAATGGGAAGTGTGGATCACGATACCCAAGATTCGGAACACTGTGGGGATGTCGTGACAATAAAGGACAACCATTAACTGTGGCGTAGAAACGATATCCTTACTGCATTAGCCTGAAATGTGGACAACACTTGAGGGTCGACCATTGACCATGTTCGAAACACGATACCATGTCACAAATGTTGTTGATCAATCCTTCAGGACGTTGGCCCAGGACAGTTGGCGGACCATAGGTCAAAAATCCATACTATTAGGGGGTCCTTCCAGACAAGACCCGTCTTCCGGAACGTTGTCCCAGGACGGTAGGTGAGCCGATGCGGCATGAGACCAGGCCGTTAGGGGGTCCCGTGAGACATGAAGGGGGGCGAGGGTCCGAATAAGGGGCACACAAAGCGTGGAATATGGAGTGATGGTTCGTCTGAACAGAATCCAACACTTAGGTAGTTACACCACCGTGGTGGGAGTACACCAGATGGGCGCATCGGTTTGATCATGGATCATTCCTTATTTCAGACAGGGCCTCTCTGGCGAGGGGATCTGTCACATCCCAATGGGATCTTAGGGCATCTTGAACTTGTTCAAGGTAGAACCGCAGTTTAGTGTCATGCGTTGAGGACACATGGACTCTTGTAGTTTAACGTCATACTATAGGAAATGGAATAAAAGGGAAGATCCCAGGGAGCATGTGGCACAGTAGATATGAAACCGACGTGAATGAGGACTTGGAGTCCAAATCATACCACATACCCCCGGAGGAAACTCTTCAAGTCGAGGGACCAAAAGTGAGGATTGGGTTGGGCCCGAAGCAGAGTGGTCGGGCGTTCCTACGTACCCCAGGAGGATGGGAATCAAGCCATACATAGTTCTGGAAGCGCGGTCTAACGTCATGCGGGACGAGGAGCAGCCCGACTGCGTAGGTACACATCCTGCCAAAACTACTAAGCCCACGTGAGTCGTGCTCATTGTGGGAAACAAGCAGTAGTGGTGGGAATTTCCCGACACAACAAGGGGCAGGTTAGGGAAAAGGGACGCTCGGTGAATACCGGCCCAATGACACTAACACGATCATTTAGCGCACCTAGATGCGCGAAGAGAAAGAGTCGGGTATGATGGAATTCCACTTGAACATGAGGAAGTGGAAATGTGTGAATCATGGTGCTCGAGATTCAGATCACGATGACGGCAGCATGATGATGGAGGATAACCTCTGACCGTGTTCGCAACATAGAATCCTGTCGCGTTAGCCTAGAATGGGGACAGACAAATGAGGGTTGACCATTGACCATGTTTGAAACACGGGACCATGTCACAAATGTTTTCGAATATCCGTAGGGACGTTGGCCCAAAACGATTGGAGGGCCCTTAGGTCCATCATTCATGGAGAGCCCTTAAGCCTAGTATCCATGTCGTCTGGGGGTCCTTTTGGATGTGGAAGAGGATGAGGATCCAAATAGCGAGCTCACGAAGCTTGGTCACGGGACGAGGGGAATGTCCCGGAGAAAATCCCACACTTCGGGCTCTTTTTCAAAACACATCTGAATACGACAATGAGACGTATTAGATAGAGGGAGAAGATTCCTTTCCCATAGGGAGATCTTAGTTTAGGGTCGTAGAATTCGGACCATGGATGGGAGGAGACATAAGGGGAACATGGTGGAGTAACTCAAACACCTGGCGTGAATGGGAATAGGGGGTGTGTGTGGTGTGATGAACAACCTGACTTGAATGAGGACGTAATCCCATATCACATCACCCGACCCCTTTGGGAGAGGTTTTTTTGGTCAAGGGACCAAAAGCGAAAGTTAGGCTGGGCCTGGGGGGAAGTGTTCGGGTGCTCCTACGTATCACATAATGATGAGAATCAAGACTCACGTAGTTCTTGATGGACCTTAGACCATGAATGGGTAAAAGGAGCAGGGGACGCATGGCATCAAGACCTGACGTGAAGGAGGACCTAAGCCCTACTTACCATGCGTTCTCTTGGGAAATGATCGAGTCGAGGGACCGAACACAAAGGGTAGTCTGGGCCCACGGGGAAGTTCCCGGGCGCTCCTAAGTATCTCATAAGAATGAGAATCAAGCCATTCTTAGTTCTAGAGGGTGACATGGTAAGATACCAGTGCCGGGGAAAAGGGGAGTGCGGGCGTGGCCCTTTCACTAAATTAAGCGGAATTTGATAAATCTTGTTTCTTCTTTAAGGTGAATGGTTTTTTTTGTGAAGCGAAAGGCCTAGAATAGTAGGTCGTGATGTCGCCACAAGGATCAAGATGTGATGGGCGTTGACAAATGGCATGGCACGTGACCAATACCCAACGTGATGTCCTCTACAACGAGGTCACCACAATGCAGTGCCATTTTTCATCGTGCGTCCAGGACAATAATGTCACAATTTAGGGTCGTAAGATAGGACCAAGAATGAATTTTATCGTCATGCAGCGCAGACGTAGCAGAGACGATGCTAGGTGGGGAACGCGCGTAGTGTTATAAAACACAATTGATGGAGACATGATCCCACATCACATTGTATGCCATTCGGAGAGGGAGACCTTAGGCCGAGGGGCCAATATAGAGGTAAAAGGTGAAACATGGGGAGGGACTGGCTCCCTAAATGGGATGTACCCGAAGACAGGGCATCCGGGCGGTCCTACGTATCCCATGTGGATGGGAATCAAGCCACACGTAGTTCTGAAGTGTGCCTTTTAATGTCATGCTGGACAAGGAATGGGAGGGATAACCTTCAGAACGGGGGTGCACGGGGTGCAGCCATTGCAAACCCGACGTGAATGAGGACATAATCACGCACTACGCCACGCGGTCCCGTAGTCAGGGTCCTGAAGGCAGGACCAGAGAGGTGAACTTGCTGAACTCAAGCTGGACCCAAAGACAAGGGGTCTGGGCATTCCTACGTATCATATCAAGATAGGAATCAAGCTGAACGTAGTTCCAGATGAGAATCTTAGTTTATGGTCTTAGAGCTCAGACGGTGAATGGTGACAACTTCCCGAGTAAGCACAGATGTCAACCCGATCTCTAAGACCATGTGAGTTAAACTCGGTGTGGGAAACAAGGATGCTATCCTCATCGCAATACTTGGGGCGAGTCAAACGGGAGTTGGTAGAGTCCCTAAGGACACCTTTGACATGGCTTGTTCCCCCAACGTGCAGACGTGCACAAAGGAAAAGTACCAAAAGTTCCGAGACTCCATTCGGACCCGGTGAAGTGATGAAGGGTGTGAATGGTGCACCCGACATTTTGGGCCTAATGGGTTGGCATGGCGATAGAAGAAAAATGTTAACAATGGTGTAGACGCAGCATCCATATCGCATTATCCTGAGGTGGGAACAACAAATGAGCATCGACCTATGACCATATTCGCAATGCGGGATTTTATCTATTCGTTGTCCGAAACCCTTGGGGGCGTTGGACCGTAACGGTAGGAGAGCCCTTGGGCATAGTATCTAGGCCGTTCTTGGGGGTCCCTCCGGGTATGAAAGATGATTGAAGCCCTGATGAAGGGATACACAAAGCCTGGAAAGCGGGTGCGGACGTGTCAGAGTAAAGCTTGGCATTCCAGGTAATAAACCAGAGTACTCTTAGGAACATTGGTGAACCGCCGAAAAGGGATCGACAAAACAGCTCAGTAGGGAGAGGTACATGGCGTGGTCATTACGGGACAGGCATGAATGAGGACATAGTCCCACACCACACCATATAATCCCCTCATGGAGGAAGGATAGGCCAAGGGGCCAAGATGGGATGAAGATTCCCGAGAGATGGGGCTGGACCCGAATCCTGGACATTCAGGTGGTCCTACGTATCCCATGAGGATGGGAATCAAGCCACACGTAGTTCTATAAATGTAGTTTAACATTATACGGGGATGATAAGGGGAATAATATACCCTTAAACAAGGGATGTGTGCAGTATGGCGAAGAAGCCGACGTGAATGAGGACATAGTCCCACACCACACCGTACACTCCTATAACAGAGGACCTGGGTCGTGGCCCGGAAAGGTGAAGGGGCCTGATGGTTAAGCATTGGTCAGGAAGGCCTGACCTGCTTGTATTTTAACGTCTTGCAATGAGCACGAGGGTCGGGGACCCGAGGAGGCCAAGGGCCCTGAGGCTGGGCCTCGTAAGGGAAGGCGTACGTCATGGTACGTGATCCCGACGTGAATGAGGACGTAGTCCTACACCACACCGTACACCCCGGGTAAGAGGTTGGGCGGAGGGGCCCGAGAAGGCCAGGGGGCCTAAGGTCAGGTATCAGTCAGGAAGGCCTGACGGGTCTGCAGTTTAACGTCTTAAATGAGGACGGGGGTCGGGGACCCGAGGAGGCCAAGGGACCTGAGGCTGGGCCTCGTAAGGGAAGGCGTACGACATGGTACATGATCCCGACGTGAATGAGGAATTAGTCCAACAACATATCGTACACCCCTATGGGGAATCGGGGTCGTGGGCCCGATCGCTAGCACCACTCGGGGGGAAGTTTTTCACCTCGGGATGGGGCAGAACGAATCATTGCACTCGATGTCTGGGACATCTCGGGGTGGACCCAAAGATCTAGGAAACTGTTGACCATGTTCGAAACACATCGTTCCTTTGGTGACCTAATATGGGAGCAACAAATGAGCATCGACCGCTGACCAAATTCGCAACGCGGGACTTGTATCGGCTTGTTGCTTGAAAACCCTCGGGGGCGTTGGCCCGTAACGGTAGGAGAGCCCTTGGGCATTGTATCCAGGCCGTTATTGGGGGTCCCTATGGGTGTGAAAAATGATGGAATCCCAGTCAAGGAGTGGGTGAATCATAGCTGTATCCATCCACGAAAGAGGCAAACATCTCCAGGGGGATGTGCAGCCGGGTCGAGGCTTGCTCGATGTGAATTGGGGAAAAAGTGTGCACCCTACCATGTCTTGACCCAAGGGGAAGATTTTGGCTTTTGGGCTGGGCCAACAGACTAAATGTCCGGGCATTCCTACATATCTCATGAGGATGAGAATCAAGCCATACATAGTTCTTGAAGGCCATGCAGTTTAGCATCGTGCGGTGAGAACGTGGGAGGATAGAAGAACGGGAGTGGGCCTATAGTGCGACCCTTACAATCCTTGTGTGAGCGGGGTTGCATGAGAAGGGCTAAGAAAGCCTACTCCCTGCTACACAAATATCCTCCAAGGAAACTATTCCCAGGGGTAATAGTGGAATAGAAAATCTTGGGGTTGGGCTCAGGACGAGGCGTCTGAGCGTTCCTACGTATCCCATTGAAATGGGAATCAAGCCACACGTAGTTCTTGAAATGTAGTTTAACATAATGTGGGACGAGGAGCATCTAATTTGGGGATATGTAAGGTACGACAAGTAATCCGACGTGAATGAGGACGTAGTCCCACACCATACCGTACAATCCCGCAAGAGGGTAAGTCGGGGAAAACCAAGGGGCCTGAGGCTGGACCGCGGTCAGGGAGACCTGACCAGCTTGTGGTTTAACGTCTCGCGGTGAAGACGAGGTCGTGATCCCGAGGAGGCCAAGGGGCATGAGGCTGAGCCTCGGCCAAGAATGCCTGACCGGCTTGCAGTTTAACGTCTTGTAGTGAGGACGGGGGGCCATGGGCCCAAGGAGGCCAAGCGGCCTGAGGCTGAGCCTTGGTCAGGAAGGCCTGACTGGCTTTCAGTTTAACGTCTTGCAGTGAGGACAGGGGGCTAGGGGCCTAAGGAGGCCAAGGGGCCTGAGGCTGGGCCAGGGGCCCAAGGATGCCAAGGGGCCTTAGGCTGAGCCTCGGTCAGGAAGGCCTGACTGGCTTGCAGTTTAACGTCATACAGTGAGGATGGGGGGAGATCTTAGTTTAAAATCATAGAGCTCGGACCATTTTGCAGTTTATCGTCTTGCAGGACGAAGATGCAATTTAAGGTCTTGCGGGACCTTAACGTGCAGTTTAAGGTCATGCGGGACCATTTTGCAGTTTAGGGTCGTGCATGACCCTTTTTTCCCAAGGCAAAGTATCGCTTGAGGAATTTGGCATTGGTGGGAGGGGTTATATGATCTCCATCCGTGGTTACCAAGGAGTATGCTACATTGGGGTAAACCTTATGGATGATATAAGGCCCTTCCCATTTGGGTTCTAATTTGGGCGGTTTTCTACCGGGAATCATTGGCACTCGAAGGGACAGTACTAGGGCGCCCTGTAGAAAAGAGCAGAGACGAACCTTCTTGTTGAAGGCCCTCACTATCTTATCCTGATGCCTTTCCAGATTGTGCAGGGCACGAAGCCGGTTCTCGTCCAGTGCTTCTAATTCAGCTATATGGATCTCGGCTACCTCATCAGATGTCTGGTGATCATAAAATGCATTTCATAACGACGGAAGCTGGATCTCAATGGGTAGGACAACCTTAGCTCCATACCCCAGGGAATATGGGGTCACCTGGGTAGAGTTGCGAGTCGTCGTCCGGTAAGCCCAGAGGGCGTTGGGGAGCTTGTCCAGCCAACTTTTCTTGTTCTGACCAACCATCTTCTGAAGAATGTTAGAGAGGGTTTTGTTGAATGCCTCGATCTGTCCATTCGCCTGCGCGTGGTAGCGGGAGGTATGGTTCGACCGGATGTCGTACTTGGCGTACAATTTCTTTAATTTAGCTGCTCAGAAGTTTGTTCCGTTATCGGTGAGGATGGCGTGAGGTACCCCAAACCGGTGCATAATGTTGTAACTCACAAAGTCAACGATGGAACAGGCCTTGACCTCTTTGAGCAGAACTATCTCTGCCCACTTGGAGAAGAAATCTGTAGCAGTCAGGATGAACCTACACTGGGGGGCTGTTGCCGGTGGATAAGGTCCCACTACATCAAGTCCCCATACCGCAAATGGCCAAGAGTACTTGGTGGGGTGGAGGGGCTCCGGTGGCCGATGCAGGAAGTTGGCGTGAACTTGGAATGCGTGGCATCTCTTGGCATACCCAATACAATCCTGGATCATAGAGGGCCAAAAGTACCCCAACCTCCGAATTTTATGGGATAGCTTCGGCCCAGCTTGATGGGCGCCACAGGAAACGGCGTGAACCTCTTGCATAACCTGAGGTATCTCTACTCCTTGGATGAAATGGAGGAGGACACCATCGAAACTCCGCTTATAAAGGATCTGTTCAAGACTGGGGCCGCTCTGGAGGGTAAATTGCAGCGCGCGGTGTCGGATTCGCTCGCGCTCGGCCCGGTCGTCCGGGGGGCAACCATTTTGGAGGTACTCGACAAAAGGTGCCCTCCAGTCGGGAGTGTCTTCAACCACTGTGCCTGATGAACCTGGGACCCCTGTCATGGAGGGTCCGGTGGTGAGATGACCTACCCATAGGCCATCATTGTCCTCTTGGGTGATGGGGGAAATGACTCTCCGGTGTGCCACATGTATGATCAAATCATCTTTCTCGGGTTCTGCGAGCGATGCGGCCAAGCCAGCCAAGGTGTCTACTTGACCTTTCTCTGAACGTGGGACATGGGTAACCTCTGGTCGAGAAGAGAACTGGGCCATTAGGTGGAGGGTGTACTCTAGTAATGGTGCAATCTCCAGCTTCCTGATGACGTAGTCGCCATTAACTTGTTTGATTACCAGCTCGGAATCTCCCTTCACATGTAGATGGGGCACATGGATCTCAAGGGCCAACTCGAGGCCGGTGATGAGAGCCTGGTACTCTGCCTCGTTGTTCGTACAGCCTTCTGACAACAGGAACGAGTATGGCAGGACGCCCTGCGCCAGGGTAATGAAGACAATACCCAGACCCACTCTTTTGAGCTTGGGATCGTTGAGCCTCCTACCGGTGGGGCTCCGGGAGGTGTCGTCGAAATGCATTTGCCAACACGGGACAACATGATCGAATGAAGAGATCATCTCATCAGGGAAATCCAGGTCCAGGGATTGATCTGCGGAGGTTGGATGGGAAACTAAAAAGTCTGCCAACGCCTGTCCCTTAATGGCCTTCTGAGGTACGAACCTGATATCAAACTGCTGGAGAATCACTGCCCACCGTGCTAGTCTGCCAGTCAGCATGGGGCGGTTCAGGATGTACTTCAGTGGGTCTACCTGGGAGACCAATTGCACCTCATGGTGCTGTATGTAATGTCGCAACTTCTGCACGGTGAAGACGAGCGCAAGGCATCTCTTCTCGATAGGGGAGTATATGACCTCCGTATCGAGAATCATGTGGCTGAGATAGTAGAGACTGTTCTCAGTACCCTCGTTATTCTTCTGGGCGAGCAGTGCACCAAGGGATCTTTCCAGGGTGGTCACGTAAATGACCAGCGGCTTTCCGGAGACGGGTGGCATCAAGACCGGAGGTTGGAGCAGATACTGCTTGATTTCCTCGAAGGTGATCTGACACTCCTCATCCCATTCGTAGGTGGCGCCCTTCTTCATGATCCAGGAAAAGGGCTTACACATGTCGGCCAAATTCGCGATGAATCGGCGTATATAGGCTAAGTTTCCTTGAAGGCCTCGAAGTTCCCGAATGTTTCTCGGGGGAGGCATTTGGCTGATGGCCTTGATCTTCTCCGGGTCGATCTCGATACCTCGGTATCTGACAACAAAGCCTAGAAACTTTTCGGAGGTGACGCCGAAGGCACACTTCAACGAGTTCATCTTTAGGTAATGGGAACGGAGGAAACCAAACACTTTCTCGAGGTCTTTGAGATGGTCCTGGTGCTGACATGATTTAACTACGATGTCATCCACGTAGCATTCCACCAATGTCCCGAGGATCGGTTTGAATATGCGATGCATGGCCCTCTGATAAGTGGCACCTGCATTCTTAAAACCGAATGGCATAACCTGGTAGCAAAAGGTACCTTGGGGAGCCTTGAAGGTAGTGGACTCCTCGTCTTCGGGGGCCATCCAGATCTAGTTGTACCCGAAATATCCATCCATGAAAGAGAGGGCTTGGAACCCGGCCGTGGCGTCAATCAATAACTCCGTCACCGAGAGTGGGAAGTCATCCTTTGGGCAGTGGCGATTAAGATCGCGGAATTCGATGCAGACTCTGATCTTCCCATTCTTCTTCCTGACTGGCACAATGTTGGCAAGCCACTTGAGGTACTGGACCTCCTTAACGAAGTTGGCTTTAATTATCTTGTCAACTTCAGCCTCAACCATAGCACCATGAGAAGGGTGCATCTTCCTGGGAGGCTGCTTAAACCCACGATGTTTTGCCGGGAGGCCCAGACGGTGAACGGCTACCTGGGGATCTAGTCCTGGCATCTCGTTGTAACTCCAGGCAAACACATCACGGTGTTGTTTGAGGAAGTCCACGTACTGCTGCCTCTCCTCGGGGGACATGGCTGTACTGATCAATGTAGGTTTCGGATCTTCCCCGTTACCAAGGTTCACCTATACCAGTTCATCAACCGTGGTAGATACGCCTTCTTCAAAGGCGGGGGGAGAATCCTCCAGGTCTTCCTCTCCACCCGTGGGGGGATTTCCCGCGACGGGAGGTACTTCAAGGCTATCAAAGCCTGAGGGGAAGCTGGTGCTGGCTCGGGCAGCAGTGGTCATCATATCAAGAGAGTCACTTGCCATTGAGACCATAGCAATGAAGGCGGTCGACCGTATCCCATCTGGCCTTCGACCTAAGGGGCCACGTTTGATGATATCAAAGCAGTGGTGACGTGTCGGTCTGAGTCGGTTAATTCCTGCCTGGCGGAAGAGGCACGTATAGCGTACCGCCGTTGTCATAATCTTGTTGTCCCGGTACCGTACAGGGGTAGGAGGTTCTGGGATGACCTGAGCCTAGTTGATGTAGGAGTACGAGGTGATTTTCCACCGTCTCTTGGACACGAGAACATGCCTTCCCTGCGTACCCGAAACAACAAAGCATTGCCCCATGTCGGGGGTCGTGGCCTCCAACCGGTGGATTGGGAGGATGTAGGTGTCATCCATACTTGCCCAGGGATCACTTGTGACCGGGGCGGGTTCATCCTCACTTACTAGGATTTGATTATCCTTACTTTTGTAATAACCCGCATCCAGATAGTGGGACTCACAAGAAGCGAAAGGGGACACATCTCCTTGGAGCACACCTACTCGACCGTTGAGCGAGTACTTGAGGCACTGGTGATACGACGAAGGGACCGCTGCGTGCAGATGGAGCCATGGCCTACCCATCAACGCGTTGTAGGTGGTGTCCTGAGAGACAACCATGAACTCGGTGCTGGAAATTAAGCCACCGAACTGAGTCTTCAGGCGGATCTTGCCGACTGGGGTTTGCTCAGTCATGTCGTACCCCTGGATTCTGAGGTCAGAGGGAGTTAAATCACCTTCATACATACCCAGCTTTCACAATGTCCGGGTCAGAATTAGATTGATTCCGGAACCCGTGTCAACGAGGAAGCGGCGGACTTCCACGCCATTGAAGTGGCCAGTGATGTACAACGGGTGAATGTGCCCCTATATAGGAGGGTCCTCATCCTCACCGGAGAACGAGATAACCGCCTGACATTCGGTGTTTTCACTCATCTCGGTATGGAAGGCTTCTGCAGCTGCTGCCTCCGTCTCAACCTGGAGGGGGCTCTTTAGGGGCTCGGAAAGTGCCTCGCGCATTTCGGATGACAGGCGAAGGGCCTCGAGGATAGAAAGCCTTGCCGGAATGCCGACCAGGCGCTTCAGGACATCGTACTTTCATGCCAAACGCGAACCTCTACTTACAGGAGGTCATTCGGCATTTGGAGGCATAGCGGGTCCTGCTGGTTGAACCGACGATCAGCTAGTACTGGGTACATCTTGTAGCCTACTAGTAGAAGCCTAGAGAGTAGTCGCCGGACTAGGATTGGGCAGCAAAGGCTGGCCTGTAGCTGGGCAAGACTGATGGTGATACGAACGAAGCAGCTCTCCCTGATATAGTAGCACGAACGACGGTGGAGGTAGAGCTGAGGGTGTTATATGGGGTTGTGCATGCTGAACTCTGCGCTGAGCCTGCTACCTGGTCTCAGTAGCGTGCACAGCTTGACCGAAAGTGCCTGCTGACATACCTCGATGACCGGCACAGTTGCGATTCCGCTGACGTTGACATCGGCTGGAAATGTTGGGGAGGTTCGTCTGGCACTCCCCCTCGTCGGGAGTCATATAGGGCTTTACCAGCTCCACGGTGTTAACCGAAGCATACCCCTGGCTGTCGCTCGAGGAGTCATCCACCACTGGGCAGATTCTGGTATGAATCCCCATTTCAGGGGGCATAAAGTCGCCAAGAGTGCGGGATGACGATGGCACCGGCGGTGCGCGTTGCTTCTTCTTGCGTCGCCGCTGCTTGCCCTTTTGGGAAGAGGTCGACTGTGAAGACGATGCAAAGGTACCTGCTACTTCTCTTGAACGTCCCGACTGCTTCAGGTGCACCCGGATGATACCATGGGCGCAGACGAAAGTTTTTCGATCCATCCAGTCATCGTATTTCCAGGATCCGCAGCTGGGGACCTGGAGCCACTCGCCTTCGCTATCGCTACCGATCTCTAACCCTACAAAGACACATGCCACTTGCGCTGGTGTCGGGCCCAACTTGACTATGTTGTTGTTGACCTGGTCTTGCAGCCAGTCTTTAAACACATAGAATTTCTTGAGGGTGTGCCCCAGAAACCGATGATAAGTGTTGTAGTTGGGGTGATCGGTTAGATTCGCCTCTGTCGGCCTTCTGCACTCGGGCAGGCGCACAATCCCTTACTCTAGAGCACTTCGGAAATAGTCAGGGACCTGATTTTCGTTGAACGAATAAGACTGGTGCCTTCTTTCCGGATAGGGGGCCCTGGGGGCATGGCCCTGACGAGGGGCCGGAGGGGCCTACCGAGGAGGCGGCGCCTGATTGTCTCACCTAGGTGGCGGTGACGCATTGCGCGGAGGAACCTGTCGGTTCTGAGGCGGTCACTGCTGGGCAGGAACTTGTGCTTGAGGTGAAGGACCTCTGCGGGGTTGTAGGGATGGTGCCGCTGGCAGTAATTCCAGCTGCCTAGGGGCTTCTACTTGGGCCAACGCGGTGGGTTCATCCCTGGCGGTCCTCCTGGCCGGGATCATGGGGGAAACAAACGTGCCTGACTAGCCTGTTGCAGGGCTTCATCAAGGCGCTGAGCCTTATATGAGAAATATCTGAACCCTCCAGGGTAGTTTTGGGTAATTAGGGAGGGTACCAGCTCCGTTTTGATGTTCCCCACACACATTGTCGGTAATTTCTCATGAGTCAATGGCATATCGAGGGAATACGTAAGTCCCTTCCACCGGGCGATGAAATCTGCGACTCACTCATCAGGCCTCTGCTTGCACTTGAAGACGTCTACAATGATGGTCTTCTGCGTGGTGGAGCTGAACTGGTACAGGAACTGCCGGCGGAGGTCCTCCCAACCAGTCACCGATCCGATAGGGAGATGGTTGTACCAGACGAATGTAGGACCTTCCAATGTCTGTATGAAACATCAGAGCGTGACAGCTTCTTGCTGAGCCGGGGTCCCCAGCATGGGGCCACACCTGAAAGAAAAATGATCCAAGTGCTGCGGAGGGTCCCCTGTCCCTTTGAAAGGCGAGAAATTGGGGTTCCCAAAACCTAGAGGTGCGGGCATATCATCTACCCACGCGGGATACAGCATGCCATCTAGTGGGACCGCCACCTGCCGTGTTTCCAACGCTTCGAGGCGGGCTGTGAGCGCCGCAATAAGATCATCCGGGTGGGGGTCCCTGTCTTGATAGGGATCCCTAACCACAAGTGCGTTTCTAGTTTCTTCGACACGGTATATGGCTTCGGCAGCTTGTGGATCAACTGGCGGAACGACCTGCGGGGCGACTGGGGGAACCCGGACTGGGTTCTTCAGATTGCCCTGTCGCTCGGGGGGGTTTGGAGAGACGTATCGCGCCCTCTTGCCATACGTTCCGGCTTCTGCTCTGTCTGCGGTAGTAGCATGATCAGGGTTTCCCGGAGGCATCTCACCGGGGAAAATTTTTCCTGCCCCTGCTGCCCCGTCCTGGGATCACCGTAGTCAGGTCGCTGCTCTGCGGCGTGCTCAGCCAAGAGTTCGTCAACCAGCCTCTTCTGCTCAGCAATCTGCTGGCGTAACGTGGCCTTCTCGGGATCTTCGTCTGTTTTTTGCACAGAGGCGGACGGGTCGGAGTGCTTGACAGTTCCGACATGCTCCTTACCCTTTCCGGTGTTTCGACCGAGTACCAGCGACTCGGTGGGTACAGGGAGGCCTAGAAGGTTCCTCTGCTGACGGGTAACTCTCCCTGATAGGTCCAGCAGTGGCGGTACGCCCTCGGGGGTAATTCTCCATCAAGGAATTCAAGCTCGTCTTCCTTGTCCACTATGTCAGCCATGTGAACAGCGACCCCTCTTGAGGGCATGTCCTCGATGTCGCATAGGGAATCGGGCTGCCGTCGGATAGGGTCGAAGAGTAGAGTGGAATAGTGTCCCCAACCACAGACTTGCACATGGGGGTGGGTTCCCTGAAGATTCTGTAGAGTTCTTTGAAACTCTGAATGTGTTTCTGTTGAAGGGCTCTCTGGCGGCCTGGCGACTCAGGGTTCTAGGCCACAAGGAGTGCGGCCGCATCGATCAGGCGGCACTGCTCGCCGATTTCTTCGAAGTGCTCTTGACTTCTGGGGTAGTCCACCCGTTTGTAGTGAAGGCAGAAGTGTGTCACCAATAGGGTTCTACAAAATCACCCCACTTCTTCAGGGGTAAAAGACTCTGGTATGCGAAAATTCAGCGCCACCGTCGGCCAAAATTTCTCCAGGAAGTAATCCGCTGCGAGAATACTTTAGAAGCTCCTGGGCTCAGACTCAGGGTCTGGCCTTGTGTTTCCCCACTCGTCAACCGGGGGCGGCTGAGGGACTGGTAGCGGTACCGAGGCAGACCTCTGGGATAGTAAACTCGGCGGCGGAGAAAACGACAAACGAGCTGACTGGCCGCTGAATTCCGGGCCACCCTCCGAAGAGCAAGGTGACCTGGCCACGATGTCACGATACGATGGGCTGATAACCACAGCTTCCGGAACAGGAATCGCAGCTACCGGCGACCAGTCATGTCGTCGATCTACCACCGTTGGCCCCCAAAATAGCTCTCTGTGATCTCTGGTAGAGGTAGAGGGTGCTTCTGGTGACGATGGCGGTGATTGCACGGTCGAGACCTGCGGAATTCCCAAGATTTCTTCCTCCTGGATGTACCTACGGACAGAGATTGGAACCTGGTGGACCTCATATTCCGGGAGAATGAGGCTAACGCGCCTGGTTCCTGCCCCAGTCCTTGATACGGAGGAGCGGGGAGAAGGTTCCATTGCTGAGTCGCATTCTGATTCCGAGTCGGAGAAGCGGGAAGGTTTGATCTCCACCCGAGCCTTCACAGGACTCTTCTTGTGGCGGCGACGACCCGCTCTCCTGCCCCGGGGTGGCTCTTCGGGACATGGTTTATTGCAATCATGTAGTCTTGGGGCGGCTCTAGCACTGTGGCGGAGAGGGCCCCCGCTAGAGATAGCTTAGGTGCGAGGGGAACCATGGAAAATGTCGAAGGGTCCATGGGGAGGACCTCCATGAACAACACCCATGTAGGCGGAGCCTCTGTTGGAATCAGCAGGATCATGGGGAGGACCTCCATGGTCAATGCGGGCGGAGCGAGGCTGACCTTCACTCCTTGAGTTGCTGGGGCGAAGAGGACCTTCGCCGGTTGCAGAGAGGACGTAGGGAGGGCCCCCACGTTAGAGAAGGACCGGATGGACGGTGCCTTCAGATCGGCGGTCAGGGGCAGGAGGATGGACTCCATACCCTGTATAGTGGGCAAGGGAATGGTTTCCGCGCTGATCATCACTGCCGCGGGGCAGGTCTTCCTTCGGGATGGGGGTAGCACGAGGCGTACCACCGTGACGAGCTTTGGAGCGGGTAAGGCCCACGCTCTGTGGAATAGTGGTACGGGGAGGGCCTCCGTACGGGGTGACATCACCACGGGATAGTTCGCGGAGATCACCACTTGGGCCTGCAACCCGGAGAGTCAACCCAGCCTGCCCATGGGGCGGTTGGGGTCTCGATCCTGGTTGGGTGAAGGAGTGCCCCGGCTCAGTGTATGTAGGGGCTTCATGATGCACATCGGCGGTGGCTCAGGCCACTATAGCTATTGACATTGACGCACCTGGGCGAGCGTCCTCAGCCCGGGCCCGGCGTTGACGTCGGGTCAGGCGAGCTGGTGCAGGTGGTGCAGGGGCATGGCCTGCCTGCTCTTCCTGCGGAGTCGGACGGTGTCGCTGACGCAGCCGGACGGGAGCTCTCGCCTGGAGTCCTTGGGTCGGGACCCTGAGCAGGTTGAGCCGGACGGTGCACGCCTCATCAGCGTAAGGCGAGGAGTCGTCAAGGCATTCCGGGGACAGGCTCCCGAAACGGTTGAATGTTGGGGTGGGGAGCAGGGGCTCCCTATGCGGCCTGTTAGGGCGGCGTTGACGGCGGGGCCTAGATGCCTCCAGGTCCAGGCGGGCCATTTCTGGAGTTGGTATGACCCCTTCCTCCTCGTATGTGCGCACGATGTTGTTGATCACCATTCGCTAGATGACCTCTAATGGGGAAAGGGGATGTGGGCGCCTCGTATTACGCGATGTGGCGGCCGTCGTGGCGGTAGTGTCGCCATGTGGGGTGGCTGCAGTGGTGTTGCCCCCCCCTGCGTAGGCGAGCGGGCGGTGATCGCGTCCCTGTAACAGAAACCTGGTTCCTGAGAAACGAAGAAATCAACTCATCAGCACTGAGAGGAAAAGGATTGACAGCCAGTGCCCCAGTGTCCTTCCATTCTCCACGTTTGTAAGAAGGATCCACGCCAATGCGCTGCAGAACGGAGTGCCCCACGTTCTACTACCCCGACTTCCGGTGAGTTTTTCACGACATGCCCGCTATTTGCTTGGTGGGACCAAGCACCGGATATCTGGATCCGGTGACACGTCAATCTACTGGTGTCTCGAACGCTACTAATATCCATATTGAGGAGAAGAACATTCACGTCGGGTTCACCAGTTCGGTTCCTAAAGCTTTCGCCGGGGCGCGCGCATCCGTCCGTGGAGGACGCGTGGCTGTTGCCCCGCATTCTCGCTTTCCAAAGGTGGGTGGCATTCGTTCCTTGTCCAGGTACGTCTGCTCCTTGATCGAAACAAGATGATGGGATGTCGGTTCTTCCTTCCGTGGATTCCTCCTCGGAACTCATCACCTAGTCCGGGTCTCCCTCATAGATTTAATACTTAGTTCGTGAAACTCTTACCAGTGCCATGTTTCCATGGACGCTGGTTAATTACACTGCTTCTGTCGGGACATTCCAAAGGGTCCAGTCAGGGCAGCAACCTTCAGTCGGGGGAGTAGTCACGTTGAGGAATCAGTAGCGTGTCTGGATGCTGGGGAACCTGGCATGTCTGTCTATTATCCCTGGTCACATGGCTTCTCGAGGGCGTGGAAGCCCGAGGCATCCCACATCGAACACATGGAATTATATGCCATAGACACATATCTGAGATTTTCCTCAACTTCCCATGTTTAACACAGGGTACGCCGCGAGTTTAACGTCTAGAAGAGATGGATCAACCCGATCAGAGCATTAGCTAGGATAGATCGGATTGAGGGATTTCCCATGAAGGGATGCCAATACCGGGGCCAGCCCCTGGGCGGCTGTGAAGAGGAGCGTACCGACATGGTCTCACCGAGATATGACGGTCCGGGTGAGAATCAGGATGGGTGATAGCTGGATGAATGGAGTGGAGGGGGAGCGAAATGGGACCATCGCAGGGGCGACGATGAATTTGGGATTGAGCCTTGAAGAGGCTTCCTACATATCCTTGTGGTGGGTAATCAACGTCTGCGTAGTTCAGGATGGTGCCGGTGGACCGACACGAGGGTGGACCTTGGTCTGATGGGCATCATCAGCGAGAGGACGTGAATGGGGAGGACAAGGAGGGTCCTAGTGGTGGTGGGATTGGACCTCGTGGAGGCTTCCTACGTACCATGCCTTGACATGGATCAAAGACCTCGTAGTTCAAAGGGTTTCATCGATGAACCGACGTGAAAGTAGACCCGTGGGTCCACTAGTGGTGGGCTTGATCCTTGGGAACGTTTCCTACGTACCATGCCTTGAAATGGATCAAAGTCCTCGTAGTTCACTGGGATGGGGCTTACGCTCTGAGGTGGCCCAAGAGGAGGGATACAGTTTAACGTCATGCGGGACGGAATACAATTTAACGTCATGCGGGACGGAATACAGTTTAACATCATGCGGGACGGAATACAGTTTAACTTCATGCGGGATGGAATAGATTTTAACGTCATGTGGGACGGAATAGATTTTAACGTCATGCGGGATGGAATACAGTTTAACGTCATGCGGGATGGAATACAGTTTAACGTCATGCGGGATGAAATACATGGGGCTTACGCTCTGAGGCGGCCCAAGGTGGTCGGGGAACCGACATGGAGAGGTCGGGACGACTGGGTGGTGGGTGTCGGCGAACCGACGTAAATGAGGGACCTTGGTCCAATGAGAGATGGGATTGAACCTCTGGGAGGCTTCCTACGTACCATGCCTTGACATAGATCAAAGTCCTCGTAGTTCGGGATGGTCGCAACGGCTTGCCATCGGACTGGAATACAGTTTAAAGTCATGCTGGACGAGGGCGTGCAATTTATCATCATACGGGACGGGGGCGAAACTCGACGTGAATGAACGACTGAGTAATGTGGCTTGAACCTCATGGAGGCTTCCTACGAACCATGCTTTGGCATGGATCAAAGTCCTCGTAGTTCAAATGGATGGGGTTCAGGGTTGGTGCTCACTCTAAGCCCACGTGAGTCATGCTCGGTGTGAGAAACAAGAGGTTGCAAGGACCTGATGATCACGTCATGAAGGATGCGTCCGTGAGAAGCGAAGAGGGGATTACGCATTATGCGGCCCATGGTGCTGGGACTTACTCCAGGATGGAGGCCCGAATGGGTGGTGCCTCGTTCCCTATCATGCCCTCCACTGACCTTGGTAGTGGGGAAGTACGGAGATGTAGGGGTGCAGCCATCTGTTGGGGAACTAGGGTCGCCCTTCTCCTGATCACATACGCCACTCCAATAAGGAGGATATCATCCCATGTGGATGGGTGATTCCATTCCTGTGGAGACGAGTGGCATAAAAAATGTTCGAGATGGGGGGAACCTTCGTGAGAGGCACGAGGTCGGGTCACAGTTTAACGTCATGTGTTGAGGACGTGGTGCTTGGCAGTTTAACGTCCTGCAGCTCGGACGAGGTGGGTTTACTCCGCACCCCTAGGACTTACATAACTGGTACCCTCTGGTCCATGGGGAAGGGAAGGTACCAGTATGGCCATAGTCAAGGGGGGTTGTGGAACAAACCATCGAGGGTTCCATGTTAGCGTGGCTATGCGAAGAAGCAATAGCCGTTAGCATGCCTATGCGAAGAATCATTAGGCGAAGCAACGCTACGAGTGGTATTGCCCATGGGACTTTGAAATCACATCGTGCAAACCTGGAGGGTCACACGGGAAGAGGAATTGCTAATCAAAGGAGTGTGCTTCGCGAAGTGGAGTACCTTGGCCTTAGCATGGGGCATAGGTGTTAGTGGAAGGTGCTTCGTGAAGTGGAACAGTGTTCGCGGAGCACTGCCTCGCGAAGAAGATGTGCCTCGCGAAGCAGGGTCCTGTGAAGCAGTGTGCTTCGTGATGTGTAGCGATCCTGCCTTAGCATAGGGATCACTAGTACAGGTTGGGTGTTTCGCGAAGCATAAACGCTCCACGGCTGCCCGGGTTCCCTTGGGAATCCCCTTCCTTCGCGAATTCCCTTGAGCTTCACGAAGGGCATCCCTCTCGGATGAGGGGCTCAAGACGAGACAATGCAAAGGCGTCTCGCAAAGTAGAAGTACCTCGCAGAGCTCATGATTCCTGGGGCAAAGAGTGCTTCGCGATTCGGGAGAGGAGAAGTTGAAAGGTTGGATTGTCCGTCCTTGGGACTCAGGGGGAGTCCAATATTTATAGGCAAGGGGCGCTGCAAAGCAGAACTCGCACGCCGCCTCAGGTGCTTCGGGGCGCTCTCGCGAACGTCAACGTCGTCCGCGGAGGGTTACCGCCTCTGGAGCTTCGTGACGGGCTCGCGAACGTCAAATGCGTTCACAGAGCATTACCTCCTCTGGAGCTTCGCGGCGGGCTCACAAACGTCAAACGCGTTCGCGGAGCGTTACCGCCTCTAGAGCTTCGCAAGGCCGCGATCATCGGGGCGCTTCACGTCGGGGCTTCGCGTCGGGGCTTCGCGAGGCAGCGCGCCAGCCTTCTTTTTCATTCCTTCCTTTCGAGCCATATTTTGGCGCCAACAATGTATTATCAGTTTTATTTTTAAATTTTAAAAAAATAATTAAAAAATAGGGAAAACCATAAAAATGGTGATACTTGGTTTTAAAGAAATTGTTCTGTTGTTTGTTTTGTCTGTTTTGTTCTTCTTTTTATGGTTTAGGGACTCTTTTGGGTGATAAATATTCAATCAAGAAGGTTGCTACATCCTCCAAGAGATCAAAGGAATAATCTGGAGCATCATGAACTATAACATCAAAAATTAGGTGAATTTTTTCCATGTTTATCATTTTCAATTTCTTCTTTGAACTCCTCTCCTACCCCCTTCTAACTTTTCTTTTCTTTAAACACTGGGGACAGTGTTATTCTTTATTGGGGGAGATAAAATAAAATAGTTGATTTTTTTTCATCATAAAATGTGTGGAAGGAAATTTTTCATAAACCGTGAACATGATTACACACATTGCAAACTCTAAAATTGGATATCAAATAATTTTGAATTCATTGATTCATATTTTAATGCATGTTTAAGTTCATGTGCATAGATTTTGGAATGTGTGGTTGTCCAATGTGATTTTTCACAATTTATATTTTCATCCATTTATTTTAAAAAAACACAATGAATATCCTTTAGATTGTGAGGTTTTAGTTTTTTGTTCTTAAAGACCCATAATAAATATCATAGTTTTGGTGATCATTTTTGTTTTAATATGTGTTTTCAAAAAAAATTCAAAAAAAATCTATTTGCGCATAGAGCAATGAAATGACCTAATGTGTGGATTTTTGCACTCGGGGATCATGACTCTGTAGTTTTCTGGCCCAGAGTTGGGCATTTTATCTCTATTTTTGGTAATTTGAATTGGTTTTTGATTGATTAAACTCGAGACGATTCCCGAGTACATGATCTTCACTTGGTGCCCAAAGGTCTTTGAGCGTGGGAGTCATCGGTAATGTCTTGATACATTGGATGAATCGATTGAGTTACATTTCCATTACCATGGAAAAATTGAAAAAAAACAAAAAATCAAAAGAAATATATATATATATATATATATATATGAATACTCATCCAAATATTAAAATATCATTCCTTATAGAGCTTCCATCTTTTCTCACTTTGAATGAAAATGAACCCCCATGTCTATTGTGATGCACAACACTTCATCATGCTTATTTGAAATTGGATGAAATATGGCGGTGAATTTGATCAAAGGAGTGGGATTGGATTTGGGTTATGCCTCTGGACTTAGCGTTTTTTAAATGATTTTGATGGGCTTCATAATTGTTTTGGTATGAGGTCCTTGGGGGAGCAATGTGTATTAAAATGTTTTTTGGAAAAGGGAATTTGAATGTCATATTTTTGAGATTTATTTTGCTCGGGACTAGAAAAACTCATGTTGGCAGTGTGATTAGCCAATAAAAACACATATCTTGATTACATTTTAATGGTATAAAATTTTCATTTTTGATCTTATGGGCCTGATTTAGTGGATTTTAATTTTGAACATCCATTCTCATCATTTGTGCACTTCATGCCTAACATGCACCAATTTAGGCCCAATGCTTCATCTAATTTTAAAGAATTAAATTATCCATATTTTAATTTGATATTTTTGTAAATGGATATAAACATAAATATTAATGTGTTTCATTCAGGGATCAATGGATTATTCATAAAGTATGAATGTGATATTTGGCGATGAAAGGAAGAAATTATGGAGAAGGCATATTGGATATCATCCCGCTGATGAGAATTTGGGGCCCACAATAGAGGCCCAATGAAGCCCAAATTTCTTGGGAGTATAGAATCCATATATAGAAACAAATTATTTTTTTTGGATACAGTGCTAATTCGTCCAAAATGGTGGTTATTAAGGCGACCCAAGTTGAAGATGAAAATATGGGCCAGATTATGTGGCCTAGAAAAACGTCCCACCATTTAAATCATATCTCCTGAACCACAGTGTATTTTGGGCGGATATTTTACAGGCCTTTAGGGGACCTCAGGGGATTCATTTAAGTCTTCTTTTTCCCACTCAAATTCAGTTTTCTAGAAGTTGATTTGGGCAATTTGGATCGGTTTATTAAAGCTGGATCCCACTTCGAAGCAGGAGTTGAAAGGTCTCCTCTACATTTAATGTCCACCCACCTTTCACAACAAAAATTATTTAATGGCACATTGGATGATAGGGTTTCGGCCAAGGACTTCAAAAATTCCAATTTAAGGAAGTAGTGGTGGAGTATTTAAAGGATCTTGTAGTTTTACTTCCATTGTAATGTTGTTATGCCAAATTGCCTTTGTAACGTTCTTCTTTCGCATGAAAGTTGTTTCAATCACGTTAGTTTTCAATAAAAGTTTTTCTTCTTCTCTTTTCGTGTTCTTATACATTTTACATTGATACCATTTCCCCATGGAGTGATCTTTTTCACACCATCACTTGTAAATTTATTCACACAATGGTGGAGTGATCATTTCATTGTTTTATTTTTCTTCTTCAATCCCGCCCATATGAGTCTACTTTCCTCTTTCTTTGAGATCATAGACTCAATGGAGGGATAAAACCTTTTGGGTTGGTCCTAGGTAATTTAATGGGGAAGATTGGATATTATTTTATGATCTTAAATTCTGTAATCATTTCATTATTTTATGATTTCCATTTGATGATTTATTTTCTTCTTCTTCTTCGCCAACTTTAACAAAGACACATTTCGAGTGCTAGTACGATCCAATTCCTTGGAGTGACAATTAAATTGATATAATAAGTCCATTAGTTGTTAGCCTTGGAATTGTTTAGGGATTAAATTAATGAATTATATTGAAGAATTATGTCATTTTCTGGATACGTCTTGAATTAGTGAATCGAACGTTATAAGAAAATAAATACATTCAATCTAACCCTAGTAAAAACATAGGATCAACTCATCTCCATTAATTGTTTTAGACTATGTAATTGTATTTTTTTGTTATTTAAATTAAATCAAGAGCTATTCAAATTAATTCAATCTGAATAGTTGGCCAATTTATAGCCAAATCCTTCCAAAATCAGAGTGTCTTTAGGTTCCTTCTTCGGTCCCTGTGGATTCGACCTCTGCCTGTACTAAAATGACCGCATACTTGTAAGGTAAATTTGGGTGACACCGGGAGTACTTAAGACATAGGTAATATGATGAGGGAACCACCAAATAAAGGTGAAGACATGTCCGTCCCATCAACGCATTGTATGTGGTGTCCTGGGAGACTACTATGAATATGGTGGTAGCAAATTGGCAGCCAAACTGGGTCTTCAAGTGGATCTTACTAACCAGTGTCTGTTCCATCCTATCATAACCTTGGATTCTTAGGTCATAGGGACTCAGATCATATTCAGACAATCCCATCTTTTGTAGTGTCCTAGTAAGGATTGGGTTAATTCATCAGCCCGTGTTGACAAGACATTGATGAACATCCATGCCATTGAATTGGCTGGTGATGTACAGTGGGAGAATGTTCCCTTGTATGGGTGAGACTTTATCTTCTCCAGAGAATGAGAAAATGTGCTAGAATTCAGAATTCTCGACTGCTTTAACATAGTAGGCTTCCGCAGCTGGTACTTCTGTCTCAAAATAGAGGGGGCTTCTTAAAGCCTCAGCGAGGGCCTCATGCATATCTTACGACAGGGAAAGGGCCTCAAGATTGAGAGACTTACATAAATATTGGCATGATGATTAATAACATTGTACTTCCATGCCAGGCATGATCTTCTGCTTGTAGGGGGTCACCTAATGACAGGAGGTATGGTGGGCCCTACCGACTGGACCCGTGGCTGACTAGTACTAGGAATATCTTACTGCTCACTAGTCGAAGCCTATGGAGTGGATACATGATTAGGTCTAGATGACTGAGACTAGTATGAAGAAAGGTGTGGCTAGTCCCGACATGGTCGGAGTGGCTCTGCCTTATCCAGCAACATGAATGACAGTGAAAGAATGCCTGAGGCCACCAGATGAGAAGGTTGTGCGTGCTGAACTCAATACTGAGCATGTTTCCCAGTTTCAGTAGAATAAAAATCCTTACAGGAAGTGCTGAAGAAAGCACTCCGACATCCCATATATCCATGGATGTATCGGCGCTGGTGACGGTTGGGGACGTTGGGGGGAACTGCCTGGTGCTCCTCATTGTCTAGAATTAGGTAGGGATTTACCAACTCTATGGTGTTAAGTGAGGTGTATCCTGGACTGTCACTCGAAGAGTCATCCACTACTAGAAAGATTCTAGGATGGATCTCCATCTCCATGGGCTTGAAGTCACCGAGAGTATGGTATGATGAAGTCATCATAGGGGGACTTTGATTTCCCTTAAGTTGCCGGTGATTTCTATTCTGGGAAGCAGACGACTAAGACGATGATTCAGAGGTGGTGGCTGTAGCATCTAAAAGATCTGGCCAATTTAGGCGTGCCCAGATGACACCATGGGTACGAGAAACCGTTTTTCTAGCCATCCAGTTTTCATACTTCTGTGATCCGTGACTGGAAATCTGATGCCACTCGCCCTCATTGTCGCTGGTGCTGTTTGGCCTCACGAAGACGCATGCCACCTGTGTCGGAGCCTGGCCTAAATTAACAATATTTTTATCTACCTGATCTTAAAGCTAGTATTTGAACTCATATAAATTATTGAGAGTGTGCCCCGGGATCCTTTGGTAGGGGCAGTAATTTGGGTTATTAGTGGGGATTTCCTCTTCTGGGCTTCTCTACTCGGGCAAACATAGAATCCCCTGCTCTATGGAACTGCAGATGTAACCGGGGAAATGTGCCTCATTGATTGAGTTGGTCCAGTTTCTCTTGACTGGAATTGGGTCCCTTAGAGCTTGACCTTGATGAGGGGATGGAGGAGTATGTCGAGGAGTAGGGGCTTGATTATCTCGCCTGGGTGGTGGTGCTGCATTGCGTGGGCGCACCTGTCGATTCCGAGGAGGGCACTGTAGGGCTCGTGGGTGCACCTTAGCTAAAGGGCCTTTTTGAGGTTGTAGAGGTGGCTCCACTAGCAACAAATCTAGTCACTTTGAGGCATCTATTTGGTCCACTACGGTAGACACGACCCTGGTGGCCCTTATTGCGGGGATCACAGGTGGAAATTGACATGCCTACCTAGCCTCCTATTAGGCTTCCTATAGGAGTTGGGCCTTATCAGAGAAGTCTCAAAATACCCCTAGATAGTTCTATGTGATCAGATAAAGCAACAGATCATTCTTGACATTCCCTACACACATCTTTAGTAATTTATCTGGAGTAAGTGTCATGTGAAGGGAATACGTGAGTTCATTCCACCAGGCAGAAAAGTCAGCGACATGCTCATCAGGCCACTGCTTGCATTTGAAGAGGTCATTGATACTTGTCTTTCGCATGGTGGAACTAAACTGGTAGAGGAATTTCCTAAGGATGTCCTCTCATCTGGTTACTAATCTGATGGGGAGCTGGATGTTCTAGACAAACGCAGGCCTTTCGAATGTCTGCATAAAACATCGGATCTTGGAGGCCTCCTACTATGCTAGAGTTCCTAACATGGGGCCACACCTTTAGGTAATGTGGGCTTGGTGCTATGGCAGGACCCCTATCCCATTTAAGGGGGAAATTTTCTATACCCAAAACCTAGGGGTGCTGGCATATCATCCTCCCATGTCAGATAAGGCATTCCATCATTGGGAAGTGCCACCGGTCGCGTCTCTAATACCTCAAGAGTGGAAATGAGTGCTGCTATTGGATCATCTGGGCAGGGGTTCCTATTTGGACATGGATCTCTGATCACCAGTGTGTTGGTGGGTTCTTCAACATGATAAGGCAGCCCAGCAGCTCGTGTAGCGGCTGGTGGAGTTTCCTTCGGGATAGCTGGGGGAACCTGAGTTGAGTCATAAGGGTTCTCAAACTATTCAGGTGGATTGGGCGAGACATATCACGCCCTCTTGTCATAGGTTCCAGCCTCAACCCTTTCTATATGGGAAAGATAGTCAAGGTCAACTGGAGGCAATTTTCCAAGGGGAAGTTATGCATGTCCATGTAGCCCCATACTAGGATCATCGTAGTCTGGCCATCGCTCTGTAGTGTGTTCAACAAGGAGGTCATCGACCACCTTCTTCTGTCTGACAAGTTATTGAGGCAACACGGCTTTCTCGGGGTCATCCTCTACCTTCTACACTAAGCTAGATGGGTCGGATTTCTTGACAGCTCCAAGGATTTCCTTTCCCTTGTTTGGATTCTAGCTGAGGACCACTACCGTGATGCGCACGGGGAGACCCAACTGGCTTTTCTATTGGAGAGTAACCCTCGCCAATGGATCCAATAGTTTTGGAATGCCTTCAGGGAGAGGTCCATGTCAAGGAGCTCTAGATCATTTTCCCATTTTGATGGGCTGACCATGTTGACCGCGACTCTACCCCGGGGGCATGTCCTCGATATCACTTGGTAGGTCAGGATGTCACTGGATAGAACTGAATATGAAGAAAAAAATTGTCTCCAACTGTAGATATGTACATGGGGGGAAGCCTATTTGATAATATTGTGTACAGCCATGAAAATATGGACGAATCATTACTGGAGGGCCTTATGGAGGCCTGGAGACTCATGACCCTGAACCACCGAGAGAGCGGACAGATCAACCAGATGAAATTACTCGCCAATGTCTTCAAAGGTTTCTTGGTTATTTAGATAATATTATCTCTAGTGATTTAGGCATAAGTGCATCACCTAGAGGGTTAGATGGAAACCCTCAACATCCTCTACGGTGAGCGATTCCGGCTCGCAGAAATTCGGCACTGCAACTGGCCAAAACATCTTAGGGAAGTGGTCTGCTATGAGGATATTCCATAAGATCATTAGCTCAGATTCATGGTATGGACATTCATTGCCTTACTCATCATCCGGAGGTGGCTAGGAAATCAGTAGTGTTACCGAAGTGGACCATTGGGACCGTAGGCTCGCTGGTGGAGATTATGGCGAGTGAGCTGACAAACCACCGCATCTCGGGCTATCCTCCACAGAGTGAATTTACTTAGCCATGACGTAGCGGTAATATGTGACGACGGTTTTTGTTTCTGGTGTGGGGGATTTGAAGTCTGGAAGTGGACCACACTGCTTCACATCCACCATTAGTATCTAGAATAGCTCACTTTGATCTCTAGTAAAGGTAGATAATGCTTCTAGTGATAATGGTGGTGATTGCATGGTCGTAACCTATAGATTTTCCAAAATTTCATCCTCCTGGATATACCTGCGGAGGGAGGAAGGAATCTGATGGACCTTGCATTCTGGGAGTACTAGGTTGATGAACCTTGTTCCTGCCCCATACCTTGACACAGATGACCAGGGTTAGAGTTCCATCGTTTTATCATATCTCGCTTCAGAATCTGAGAATCAAACTAGTTTGATCTCAGTATGAATATTCTCAGTGTTCCTTTTATGGAAACAACGACCCACCCTCCTACACGAGGATGATTTTTCAGGGCATGGTTGTTTTCCGACACGAGGAGGTCCTTCAGCCGTACTAGTGCTGGGGCGGAGATGACTTTTTCCAGAGTAAGATGAGGTGCGAGGAGCACAGGGAAAAATATCAAAGGGGATATGAGGAGGACCTATTAGGGAAGTTATGGAGTGGTTAGGACCTCTAATAGAGCCCATATAAGTATAGGTGGGACCCCCATGCTTGTTTCCCCTGGGGACATCAGTGCGAGAAAGATCCTCATACTGTTCGACCCGAACACGGGTAAGGCCTCCATGATGGGTGCTAGTGAAGTGAGGCTGGACTTCAACCCTCTGGTTTCTAAGGTGAGGAAAACCTTCTCTGTATATTTTAAGGACATGGGGAGGGAACCCACAATAAAGATTGACTGTATGTGAAACATCCCCACACCGACGGTCTGTGGCAGGTGGGAAGACTCCATATGTGATGTAATGAGCACGTGAGAGGCTTCTGTGATGGGTGTCACCATTTTTGGGAGGTCCCACATTAAAAATGAGGGTAGTATGAGGCGAACCACCATACCAAGCCTAGAAGTGAGGAATACCCGTGTTCTCTATGGTGGTGGTACTGGGAGGGCCTCGTACTGGTGGCGTCCACTACCTACACCGGCGGCCGAGATATTCGACCTAGCCTACCCATGGGGTGGTTAGGGCCTCGATTGAGGCCAAGCATGCATGTTCCCCTTCTCAGCATACACAAGGGTTTGATGATATAAGTTGGTGGTGGTCTGAGCCATAGTAGTGGATAACATTGATGCCCGTTGGTGGGTGTCCTCCTCGGCCTGTGCGCGACACTGGCATCGAGTCAACCGGACTGGGCCCAACGGTGCAGGTGTATGGATTACCTGCTACTCGACTTGTGGGACCGAACTGAAGCACTGGAGCAGCCTAGTGGTATCCCTCTTTAGGGTCCCCTGAAATGGGATCTCGTCCGGGCTGGCACACACATCTCCTACCTCGTCGGTGTTGGGGAGAGATTCGTTGAGGCATCTTGGGGAGAGGCTCCCAAAACGATTGTAGGTTGGAGTGGGGAGCAGTGGCCACCTACGTGGCCCTTGGGGTAGCATTGGTGGCGATTCATAGACACCTCTAGATCCTAGCGGGCCATATCCCGAGTCAGGATAATACCCCCTCCTTGTTCCATGTATGAGGTCATTGATCACTCTCCAATGGATGAATTTATATGGATAAATGGGGAATTGGTGCCCTACATTTGAAGGCATGGAGATCGTTGCCGAAGGGGTGGAGCCGCGCGTGACTGCTGCATTGGCATTTCCCCTGCCGCTATGTTGGAGGGTGGGTGGTGATCGAATTCATACAGTAGCTGGTTTCTTGAAAAGCATCTAGATTAACCCATTAGTGCTGAAAGGAAAGGAATCAACGACCAGTGCCCCAATTCCATTCCATCTCCCATGGCTGGTAAGATGGATCGACACTGACAACGTCGCAGACTGGGATGTCCAACATTTTGACTGCCCCATCTTCTGGTGTGTTTCACGCTAGGCCCTCTATTTTCATGGCAGTACCCAGCACCAAAATGCTAGATTTGATGACACACTAGTCCACTGATGTCTCAAATAATACTAATCTCTGTATTTAGGAGAAGATCTTCATGTCGGGTTCACCATTTTTGTTTCCGACACTTTTTCCACGGTGCGCGCATCCATCTTGAACGAGGATGGTGACACTATTTGTTTCCCCGCATTCCCTCTTTCCATAGGTGGGTATCATCCATTCCTTATTCAGGGATGATTCCTCCATGATAGAAATGGAAAAATGGGATGTTGGTTCTTCCTTCTGTGGATTCCTCCATAAAACCCATCAGTTAATCTGGGTCTCCCTTATAGATGAAGTCGTTGTTCACGAAACTCTTCCTAGTTCCATATCTTTATAGACACTATTTAATTACACTGCTTTATTTTGGACATTTTAGGGGATCTGGTCAGGGAGGCAACCTTCGGTTGGGGGAGTAGTCATGTTGGACATCACTAGCATTTCTGGACAATGGAACACTGGTGGGTTTGGGTTTTTTCCCCTTATTACAGGGCTTATCATGTGCGCGAAAGCCTGGGGAATACCACATTGAATGTGGGGTATCATATGTCATAGGCATGTATCTGAGGTTTTCCTCAAATTACTATGTTTAACACAGGGTATGCCATAGGTTTAACGTCTAGCATAGATGGATTGGACTGATCAAAACACTGACTCGAGCAGATTAGGTGAGTGTAACCCCTAGAGGGAACACTAATGTTGGGGATAATGCATGGTTTGATACCTAATTATTATTAATGTGTATGGGGGATGGGGTGGAATGATCCCACCAGGATGTGGCAGCCTGTGTAAGAACCAAAATCAATCATGGATAGATAAGTGAGGTGGGTGGAGAATGAGGTGGAGAACACTCAAGGACAATGGTGAATTTGGGCATGAGTCTGAAGATACCTCCTATGTATCCTATGGTAGGGAATCAAAGTACTTGTTGTTCAACTAATAATGGATTCCCATCTAATGGGGATTTCAATGGCTTACTGCTATATGGGCTCATAATGGCATACTGCTAGATGGGATCACAATAGCTTGCCACTGGATGGGACCACAAAGGTTTATTAATGGATGGTATAAAACATCCGATAGGCTTCCTAAATACCTTATATAGGGGAAAAAAATCAAATCCCAGGTTGTTCGGGATGGTGGATGTAGTTTAGCATCGTTTAGGATGAAAAGGGGGCCTGCAACTTAATGTCATGTAGGACAAAGTTGGTCTGATGCGAAGGAGGTCATAAATAAATGTTGTTGGGATTTAACATTTGGGAGGATTCCTACGTACCTCACCTAGGCATGGATCAAATACCTTGTATTTCAAGTGGTGGGAACTGACCTGAAGGGGTTCGTACCCAATTTGGTTTTGGGTGTGAACCACAGGGAGACTTCAGACGTACCATGCCTTGGCAAGGATCAATGACCTCTTAGTTCAACTAGTGTGGGTGAACCAGTGTGAAAATGGTTGGGATCAATGGGTGGTGGTGTAACGACCCAATGTTTTTCAATGGAAAATTCCCTTCTTATATTTATGTCATAAAAACACAAAATAATGAACTACTAAGTGATAAGTGACCTTTAAACATAATTTTTTCACCCCTATGTTTTGAATTTTAAAAATCTGACATACACGGTTGTGTTCAAGATAATTTTTGGAGTCTAATGAAACAAAAATATTTTTTGGTGAATAGTAACCTAACCTTATGAATAGTAACCTACCCTTATGAATAGTAATATGACCCTTATGAATAGTAAATAAGAGTAACATTACCTATGAATAATAAAATAAAATTTAGACATCTTAGAAAGTGACAATTTGACCTTAGTAAACGTTTTTGGTATTTTTTAAGTCATAAATAATTAATTATATTTAATTAATTAATTTAAAAGAATATTTATTTTCCTGTAACGTATTCACAAATTATTGAACCAATGTCTAATAGTTTTTAGATAATTTTATAAGACCCTACGAATTTTTGAAAAAACTATAAATTCAGTTTTAATCTTAAAAACTGTTTATCTAAGTAAATTATGATTTTTATTAATTATTAAATTAATAATATTTAGAAAATTATTTTTGAAAAATGGACTTCATTTTTTGATTCTACCAATCGAAAAATGGTTGGGGTAAATTTTTGGGATTATCTTGAGAAACATGAATTTTTTGTGAATAGTAGAATACATTAATTTACCATATAAATACATTTTAATTAAAACCCACTATTCCTGACATCACAAGTGATGTAAGCACCCAAATCCCGAACTCACATGCCTTTTTTACTATTCTTGGTCATATAAGACTCACTATTCCTTGTCTTAGGTGAAATTAATAAACTAATCAATTTTATATTAAGGAAACCCCTCTCCCCTCCACTATAAAAGCCACCCTTCACTCCCTCTTTTCCTCACACCTCTCAAGCTCCATGCCTTCTCTACACTCTGCCCAAACATCGTACCTAGCCTCTCCCGACGTCCAAGAGCTCCTGGTCTCATCAAAAGACCAAGCTTAGGCCCTTAAGGAGGTTATCAAGAGGAGGATTCTAAAGGTAATTTCTCTCTCTCTCTTCTCCTTTGATTTCCTTTCAAGTTCAAGTTCCTTTCTTGATCTCTCCGTACCTATCTTCATCAAAATTGTTTTTTAACTCCATTATTATATATATACTGTAATAGTATGATTCTAATGGTATATTATATCACCCCACACCCTTTCCCTCTTCATTTTATTTTATTAAAGAGAACATTGTTCATGTGGTGTTAATTTATCACCTTCAAAAACAACATGCTCTCTTCATCCATTTCTACCTTCAATCTGGTCATGAAACCATTTTATGGTTGAACTAGAATATTTTATATGTATTATGTTCTATTTTATGTTCTGGAAATAACCTATGGCCTTATTACTAAGTAAAATGTTAAAATAAGATCGTTGTGATCCAAAAACCGCTCAAATTAACCCAAATATCCATCAATAAATTCTTATCTAATGATTCATCCACTTGGATCTAATATAATTCACTATAAAATTATTAATGATACCTTAATATCATTAATAACATTTAATATCAGTTCTGGATGTTTACCCATGATCTACCCAAACATCAATTTAAGAATACAAGTGGACCGCTCAAGAAAACCATGAAAACGAACATCCCCGATCAATGTTTTTAAACCCTATAAGTCATCCAAAGGTACATAATTTGAAATAATGAAACCATAATGAACCCTATTAATGTATAAAAGGTTCTGGAATTTCAAATTAATGAATATAATGTCATTATACAGGACATTAAAGATAAGGAGGCATTCGAGTACAGGGTAAGGGGAAATCTCAAACACAATTTTCTTCCTTCGGGTTCTCCCTCTTTCACTCCATTTTTGATATGGTTACTCCTCAAAGATCATTTGTTCATCATTTACTTTACTTATATAGGATATAAATAATTTTCACTGGTTTTTATGTCCATCAAAATGTTTTCCAAAAGAACTCTTCCTTCAAGAACACACCTTTTACCTATCATTCAAGGTTGATGGTTCTTGTATCAATTATGTTGTTCCCTCTATCTTTTGGGAACCCAAAGCTTATGAATGTGTTATTATGAGATGAAACCCATTCCATTCCATGGGTTATTTATGTACATGTTTGATATGTGTTCTATGTGGCAAGCATGATAATGATAATGTTATGATGTGACGGGTGCGCCCGGAATTATATAGCACAATATGAATGTTTAAATTTGATGGGTGCGCCCAGAATTATACAGTGCTCCAATGCATTGGGTAAAGTGATGAATCTCATGAGTAAATTTGAAATGATTTGTGAACATGATGTTAGCTTCGTTCACAAGTATGTGTGGTATTTAACCACTAAGACATGATGTTTTATTTTTATGCATTGCCACATTTCAAGTCTTTTACTTATGCTCATATCATGTTCATGATATTTTGCCTATGTGATGATTGTGTTCACCCCATGATATATTGTTCTTATCTATCCTCTTACTGGGCTTCTAGCTCACCCCTTTTGATGTATATCCTTAGGTGGCTACATGTACTAAGGAGAGGACAAGTGCCACTAAGAAGCTATAGAATAAGAAATTAAATAAATGTTTATGGTTGATGTTGTATTTGTTATGTATGGTCCTAGTTTTCCCAAGACACTAAACCTTTGGATCCTCCATGTGTAATACTATTGTGTTTTTTATCTTTAAAATTATGTAATAGTAATGTAAGAAAAGGCCGGGTCTCTATAGTTGGTATCATAGGAAAGGTTTAGTTAATTTGGGAATTAGGATTGGTAAACCCTAGAGAAAACCTCTAGCATAAGAATAAGTACAAACACATACACAAGAATATTTTCCTAGGGATCCCATATGTTATGTTTTTGGTATAATTGTTTAAATGAATAAGTTATTAATGACATGTTTACTTATGTTTTGTTCTATCCTTTTCTATTTTAAAAAATGGTGGGAACCAGGAGAGGTAATAAAGGGGAAGGACCCTCACCCGTTTCTGTAAAGTGAAATTTCGAGGGCGAAATTTCTTAAGGGGGGAAGAATGTAACGACCCAAAGTTTTGCAATAGAAAATTCCCTTCTTATATTTATGTCATAAAAACACAAAATAATGAACTACTAAGTGATAAGTGACCTTTAAACATAATTCTTTCACCCCTATGTTTGGAATTTTAAAAATACGACATACACGGTTGTGTTCAAGATAGTTTTTGGAGTCTAATGAAACAAAAATAATTTTTTGTGAATAGTAACCTACCCTTATCAATAGTAACCTACCCTTATCAATAGTAATATGACCCTTATGAATAGTAAATAAGAGTGACATTACCTATGAATAAAAAATAAAATTCAGACATCTTAGAAAGAGACAATTTGACCTTAGTAAACATTTTTGGTTTTTTATAAGTCAAAAATAATTAATTATATTTAATTAATTAATTTAAAAGAATATTTATTTTCCTGTAATTTATTCAAAAATTATTGAATCAATGTCTAATAGTTTTTAGATAATTTTATAAGACCCTACGTAATTTTTGAAAGAACTATAAATTCAGTTTTTATCTTAAAAACTGTTTTTTAAAGTAAATTATGTTTTTTATTAATAATTAAATTAATAATATTTAGAAAATTATTTTTGAAAAATGGATTTCATTTTTGGATTCTACACGTCGAAAAATTTTTGGGGTAAAGTTTTGGGATTTTTCTGAGAAACTTGAATTTTTTGTGAATAGTATATTACATTAATTTACCATATAAATACATTTTAATTAAAATCCACTATTCCTGACATCACAAGTGATGTAAGAACCCAAATCCCAAACTCACATGCATTTTTTACTATTCTTGGTCATCAAAGACTCACTATTCTTTTTCGTAGGTGTAATTAATAAACTAATCAATTTTATATTAAGGAAACCCCTCTCCCCTCCACTATAAAAGACACCCTTCACTCCCTCTTTTCCTCACACCTCTCAAGCTCCAAGCCTTATCTACAGTCTGCCCAAACATCTTCCCTGGCCCCTCCCCACGTCCAAGAGCTCCTGGTCTCATCAAAAGACCATGCTTAGGCCCTTAAGGAGGTTCTCAAGAGGAGGATTCTAAAGGTAATTTCTCTCTCTCTTCTCCTTTAATTTCCTTTCAAGTTCATGTTCCTTTCTTGATCTCTCCATACCTATCTTCATCCAAATTGTTTTTAACTCTAGTATTATATATATAATGTAATATTATGATTATATTGGTATATTATATCACCCCACACCCTTTCCCTCTTCCTTTTATTTTATTAAAGAGAACGTTGTTCATGTGGTGTTAATTTATCACCTTCAAAAACAATATGCTCTCTTATTCCATTTCTACCTTCAATCTGCTCATGAAACCATTTTATGGATAAAACAGAATATTTTATATGTATTATGTTCTATTTTAAGTTCTGGAAATAACCTATGGCCTTATTACTAAGTTAAATGTTAAAACAAGATCGTTGTGATCCAAAAACCGCTCAAATTAACCCAAAATCATTAAATTCTTATCTAAGGTTTTGTCCACTTGGATCTAATATAATTTACTATAAAATTATTAATGCTACTATAATATCATTAATAAAATGTAATATCAGTTCTGGATGTTTACCCCTGATCTACCCAAACATCAATTTAAGAATACAACTGGGCCACTCAAGAAAACCATGAAAACGAACATCCCTGATCAATGTTTTTAAATGCTATTAGTCATCCAAAGGTACATAATTTGACATAATGAAACCAGAATAAACCCTATTAATGTATAAAAAGTTCTGTAATTTCTAATTAATGAATATAATGTCATTATACAGGACATTAAAGAGAATGAGGCATTCGAGTACAAGGTAAGGGGAAATCTCGAACCCAATTTTCTTCCTTCGGGTTCTCCCTATTTCACTCCATTTTTGATATGGTTACTCCTCAAAGATCATTTTTTCATCATTTAATTTACTTTTCTGGAATATAAATGTTTTTCACTGGTTTTTATGTCCATCAAAATGTTTTCCAAAAGAACTCTTCCTTCAAGAACTCACCTTTTACCTATCATTCAAGGTTGATGGTTCTTGTGTCAATTATGTTGTTCCCTCTTTCGTTTGGGAACCCAAATCTTATGAATGTGTTATTATGAGATGAAACCCATTCCATTCCAGGGTTTATTTATGTACATGTTTGATATGTGTTCTATGTGGCAAGCATGATAATGATAATGTTATGATGTGACGGGTGCTCCCGGAATTATATAGCGCAATATGAATGTTTAAATGTGACGGGTGCGCCCGGAATTATACAACGCTCCAATGCATTGGGTAAAGTGATGAATCTCATGTGTAAATTTGAAATGATGTGTGAACATGATTCTAGATTTGATCACAAGTATGTGTGGTATTTAACCACTAAGACATGATGTTTCATTTTTATGCATTGCCACATTTCAAGTCTTTTACTTATGCTCCTCTCATGTTCATGATCATTTTCCTATGTTATGATTATTCTCACCCCATGATATATTTTTCTTATCTATCCTCTTACTGGGATTCTAGCTTACCCCTTTTTATGTATATCCTCAAGTGGATACATGTACTAAGGAGAGGACAAGTGCCACAATGAAGATATAGAAGAAGAAATTAAATAAATGTTTATGGTTGATGTTGTATTTCTTATGTATGGTCCTAGTTTTCCCAAGACACTAAACCTTTGGATCCTCCATGGGTAATATTATTGTATTTTTTATCGTTAAAATGATGTAATAGTAATGTATGAAAAGGCCGAGTCGCTATAGGTGGGCTTGAACTTCATGGAGGCTTAATATGTACCTTTCCTTGGCAAAGATCAAAGTCCGTGTAGCTTAGGTGGGATTTTTTGGCTTACACTATAGGCTTCCCAGAGATAATTCCATGGTCGATGCTTAATCTAAGCCCACGTGAGTCATTCTCGTTGTGAGAAACAAGAGTCACCTAAGGCCTGCTGATCACTCCAGGGAAGGTGCGTCCATGGGAAATGGAATGGGACTTACATGTAATTGGCATCCCAAAGAGGAAACAGGGTCTTACATGTGGATAGTAGCCCGAAGAGATGGAGATTGAGACATACTCTAGGGTGGAAGCCCAAGTGGTGACAAATCCCAGAAGGATAGGGATTTGGCACCCAGGAAGGGAGGAGTAGGGATGCTACCTCCTACATGAAAAGCTAGGGGCATACACCATGTTTCCCTTTCCCCATGGACATATTCCACTATCATAAAGAGGTTCCCATTCTTTGTGAGGAATGTTCTCACTCCCATGGAGACATATGGGTGTGCACAATGTCCAAGGTGGGGGAACCCCGCAACCGATGCACGGGGTGTGGTCACAGTTTAACTTATTGTGATGAGGAAGATGGTGCTTGGCAGTTTAATGTCCTACAGCTCGGATGAGGTGCGTTTACTCCGCAACCCTAGGACATACATAATAGATACCTGCCCGCACTTGAGGGAATGATGGAATCTGCAATTCCATGATAAAGGTGTGTTATGGAGTGATCTGTTGGGGGGTCCACATTAGTGTGGCTATTTGAAGAAGAAATATCCTTTAGGATGCCAATATGAAGAAGCATGAGGCTAAGCAACTCAACGGAATGCATCGCCCAGGGGACTTTGAAATTGCTCAGTGCAAACCTGAGGGGAAACATGGGAAGGGATCGCATGTTGCAGCTGTGTGGAACATAAGAGAGTCTTGGACAGGGTGCCTCAAGGTGACAGCAGCACATGGAGAACACATAAGAAAATGGTCTAGGGAAATAAAGAAGGTATGTGTTCAAGATGCAAGGATTACACTCCAGAGGGAAAGGTTGCATGCCAGAAGGACGGGTTTCACGAAAGACAGAAGGGTGGCATGCATGAGGGATTGGTTGCGTGCAAGAGGGACTAGTGGTATGCAGGGCGGACTTATTGCACGCATGATGGGAGGGTCGTGCATAATAGGGATTGATTGTGTGCAACACAGATTAGTTGCGCACAAGGGTACTAGACGCAGAGGGAATGTGCGTGCAAAAGTGGATCCCTTGTTCCCAAATGACATGGAGATAAAAGGAATATTAGGCCCATGAGGTCCTGAGCTAATGAGTCCCCTAGGGTGACCTGTCCTACAAAATCTAATACCTGAAGGCCAAGTGGTTTTTCGTACGGTCGGGGAAGACGGTTTTTCATAAAGCAGAGCATCACTTTTTCTTCTGTTACCATCCCTGAAATGTGGTGATATAGTTCATTTTATAGCTAGAGTACTCAGAGCGGTGCACAAGAGCCCGACACAAAACTCCCATCTGACATCAACTTGTGCACGCAAAGGGGGGACGGGCACTCAAATGCACGTTTGATGTCACCTTGTGTGAAAAAATGGTTGCAGGCATGGAATGATGTGATGGAATTTTCTTTGGGTGGGGAAATGGGGTCGGGTGCGCAGATACCCGTTTGATGTCGCCTTGTGCCTAGAAATGGGATGAGGTGCGCAAACTCCCGTTTGACATCTCCTTGTGCGTAGAAATAGGGCCAGGTGCGCCAACACCCGTTTGACGTCACCTTGTGTGTGTAAATGGGATAGGCGCGGAATGTCGTGGTGGATGGCGCCTAAGGCATGGAAAGACAGGATTCGGTGCACAAAATTTGCCCATCGGAATGCCTCTTGCGTGCATTCCCCAAATCTTGCATGTTCCCACCTCTCAGGACCTAAAATATCTTACTTCTATACCAGACTCATTCTTTGCTCTTTTATTTGCCCGATGCGGCCCTTCTATGAATTTTGGAATCAAAAATATCATAGTTCATTGATGTATACCATATGAATGCCCTGAGGTTGTTTATTTCGTCAGTTGTGATTGTCTCAAATCGTCCTCCTACCTTTCATTCTTACTAGTATCACCATTTTCCTATTTAAATAGATAATCATTCCCTCATGAACCATCATAGAGTGGCCAAATGGTGGGAATATGATTTGATTTAATTTTGGGAGTTCTATTTTAAAAATTTCATATTTCAGACATGTTGTAATGTAATGACCTTTACATAGATCCCTATTATTTCATTGGTTTGAATTTGTAAGGAACTTGACAAAGCTCTTGAGAGAAAAGACACCATACATATCACATCAACATTAAATTCACACAACACACATAGGATTTTTATTCATTTATGTAACATTTAATATATGAAAATTAACCTAATTCAGTGCCTTGGATGACCCAAACTCGGCCTTCTGAGAATGATTATTCATTTACCGGGGGCAAGTGATGACCTTTATGCATATTATATATCCCCATTGGTACCCTTACAATATAGTTGTATCCCCAGATGTAGAGACTTTAATGATGATTATACCATGATATAGATCATTGAATTTTGGTGGAAAAATTCATCGATCACCTACTATGCATTTTCCTTCACACTCACAATCACAACACTATGAGATAATAAGCCCCCCTCTAATTTGATCCTACAAAATGAAAAAAACAAATACTAATGACAGTAATTCTCAAACTCTGTTACAAAATTCACATCCTTACATAGATTTGGATAAATTTTTTATCATTCTTTAGATGTATTCAGTGTCATCAACATCATATTTTCTCCAAAAATGGTGACTTCAAGTGGAAAATATTTGAAGAACTAACCATGATTAATAAAGGATTTTATCACTCATCGTCAATGGGATTTCTAATGTCATACATTAGTGCCCTTACAAATTTAGTAAAATTTAGAAGTCATATGTTACTTGGAAAAGTAATTTTAGATGAGTTTGATGAAATATATAATGGTCAAAGACCAATAGAATCATCAAAAAAATAATTGGAACTATGTTTCCTATAAATATTAAAAAAACGATTATGTTTATACTTGATAATTCATACAATTTTTATTCTATGGAATTGGATTGTGAGATGTGAAAAATTTATATGAGTAGTAAGATTCATATGAATAGTAAATTCTCATACCTGACATGAATCCTCACATAACATGGAAAAAATTTCCTTTTCAGTTATTGGTATTTTAATAAAATATTTTCCACTTTGTCAATTTATATCCCTATACCACCAAAAAATCAATTATTGTAATATTATTTGATATTTAGTTCAAAATAAATAACAAAATTTATGAATAAAATGTAAATCCTCAAGATAATGAAATTCCAAGATTGATCACCATGGTATGGATTCAAAATTATTTCCAAAAATTGACAAATCATTAAAACCCCATATATTTTTAATTTAAAAAAATCATTATAGATTTGATAAGGAATAAAATATAAGATGATTATCTAAATTTTTTCAAAACTATGGGGATAATTTTATTCAAACATAGTTCAAAATTTCAAAATTATTGGTTTTTATCAATCCTACAACTCTTATTTTTTCATATAATTCTATTCCATTATATTAATAGTCACTAAAATGAGTATCTTATTCTGCATATTTAATTTTTAATCTTTATTTTTCATCAATTTATAATTGATATTTTGAGACTTATTCTCCTCATTCAAATGGGTTTTTTCTATTTCTTCTAATATAGCTCCTTAGATAAATGGAAATTACCACAATTGGATTACTAGGAATATCCTTACCAATTATAGATATTTAATCACTTTGGATTTAAAGATCCTCAAAAGAAAAACTTTAAGCATCTATTGAGTGAATTAATAAATTCAGAATTAGAGTTGTTCATTGGTTTCATTTTAATTCTTATGGATCCATTTAGCTGAAACTAAATTCTACAAAACATTATTCCATAATATTCAATTATTTATATCTTTTCATTTTCTATAGATTATTCCTTTCTTATGGAACCAATAGAATATTAGCGTATAATAGAACTCAATTCCAAAAAACAATAATATCCACTCAATGAAACCAAAAGCAAATAAAATTAAACATACAATATTCTACCAATTATTAGGACACAAAAGTGAATTAAGTGAGAGATAACTTGAGAGGAGGGTGCTTTATGGTATAATAACTCCTTCTCATTAGAAACAATTACACAACCTCTCACATCTTTAACGATCATGACCCCATTAACATTCAGAAAACTCATTTTATCTTATTTATATATTGATTTGATTAATTTTCCATATGATTAATCCCTTTACAAATATTATTAATGGTACCTTTACCCATTGCCAATAGTTTAAATTATTGAGAATATAAACAAAAATACACAGACGACAAATGTATTTTTACTTGGTTCACTTACACTGGGCTAATCCTATAAGAATATAAAGATAATGTATCTGGGAATCGATATGCACTAATCGCACTACATAATGGGTGTATAGGATTGTACATCTGAGACATAAGGAAACTACCTTTAAAATACATAGGATCATCCCACCACTACTCATGGGTTTCTCTATAGAACTTATTTCATCCACTCACTACTATAGGAGGACCTAAAAGATATCACACAATCCAAAACACCAAACAATTTCACTAATATCTATATTGGAAAACAATTTAGTGGATCCTAATACCTATTGAATATGGTCCTTCATAGATAGGATATGAACCTCTCCTAAATTATGATTATATTTATCACATGAGTCTATAAGTAAAATAAAATTCTTCTTCTTTTTTTAGTTCACCAATAACTTCTAATATTGTATCCACATCATTCCAGTTCACAAAACAACAATAGTTCTATTCCTATTTTTATTTCCAAAAAGATTTGAAAAAGAATTTTAGTTCTATAAGAATTTCATATGGGGATTATTCCCCACCACACTACATGGTAGAAAATTTTATATTTTCTTCTTCTCATAAAACTTGGATATTATAGTGTTTCAATTTCACCTCTTTTGGTTTGACTTACATATACGTCAATATAATATTCAAGTATCTCTATTTATTTATTAATTTATTTTTTTGATTTTCTTGTTGAAATATAAATATATATGTGAGAAATTTTCTCATATTGAGAATATGGAAATCCTCATATAACTTGACCTTCATTTATTTCTCATTTAAGCTCACATGATTCATGGTAAAACTTGTTAGATATTTCAATATAACATATCACCCTTATTTAAATGTGGAAACAATAAAAAAAAATATTATACTATAATTTCACAAATTAGTGTATGATATTTAAAAAATATATTATTCTTTTTCTCCCAAAAAATCGTATTCGTGATAAGATAATTGATCCATGGTTTACTCATTATAAAAAAGTTGGAGCTTGAATATAAATTACTATTGAATCAACGTATCCATGCAATAATAGAACTTTTTATCGATATATAATAGGATTAAATATTAATATGTCAATTTCCTAGGTCATCTATAATTTATAAATGGTTTAACCATCAAATATTTGTATTTCTCCATGAAACAAATCATACACATTTCTTATATACCACATAAATTATCCTTATGTATGTATTGATGACTCTTAATAACTTCACAATTGTAGAAGATAAAAATCACATGAATATCATAAAATCTCATCTATACATAACTTATTTAACCTTTCATTTCGATAGAATAACTTACATGAAATTAAATTTTTCAAAAGATGGAACTTATGTAATCTGGAAATGTATCTTACATTCTACTTGGGGTGAATCTTATATTAAAACATTATTCAAAAAAATAACTCATGTGAATTCATTCTATCACAAAAAATATGCTTATATTCAATATAGATTATTCTTTTGTATGCTTACATTCAACCTGATGGATCATTTGTGTGAATTTTGAATAAATTCCATGTTTAAAGGAAATAATTGCATGACATTTCCAAATTTTACTACAACACTCACAATTGTATATTACACATAAAGTAATATTTCCTTCCATTTTCCAATTTTTAGAGTGTATTCTCCACTACTTACATATTTAGTAAACTTTTCCATTTCTAAATTTCACAGTCCAAAAAATCTCATAAATATCATAATAGGATTCAAATATCTGAAACTGAACTTCTTATGTATCATTCAACTTCTTATCTATCAACCCACTTATGTTCAAAAAAAGTCCATCACAACTAAATCAGTACCTATTGATAACAAATCCAACATCATAAAAAATAAAACTTATGTTGGATATTGATATATATTTTAATCACCACTATGAGAAACATTTTATAATTGAATTTTGATACCCTTTGAATGTTAAAAAATACCAATGATTCATTGAAGAGATAAATGTAGCGTCATTTACTTTAAATCCGGAATTTCATTAATTTAATTTTAGGAAATATGATAACATTACAAGGATGAAATTAAAATTAATAAAAGTAAAGAAAAAATTAGAAACCATAAAATATAATAACATTGTTATTTTAAAACCAAAACCATATATACTATAAATAAAAAATTAATACTACACGTAGATGAAAAAATTGGTAAATTCTTTTTATTTTGTGGATTATTAAGGTCACAAGGAAATATACAAATGGATATTTTCACTGATGTGTATCTATAGGTTTCAGTAAATCACATAAAATATTTTGTAATGGACTTCCAAATGCCTATGATATCCTTATACCTCAGGTCTCTATGAAAGAATGAATAAGATAGGTTTAAGAAGGAGATGTTATTGGTTTAAGTTTTTATCAAGGATTTAACACCCAATAATCATTGAAAATAATTCTTTACATAATCTATATTGATGGTCCATGAGCCCATGAATTTACTCTTTCATTTTATAATTGCATGAGTAATTTTATTCAGTTACATATATTCTATATTCTCAACAACAAACTCTCTAATATGTTTGATATTATGTCACGTGTAATCAAAAATAACTTTTGTTAATGAAAATTTAGTGTAAATAGATCAAATATACATTCACATAGATGAATAATATCAGTTTTAAATGATCATACATTACAATAAATGTAATTAAAAATCCTTCATTTCATACAATATGACTATCCAAGGAATATTGTATGACGTCTCTATATCATAAAATAAGATATACCTAAATTCTTAAATATAATCCCTTTCGAAATACATTTAATACTATGTGACATACCATATCATACCATAAAATATCAAATGGCTTTAGGGAATATTCACTTAAATATCCCACTTTCACTAAATCCTAATAGAATTTTTTCCCTATTAATTATATATTATAACATATAAAATAAAATTTAAAATCATATCTAAATCACCATTGGAAATATTAAAAAAAATTGAAACTGAATCATATATTTCACTATTTATAACATCATATTAAATAAATTGGTAATAACCACCCAAAATATCTTTATATATAAACATTAAAATCATTTTATGCATGCTCTCTATGTTTTATAAAATAAAATTCTTATTCGATCAACCATAATGTCTGAACACAAAGGGCCTTTGTGGCATTAAAAACATATCTATCATTACACCCAAAAAAGTAATTAAATATAAAACACTAAAAAATCATCACTATTATTGATTATATAGATGTATCTAGTGTGATATCTATTAAACAAATATATCTTTATGACATTGTCCACAAACAACATCATATTCCAGAATAAATATTCATATGAACCCTTTATCTAGGAAATTCTGGGACTATTGGAAACTGAGTATATCCATCCCATAGAGCCTCATTTTACATTATAAATACTCATATTATATATTTAAAAGTTCGGTGAATATATCAAATGTTATTTATCTAGAAAAAAATCATATCAAACATCCCTACCCAAAATAGATAATAAAGTTGTTGGTACCTTATAAATATAGAAATATATTTCCTTATTCTATCTTAATTAAGGTATCAATTGTTATAATTTTCATATATAAATATAAATCCCATGTTTTTTATGCTCCAACATGATGTGATGACCAACAACATACCCATCCATCCCAAAATTTACTATGTCAGGGGGATTACATTGGAAATGTATAAAAGTATAATGGTTCTAGTGTTTGGTATCATGAAAAACACAGGTAATGGTTACTCCAAATATAAAGAATGAAACTATGGTATATGCAATACATAGTGTGAGACACTATATATAGTATAATTTTTGTAAAATCTAGTACACTAACCACGTTTTTTTCTTGTGAGAAAATTTTGAATCTGAATACAAGAATTATAATCACTATAACATTAATAATTTGTTATAAAATCTAATACCTAGTGATAACTCTATGTTGTATCGTTAGAGGAAACCTATAATTTCACATCACAAAATATATATCAATATATGTATACATGTGAGAAATTTAAAAGAATAATAAAATAGATAATGCCTTTTTTATGTTATGAAATATTTTAAAATCTTAAATTCCATCGAGAATATTTAACAAAAACATTAATAAATTATATCTAAATTTTTGTATAATATAAACATCCAAATCATTCTTATTTTCGATTCACTATAAGGTATTCTTTTATATTCATTATCTTTATGTCTATTTACTATCACATATATATACGAAATTATAATAACATTTTTCCTCAAAACTATTTAATGAGTAACATATATAAAGAAACAGTGGTTGAATAATAATCATAGTTATGAAAACAATTATTAATATTAAAATCAATAAATTGCTACTCATACTCTTTAACTTCACAAAATCTATCTTTATTGTGTTAATAATTCATATTGTTTTTGTTGAACTATCTTGTGTTTATAATTATCATCTCTCTTAAAACCCATTCATTATACATTTCATTCGACTATTTCAGAAACTAATGTAACTATTTTCATTGTCACATTATAAGCTTATCTTGAAATATATTATTATTTTTAAGGGAAATTTAGTTTTTATGGAGATCAATTATAATAAATTGGAGTTTTATTTACCCTCATAACCTAAACTCTATTTTCATATCAAGTAAATTTAATTTTGTTTGGAATTATATTTTATTTGTTAACATTGAACTTTTTTAATTCTAAATCATATTCCCTAAAGCATCATAGAAACTATATTCCTCAAGTATTACCACTATATAAATAAAAACACTTTTAGGATTAGGAACAAACACTTATTTCCTTTAATGGGAATACATAAAAAAGAACCTATTATTTCCCTATCATAAATTATATTCTATGTGTTTGGAATACATTCTTTCAAAATATAATTTATTAACTATTCCACAATTTTATCATTTTAATGGACAATATTGTTTTTAAATATTATATCTTATTAGATTAATATTAATTACATAACATCATGATCCACACCATAACTGTTATGGTTTAGTGTCTTTGGAAAATTATATCCATAAGAAAATAGTTCAGAAAAATCTACATTAACTCACACTATGTTCCTCACATATTGTTTTGGTCGCAATCATATCCTAATTAAATCCTTCATTTATATCATGTTGAAGGAAGACATAAGAAATTGGGTGCTCAAAATCTCAAAAAGGGTAAACATGAATGATATGAATCATAATGAATCATATGATTACCGTAATGGTATGATTAATTAATCAAGTTCATGTTATCAATATAAACGGATTAATTCCAAGAAAATCTTCGATCATAAAATCCAAACATCACATCATATAAAGAATCATGGAAAATAACGGATTCAAATATGTAATAATCAATCAGTAGTCAAAACATATACATTTGACATTAGAAGTATTGGAAATCATAAACTTGTGAATCATGGTATATTTAATAATATCCAAACATAATAATATGATGGTATATAGAAATTGATCTCACTCATCATAAATAATTCAACAAATCTATTTGATATCATGTCTATGAATATTCTATTTATCATAGTCAGGAGAAATCATCCTCACACGTCAATATTTGAATTAATCTATTCTCAATCCCACCCACACCTATCATTATGATATAATGAGTAATCAATATTAGATTACCCAACTAATTGGAGGGACATAACTAACCAAACCATCACAAAATCATAATCCCTTAAAATAAATTTCATATGATCATAAGCCATTCTTCATATCAATACAGCATAACTTGTAGCAAATAAACGAGTTTTTTTGAAATATCATCATAATCATAAAAGTGAATCATGTGAAAAAATTGTGATGATATCATTGGAAATTATCTATAAAAAATAATAATTAACATTAAATAATTTTATCATAGAGTAAAAATTTCATTAAAATTTATCTAGAATATTTCTTTTGGAAAATAACCTTTTCATTTTCGAAATACTTATTTAAATGATAAATATTTTTAAAAAATATTAAGGAAAAAAATTCTAATTGATTGAAGGTTGAAAAAATGAGATTTAATCATTGTATCATGGAGTAGAAATGGGGATGGGGAATTACTTTGGTTTTGTAATCACTATAACCAAGACAGTGAACACACGTTTAGTAAAAAAATAAACTTTTCATAAATTGAGAAGAAAAATATTTTTAATCATTTTTATAATAACTAAAACATAGATAAAATTATTTAAAAAAATAATAATTGGAATCTAAAGAATATTATTAAATTTTTGTTGAAAAAAATGGTACGGAAGAAAAAATATTTTGGACAAAAGAGCTGAAATAACTTTGGATTTTATTAAAACAATCTTTTGAAACATTGTGTGTATAAAATAGAATAAAATTTTTCTATAAGGGAACTTTTTTTAATATAAATTGGATAATAATACAAATGAAATATTTCTTTCAAATATGTATCATATCCCTTTCCCATTACAGATTTAAGAATAAACAATCTCAATTAAATTGGGATTCAAACATAAATTCATTACCTCTTTGTTAACTTTTGAATATTAATCCCTAGTAATGAATAAAATTAAATGATGTTTTAAATGAAAAAATATATATATTCAATATATAAAATGTAAAATAATCATAACATACTCCTCATAAATATAAATAGGTGGAAAACATCCAATATTTCCCAACAAAACAAAATTTAGATGAAGAACCCTTTCCACATGGGTAATTCCCAAATTAAAACCTCATGAAAAAGAGATTCATCAATTTATTTTTAAATCCACATAATTTTAATCAAATTTATCATAAAATATATTCTTATTTATTATATACACCACAAAATTAACAAAAATGATGAATATGGCATATGAATCTTTGAAATAAAAATGAGACGAGAAATCTTCTTACATTGAGTCTGATTCTACTACGAACATGTTCAAACCTATGATATAATAAATATATATATTTTATAAATCTATTTTATAAATATATTAATTTATAAATTAATATTTATTATTCCTATATAAATTCTTATTGTTTTTTTATTGACAAATTTTCATTAAAAAGTACATTTTGGTTAAAACTTGTCAATTTTCCATGCATGATTCAGTTTGGTAGTTTGAGTTCTCTTTCATCGATCATGGTTCCATAATATTTAGAAATTTAATCATTCTATAAAATTAATATATAAAAATTTATTACAGTTTATATCCACTTATATAAACTAGGGATGAAAAATTAATTAAATCACTTCACTGAAACAGTACCACATATATAAGAACGAGTAATGTTTCCACTTTCTGATGGATAGAAAGAAAGAAATTTAAATAATATTTTCCATTTATATAATAATTATTATATCATATATGATATATCAATTTATGAAATATATTATTATTATGATAAATGTAAATATAAAATTAAAAACTTACCGCATCTGTTCGTAGTGGAGGTAGTCCACATGAATACACAAGCAACGTTATCAGCATCCAATGGATGTAATGGTAATAAATTATATAATATATTAAAATTAAATAAGTATAAATACGTTTTAAATATCAAATATAAACCTTACATCCATCATCATAACTTGTTTGGTGATATTTTAATGGAAAAAGAATTACATTGGTTCGCGAGGCGGTAGTATTCCATACACACAAACAATGGTTTTCTTTTCTGTTAGGTGAATAAAGAGATGGAATAAGTTAAATAAATCATCATTTTATGAATTTAAATATATTATATATACTTATGTTTTTATACCATAACGTTTTTAAGATCTTTTACAAAGTTATAAAAGGAAATAGAACAAAAGCATTCAGTTAAATTCTATACCACTTCCTTAGACACCCTCCTTCTCCTTGAACATTAAACCATACAATGATGTTCTCGTTCATATAATAATAACTATATATTGTGGGTATGGATTTTGAGGAGGTATTTGATTATGTATTTTTTAAACCCAATATATATTTAAGTTTAGAATGGAGAAGAGAGTGGGTGTCCTTTCCTTAGTATAAGGAGGGGCACTCTTGGAATTTCATAAATTATTAAATTAATATAAATAAATGTTCCCCTAAAATTGGGATAAATTAATAAATTTACAATATAGTATCATTAGGATTATAAATTTCCTTATGAATTAAAATTTATAAATTTCTAGATTATTTTTAATTTTCATTTCTTTATTTTAACCCCTCATTAACCCCTTTTATTCTTAATAATGGTAAAATATTTTTTATTCATCAAGGGTTACAAATTTTTTTCAAAGGAAAAAAATTGAAATAAAATTGAAATTTGAAAAAAAATTAAAACATATCAAATCACCTAGTAATATTTCAATATTTTTATTATTTTATAATAAATTAATAATATACTACAAACCTAAGATATCATTGGTATCGTTTTTTGAGACTATTCATTTAATTTGGCATTAATGTTATAATGAAATAAATGTAGTCAAAATGTAGACTTTTTTTCACTATAAATTTTACATTACAATTAATCATCAAATTTATGAAACACCAAGAATCAATCAATAATAATTTATTGAATGGTTTAAATAATTATTTAATAAATTTTCATGCTTCTTACACATACACTATGTCGGTGATTCGTAAGAATTAATGATAATTATACAATAATTAGAAATTTAAAAATTCAAAATTAAATTAAAATAGTAAAAAAAATTAAATATTTTTAAAATAGTCTATTATATTTATATGTAAAATAAGTTTATCCTTATGTGAATGAATAAGGGAAATTAGAAACCGAAAATGTGTATTTCTGGGATTTTCATATCTCAAAATAATAAAAATGTTATTACCAACAGATAATGGTAAAAAATTACAACATATTCTATGTTAGGACTGATAGGGTAAAATAAATTTTATATATTTATATAAAGGAATGTTTTTGGTTAATTTTGAGACTTTATCTCATAGTTTTAACCATGATTTACTCATTGTACCACTACTGAGGTAACAAAGATTTACCATGGTTAATTTTTATTATATTAAAAACAAATAGGGACCTATTTAAAAAAATTATACTATAAATTAAAAATATGGAATCCATTTTTCAAGATTCAATTATTCAAAGTAGTATAATTTTATTAAATAAAAAATGAAAAACTCGATGAATAATATATTTTATAAAAATATATTTTTAATCCCAAAATGAACTTATAAAAAAGTCAACAATAATGATGACACCAATGTAATTAATTAGAATATTTATAATTAACATGTAATTTTATTATGTTAATATTGTATGGTACATTTGAATTACTTTATTTAACCAAAAGAAATTATTTTTTTACAAAAATCGATACTTTTTACTATTCTCTAAAAATTCAATGTTTTTAGAAAAATCAAAAAATGTCACCCTATGATAATTTTGAAATGTTATTTATAGAAAAATATATAATTATTTTCAAACAAAATTTATAAAATTTTATTAAATTATTTGTCATATTCACTCACAAAAAATGATGAAAACATTTTTAAAAAAATGTGTTTTAATGAATAAAATAAAATTATTTAAAATTGAATGATTATTTTATAAGAATTAATCAATAAAGATCCATTATAAAAAAATTATAAATATTTTTCATAATATAGAAGTTACTATTCATACTTTTCAATTTTATGTTTAGATTATAACAGTCATATTTAAATAAAAAAAAATTCTTATATATCACAATCCAACTAAATTAAGATGTTAAATGCCATGAAATCTATTGAGTTTATAATTATTTTAAAAATTAATTTTTTAAAATCTCCCCCCAACTAGATAAATATCACCCTGACAATTTTATCTCAATCCTCAAAGGTTAAATATTTGAAAATTCTTATTTTGAAAACAATCATTAAACATGGGGTTAACAAAACTACCATTAAAAGGGAAAGTGTGAAAGATAATGGTTACCACAAATAACACATAACAAGATTTCCAGATAATTATAACCTCATTAGGATTTAAAAATATAGACATTATAGTATCCAAGATAAATTATAGTGTTAGAGAAAATGACCATGAGAATGTAGATTTCCACAAAACCATAACTTAGTGAGGGGATAAAATATCATCACATCATTCGAAATAAAGGTTATGGAATAACATTTTTATTTAAAGATAATTTTCCGGATTTTGAGTGATTATTTTACTATCACGATAGAGAATATATGTAATTAAATTGATAAATATATTCTATTTCATAAACATATGTTCATTCTTTGTATGTTCTTCAATGAATTTCCACTTCACATCTTACGTCATGATGTTTATTTTCTATATAATTTATTTTCATACCTGAATTACTAAAATTTACATTTAATTTATTTTAATACCCTAATAGATTTATAAATTAATTCATTTAATCTATAAATATTTACCAATACAAAAATGGTTAGGACAAGTAATCCAATATGGATAATTACAAAACATTAATCTCTAAAACCTAAAAAATATTCCCAAAAGTGCAATTAACCATAAGAACCATAAAAATATTCCATAATAATATTATAAACCCTTGATTAAAATAATATTATCACATATTATCCCATTATCAACATTAAATTTTATAAAAATAATATCAATGTTATATAGGGCCATATAAAAAAAATGTATATACCCTCAACCATATAGACCCCAAAATATTCTAATTGTTTCTATTAATATCATGAATTACGATAAATCCAACAAAATAATATATTTTTCCAAATATTTACTCTAAAAATACTTTCTAATTTTGTTTATAAATATCAATCATAATTTTATCTAAATTATCTCAAAAAATATACATGTTAAGGTTTATCAATCCATAAGTCTTTTTTAATAAAAATATATACATACCACAATATCACCATCCTAGGTTATTAGTACCATTAAACAAATGATTTAAAATCATCAAATCTAATATTTTATATATCAAAACATAGATCATTCATTATTATTATAACTATAATTTCATTGATAAATCATAATTATTAAATCCTAATAAAAGAAAACTTCATTCATTCGACATAAACTACTAAATTAGAATATTTCCTATAATTGGTTATTGCGTTAGCACTAGTGGACTATTGAAAGAAATCACCTCAAATGCCCACAGTTCTTATGAACCGTTGGGATAGATACACCTACACCAGCTTTCCATCGAGCTCCTTCTCCCATCCACCCTACCCCTCACACCCCACTTGGCCAGCCCTACAACACTGCTCATCCTGACCCACCTCACCACATCTCCCCCCAACCCCCCCCCCCCATCTGTCACCACCGCTCTCACCCCCCTCACGCTCCCCTCCTCACATTCCATCTACGGCTTTCCACTCAATGCTCGGCGCTCCCTGCTCATTGCTTGCTGCCTACCGCTTTCCACTCCCATATTGCTGCTCGCCGCTCCCTGCTTGACGTTGCTTTCCACTTCCATCCTCCCATCTCGATTCATAGCGGTCATCTTTCTTCCCTCCCCCACAAACTCTACGCTCTGTGTGTCATCCACATTAAGTGAAAAGAGGTAGCATTTCTGATATCAGAAGTGTATGTCCAGGGTTAATCATTGATTTCACTGAATTATGGTGAAATCAATCATTTGTGATAGATTTTTTTCTTTTATTAGGAATAAGGAAAACAAAAATAAATTTTTCATATTCTATTTTAGCGTTATTCAATGTTTTATAAAATTAGGATTAGGAAGGGTTATTCATCGATTTTCTATAATTAGGAATGATTATTCACCCATTCCTATTTTTCCATGTCGATCAACTGAGGTATAAAATTTTTCATAATATTCTGAGTGGTTTTTCCCAAAATAAATTTATTTAGGTATTGAATATGCATTTTCAGTTAGGGCTTTGTGCATCCCAAATTCATAGATGAATTGGGAGTGACATAACATAATAACAACACTATATGAAGGATTCATTTTGAAAAATTATTTTCCTTTAAAAAATTATATATATATGATGTTCATGTTATGTGACATTTTAATTCAATTGTTTTTTATATCAAAATTAAAAAGGTGGGTTATCAAATTTTAATTTATAACACTGATTGAGGCATTTTTTCCACACTGGAGCACTTTTTTGCAGCTCAAAACTGTTTGATTTTATTTGAACATTATTATTTCCCACATTCTAAACATGTTTTTATTGACTAAACATGGTTTTCTTTTCTTTCACATGTTTATTGTTGCCTAAAAATTTCATATTCACTTGAACAATTAGAGAATCCAAATGGATTGACTGGTTATTATTAATTCCCTGATCGACTAGAATCCAAATGAATGAAATTGTCCAACATAATATAAACAAAAACCACACAAACAAAATCTAATAGAAATGTCCCAAACAGACTTGTATCGATCAAAACCAAACTAATCTAAAACTCAAGTTAAATTGAATATATACCATTAATAGGAAGAGTAATTGTAAATTAATAGGAATGTAATATTTGATAATATCATTTTGAAAAATGGATCTATTTCCCCATTGCTTGTAGGAACATGATTTGACTCATGGAGAGTTGGGGTTCTTATATGTTGGGTGGTGATGTGTATATTCACAGGATATAGGTATGTTTTAATTTAGTTTCTATTTTATTTTTTGTATCACATTACCCACTTAGGTATTTTACTTCTTTCAATGGATAGAGGGAAGTTATAATATGCAAAGGGGTCCATAAAGTGTTTAGATTATTTCACTCCACCTGCTTTGATCCAATGTAAGATTCTATGGTTATTACTTATCTCACACCTCATGTATTTGGGAATTTCAGTGTTTTTTACTACATATTATGTTTTTGGTAGGGAGTTGGATAGTTTTGTGTTAGTTAGGGAGTATTTGTTTCTCCACAGCCAATTGAAGTAAGGATTTAATGTTGTTTGTTGGTTTCTGACAAGTAATGTAGCTTCCTTTATGTGTTTTAGTTTCTTAATATACTTTGTGTAGTGCATTGATCCCTTCTTGTTGGTTTCGAGTCGCCAAGTCAAGTGTCAGTCACCTACGTGTGCATAGGTAAGCAAGTATATGTGTGTGGGTTCCCCCATTATGTGTATACTCAACCATGGCATTGATTATGCACATATGGGGCTCGGTTTTCCCATGTATATATATATAAATTCATACGTAGGTGAGTAGAGACTAGTATATGCATATACGAACATGTGAAAGGATCCCCTTGCACATGCTCAGGGCCTTGTAGGTGTGTGCATTGGGGATAGGTGTCCCTGCATGTGTGTGAAAGTTCATATATCCAATGGGAGAGTAACAACTTTTATTTAGAAAGCTCCAAGATCCAAGGCGGACAACTTAGTTCCACCTTGAGGTAAAGTCTCTCTCCTAGCCTCTTTAATTCCAGAATGATTTAAATTGAATTTAGATTATTTCTTATTTCTACTTAATTATATTGAACTACATATCATGGATAAGTGTTCTTTAATATAATTTTTTCATTAGATACATAAAGTCATGTTTTTATAATAAAACCTCTCCAACGTGGGTTCACTGTCTGTGAAAACTCACAGTGATAGTTATATTGATCTAGTTGCTTAATTTATTACATTTGATTTTTTCCTAATGAGTTTTACAATAAATGTTAAATATAATTAAATGAATTGTGTGATAATTAAATTCCATGATTTTACAATAAAACCCCTCCAATGGAGGTGCGCTTTCTTGTAAACCAAAGAGTATTGATAGTTATTTGTATCATGTTTATATTTGTTTTGAGTTTTCCAAATGCCTCTTGTTGGTTTTTGTTTTGGGTCTAGTTAGTTTTTGTTTTCTTGGACTAATATAAATTGTCTTATCATACACGTTTAGCTAAAATTACATTGCTCGAGTAGGCATATTCCTTGACCATGACACTTTCCTTTTTGAACCATTAAATATTATAAATGAAATTTCCATATTTAGGCAACGTGAATGAATTTCTAAATGGTTTGTATAGGGAGTATGACTCATTTTCTTCATTTCATTTCCCTTTAGATGTTGCGTCATTGTACCACTCGCTACAACCTTCCAGCAATCCCTTGTTATAGCATATTAAATAGCTGCTTTATTATATCATGTTTTTTGTGACCTTATCTTATGGGGAAACCCATTTAGGTGTTTTCCTGAACCCTTGGCCACCCCTTTGGGTGTTTACCCATGTCGGATCCTTCACGACCATACCACCCTTCATTGTCATCACTGCAATGCCTTCCCCCTTCCACAACCCCTCTTCCATACCATGCATATCATGCCTCTCCCCCACCCATTTTTCTTCTCCACTACCAACACTGCACGGTGCGACCACTGCGGACCCGCACACCACCTTCACCTCCACCACCATCTCAACTGTGACCGCCATCCGTGACCCCAAATCCACCATAGAATACCTTTAGAAGAGAGAAATGGGCATCCTACTACTGATCCCACTGCTGACCACTACCTTTTTGGTTCGATTCATCTGCATCTCTTGAGATCACTAGAAGAGAAAATCAATTGTCACCTTACCGGATCAGATTCGTCAGTGCCACTGCTATCCAAAAAAAACTCGAGCACCGCCACATCCCCTAAATTGGACCCACACCAATCGCCTGTTGAAACTGACCATTGTAGCTGGTAAATCATGATCTTCCATAGCCGCTCCTCTTGAAACTGACCAAGAATGCCACTGATGACGTAGATCACGAATATCCGGAGAAGAAAATGTCATGGGCAGTGACCAAAAAATGTTAGAAGATTACTACTGACCAAGTACATGATTAAGAAGATCACGACTCCCAATTGATGATGAAGGATATGACCCAATCGAATCCTCTATGTTCGTCAAGATGAGATAGAGGAGTCATGAGGATGTGTACAAAGGAGGCATTTGAGATAATGAGGTGGAGGCCATTTTTAATAGAACGTGGTAGACCTGATCGACCTAAGATGATCTGAGATGGGTTGGGTCAGGTCGGGTCCAAATCAAAACCCACATATGACCCAACCTGACCCGACCTATTTTGATCATGTCAGTTCAAAAAACCCTCAAACCCATCCCAATCTGACCCATGGACTCCCTTAACACACAAATCGAGTCAAATGTCATGTTCCAACTATGACATTGTGACTGCATGTGTATTAGGTCATCGTGTGATAAATAGGTTTCTATGATACCCAACCATAGATAAATTTTTTTGAACAAAACAACATGCATTACCATCATACATGAAAGACGTCCTATACCCAAATTCTCTAAATAGGGATTACAATGGTTACTCAAGCACAACATGAATGTGTAGGATAGAGTCATGTATCCAAGATCTAGACTAATAATTATCACTCAATATAGGAAATCACTCAACTCCTAAAATCTACCACACTACTAAAGGTAGTGTCTCATACCACTATATATCTCATACCAACCTTATCACTCAACAAACATCCAAGTTAATACATTATGAATAATGTAAATCCATTTTCTTAAATTATACCATATTAACCATTATAGGTCTAATATCACATTCCAAACTCTCCATTATCATGCCTGGCTTGGTTCATCTGGAACCTTATCACTCAAGGTGAGACCATTATCTTGACCACTACCTTATCAATCATGGTAGGGTTAGATATCATGTTATAATATGATAACTTCATTATCACTTAAGGGTCCTCCCAACACCTTATCACTCAAGGTGTTGTAATTTTTTAATATATATCACTATACATTTTAAAAATTTTCAACCAACATGTGTATGAAATAACGACATGGACATTTGGTCCATATCTTATCTCACAAGATAGGTATAAAGTTATTTTCACTCTAGATATATACCCCCATCTCAAAAATGTTTCTCTATCGATGTGCAAAATGTCAAAGTTCTCTTGGTACTCATATATATTACACTAGGGAATCCACTAGAGTCTTTGGGACTCAAATCAGTCTTATACCCAGAAAAGAAATAATCACCTCATGATGTCCTAAAATACTATATGATATTCTTGGAACATTCCTTCAATCTCAGTCTTCTTATGCTTACAAGTCCTCAGCACCATACTAACTCAGGTACCATGTTCTATAATTTATATGAAGAGCTCTCAAGACCACTTGTTGAAGAAAAAATATCTATGTCACACCATTTCTAGTCCTTGATAGATAATTATACCTGTTTCACACGTCATATGTCATTCCATGAAGAGAAGTGTCATCCCTTCCCCATATGGGAGGGTACATTATTTTGTTTTGCATGGGACTAGTCTTTTTTATCATTCACGATATTTTGGTCCTATAAGATTATCCTCGACTTGACTTTTCAAGGATTTTAATTTATTTTCAATGTATCCTTCTAGTAACATGTCTCATTTATTTCGAATCGAACCCTCAAAATGGGCCTAACCATTTCATTTCTTAACTACATAATCCTCATATTATATATTTCCATTTAAATGGGTATTTTGAAAAACATTTATGACCTCTTTTCCATTATAGGTTAAACTATATAGTGTTATACCTATTGAATTTACTTAAACTATGTGATACCTTAGTCCCCACTTGAGAGGATAATCCTTGCATGACAATGGATTCCCACCACACTGCCCTCTAGGAAAATTTATTACTTGATTCCCACTATACATTATACATATTGATGTCTAGACATCATGTCATGGGACAACTCAATTTTCATTCCATCCCAGATCTTAGGGATTGTGACCCACTCAAATCGAGATCTTTCCTAGCCTAATTTTTATATGGTGCCCCTTCCTATGATTATGGGCTATATCTGTGTGAGAGGTTCACATGGTTTTTCAAGGGTAATAAGAACATACTAAATTCACATAAGTAATTGTTTCCCACCTTAGCATTTCCCATCCTTATGTACATGATCACTATCTTTAAAGAAATATGTGAGTCCAAACACCAATACCTTAAAATCTATGCACTCATACTTGATGTGTTCTTAATAATCCATAGGCTATGAGAACATGCTACGTTCATTTCCCCCTACTTATTTATTTTCCATCTATCACATTGTTCCTTACTACAAGAAATTAAAACTTACACCACTACACTCTAGACTATATGACCATAAGGGTTATCCCCCTTTAGTTAATGTTATGGGACCATAAACTATGCTTTTTTGGGATCATCCTTGATCTTAGTAGTAAATCATTCCAAGATACCATTTTTGTATATCCTATCCACATGCATGAAGTTGTAACCCAAAGAGTAGTTGAAAAAATATTCAGTATCTTCTCCCTTGTAATGTCCTTCCTCTGGTCCATATACACTAAGTGCTTCCTGAATCAAGGAGTCACCACTAGACCTTAGGATAACATTCCCATAAACTAGTGGATAATGATTAACAATGAGGTTCTAGGGTCGTACCATTGGAAGAATGTACCCCACATCAGAGTTCACAAGAATATATTAAAATAAACCAATCAACATCCATGATATAAACATTAGAGCACACATGATAATACATAACTAAATTAGAATGAAGTACATAAAAACTAACACACACTGGTCACCCACCAGATTGAACCCATATATAAAAAATGAATGTAAAAGGAAAAAGAGTCTCCAATATATCCTCGAGTCTCACATCATCTCAATCACAAAAACATATGAAACACTCAATCATTATCATGTAATAGTGATCCTTTACACAATTATTTTTTATATGCAAGTAACATTTTTTCTCATTGACCAAAGTGCCATGGCCTTTTGAGCATGATGAGAGTAAAACATAGTCTGAACCCACAAATATAGTTTGATACATAACTTGTAAATGTTTTTCACTACATGATATATTCTTAGATAAATAAATTTATAAACTATTTAATATAAATAAATAAATCATTATTGATCCTCAGGATCTAATGTGACACTTTTGATCGACCACACCTACCTCATCAAGTGCTGAAGTGTCTCTGAGGATGTCATGAAACTGTTCATACTAGTATATAATTTAAACTCAGTTACCATCCTCTTGGGGAAATTTGTTATAAAATTAGTATGTTCAAACACTGTTTCCTAGGGAAATGGCCCTGGGAAATATTGCGGCAAGCCCACAACCAATTACTAGTCATCCAAAGAAATAAAATACTATCAGGCAAAATGCTAAATTCCTAGATGTCATGGGATGTAAATCATAATCTATTATCATCCAATTATTTTGATCCTAGGGAAATAGAGTTTCAATGACCATAGATTCGATGATGCCTTTTTTGGTTGTGCCTCACCCGCTCCTCTAAAACATCCTTTTTTTCTTGGAGCTTCCGGTTGTTATCTCGGGTTCGATTCAACCTCAAATATTAATTTTCTACTCTTGAGGGCTTGAACTCATCCAAGAACTTTGAAAGTCAATATCATGTTACCATGATGATGGAACCAGGAATGAGAAACCAAGCAACTCAAAGTTTGTTCATTGATCTGAACTCGCTTGGTGTTTTCTACTATAATCCAAGTCGCTTTTGGGTGATTCATGTTTTATGATACTTAAATTAGGGAATGTTACTACAAGGTTTGTTACATGATTGTTCAGGCTGATTTTTGGTTCCTATGAGGCTGACAAATGATTTTGAAAAAGCCGGTTCTTGGATCAAGAGTTAGACGATTTGATTGATTCTTGCGATCATGGAGGAGTCTGGATCTGGTTGGTCGAGCGTGCTTTAGTTTTGTTAAAAAGATCTATATTATCTTTTATTTTTGCTCCTTGAAGGATATCAGCAGTGGATACTGAAACAATCCTGAAGTAGATGGAGGCCACTATAGATTGATCTACACTATTGCATGTTAACTTCCACTTCAAAGAGTGGGGGCATCACTGCTACTTCAATTTAGTTCAGGTCGCACTTCTTGTGTATCTGATATTGAGTTAATCGATGCTCGTGAATGAATGTTGAATGCTAAAATTGTAACCATTAATCAGTAGTTTGAGTAGGGGGATAATGTTTCATCTAATTCTAGCACACTGCTACTCAAGGGGAAGAGAGCGACAACTAGGTTTGTAATTAGCGATCAGAAATTAGCTGTAGATCCACCCAGATCTGACTGTGCTAGTGGGTTTGGTATGATATTGTTTCATTAATCAATCTCTTCCCAATAGCTCACTCCCTCTGATACTAGGTGTTCTATTTTTTCTGATAGGAGATCTTCCAATTAATCATTAGTTTATTCGGTCTAAATTTTCTGTTATTTGATAGTTTTTTTAAAAGGTAAACATTTTCATCAGTGGTCTTTGGAAATCAAATTGGTTGGGCTGTCCTGGATTGTAGGTTTCAGGTTTGCTACATGTTTTCTATTATTGTAGGGTTTTTTGTTTTATTAAATGTTTTAGGTGGTAGTGGATTTATTTCTAAGTGAAGTGTGTTTGATAGCAGGTTTTGAGCCATAAATTCCGTGGGATGGTCTATACAAATAGTTTCAAAACCATTGGTATACCTGTGTATAATTCCTCCACCTTGGAATAGGCCTACGGTTCAAAACTATTTGTATATATTTATGCCAATGGATCAAACTATTTGTGCATATTTGTACCAATGGTTAAAAATCCTAGGTATAACTCTATTCCAACGGTTCATGTTGAACCATTAGATCAACATAAATCTATCACCTATGGAAATAGTATGCATAGAGATATACCAACATTTTAAACCATTGGTATAGAGATCTCCCAACAGGTTAAAACCATTGGCATAAATTTATGCCAATGATTCACAATGAACTGTGGGAATATTGAAATATGACCCCCCCCTCAATACCAACGGTTCAATGTGAATCGTTGGTATAGGGATACCGCAACGGCCCACTTTCCAACCGTTAATGAAACCATTGGGATAGACAATCCCAATTGTTTCAGTTCCTATCCCAACAGTTTGAAACCGTTGGGAAAGGTTCGATTTACCGAAGTGTAATCCTTGGATTATGTCATTGACTCAGATAATTCCCTTATTCCTCACACATAATAAATTTCACTATAAATTGTAATTTAGGGTTTACATTATTTATCTCCATCAAACATTTTTTCCTCAATATTACTTTCTATAATCCATTTTCCCCACACATAACTAATCTTTTCAATCCATTGAGACATTTCACATAGTATTAATTTCTATATTATCGACATATAAGAAAATGAAGTTAATTTCCTTCATGACCATCATCAAATGAAATCCCATTAAACACCATTTTCATCTTATTTGGTGTGTTAGGAATCTCACCCAATTGATGGTTGTTAATTATATAACATGATATTTGATTTGGAATAATCACAATATCCTTCATTCAAGCCCCTATTTCATTTGGTTTCAAATGAGGGAAATCATAGAATTTTATACCACTATCTGTGTTTACAAAATTCGTTCCTATTTCACCCATTACCTAAAAACAGTAATCATATTTGGAGAAAAAATAATCATACATAAAAAAATGTATTGCTGAAAAATTAATACTAGGATGTCGATATCATGAAACTATCTTTTTTATATATGTGACCATAGGTTTAACCCAGGCCATCCATGATCATCTCATATTAAAATATTTCCCAATTTTTCATATAAAAATATTAATTAACCAAATAATATTCCCTAGTATTGTCTATCTAGGTGTGCAATCTTACTCTCACTCAACATGAACCATTAACAATACAATTAATAACCAATCCACCACATTCCATGTTCTTACCCATAGATGAATTTGTGTTATAGCTACATCCACTTTCTATTATCCAAACACATATTAATTTATAATGAAACATGCAATACATTATATAATATAACATAATAATTTACCATATTCTAAAGATATACCTATAGTCTTTCATCAATATTATCAAATACTAATCTCCAAATATTAACAAAACCCTATAATGATTCCATCTATAATACTAATATTTTTCAAAGATAAATATTACATCTTATTAGATGAATATTAATTGCATTACATCATCATGTACACTAGAACTGTAAATAATATATTTCTTTGGAAGTTTATAAACATAAAAATTTATATCATAAAAATCTGTGTTAGTTCCCACTAATTTCTTCATATATAATACCCTTCTAAGTAATAAATTATATAAAACGTTTCATCATAACATAGAGATTGAATATATAATAAAGGGTGAGATCATATGCACAATAAAGGTGAATATGATTGTTATAAATCATAAGAAAAAATATGATGATAATAAGGTTATGATAACATAATCTAGTGTCAAACCTCGATATAAAATTTTCATACACATAAAACCATAGATTATAGACTCCAAAATTCACTTCATATCATTTTTCCTGATCAACAAGGTTGTCAAAATTGTAATCATCATTCAAGAGTAATAACATATAAATGTGGAATCCTAATCATTGAAAACCAAAATCTTTTGAAAAAAATTATTTTTTACCATGTCCATGAATTATCTCGTGAGTATAGATTTAATGGAATCTTACTGGCACATCAAAATTTTAACAGAGCTATCTGTATTCATGTCAACGAATATTCCTATGAGAATAAAAAGAACTAGTCATAATCAGTCATCAATGTCTAAAAAAATTCATTTTACAATCATATCCATTATTTTCATCATCAACTCATGAGTTATAAATATAAAAATTCCCAATTTATTAGAAGTATATAATGGAAAAAACTATCACAAAATCCTAAAACACTTATATAAATTCCATAAGTTCATAAAGCATTCATCCTATCAAGAAATCATCACTCAAGCTTGATAAACTAATTTTGTAAATATAAAATCCTTATAATCATATACTATAATGAGATATAAAAAGCATGGAATCAAGGGATAATGTATCCAGTAAAACATACTCCACATCAAATGATGTTGTAAAAGATGAACATATTTTTTAAAATATATCTGGATTATTTCATGAGTAAAATAACATTTACATTTTAAAATAACTTCTTTAAAAACCAAATATTTAAAAAATATTATAGAAAAACATTTCTTTACAAATAAATATTATTTTTTAAATTAAAATCAAATTAATGTAATGTTCAAGAGAGTGGGAAAATCTATTTATGCTGTATTTGTTAAGAGAAAGATTTTCTTCACAACATTAGAAAAAAAATAAGAAAAAGAATAATTGAAATCATTTAATAATAATTCCAACATGGGTAAAACTAATTTTAAAAAAAATTAGGAATATGTAAAAAATTATATTCCAGAATACATTTTTGAAAACATAAATATGGAAGAAAAATTTTACCTGGCTGAATTAGTAGAAATAAAACCAGATTTTCTTAAAGATAGTTTATAAACCATTTTGTATACCAAAGAGAGAAAATTGGTACTAAAACAAGAATGAATTCAAGAAATAGTTATAGTTGAATATAATGAAAAGGGTTTATCAAATAAGAATAATATAAGTCCCTCAATAAAAATTCAATCATAATCAATGCGGACTAAAATAAAGTTGAAACATAAATCCCTTGCTCTTGAATAACTTTTGAATAATAATTTCAATGGATTAAATGAATCAATAAATATCCATAAAATTATTATATTCTTCATATAATGTAACACCCGATGGATTTTAAAAAAATTAATATAAAATATAATGTACACAACACTATGTTTCTAAAACATAACATTTTTTTGTTATAATTATGAAAAAAAGATAGTAATAACCTATACATTAAATATAATTTTGTTTCTTCTGTGATTTTAATTTTTAAAAACGAACATACATAGTTGTGATCATTATGATATTTTGAGTCTAAAAGGATTATCATAATTTTGGTGAATAGTAACTTGACACTTTTGAATAGTTATGTTACCATTATGAATAATATTATGACACTTATGAATAGTAAATCAGTCAAATGAATAGTAACCTCGCCAATGAAAATATGAATACTATTTTTTCATCATATAAATGAATGTATGATATAATTATATCCTATAATAATAAAATCAATGTTTTAGAAATTACCAATTATGTTTTAGGATTTTTATAAAATGTAAATGTTTATTTATAATTTTTTAATGATTTAAAAGAAATTTACTTCTATAAATCATAGGCTAATATTTTGATGTCTTATGATTATAAGATATGACTGTTAAACCATTGTTAACTTTCCAAAGTGTCATTAATTTGGTTATAATTTTAAAATATTCATTTTTTGAGTAAATTATGATTCTAATTTAAAAAATAATTTTTCATATTTAGAAAATCATATTTATAAAATGGCGTACATATTTTAATAGTAAATGTGTAAAATTTATTAGGTTGAATTTTTTGGATTCTTATAAAATAGTTGAATTTATAATAAATAGTAAAAAATTACAGTTGTTTAGAAAATATAGTAATTTTTATGAAAATTTCAAAGGATATTTCTGCTATAAAATTTATTAAACTTATGGAATAAATAATTGATGATTTTATAAGAGATATTTTTGTATAAATAATTCACAACATATAAATTATAATTTTCATGGTCAGTGTAAATGATTTAATTTCATTATCGACGTAGTACATGCATCGCGTGGACAAAACCAATTTGGTTCTAAAATAATAATAATTAAGAGATAAAAATTATTTCCATGAACATGTTATTAATTAATATGTATAATGGATTTTTTGACCAAAAATTTCAAATTTTGTTGTTATATAATATTAACGCTATCCAAATGCATCTGCAATGATTACACAGTGTAAAAAAAGACAAAATACCAAATTTAAGAAGTTTTCTTCAAATGTATATGAGTGGAAATTTACAATGACCTAATATGGGATTTTATTTTGATCCAAAATTATTTATTTATATTATAGTGATTTTTTTTATTTTTATATATTAAATAATTAACATTAATTCTTACATAATACTGATGCAATACTTGAGCATGTTAAATAAAAAATAAAGAAATTATTTTAATTAAATTTATAAGAATACATAATTGAACATAAATAGTATAAATTTATGTGGATGTGAAATTTTAATCTAATATCTTTATTTTAATAAAATTGGAGACATTTTTGAAAAACATGGATCACATTATTCCATTTTTATTATTTTACTAAAAATAAAGACAACTTGTTCACAATATATTTTTCATTTTTGTATAGAATTTTAATATAAATTTTCAAGCAGTTTTTTTTTTCAAAAAAATTAAAATATTTTTAAAATTAATTGACTTTTATTTATCATAGAATTTTATTTTTAATTTTTATTTAATAAATAATTACATTAGTTTCTTGAACAATTATGATGCATTAAATATTTAATTAATGAATAAATCAAATTAATGTCATGATTTCCAATAGTATTTAAGCTGAAAAAATCATTTTTCTATGAAGAAAATATTTTATGAAATTGTTAAAAAATAAAAAAATAATGTAAAAGTTTGAAAATGGTATGAATTTCACATAAATTGGATATCCTATGATTTTGATAATTTTTTGATGTAATTAACCCTATAAAAGTTTTTTTATTTTTTAATAATATGAGTAATTCCTATGTTATCCATCACCTCAATTATAAAAGGAGGCTCCCTCCTTCACACATTTAATCCCCCAAAGCCTTCCTTATCAGATAAACTCTACCAAATTTCTTCATAATAATACCTTACTACATTATAGTGCATATTCTCTGACAAAAGACCACTTGCAAGAAACTTAATGAGGGATTCAAAGGGAAATATTCAGGTGGTTATATTCTTTCTTCTTCTCTTTCAAATTCTTTATCACTAATACCATATCTCTAACAATTATAAAATTATTCATGATATCTATAGTAATATATATATATATATATATTATTTACACATAAATCATCATAAAATATCTCATATTCTCTTTTTGTTCTTAAATAACGAAATCATCATCTCTGGTGCGTCAATTCAATGCCTTCAGGGATGATGATTCTTCATTCTACTTTTATCGAACTCATGGAAGGTTTAAATTCACATTTAATCATTTATATTGAAATAAATATATGCATGTTATCACTTATGTATTATTATTTCTTTTTTATATGAAATTTCATAATAAACTGTCCATAGAAACCTTGAAATGAACGCTCCTGAAATAGTGGAAATAACAATTAAATTTTAATAAATTGGTGAGAAATTTTATAAAAAGATTATTTAAGTAATTATAAAAGTGTGTTTAGTTATTTAATCAATTATTTACACTATTAAATCCATTATATATGAATTTTAAACAAATTTTAAGGAAGTCAAACCCATGGTAAGGGATATCTTAAATTAATTTCCATCCAATGAGTTAAACATCAATGTCATTGGTTATGTTTTTTCAAACATATATGTGAATGACCTCTTATTTTTATATACTTAATATCCAGTTATATTATTTGAATTTATATTTTTCACACATAATTAGGTTATTGATTTATCCTCACTATAATGATACGATCTTTATAATGGTTTTATTACTGAACCTTGGTTTTCATTTGGGCCATGCTTCCTTTCTCTATACACCATCATAATTCTTATTTATTTTTAAATAATTATCTTAAATTATATATATATATATATGTTTAAAAACAATATTTTTAAAACATATCATCCATATTTAATATGAGAATAAATATTTTACAAGGTTCCCTTCTCAATTCTTCCCATTATGGAATCCCGATTAATGGGATCTTCCCGAGTTCTTAACCATTTTCAAGTTCACTATATAATCAATTTTAACGGATCATTATTTTTATAAAATCACCTATTTTATCATGAAAAATTATCTTGGTACATTTATGGTTTAATGAAAACAATCATTCCTTTCCTCTTTAAAATGTCATCAATATTTTTCTTAAATCGCTCAAATATGATTTGTTTCTAAAGATTATAAAAACTCTTTTTACATGATTTCACTTCACCACTAATTACATACATGTGATGTGTGTATAACCCTTTGATGTATCCAATCATGATTCTTTTAATTCTTATGATATTATATTTTATTCTTTAATAGGTATAAATATTTCATTATCTCAAGTGGTATGGGACACTTTGGAATGTTTAAAGTTTATTTACATAAGAGACTTTATCAATGATTTTATAAGATTATATTCATATATGATTATGATTCAAATTTATAAATTTGGTTGGGGACACTTTTAATTAATGAAATATTTTTATTATATATATGAGGAATGCAATGAAATTAGAAAGTGATGGGTGGGGCCCACTAAAACCCATCAATGCATTGATATGTCTCTTGAGAAAAAAATAGAAATGTATCTTGGATGAGGCCTTAACCATTTATTTTTTGAAGTCTTGGCCAAGGCCTTGATGAAAGTTTTATGATGAGTGGTATATTAACCCACCCATTATGATATTATTAATCAATAAAAAATGTGACTATTCGACTAGTAGAATATCCATGGGGATCTATCATGTGATTATTTATAAAATAATATTTATTCATAATTTATTCATGATGTATTATACTGAATATTATGTTTTAATGGAATGAATTATAATTTATTCATCATGATGTATTTTTTATGTTACAACTTATACAATATTTCCTACCCTAAAAAAGCATCTGATCTAACCCCTTTTATATGTTTCTTTTTCCCAGGTTTCAGAGATGTTTATTATGAATGACATAGTGGCTTTATATAAGAGTTCATGGGTGTAATAAAGGGATTTTCAATCTTGTTATGCCATTCAATTTTTTATTTAATGTTCATGTATGTAATCTAGCTTCCAAAAATTCTAAAGCCATTAATCCTTTAGGGTTTGATTTCATCTAATCATACCAATGTAATAAAGTGATTCACATTCTATATACTATTGGGGTCAATGTATTCATAGTTAGAATTAGAGAGATTTTAGATGCAACCTTAGATACTAGATTTAGAAAAAATAGAATATAGATTTTAACACTAAGATTGAATTTTAAGATAAGTATAAAAGAACATCGTAGAATTTCGGTAAGTTGTAGATTATGTGGGTCTTAAAAGAAATACATCTCTATTTGGATACCACAATTGAATGTGGTTACCACAGAGATGCACTTAGGGGTAAAAACATCAACACAGAGTCCCATGCCTGACTCTGGGTAACCTAGCGCATGATAATGGGCCTTTCTACGCACCTACTTTGACACTATAAAGGGATATTATTATGATAAATAAAATTTTATTAATAAACCTATTAGAAGAATTTAAACGTAAATACGTAACCAATGAAAACATGTTTACAATCATGAGATTAGATATGGATAATATTTTTAATTTATGTTATGTATTCCACTAGTTTTGTGAATACAAATTATGATTCATAATTTTATAATCTAATATCTTGTATGAAAGTGTTTATAAATGGTGCCTAACAAAATTAATGGGAACCACATTAATGCACATTATTTAAAGAGTAAAAATGATCATTTTTTTGATGGGTTTAATCCAGTATTTCGATGGGAACTAATCACTCAAAATGTATCATCATATGAGGATATAGTATCATTTGCTAACAAGAAGGTGAAATATTTTTCTTAGAATTATTGATTCAGAAGAAACAAAGAGAAGAATATAAAAAATTTGGGAAAAGATAGATAATGTGAATAAGGGAAAGAATTATTTTCCCACATGTGATAATTATGAAAGGAAATTTCATGGTATGGGCATAAAATTAATAGTATTTTTCTACATGTGTGGAGAAAAGGGCCACAATTCTTCTACCATAAAATGTACGAAAATATTTTTCCAACATAAATTTCTTCAACTACAATGTGATTTTACACTACAAAAATCAATGTCCCATGCGTCAATAGAATATTTAGTAAAAGAAGTAAGTGGATCATGGTCAAGATTATGATATTACCACAGATGAAGAGAGATGATTAGTGTTATTTTGGTTAGATTCAAGAATTGTGTATTTTGAGTACTTTAACTTATTATGTACTAATTATGATAATTATGGAATATATATGGATTTTATAATTGTGATATTTCATTTAGTATTTGAGGTCGTATGAAGAATTTTACCAAGGAAAAGTGACTTAGTAGCAATTAAATATTTTGGAAAAATATTTGGTTGAGGTAAATACATCCTAAAATAAGTTCTTGATACTGAGATATTGATTTCAAAATAAAGATATGATTTATTTCAAAAACATAAATTGGATATCACTAAATACCTTGGATATAAATAATGGACTGTTAACAAAGTGGTCTATGCTATAAATGGTAGAGTCTAATAAAATTTGGATGTGAGGACTATATATAGTATCCCATGTTTTACATAATGAATAAAGAATAATTAATGTATTTAATAAGGTTTTCTGTTAATTCATGTCAATACCATGCTTTAATATAACAGAATTATATAAACTCAATTGTTGGTTTTTGATTTTTAAGAGACACTTAATTATGACTAATAAGTTCATTGTGGAAATTTAATGACCTTGTTTTGAAACCTTTAGATATTGATATTTTATAAAATTCTATCCATTTATAAAATGGTTTTATTCCTTCAATGCACAACGCAACCTAGTTTAGGAGATGATTTATAGAAAATTCAAGGCATAAAAAATGATTATATTGTGTTTATAAAAAAATGTATATTTATACTCTTATAGATTTGAATAATTTCACAACTATAGGGTAAGTATTATAAAAGAATTGTCCTATTTTCATTATTGTTTTATGATATCAATGAACTTGTTCATAGCTTTAATTATGGTTCTGTGATGATTTAATTTATAATGACCATATCCTCTATAATTCTCTATCAGAACATAATGGTTATATTTTACATTCAAGTCCATTTTTCACATCCAACTAATATAATCCTACATAAAAGCATAATTAGGTGATGACCCCCTCATTTACCTAATCCCCTTTTTCAGAATATATATTGTTATTGATATTTATGATGTAGGCTTCACACAAGAGAATTTTCAATAATCAACATTTTTTTTATTCTTTCAAGTGAATTTTAAAATTTTGGGGATGGAATTTATAGAATTACTATAAATGTAACAACCCCAAAGATTTATAAATAAATTTAATATGAAATGTAATGAACACAACAATAAGTCTCTACAAAACAACAGTTTGTTATTATAATTATTTATACAATATATTTACAACCTAGACATAAAACATAATTTTGACACTTCTATATTTCTAGTTTAGGAGAAAATACATACACGATTATGATCAATAAGATAATTAGAGTCTTATGGGATCAACATAATTGTTGGGTGAATAGTAACTTTACCCTTTAGAATATTGATGTTACCCTTATGAATAGTAATATGAACCTTAAGAGTAGTAAACTGGCCAAATGAATAGTAACATCACCCATGAAAGAATGGATAAAATTTTGGCATCTTATAATTTAAAGTATGATATAATTATATCACAGAATAAGTAAGTTAATGTTTTAGATATTATTAATTTTGCATTAGATTTTTTATAAAGAAAAAATGTTTAATTATAAATTTGTAATCATTCAAAATAAAATTTATTTCTATAAATCATAAGTTAATATTTTTTACTTATTATGATTATAAAATAATTTTATTAGACCTCAGTTCATTTTTCAAATTTTTATTATATCGGTTATAATTTTAAAATTTTAATTTTTTAGCAAATGTTTATTTTATTTAAAAATATAATTTATCTTTATTAGAAACTTATTTTCATAAAATAGATTTCATGATTTAATTCTTCATGATTAATAATTTTTATGATGAATTTTTATGATTCTCATGAAATAGTTGAATTTTTAGCGAATAATAAAAAATACAGCTTTTAAGAAAATACTACAGTTTTTGTGCTAGAAGCAAGATATATTTATGATATAAAATTATTAAACATATAGAATAACGAAATAATTATTTTATAAGATAATGTTTGTATATAAATAAAAAAATATAAATTATACTTTTATTGATAGGTATAAAAGAATCACTATTATTATCGACACAATGCTAGCGTCACACTAGCAAAGCCAATATGGTTTCTTAAAAATATTAAATAAGAGAAAATATTATTTTAAATACCTTTTATTACAATTTATTTAAATGGATTTTTTGGACGTTAATTTGGAATTTTATAAATATATAATATTAACCATATCCCAATGCTTGTCCTGCTCTTAGCAAGGGCAAGAAAAAAATAAAAAAATATAGTAAGTTTCCTTAACATGTATATGATTGTAAATTTATATTGAATGAATATATAATTTTATTTTGAACCTAATTTATTTATTTTTATGAAGTGTTTTTAATATTTTAAATAATTAACAATAATGTTTACGCAATGTTTATGTAATAATGGTGCAAGAAAAATAAAAACTAAATAAGTATTTTTATTAAATTTATAAGAAAATGAAATTGACCAATAAACTATATAAATTTACATGGTTGGGTATGTTTTATTCAATATATTATATTTATTATAATTTCGGAAATATTTGACCCACATGGATGACATTTTTTCAATTATATTATTTTATTAAAAATAAGGACATCTTGTTCACGCAGTAATTTTCAATTAGTATTGTATTTTAATATGAGGTTTTCCGGAAGTGATTTAAGAAAAATAATTTTTTTTGGAATGACAATATAATATTATTGATCATAGATTTTTATTTTTAAATTTCAGGTAATAAGTAATTATATTAATGGTTTGAGCAATTATGATGTAGTAAATATTTAATTAATGAATAAATCAAATCAATTATTTCAAAAATAGAAAAATGAATATAATTTGATATTTTTTTTCCAAATTAAAGATTTATATAAGTACTCATAATATGTATATGATATAATAAATATTTTAATTTTAATTTGAAACTTTTTTTTATGTTCTTAAATTTATCATTGTGAATAGTTTTTAATTTGAGAAAATATTATTTCCAGTGAATAAATTATTTTGTTAAATTATTTAAAAATAAATAAATCATGAAAAAAATGAATAAATTATAATATTCCTTTATAAATGTTATATCCTATGATTTTCAGTCCTTTTTCAAGTATTTGACCATGTAATAATTTTATTGTACTTTATTAATTTGATTAATTCCTATGTTACCCCTCACCTCAATTATAAATGGTGAATCCCTTAACAAGTTTTTATCACATTAAGAGTTCTTTCTCAGCCAAAATAGACCAAATTCACTCCTCCTAATCCCATTACACGTTATAGTTATTCTAGTCTCACAAAATTACAACTTCCAAGAACCATCAGGATGTTTTCAAAGTGAAGTTTTCAAGAGGTATGATTCGTTCTTCTTCTCTTTCAAATTATTGTTCAATTATACCTTATCCCAAAAAATCAACGAATAATTCATGAAAAATCCAATATAATGTGTATATATATATATTATAATTTTTTCTATTTTATATATAAATCATCATAAAATCTATTATATTCTCTTTTTATTCATAAATAAAGAAATCCCCAAATGTGGTGCATCAATTCAACGCCTTCAGGGATGCTGATTCTTTATTTTCCTTATAAAAAAATCTTGGAATGTTTTAATTAACATGTAATAATTTAAAATTACATAAATAACTAGGTTTTCACTTCGGTATTATTATTTTTTAAAAAAGAACAACATAATAAAAAGGCAATGGAAATTATGAAAAGAACACACCTGAAAAAATAAAAAAAATTAAATTATTGAAAATAATTGGGTAGGAAATGATATAAGAAGATTATTTAGGGGGGTTATAAACATGTTTATAGTTATATAATATATTATTACCACTATTCATACTATTATACAAAAGGTTTAATCAAATTTGAATGAAGTCGAACCGAAGGTAAGGGATATCTTAACTAAATTTCTATTCATTTAGTTAAACATCTATATTGTTGGTTATGTTTTGTAAATAATCTATGTCAATGAACTGTGATTATTTTATAATAAATATCTACTTTATTAATTTGATTTATATATTTCACACATAATTATTTCATTTATTTATCAACACATTAATTATATGATCTTTGTAAGGGTTTTCTTCTTGAACCTCCATTTTCATTCGAGTCATGCTTTCTTTCCTTATAGACTTATGTAATTATCCATTAATTTTACATATTTATCCTAATATATATATATATATATATATATATATATCTGTGTGTGTCTGTGTTTTTAAATTATACATCCAGAACACCTAACCATTATTTAATATGATAATATATTTTTTTACTAGGTTCCCTTCTCAATTCTACCCGTAAGCAATCCCGGCTAAGGGCTCTCCCTGAATTCTTAACCATTTTTCATTTCACTATATAATATGTTTTTATCCATCATTATTTTAAAAAAATATAACAATTTATCAGGAAAAATTATCTTGGTTATTTTCTGGTTTTATGAAAACACACATGTATTTCCACATTAAAATCACCTTCATATTTTCCATAAACAGCTCTAAAATGTTTAATTTATAAAGTTTCTAAGAAGTATTTTTACATTTTTTCACTTCAGTGGGACATTACTTATGCCTCAATTATAATTTCAATGTACTTATATTTTCATTTATGGGATATAAGTGTTTACAATTTGATTTTGGGAGAAATAAATATTATTTCACAAAATTACACTTCTTTATAAAGTAAAAAATGGTATTTATCATCTCACATTTACCTATTTGAGATATATTCCTTGTTCAAAAATTATTAATTTCATGTTATCTCTGTAATTACTTTTTAATTATCAAATCGTTATTATTCTAACTCTTATGATATTATAAGTTATTCCTTAATTGGGATTAATATTTAAAAAATTCTTGCGGTATGGAAAACATTGGAATGTCTAAATATTACATTCCTCAAATAATTATCAATAATTTTATTAGGGTATTTTCATATAATATTTGGATTCAAATATTTCAATCTTATATGGAATACTTAGGCATAAATACTTCTTTTTATTAGATATTTGAGGAATGTAATAGAATTAGCATTTTACAGGTGGGACCTGCTATAGTCCCTCGATGCATCAATAGGTCTCATTTGAAAAAACAGAAATGGATTTTTAATGAGGCCATGACCATTAATTTTCATAAGTCTTGTTTGAGGCATTGATGATAGGTTTATTATGTCTGGAATATGCATTCTCTCATTATGATATTAATAATTGATAAATCATGGTATTATTTGACTAGTAGAATATCTAAGGGGATGTTTCATGTGATTATTTATATAGAATTATATATTCAAATATTATTGGTTACTTATTATTCACAATATTATATTAAAATTTTTAGCACTATTATATATTTAACATGAACTATTTTTTATGTTATAACTTCCACTATTTTTTTACCCATAGTGAGCATCTAAGATCAACCCTTTCATATGATTATTTTCCCTAGATTCCAAGAGGTATATTATTAATGACATGGAGGGTTAGTCTAAGAATTATTTGGTTTTATAAATGGGTTTTATATGTTTTTTTCATTCAATTTTTAATGTTATGTTCATGTATGTAATCTAGTTTCTGAAACTGCTAAACTGATTGGTCCTTCAGGATGTGATTCATTCTAATAATACAAATGTAACAAAGTAATCCACCAGCTCTAGGAAACTATAGTCAGGATCTTCACATAAAACATGCCAATGGATTATTATATACACCTCATAAACATTAATAGGTTCATAATATCAAATATATGTGAACAACGTAAAATTAAGTTTATAAATTATTACCACTCTGTTAATATTTTAATAAAAACATAATGAAATTTATAACTATATTTTTATTTATAAATAATTGTGATTTTCTTTAAATTTATAATAAAATACATTCATTGGAAATATATAAAACACAAAAAGGAAATAAGGGATTAATATGGAATATGCCTCATAGAAATAAAAATGTGATGAGAAATCCACTTACAATAATTATTATCTATATTTATATGTGTGTGAACCTACTATATAGTAAATTTATATTTATTATATATTTATTATATATCTATATTCCTAAATAACATACTATTTACCATTCAATTATAATTTCTTATTTTCCTTTTATTAAAAAATTCATCATTAGAATGATTATTTGGGAGAAAACGAGTCTGTTTTTCATGAATGTTTTGATTCAGATGTTCCACTCATTATAATTTTATCATGTATTCTCCATATAAAAAAATTATTCATGTAATAATTATTAAATTTAACAATTATATACATTTTTAAAATAATTTATATTATGTGGAGATGAAAATTTAATTATATCACTTTGTGGAGGGGTAGTTAGTACATATGCGTGAATAATATTTCCACATTTAAATGGATAGATTAAAAAAAGGTAAGAAAATATTTAACATTTATATAATAAATATTATATCATATATATAATACACATATACATTGAATCTATCCTTATTAGAATGTATAAAAATAAAAAATAAAAAATCAATTACACCACTTTTTTGTATTGGTAGTCCACACACACATACAAGGGATGTTGTCATCATCCAATGGGTCAAATGGAGAAAAGGTATATAATATATTATAATTGAACAAGTGTAATTATTCAAAAAAATATCATATATAAACTTAAAATATATCATCATAACCAATGATAGATTTAGTGATGCAAAATAAATTACATCGGTTTGTGAGGCGGTAGTCTGTCGTACACACAAACAATGGTTTCATTTCACATTAAATGAAAATGGAATGGATTATGGTTAATAAATATATATAATGACATTTTATTATATTATAGATACTTATTTTATTATGACTTAATTTTTATAAGAGTTAGGAAGGTGGTAGAAGAATAAATTAGATTAAAATAATCAATTAAAAGTTATACCACTTCTTTAGACAACCTGATTTTTTAACAACTTAGACCCTATAATTCATTATTATACCCAAAAATAATATCTATAGAACATTTTTTGGTAATTAATAATGATATTTTGTTTTTTCATGGATTAAATAAATGGATCTAGAATTGTGGAGATGATAGGATAGAGGTATCCTTTCACAAGTTGGGAGAGGGGTACTCTTGGAATTTCTTAAGGATTTAAATTAATATAAATACATTTTCATGGAATGTAGATCCAAATATAATTATTTAGAATATTGAATCAATATGAGTGAAAATAATCTCATAAAAAAGTTTATTAAATTTTACTTGATTTTTCTCACATATTTCATTATTTTTACCCCCCACTCCATTAACTCTTTCTTCCCGTAATAGTTCTAAAACATTTTTCAATCATTACGGATTTTTTATATGATTCTAAGTTATAAATTGGAACAAAATGGTAGTGTGAAAACTTTTAGACCAAAAAACATCCTCCTTGTCCTATTTTATTATTTTTATAAAAATAGAATCATGTTATAAAATATTATTAACATTAAATATCATTAATGTAATTTTTGAGACTTTTCATTTAATTTAAATTTAAGGTTTTGAGTACAATAATTTATGTTGTATATATAATAATTAAAAAAAATTCATTATAGTTAACCATAAAATTATTGGAATACCAAAAATTTTCCAATAAAGAATTATTTTATGGTTTTTGAATGTATTTAATAAATTTCTCTAGTGAATCCAAAAACACAATTTGTTATCATTGTGTAAGAATGTAAGTTAATTATCCCAACTTTAAAATTTTAAAAAAATTAATAAATTAACAATGTTAGAAACAAAATTTTTTATTAATTAAGAATATCTTCTCATAACTATGTGAATATATATTATAAACTAAGAAGCATGTGACTGACATTTTTTAATCTTCACAACTTAAAATAATATAAATGTCACAATCAAAAGAAAATGGAAAAATGAAATATATTATAATTTATTATTTTTATGGTCTAATTCATATAATTGAATTAAAAAAATAATTTATTTTATTTTGAGACCTTATCTAGTAGTTATAAACCCTATTTTTCCCATTGTATCCTTACCGATCAGACATATATTATCATGATTATAATTCATCATTGAAAACCCAAAAGGGACTAATTTTGCACATGTGAAACTACAAATTAAACATATGGAATCCATTTTTTTATATTCAATTTATATAATTGGTATAAATTATTTTAATATAAAAACACAAAATGCAATGAAAACATTTTTTTATAAAAATGGGTTTTTAAGCACAAAAATGAACTAATACCAAAATCAGGTATACTAGTGATTAAAATGCAATCAATTATATTTTTTATAATTAAAGGATATTAATATTATTTTAAAACCAAACATTACATTTAAATTACATTATTTAGCGAAAATAAATTATATATATATAATAATATGTCTTTTTTACTATTCAATAAAAATTAATCTTTTACAAAAAATATCAAAATTTCACCACATGATAATTTGTATGTGATGACTTAAAAATTTGTATATTTTTTACAAAATAAAAATATTATTATTTTTATAAATGATTTATAAAACTTACTAAATCCCCATTTTTTATGAAAACAATTATTCAAGAACAAAATGACTTTACTAAAAAATGATTGTCTATTTTTTATGAATTAATAAATAATTTTTTTCTATAAAATCCCTTTTTTCATATTTTCCATAACATTTAAATTATTATTAATAATAATAAATTTAAGGGATAGGTCTGAACGATCACATATATATAATGATATTTTCTTAATATATAGAAATTATCTTATAGTTTAGTGTTTCATGTTAGGAACGAAATCATACTTATTATTCATTTAAAAAAAGTCAAGGTGTTACAGTAGTGGAATCATATTCTTACAAATATGAGGATAAAATCAGTATCCATGATAAAAATTACTTTACATTTTTCTTATATAAAAAAATATTTTATAGAGTTTGATGAATCATAAACCATGTGCATAAAATCATTTTAATTAGTCATTAAATAAATATTCATTATTATATTATCAAAATTGAACCTCCTATGGTCTAAAATTCATACATTTTTTCAATCCTTCTATGATTTATGTTCATTTTCCATCCATTTCCTCAATGTATAAACCCTTTAATTCTTTAATTAAAATCTTTTTTAAATATTTTATCATATATTTTCTCATCAGTTATGAACTCCCCTATATTTACAACACTTTTGATCCATATTTCTTTTATCTAATACCATTTAAAATAGTATAGTTGAATTCAATAACATTAATTCCTATGGAGTACTCTCTATGAGGATTCTTACAACCATTTAATTATTCTCGATATTTCCTTCTCTAATTTGAAAACATTCCCCAATGAATGAAATTCATCTCTCATTTTATTTGGTTTGATTGACATTGTGGACTCTCCAATATCTCTCTTTCTATATTTCAAGATAAAAATGAAACCCTTTTCATTTTAAAATGTCAATATTTCACTTGATCCTAGACCACCCATGTGCTAAACATTAATGCAAAACACACTAAAGATATGGGTATACTATTTTTAAAATTGTAAAATATCATATTTTCCTGTGTGTATTTTAATAAATTATATATATTAATTTTGATACTAGGAACTTGGATGGCGTGTGATTTCAGGGACCATTTTTTCTGGAATGATTTTATGAAAAATATTAAAATTTTAATCGAATTCATGCATAGTTTTCCTTAAATAGTAGAAGAACTCATAAATGGGTACACATATTAGAAATTTTAGGTCACTATTGAGCTCAGAATGGTGACCTTACCCTAGGTGTGACCTGACATTGGACGACGCATGCTATCTGTAGAAAGAGTCACCGAGGACGTAACTGTAATTAAAAAAATAAATAAAAGTATTTTATTTTTAAATAGTAATAAATTATTAATGGTTACTTGGATTGAATATATGATTCCTTCATTTATTTAAAAAATTTTTTTCCGTAGGTGTGATTTAACATTTTATAGCACATGTAATCTATAGAAAAAATCCTAGAGGGCATAACTGTAAATAAAAAATTAAAAAACAAAATTAACATAGTGACATTAAATTTTTATTAAGACATTTCCATGAATTTAGGAATATTATTATAACCCTATAATACCTCTAATACATTAATAAAGAACTATCTTGAATGAATGGTAATGGATCATGGATCGACGATCGACGCGAAGCTAGTTCAAAGGATCCTCACGAAAAACGACGACACAACGATCATCATTCATCTGTAATAAATCCAAATCGATGTAGGGTGGATATTCGTTTGTGATAATTCTATGTTAATGATATTCATTATAAAAATATATCAATCCCAAACAAATTGATCCATGGTTCCATTATTTTTGTGGGATGGAAAACAACCTGAGGGATTATCAAGATACTTTTTATAAATTACACATCATTTATCCTTCTTTCATAAATGGATTGTGTCCGAAATAATGAATAGTTATGGTTCATTCATCAGGGTGTTTTTGTGCTTTTCATTCCCTTGTGTCCATGATTTGACTTTCTTGGTAGCTACAAATGTGATCGGACTCCTAGATTAGAGGTAAACCAACAACAGAGGTTATATATATGTTGATCGGGACCCAAGGATTCTATATTGGGGACAATTTAAAATTTCTGGCACTAGCGGTGGCATGGTGGTCTGCGGAGGGGGAGAGTAGAGCAGGTTCGGTGTGGCGACTGGTGGCAGCAGCCGTAGCGATGATGACAGGGCCTCGGGTTGGGGTGGAGGAGATGATTTTTTGGGATGTGGTCAGTGACTACGTGCATCGGGCTAAATGAACTGGTCAGGCCCAGTGGGCTGGGTCAAATCTAGTTCAGATCTGCAACTATTAGGCCTAGTGTCATGCCAAATTCAACAGTAATCTATGGTCACTCCAACTGCTATATTGTTGCGAAAGCCAAGGGTGCGGTCAATCCCAGTGGTCGACCATAGCAGGGACGGGTTAGTCAGTCTAGACAGTCAACCATGGAGGTCTATCCACAGGCCCAGTGACACCCCCATATTTAAACTTCATAATACAATAAATTTCAAATGGTACATCCATTTCACAATATGTGTGTGGCTTTGGTACACTATCATTTGAAACTTCCATTGTAGATAATGTGGTGATTTTTTATCTTATACCATTATTGTTTGAGAGTGTTCCCTAATTCATTTCATCAACAGTTCAATATGGAATTACCTTCACATTACAGTATTTTTGTTAACTCAAGAGGATGAGTCCTAGATAGAGTTATGGTATTCCTTTACGGGACTAGAGCAATTTACATTATCACACCTAGATGTGTTTTTTCAAATCAATGAAACCTAAGAGAGTATGGAGTTTTTTGTACATATAGTGGACCACGTTGGTAGGGTTATTGGTATTCCCCAGGATATTTAGTAGGACCCCCTACATTTCTAATTGATCTATATTGGGTTCATGGTATTCCCCAGTGTGTTAGGAAAGATCCCCTCTCTGTGTATCATAGTCTCCCTTGACCAATACGTTCACATTTGGGAGGGTTCTAAATAAGCTAGACCTCTTTAAGTGTGTCCCTGATGATATCATGGATCAGGGAGTGATTTCACCCCAAACGTGTATAATTCGAGCAGAAACTTATGGATAGTAGTTGGATAAGGCTGTATGATGGTGTGGTGTTTCTCATTAGTATATCATGATGTTTTTGTTAGAGGTGATATTGACATATACCTATTTGGAGTTGAATTTTCATTCCTTTATGGTATTAATTTATGGTTTGGGGTGTCCTACTATGTAATTTTATACTCACCCATTCATAAGATTTTCTTGAATGTGTCTTGTCATTTGCAGAAGATTGACCCTTTGATGGCGTTCAAGGTGGACTAGGACCAGGAATTGCTTAGTGAGGCCAGATAGATGGGGTGTTTCTACTATCCAGATAGCAGTCCCATAACATCTCCTCTTATGTGTTGGACTTGTGGTTATAGACTATTTTTTGGGGCTTGTTTTTCCCTTTTTACTTTCCAGTACTTTCACTGTTGTACTCTTGTTTTGGGATATAGTTGATTGCATGCATTGTTTACTTAGTGTTTTAACATTTTATCATTTTTTCTAGGAGATTTTTGCATGCGTAGATGTAGTTTTTGATAATACCTCCCATTTGTGGGATATTAGTACATTGTGATAGTCCCTAACCCCTAGCCTATGTGAGGTGGGATTGGGGTATTCATTGAATGAGTCCCTATAAAAAGGTTTATGATAGAGTGGATTCAAGGGAGTTCAGTTCTACTTTAGGACCATGTGTATGTGAGGTTCTACTGGGATAATAGTGTGAGTGTTTTGAGTTTGGATTTTAGGATGAAGACTCAAATGTTGATGTTGTGTATGACATATCTAGACACCAGAAATCTAAATACCTATTTTTTTACTCGGTATATTAAAATTCTAGTTTTTGGAAAAAACAATGTTTTATGCATCATATAATTTTTTTTCATGTACTTATTGAGATAGCTCACCAGATATAATCAATTGACAGTGATACATATTTTTTTTACTTCAGGTTGCCTCCATGTAGACAACCATCTAGGGTTCCACTATGAGATAACGAGGATGATCCACCTATTGGGGAGGCATCAGTAAAAGGTCTTATACTTAAGATAGCACCTCCTGGTGGTTTATCACCTAGACAACAACGTTTTGATCAGAAGCTACTACCATCACTAGTTGTCGAAGATGCATTTAGGCTGAGTGCGTTGTTCATGTTTCAGAGGCAATGTCCTCCCATGTTTCGGGGTGTGCCAGACCCCTATTTGGAAGTGAATTTTCTAGAGGAAGACACCCATGTTTTCATCCTTATGATGAATCCTCCCGACTAGATGGCAGTCCTCACAACAAGTCTTTTTCATGGCTCTATGAGGTGATGGTGTAGCTTGGTGACATAGTCTCACGAAGATACAGATCTCTCCAAGATATTCTTTGAGAATCTCCTTAGAGAGAAGTTCTATCCAGCAACGTTGTGATTATTATGCATACAGGATCTTCTGTATCTTCAGTAGGGCACTAGGACCATGGTAGAGTATTCATAAAGGTTTACTGATATTTCATGCTACTCCATGAACATGGTGCGAGAACAGATCTTCAGGGCTCGATCCTTTGAGCATGGCTTATATTAAGACATCATAGAATCAATGGTATTCCTACTAATTAGTGCATATACATGGGTACTTGATTGATCCCTACTAATGGAGTTTTTTCTATAAAATAAGACATTTTTGTGAGATCTAGTAGTGTGAAATAGGTAGCTAAGACCTCAAAAGCAGGAATTTTATGGTAGTCATAGGGATCCATGTGGGAAAAGTGGTTCATGGGATGATCCTAGGACTCAAGTTCAGTGGTGTAGGGTTCCCAATGAGGCTCGAGATATCCCATGGACCAATGTATTGACACATGCTTTGGTTAGGGATTTCTGGAACTAGATTTATCAACCGGTTATACATCTAATCAGGGGATAGTTGAGGGACTGTTGATGCTGAGGAGGAGAAAATAGCATTGTGGTCCTCAGGGTGGGTGGTGTGGTATAGGAGTAGGCTGGGTATTAGGAGGTGGTGGGAGGTTCGATCTATTACCACCACCACCCCCAAGTGTTCCATGGTAGTATTAGAGAGATAATGGATATGGATGAGGCCAATTCTGGAATTGGAGGTCTATGACCCTAGTACTCTATAGATGATTTGAGGTATGACTTGTGTATTTTTTATTATATCATTAGTTTTGATAGACATAGATGATTTCCTTCCTTTATTTCCACAAACCTTGTTTGGTACATGAAATTTCTAGTTTAACCTTTGACTCAAACCTTATTCTTAAAGGCTCTAATGGTGTGAGATTTAATGATCACTCATTTGTGTAGACATTATTCCCTTAATATTTGAGGTGAGAGTTTCGGTTGCTATGTCTTTGTAGTGGTATTGAGGCCTTACAACAATATTCTTAGTATAGACTGCTTATCCATAGTTAATGCTCAGAATGAGTATTTTATGTGTAGAGTGTGGGGTGCCTACCGTTATGGAAGTAGGTTGCCTATTGTTTGTGAAATGGAAGCACATACAGTGTGGGATGGACGGAAAAATAGGATAGTGTAGCCGATTACACACTATTTTTCTATCCTCACTCTTGGTGTTGTGGATAATAAGAGCCTCCTGTTTCCAAGATTGATGGTTGAGTATGAGGACATCTTCCCCAAAGATGTTCTAATTATTACTCCATATAGGGAGATGAAATTCTTAATTCATCTACTTTCAATGAAAACTCTAATATCTACACAATCATATCAGATAGATCCCACTGATCTTCACAAGTTGACGGTGTAGGTGGAGGACTAGAAGAGGATGTCCTTTGTGAAACCCAGTGTTTCACCATGGGCATCCCTAGTTTTGTTTTCCAAGAAGGTAGATGGGATATTGAGGTTATGTGTGGATTACTGATACTTGAAAAAGGTGACAATGAAAAAAATGTATCCACTACCAAGGATTGATGACCTATTTGATCATTTGAAAGGGGCGTGGTGGTTCTTGAAGATATACATCAGATCAGGATATCACTGGTTTTGCATTAAAGATAAGGATTAATGGAATGTGTCCTTCATATGTCATTACAATCCCTATATGTACTTGGTGATGCCCTTTGATTTGAAGAATGTCCTAGTAGTTTCCATGGGACTTATGAACCATATATTTTAGCCATACATAGACTAGTTCATGGTGGTCTTCATCAAAAACATCCTAGTGTGCTCAATGTTTGAGGAGGAGCACACTAGACAATTGAGGAAAGTCATGGACACACTTTGAGGGAAAAATCATTCTGGTAATCTATCTATGTTTTTGTTATGGATTTTACAGGTACATTTTCTAGGACACATAAATTCATTGTTTTTAGTTGTTGTATGTCCAGTGAAGGATGAGGATGTTATTGCATGGGAGCCACCCATGAGTCTTACTGAGGTGCAGATTTTCCTTGGATTGGAAGGCTACTATCATAGGTTTATTCTAGACTTCGGTAGAGTAAATGAACCCTTGAAAGCATTGAAACAAAATGGGAATCCTTTCATGTGGATAGAAAAGTTCCATCATTTCATTAATTAACTGAGGAAGAGGTTGACGATTGTTCACATCCTAATGTTACCATAGGAAGGTTTTGAGTATGTGATGTTCTTCAATGCACCAAGTATCAGAATAGGTTGTGTCTAGATGTTGGGGAAGCAGTGACTGCCTATGGTTCATTCCAACTAAGACTGCATGAGAATAACTTCATAACCCATTATCTTGAGTTAGAAACAGTAGTCATTTCATCAAAGATGTGGAAAAACTACATAATGGGAGAGAAGTTTATTATCTACTCTGATCACAAGAGTGTCATGTGTATCATCTTTCATAAGGATCTAAACATAAGATAGTGTATATGGCTAGATATCCTCTAGGAAAAAGAATTTGATATTTTCTAAACTCTAGGGAAAGGGAATGTGGTTGAAGATGCTCTCAGTGGGATATCTAGTGTGTGGTTTCTGAATGATGTTTCTATCTAGTTTTCCTAATTGCAAAAATCCTTTGCGGATGGAGATGTAGAAGCTTACCACTTGTCACTAGATCTCAACACTCTACTCTTATAGCGATTCAGGGAGGCAAGGATTGGGGATGCCAACTAAGAGACTCTAAATTCATAGTTTTCCATAGGAAATGATCCTAATATATTTTAGGAAGGTGGGGGCATGAAGTTATTTTAAAGGGATGCATATTTTTACCTTTGGTGTTTTAGGAGGAGGTATTGATGTAGTTCCATACATCCCCTTAGATGGTACTTCTAGGTGTGGAAAAGATGCATTGGGACATACAATGGTAGTTTTGCTGGATATGAATGAATAATAAAGTGGAAGAGTTTTTTTTCAATGCATATCTTGTTAACAAGTGAAGGATGACCATCATGGTTTAGTGGGTTTAGCTCAACCCCTTGATGTTCTGTAATAGAAGTGGGATAAGAAATCGATGGACTTTGTGATGGGTTTACCAAATATTTATAGGGGAAATTATTCCATCTAGGTGATCATTGACTAGCTCACTAATTTGGACCACATCCTAGAAAAATGAGAGTAGAGTTGATTAGTGATATTGAGACAACTCTATGTGCAGAAGATAGTTTGAAGAATGGGATCTCCATCAGTGAATGTTTTATATCATGATGCATGCTTCACATCTCGGTTTTGGAATGGTTTGAACGAACCGTTTGGGACCCAATTACACTGAGCATAGAATTTCACCCACATAAGGATGACCAAACATAGAAGTTCATTCAGGTTCTAAAGGACATAAGCTGGGCATGCATGTTATACTCTGGATGTAGTTGGGAGGATCACATAAAATTGGTTGAGTTTTCATACAATAATAATTATAATTACCCCCATTATAATGTCACCATTAATGGTTGTGTATGAAAGACCATGTTTTCACCCCTTTGCTGGACTGACATAGGATAGTCAGCACTCATGGGCCTGGAGTTGGTGCAGGCTAGTATAAATAATATGGAGATCATCTAAGAGTGGATCATAACTACACAAAGTTTTTATAACTATTATGATAATATTATGGATAGGACTATCGAGTTCTAGAAAGGATATCATGTGTTCCTTAGGGTTTACTCAATGAGTATTATAAGATATTTGGTCGGGGTGGTAAGTTATCTTCGAGGATCATCTCCCTTTCCAGATACTACGTAGAGTTGGTGAGGTGGAATACCACGTGTCTCTACCAATGCAGTGAGATAGGGTAGATTATGTCTTCAACGGGTCATAGCCGAGGAAGTACATGCATGACACATCACACCTAATTTATTGGGACAAGGTTGAGATTAAGGATGGGGAGTCATTTATAGAGTACCTAGTGGAGATGAAGGATCTGTTGGGTAAGATCTTTCGTGGATAGTCAATTCCATTGGTGTGTGTGTGTGGTGGAAGCATGAGAATATCTAGGAGATCAAATTGGACTGGCAGGCTTATATTCATTCTTAGTACCCACATTTGTTGAAGTAACCATTGTTTTAGCTTTCAGGGATATAAAACCCCTTGGTTGGAAGAATGTAACATCTTGAATTTTCTCACTTGTTATTTTTATAGACTCTATGCATAAATTTTGAGATCATGTGATGAGACAACTTGTGATTCCGATTTTTGTTTTTCTAGGAACATTTTTTTAAAAAATTATTAAACTTTTAATAGCATGCACTTACAAATTTCGTGAAAAATGAAAGAAATATTAAATAGATGCCATAATTTGAAACAAGAGAGCACTGTTGAGCTCAGAATGTCAGCCTTACACTTGGTGTGACCTAACCATGGTTGACAAGGGAAATATGTAGAAAAAGTGACAATAGAAATTGCATAACAAAATTATTAAATAAAACTATTTTATTTTTAAATCATAAAAACTCATGAATGGTGAATCAGATTTAAAATTTGATACTACAATTGATTTATTAATGTGTTCTTTACCATAGGCATGAATTCACTTTTTCGGTGAGGTTCATCTCAAGAAAAAAACCTCAAAGGGCGTAACTATAATAATAATAATAATAAATATATAACATGGTGCCTTTTTTATAAAGCATTTTTCAAGAATTCAAGGTTATCACCATAACTATAGAATTCCAAAAAGATGTGGAAGAAATAAATATCTCGAACAAATTGTGACAGATCATCGATCAATGATCGACCTACAACGTATACAAAAAACCTCACCAAAGATGACTACACAATGATCATCCTTCATCGGTGACTAATCCAACTCGAGGTAGGGTTGTTTTTTCTTTGTGATTTTTCATCATTATTGGTTTCCACGATTATGGAAGTTTAATCCACGAATATATTGACCTAAAATTCAATCATTGTTGTGGGATGGGATATTATCAGCAGGATTACCGAGAGATTTATTCTAAATCATCTTCATTTATCCTTTAAATGGAAACAGATTGAGACTGACTCGAACAAAGTCTAATGCTCATTCATATATGCTTTTGGTGCGTTTCTCTCCCCCCCCTTGGGTTCTTGGTTATTGGACCCCTATCACCTCAGTTCAAATTTGTGGGTGGTTCCGAACGTGATCAGACCCTCGAATTGGAGGAAAACCAATAGCAGAGGCCTGATCTAGGTAGAAAAAGACTTATAGAGACTAGATCTATGATAATTTCACATTCAATGAACTAGACTTGGATCAGTGTTCCATGGAAGGGACCACCAGTACGGTTGTCTGGCGATGAGATGTGGTGGTCCAGTGTGGAGTGGCGATAGAATTACAGCCACCAGAGGCAGCGACCATGGAAGATGGAGCAGCAATGGCGGGTCGTGGAATGCATTGGGGCCATGGTATGTGGTGACAATGATGGCTGAGGTGATCGGGCCAAATGAACAGTCCAAAACCAGTGGTCTAGGTTGGAGAAACCACCCCGGGTTTGACCCAAGACGGATCTGGGTCAACATTAGGGTGAACTGGCTCAGAGAGGTGCCATCGTCGACTGTGAGCCATAGTCTCTCTAGCTTCCACGTAGTCATAATGGCTAATGGTACATTTAACTAGGAGAAGTGTTGTACACAACTACGGGGCGTTCGGTCCAGAAGGCTAGCGAACCCTCATCGAAAATTCAAACCGATATAAATTTCAAACTATATAACCATTTTATGAGCCGTCTATGGATTTGGGGTCCTAATGTAGATGCATTCCTTTTGATATAATGTGTTTATATGGTATCTTGTACCATTATAGTTTTATATTATTCTCTTGGAATTTTCATCAATGATTTATTATGGCATTATGTCCACATAATTGGATTGTAGTACCCTCTATAGGTCGAGTCCCAAATAGAGCTACGGTATTCCTCCATGATAATCGAGAAGGATTCACGGTAACCCATAGTGGAGTTTTTTAGAATCGACGCAACCTCTGAGAGGAGGGAGTTTTCCCAACATCTGACATACCGCATTAATAGGGTAACTGGTATTCCTCAGGGTGTTGGGAAGGATCCCGTATAATTTGAATTAATCCATATTTAGTTCATAGTATTCCCTAGTGTGTTGGTAAGGATCCCCTCTCTATGTATCATAATCTTCTTTAATCTAAATGTTATCATTTTGGAAATTCAAAAATTAGCTAGACCTCTTTGTGAGTGCCTCTGATGATATTATGGATTGAGGAGTGAGTTCTCCCAGAACGATCTTGATTCGTGTAGAATCTTGTGGCTCGTAGTCAGTTAAGGCCACCTGATGGAATGGTGTTCCACGTGACTATATCAATATATTCTTATTATATGTTTTGTAGATATATACATGTATGGAGATAGATGTACTTCCCTTTTTGGTATTGATTTACGGTTTCAGGGTGTCCTGCTAAGTATTTTTATACTAACCCTTTTAGTGTATTTTCCAACATATGTTGTGTATTGTGATATTAATCGAACAATTGATGCAGTCCTGGATCGACCGAGACTAGGTGGTCCTTATTGGGGCCAGAGAAGCGAGGTGTTTCTGTGGTCCATACAACTATCCTAGTATAACATTTGTTTTAGGTTGGACTTATGGGTGTAGACACTTTTTGGTGGAATTTTTATCCATATGTACATGCCAATGCATTGGTTATTGTACTCTGGTTGTAGGATATAGTGGGTTTCATGAACTATTTACCTAGTGTTTTTTTACATTTTAGAATTTTGTGGATTGGATATGTATGCATGGATATGGATAATTTTGGATAATGCCTTGAATTTGTGAGATATTCCTACTCAGTGCTTGTCACCAATCCTTGGCCTAATGGAAGTGGGTTGGGGTAGACCCAACATGTTCCCCCATAGGATGGGATATGAATTTTTTTTAAAATTTGTTAGATTATGATGAACTATTGATAAATTTCTTCCAATGACTATATATTGATGTTTGGAGCAAGGTCACATATTAGACGTGAGTATTTTCTATCAAATACATTTATGTACCCAATAATGTTGATTACATGTGAAAATACTGATTTTCCATCCATAATATTTTACATAAAAAGTTCATTGGACTTCAAATAACATTATTGCCTTGATTGTTCAAGATATATCTTTTTTAAATGGGGTTTCATCTATTATACATATAGGATAAAATTTTCATCTAAAATATGTGTTTTACTGTTATAACAATTTATTATATATTTCTATAGAATCCTATAAATTTTGGATAGATTTATTCATATTTTTTTGTTCGTTATTTATCCAATCAGTTTCTCGGAATAGTGTTTGTCCAACACCTAGAATTTACCTTCTTACTTAATGATTATCCAGAGGTTTTTTTATCAGTAATGGAAATTAATTTTATCAGGTTTTTATTTTTATAAAGTACATATCATGTTCAATATTGGTGTTGACGATGTTACAATTATCTAAAAGAGAATATTTCGTCATATGTGTACCATGTTTTATAGTTCTTTAATAATGAATTTAATTAAATGGGATCCCATTAAAAAGGTGGTCCTTTTAAACTAAACATATCCATTAGTGTGTCAAGATCCATATTTCACTACGAAATGAGTTATCTTCAACACATCTCTCTCCAAATGGTAATTTAGATGGGGAATCATCAGTATCATATCATATAGAATTCTTGGTTAATAGAGTTGATAACTCATTACCAAATCTATTTTAAGGATAAAGTCTACTCTATTCCTATTGTAACATAATCCTATTAGGGTCTCCATCTATCTGTAACATAACTAAAATTACAATAATAAACAGCTAATCCTATTAAGGTTACCCATTACATTCTTTTCTTACACAAAATAATCCCGGGTAAACAGGATTGGAATGAACTAAATGGTTGGAAGATCGAGGTCTTTATAAGTGACTCATTATAAATAATCTAACAATAAGTATTTTTTAGGAAAATTAATCTCATAATATTACATAACATTATTAATTTTATACATTAAGTCTTATAATAAGGTAGTTTGTAATCATATTCCTTCATCTAACAAGGTCAGTTAAATCTATGTTGATGTGTAACTCTTTACACAACTCAAAGATTGTATTTCTAACCCAAATTATAATCCAACAATATTTATTCACATCTAGATGAATCCTATGAATATGATAAATGAAACACCTTCATGTAACGGTCCAAAAAAATAAATAGTAACAATCCCTAAATAGAGTTATTATAAATCAATAATCTTCACATGAGAAATATTTGAGCAATAGATTGTTAAACATCACAATTTAGGATAAATAATTCGCCTCCTGGGTAGTGTGTAATCTAAACGAATGTCCCTCAACCAAAAAATTAATTAATCCATTGAGATTTCTTTTTTATCTAAATTATAACACATAATATATAAAGATTTAAATTAAACATTAAATTCAAGATTGTAACATAAAAAAATCTATGTCTAGGTAAATGAAAAAAAATTAAATGATCATATCTAGCATGTATCCACATATATTCATGTATGGAAAGTCATATAATTATATTATCACATTAAATTAAAAAATATAGACATATATCATTAAAAATTTATTCTTTTGAAATATGTTCTAAATAAACTAAATAAATGAAAAATTCCGAAATTTAAAAATGAGACAATCATTTATGGAATATTTAAAAGGTGAGAAATTATAAACACATTATAATTAAACAATTATGTATGGGAAATATATAATAATTATAAATATATGGAATTTACGTTTATTACCTAATATTAAATCCTTTATATTATTGAATATATGGATTTTACCTTAAATATAAGATATTTTTTTGAAATAAATTCATTTTATATATGAATTTTTATCATTTAAACATTTTACCCAATCATAATGTGAGGTATTTATTATTAGTTAAACATTTGATCAACACTTATATCATAACCTATTGTAATAAGTTTTAAATAATTTTATTACATAACACCATTTTAATTTAAATAATTCAAATGGAACATTAAGAGAAATTCATAAATCTTAATATAAAGTATTTTATATTTGGCATTACATTATAGTTTATAAATGCTTTACATATTACTCTTATAATTTACATATAAAATAGTTGTTTCTAAATATTATTTGTGGTATATTATTTTAAAAAGGAATTTCAATATTCACATTTAATATAATGGAATATTTTTTAAATAATTTTTTTATATACAATTTATTAATTAATTTCCAACAATTTAAAATTATTTAATATATAAAAAACATTATAAATTCCAATAAATATCCTAAAATACATTTTCATATGACTTAACATTTTATAAAACCTAGAAATATTTTCATAATTTAAATTTCGAATAAATTTCCTTCAAAGTTTCATTTAATAGTATATGTATCATCCCCTACCTAATAAGCCACCCGAACAGTCCTTTCGGGTTGGGTATCACAGGCCTTAGGCACACCACCACGAATGCCAAAGGTTGTCTACGGGTATCAATGGGGTAATATGGTCCTTATTGAGGAGGCTATAATCTCACAGAATGATTTAATAGTGGTCCAAGTATTTTTATATGACATGAAATAGAAGGAAAGACTCAGTAGATAGAAACCAGACCCACTAATGGTTGATGAAGAATCAACAACATACAGTAGCAGAAGCAATAATAAACTAAATCATCAGAAATAAATTAACATGAAAACACGCCACTTATAGCTACTAAAAATGATCATTCATAGAATAAATTTCACAAAATATAACATTAAGAAATTATTTCCATTGGCAGTACCTTAGATTATACATATATCATAAACATGCTGACAGAGAAAATTAAACAAAAAAGTAAAGCTCCAAATGAGGTATGAACACCCAATTCCCAAAAATCTATCCATGCCCACTCAACTTATAGTCTAGCTCCAGAGCCCGAACCCTCACCTAAAAATAAAATAATCAACTCAACAAGTGTCTCGAAGGGACCATGTAGGGTGTGAGAGTATGGCTATGTAGGGTACCAAACACATATGTGTACCATACATTTTGGATTTAGGATGTGTGAATGATAAATAAACAAAACAGCAACCTGTGAATATATTATTAAATAAAGACTTCACTAGGGCTTAAAATACACCAGTAAGATATCACCTACTTCAATCAAAACTAGAATGTCCAAGAAGATATGTTCCATAGACAAAGACAAAGGAAACAACTGCTATAGAATTTCTTGGTGAACCCTTATGTTCCACCTCTAGTTATGTAACTTCACACCATGTTCTTTTTGACACATTATGGCCAAATTACATCACTTATGTCATAAATAAACACCCAAAAAAATATATCTCACTCTATAGATCCCTTATTGAAATAAAATTTTGTGTTGATTCCTGATGTCTAGAGGCACATTGATATCTATCATAACCGAATACACAACCACCAAGGGCCTCTACCCACACAAGTTGTTAAAACCACCTCATCACTGAGTCGGTCTATGTACATACAACTCCAACAGTGATTTTCCAATAATGGGTGAGCATCATCAACAATTTAATATTTAATATACACCAACATCAGCACCTCATTTCCCTACGGCCATGTCTATCAAGTCCGATGGCCATTACATCCAATATCATGTGGCATTCCCTCAACCGATTGGCCTTACAACCTCAATTTAGGACTATGAAATTCATCTGGTGATCACATCACCCAAGTAATGTGGTCCAACCCCAAACTAACATTCACATCACCTCAAATAGATATCCATATATATACCAATCCTTGATCCATTGATATAACAATCCCACTATTCTCAAAAGTTTATCACAAACATATTATATAAACAACTCATATCATTTTATATAAATAATTCAATATAATTGAATTGAAAACTCAAAATAAATACAATAAAGAAATTTAATGTATAGAACACCCTTAGCCAAACCACCTAAGTGTTATATGGAATCTGACCTAGAATCGCACATATACACATGGTTTGGGAATTCCCAATGGCATCCCAAAAGGTCGACTAAATTAATTAATAGATAACTGTTAATTTAAATGGGTCTCACTTATTCAATACAACAATGCTAAAAAATATGCACCCCCTTAACACTCAAAAAATAAAAATTAAAATAATTAACAACCTACGTTGGATTCATATACATAAACATTTGTGATATTATCCTCTAACTCTGATCAGTTTGTAAGAAATTGGAGTTTCCGACAAATGGCTTGAAAATAGCGTGAATTGGCTCACACATATTTATCAATATATGAGATAACTTAAAGGAGATGAAATGAAAGGTAAAGGAGAGAATCAACATTATGGTTCCAGTACACTCGATTGTGATTTAAATGGAGTTTGAATAGTGAATAAATTAGTATCCCTTTGTGGTATGGGGGAGGTGTTTAGCACCAACTCTGTGTGGAGGAGAAAAAAGAGGGGAGTTGAGCCCCTAGACCCCCATTAAAAAAACCTCTATAATTTACACAAAATGTAAATATTTTACAGACATGTACATTTTCAGATTTCTCAATTTTTCCCTAAAAACTCATGAAATAAAATTATTACTCATATTTTAATTGGACCGCAACATCTTTTAGTTGCCCGGTTCATCATCTCTTCCCTTGGTGTTTTTGAAAACCCTTGGTAAATCTACTATAACATAAACTACACTTAAAAAAGTTATTGGGTCCAAAAAAACACACGTAATAAGGTTCTAAAGATCAATATAATGGTTTTTTTACAACTAATAAAAAATTTAGTTTTACCCAAAAAAATATAATGTTCAAAATCTCGAGATGTTACACTCTATACACCATAACATAGATCATCCTTGAGTTAAAAATAATAAAAATAAGATGGTACCAAAAAAACCCTTCCCATCAAAATAATTCAGACTACCTCAGTCTCGAGGGAATTATTTAACTACCTCATGGGGGACCCCCATCATTGGAGTGACCCACCTCCCTCACAACTCTACTAGAATCACAGACATTAAAATGACCCATCGACCATTCCCAGTGCCAATTCCTCTTATGATGCATCATCACTCTTGTATCTCATCAGGTGACCACATATCATTCCTGAAACCCATAAAATTCATGCATTACAACAATTTATACCTCAGGACCATGTCACATGTATCCCAAAAAGGGTTACACATCAACTCACATGCTTAAATAAAATCAGTTCCTCACACCACAATCCAATACTGCCTCAAAATGATTCCTAGATTCCAATGCACCTCAAGTAACACCTATATCCTTGATGCCTCAATGCAAAATCACCAAAAAATTAATGTATCCAACAATTATCATTTATAAAACATGTTGCCACGCATATCATATATAGAATGCATCTACAATAATTCCAAACAACTAACCAACATCTGGTTAGTCCATACATTTAAACCATGCACTTCATGTACCCAAAATAATCATTCTTCAATAGGCCCAACAAAAAATAATCAAAATCCTGGATATGTCTATAGAGGTCCTCTAACCATCATTAGTTCACTAACCTACTCATCACCTATAATCTCCACGGAATATACCTAACCTAAAACAATAATTCTTGAAGCCTAACCTCCTTGTCGTGTAACCCCATCCACTGACAACTAACCCCACAAATAGGTCCTACTGTATCATCCATGACCTCCATGTGCAGCTAAATCTAATACACCCTCAACTAGTATCGCTCCCAAACCAATCTCAAATCCCTGAGTCTACCATAGTCCCTCACTATTGGTTTTCTGATAAGTATTCTGATAAAACCTATTGTTATATCGGACAAACCCCCAAGATCGGAACTCCATCACCACTTGATCACACTATGTCTTCATCTATCCTGGTTACCTATAATAGAAGCACATCATCGATGAACCACTCTAAAGTGTACTAATCTATTCCTTTTCCTGACTGCCTTGTTGAAACTCATATCTTCTTTTCTTCCCTATATTTGAATCATTTACATGGAAATCACCATAACTTGTCACTTGGCTCAAATGTGACCAGTCATTCAAATTTCCCTCAGCAACGAGCTCTTGGTTCAACCCATATGAGAATGATTCCAACCAAAATAAATTCACCTGGACTCAAATTCTTTTCCTTAAACCATCCTCAAAACTCCTCACCCATGAGGTGTCATTACTCACCATTCCATGTGCGAAGAACGAAAATTTGGTGAAATATTGTAGCAGAGTCCATCATGGACACGTCTCCCTAATGAATGATAAAGAACTTAAGATCTCTCTTTGACCCAGTGTCATGATAAATAAGTGATTGAACAACCTAGAATCAAAATCCTTATAGTCCAGTCCTTTGTATCTACCTTCATGAACATACACGAACCACCATCATACAATTATTCCTCTGATCATATATGTTTTTAGATTCACTATCAATCTAGAATGTGTCTCTAGAAGCTCAAAACTCATATTTATATACTTGATCCAATTCTTAACTTCTTGTGGAAAAAGCACACCCTATAAAATTGGAGGGTGATATGAATGAAACTACCAAGTTAGATATTTCAAGGATGGATATACTCTATGTGCACCTCTACTGATACCCTGGGTAACTCATACCAGGCTTGCTCTGAGCTTCTCATGCTCTTGTGGCACTAAAAAATATACATCCTAACTCTCCATCATATCCATATAGGTGAAAACCCCCTGAATACCATTACGTGCTCTGACATCCTGGTTGAAAGATATATAATTATCATAGATAGGTAATGTAGTAACAAGTTATGTCAACTCGCTACACTTACCCATACTCATCGCACCATGGCAGGTAGCACCCTAGCCTCATTTTCTCAATACCCACCCTCAATAGATACAAGTATCAAATATTCTATAGGGCACTCCAATCTTGAATAACTACATTGCCTCAAACTAACAACCACATTTCACAACATAGTGATCAACATCACCCCTCTATATCATACTAGCCTATTCCTATAGGATCCAATCCCATATATATATATATATATATATATATATATCACATGGAATATCACTTTGAAAAAGGCATTTCATATCACAGGTACATATGCCTATATAAAGATGACACATCCTATATACCTAATCAATGCATAAACATGAATAGTAAACTCACCATACAATAACGACCTGGGTTCCAATATCTCTTTACTTAATATACCAATACAAGGACCACATGTCATAAAAATAAACAATTCACATTCAAAGTTCAACACCTGATATGGAAATCATATATACTATTAAATGATAAGTGGGACAAAAGAAATTCTCACCCTAAGCAACTTGGCTTGTTCTCTATGCCTAGGGATGTAGGCGACCAGACACATGTTCTAAACACATTTCTGATCACATCCTTATCTCCAATCTTCCAAATCATAAATAGTAATACCAGCTGAAAGGTAAATCATTTGGAACTATTAGTATCCTATGAAATTTCTTTACCAATTCCAACACATGTGGTTTTATAACATATTTGGGATTTAGCATGTGTGAACTATACATAAACGAAATAGATGAACATGAATACAGAATTAAACACACCTTTCACTATTGATCAAAATACACCATGAAGCTATCACCTACCTCATCCAACTCCATTATACAATATTGGAGAGGTTACATATCCTAAACCCAAGGATAAACCTTAAACAAAATGTCCAATTGAACCCTCATGTTTGACCTATAGTAATGTAACCTTTCAAGATGCTCCTTATGACACCTCATATCCAAATCAAATCACTGGAATCCCAAAGGCATGCCAAAAAATGTATTTGGTTGCCCATAACCCTTCTAAAAATCACCCATTGGCATAAATTCCAACATCTATGGGAACAATGATATCCATCCTTAACGTAATATCACCATCAGCTCATAGCCTGACTACCTGAGGAATAGTGATATCTGTCCGCTAAAAATAATTCATTGTCAAGTGCCTCAAATACAGTATGGATCATACCCCAACTGATATTTTCAATGTTTTCGCTTGATTTCTCCAAACCATCCAAGTGACTTTCATATATAATCACCCCATACTTTTACCAAAACCTTAACTACTTTGTCCCTCAACCCACATGAGTGTTAAAAAACACCTTATTACTGAGTCACCTTGCATGTAAATGACTCCAATAGAGCTTTGTCCAACTAAGGGTGAGTGGAATCACAAATTTAGTACCTGAGGCACACCAACTCTAGAACCTCGTACTCCTGCGACCATGCCACTCAAGTTCTATATCCATGCCATCATATATCACTAGTCATGCCCTCAACCTGGTAGCTTTTTCACCTCATCTAACGACCATTTCACCCATTAGGTGATAACACCACCTAGGTAACAAGGGATAAGCCCACCCAGACTATCGAATCACAGGAAATAGATAGCCATAATTATCTCAGTCCATAAAAAATTCCCATCACAATCCATTGGATCTCATTATTTTATCCAAAACAATTTATATAAACACAATTTACCTCTATTTAAAAAAAAGTATACAATTGAATTGAAAAAATAAAAATAAATATAATAATTCAATTTATTATAAATAAAACCCTCCAACTGGACCACCCATGTGGTCTACAGCCTCCAACCTATCCTTTCCCATACACATAGAGATTTGTAATTCCCCACAAAATCCTATATATTCAAATTAATTAATTAAAAGACAACCCACAATTTAAATGGGACACTCTCGATCAATAAAATTATGTCCATAAATATGCACCCCTAAAACTCATTAAATAACAATTAAAACTATGAACCACATACCTTGGAGTCAAATACATAGTCACATATGATATTAGCATCTATCTTTGAATAGTTTTAATGTAATCAGAGTTTTTAAATAATTTCCATAAAATATGATAAATTGGATCACATAGATTTAACAATCCATGAGATGAAGGAAAGGAAAAGAGATTATAGGGAGTGTATAGACTCCTTTATATGGTTATAATGAACTTAATAGTGAACAAAATAGAGGTCATACATGGAAGAAATCAAGATCCCCCTTTTTTGGATAGGGAGAGACTTGTGTTCCCTGTTGTGCACATAGGAGAACAAATAAATGTGGGGTCAAGATCCCAAACACCAATTAATTAAAACTACTTCAAGAATTTTATCATCATTTAAATATTTACAAGCCATTAAAATTTATAGATTTTATAGGTTTCCACCCAAAACTCTTGAAATAAAAAAATTACTTTCTAGGTAATGGTCCAGTATCATCTTGAATCGGTCTGGGCCATCCCCTTTTCCCCTAGTGTTTTTTAAACCCCCTGGACGTCGACCAAGACAAAAAACACACCAAAAAATGCATTTGGTGAAAACAAATCCAACAATGAGGTTTTGAAGATCTAAAAAATTGGCTGGTTAGACTGCTAACATAAAAATTTAAATTTACCCATAAAATGGTCCATTTAATAACCCAAGACATTACTGTAATAACCCAGCCCTAGAAATATGAATTCGGTTCTAACTTTATTACATTGGCATAGATACAATTATTAGTTCCATAGGATTGGCCAATTTATATTTCTTGGAATCTATATTACATAAAATATCCTTACATTAAAACATAAAACTGAAAATTCCACATAGATAAACTTTTAGGGGCCCCATTATTATCAAAGATTAACCTTGTATATCCTTCATAATAAACATCTTAGAATCATTGGGAAACTAAAACATGATAATGGGGAAATCTCATATGCTCAATATGGGTTAGCATACCATGGAAGTTATTATGAGTAAATAATCCTAACCCTTGGGAAAATGTGTATAACTAAAACATAATCCCTATAAACATAATACTATGCATAATATAAAAATAAAAAATAATAACATATAATATAATCACATGAGCTAGAAAACATAACCATGGATTTTCAAATAGTCTAATAATTACATGGTATATCAATAACTAATATCAATTTGAGATAATGTATAATGTCCGAAAATCATGAACACGCCATCCTAGCTTCGGCCAAGACACCATATATAAACTGGAAAAAAACCCACAATAGTTTGTCTCATGAGACCTTCTGATGCATCGAGGGGATATAGTGGGACCCACTTTTAAATTTAAAATTACAATGAATTCCACATATGAAAATGTTGAAACATATTCAATATAAACATTCTTATTGAAAAAATATCTTAAAAAATGTGAATAATTAAACATTAAACCATGAATGATATCAAAATAGAAAGACCACTATATGACTAATCATAAACCATTTAATAAAATATTGTAGATTATATCATAATAGGTCAATAAATAATGTTTAAATAAAATAAAATACTCTATAAACATAAATCAATATGTGGAGAAACACACCATTTTCTACATTGAACTCATTTATTTAAAAGGCCACAATAATTTTAAAGAAACAAATTTTATTGAGAAAAAAATTTTAAACTTCTAAAGGAAATTTAAAATATTTAGGCCCTCATGACCGTCATAAAATCTACAAATGACATATAAGTTAAAAACAATCTTGATTTCATTATTTCTTTTTCAAAATAGTCATAAAGTACAACATTTGGAATAAGATAGAAATATTCCTTTAAAATCAATTAATAATAATTCAAACTTATTTGAAAGACATAAAAGATTTGTATGACAACAATAAAAATATTTTGGTAAAAATATTTTAGATACATAAAAATAAATGATAAATATTCCCATTTAAATACGTACGTATAAACAATCTCGACTAATAATGAGATTGTGAAATAACACTGACCTTGTATATTCATTTATATGAGGGTGTGTTAACCTCATTTGCAATGGTTAAGGAATGTTATTAAATTATTCTATAACTATGTCTATATTTATTATATAATTTTTTTCCTACTATATAATTTTGTTTGTAATTTATCAATATTACTGTTGTCCTTAGTGTTAACTACTTCGTTTTCTTAGGTTTTATTTATATCATGTAGGTAGTGTTTCTTAATCATATTCGACTAAATAATGATATTAAATTCAGAAATATTATACTCACCCTTCAAGTACATTTTTATTATCATTCATGAATTGTTAATCTGGATAATGAATCTGGTCACGTCGTGGAGACGGTAGACCATACATATGAAAGAGTGACATTATCATTCTCTTAATGGTAAAGTGGTAAGGAATTAGATGTTATTTCAATTATAAACAATAAATATCATGAAATATTTTTTATTAATATACATTATATTCATCATTATACCCATACATATAAAGTATTGTTGAAAAATATATTACACAATAGTGTGGAGAAGGTAAGTAGTGCATATGCATGTAGGGTGATATTGTTTTTCGTAGGATGGATAAAACAGTTAATATAGTTTTCCCATAATCATAATGAAATATGAGAATATATATTATACTGGTATATTATTTTATAATGTAATAAATTTTTCATGTTGATGAAGACAAATAATTAATTTTGGAGAATTTGGTAAGGTTGATTTCCTCTTCCTTAGCAAACAACCTTTGGATCTCCTCCTTGGGACACTAGAGTTTGTCTTTTTTGAAGAATAACTCCTATATGATGAGTATAGGGAAGTCAAGAATCAAAATATTTTAGGTTTGGTTGAGAAGGAAGGATCAATGTGGTGTGAGTAACTGAGGGAGGAAATTCATTTTTATAAGAGAGGGGAGGGGGACTCTTTGAATCTTTTAAAATATTAATTTGATATTATTTTATTTTCGATTTCAAATATCTTCAAAGTGAGTTGTTTCAAATATAATATGATAATGGGTTGAAATTCTCCCAACAAATAGGTTTTAGACATGTCTAAGTTAGAAAATTAACCTTATCTTTTTGCATCAAGCCATTGTTAAACTCCTTAACTCTTACCAAGATAACATGACTTTTTACGCTTTTTGGTAAATATTGTTACTATAAAATTCCAAAAGAACCCCAAATGGATCATTGGTGGAATATTTAACATTATTTGAGGTATTTCTAAAAATATATTTTGTTTATGAATTTTATGTCATTTAATAAAATTTTATTTATTTTAAAGAATTATTTATTTCAAATTTGATACTATTCATGATTTTTCTTATTTAAAATATCAAAGAAAATTGATAACATAAAAAAAAACACAAAAAATGTATCAATAAATTTTTTAAGTTATCTATTAAATTCATGAATTTCAATAAATATGTCAGATTTCATTTTTTTAAAATATTTTTAATATCTTTTATTCGATTTTTCCATTAATTAGACAATTAATACATCATTGTTAATAATGAAATTAAATGATTTAATTATTCTCTATAATATTATAATAAATTATCATAATAAATATAAATTTATTATATTTAAAATGAATTTTTATATTATAATTCATCTTCTATATAACCCAATATTGAAAATAATTTTTTCATTTAAAATATGAGTATAAAATTTTTAACTAATCCTTAAAAAAATATAATGTCATATTCTTAACCAAGTGGATATGAAAGGTTATAATTTCAGAAAAATTTCATTTCGGTTAAAACCTAATCATATAATTAGATTTATAAAATGGTTAGGGAAAATTGATAACATTATTTTTACATTTAATTACCCGATTTACCCTTAAATATGGTAATTTAGATATTTCTAAATGTTATTATTAATATGACCAAAAATTAAATAATATTATTTAAATAATTTTGAACCACTTATTATAAATATGAAATCCATTTATAAAAAATCAAAACAAACAATTTTCAGTAATTATTTTAAAATTAATCTCACTTATGGGGTGAGAAAATGGGTTTAAAAAGTTTAAACATATAATAGAATGAAATGTTTCTGTATCTAAATTCAATGTAAAAGTGATGTTAATGATCTAAATTGTACTGAATTGACAATAAGTAATCAATTTATACTTAAAATCCAATCAATAATATAATTTAACATTATAAAATATTTTTCGGAAAAGAGTTATTTCCAATTAAATTTATTATTTTTCACTATTCATTGAAAGATGAATCTTATTAAGAAAATACCAAAATTTTAATGAAAGTAAATTTTAAAATAATTCATAAAAATAAGAATTTTATTTTTACAAATATAATATATACATGTGTCAATTATTTGATTTAAAATACGTTCTTGATTAAAACATAGTAAATCATCTTTTAAAAAAATATAAGTTTTATGTGTAATACTAGTTTTTTTTCTTTTCTTATTCATACAAACACTATTATATAAATTTCAAAAAAAAATTATAGAATATATACTAGATATTTTTTATAATAATCATTCTCTAATATTAATTAATTTTCATTGATAGGATAAAATGACTTTTTGAGCATAAAAAGAGTTGTTTATTAAAACATTTTCAATATATTTAGTTGGCTCGAATATTAATTTCATATTAATTTATAACCAATGTATCCAAAAATAGATTTTGTTACATTTTCTAATAATATTAATAAAGTCCAACCTTATTTCTAGGTTATATCTTATTATGTTAAATAATAATATTGTAATAATGTACTCTTGTTTGGTAAAAAACTGTCTTACTTATATCGCAATCTATCAAAGAAAGTTTCTATTGAGTGTAACACAAGATAACTTAGTGTTTCATTCATTAAAAGATATATAATACATTAAATTTATAAAAATAATAAATATTGTAAATTATTAGATTGTCACATTACCACAACCCTAGTTAAATTAATCCCTCATAATTTAAACTTGATCGCAAAAATCAATAATTTCATACTATAAAATGTTATTTTTGGAGAACCCACGTCATAAAAAGGGTTACTAACACATATTATTTATAAGTTGGAATGTGAAATTTTAATGTTTTTACAAAACCAGTCTTTTGAATAGGATAACATTAGTTATAAGGACAAATATCTACATAGAATAAAAGTATAAATATTTGTAGGGAGTTTTTGAGGCCATCAATCTCAAACAAGTAAATTATTGATGAGAAATTGAGGTCCTAACTCCATAAATATATGATGATTTAAAATAAAATCAGGTCAAAAATAATCAACATCATTTTTTAGATCCCATTCCTAGATTTATGAATTCATTCACTTTATATGAATTTATGGATATATAATTACATGATATATTTCTATAAACACAATCCTATCCTTAAGTTGTGCCTTGAACTATTTTTATTTCATAGCACAAGTTCCATACTAGTGTGAGGTTATACATTAACCACTGAAACATTTTCCAAATATCTAGTTAAACCATGTCATAAATGGTTGTCTTTTCCAAAATTAATTTATAAATAATATTTTTAAAACCTGAATCATCTATTATTTAATTCATTCGGAACATTTGAATATAATCTCCTTGTAATATATTAAATCAGGGTAATAACATGGATTACTATAAAACATTATAGAAAACATTCATGTTTCCTTATCCCTTAAATATAACATTGGTTATTAGATATAATTCTTAAATAATTTTTTTTAAAATTCCATCAATAATGGCATAAACATATTTTTCAACCTACCATTTATATGTTCCTAGGTAGTCAGTACTATCTAATTTATGTTATTCAAAAGCAATAATATCTTTATTCTAAAATAAATAACTCATTTTTAGTTACATATTAATTGTTATGTTTCCCCCATCCATATATTTTTCTAATATTTTAGTTTCTACTGAGTAACTTTTAATGGTTCCATAAAATCTCAAATACTTAATGAAAAATGTACAGTATTAATGTACTTATATATATAATAATTATTACAACCAATAAATCATTGATAAATTAATAAATTAAAATAATTTTTTATCCTAATATAACACCATTAACCACTTCTCTTCATCTACAGAAGTGTCATAATCTCAACCATGATCCATTAAACTCTTTTGAGTTATACTCGTTTGACATATGATACATTTAGTTTTATAGTGTTTAATTTCCTTTTAGTTGAAGTATTTTACATTAGAATCCTATTTATTTTCCATACAATCCCAAGAATGGTGTCCTTTTTCTGTACACTTTAATCGATCTCTCATTCCTTTTGAGAAAGTACCAGGGTAATTATTTCCACAATTATTACATGTGGGAAAATACTTCCTTCCATTATTCCCTTTATCTATATTGTTCCCAAATATCCTCTTATTATCATTATTCCCTTTGAATATTTTATAATTAAATTACAATTTTGTTGTCCCTTTATCACAAGATACCATGTTCTCATACAATTATAGTGCTAGGGAGATTATTTCCCATCAAAATATTGGCTTCATACCATGAAATATATGATACTTCTTACTCTATGGACCATCTGTATGGGCGAGGTTGACATTCCTTCTACTAGGTTCCATTTCTAAATGATGAAATACACTAGATTAGATCATATCATAAATTATAATCCAAAAATATAACTAAATACAAAACATAAATTGAAAATATTATGTTTTTTTAGTTTTGTAATCTTAAAAATGGTTTCATCTAAGGGATATTTACTTTTATATCATTCATAATGGTTTTTAAATAAAATATGAATTATCATATGCATATTACCTAGGAGTACCAAACTATGTGAACAATAATGCATGTTGTCATGAACAAAGTTATGTTGATCTAGGGATGCACACCATTTTTGAGTTATTACCCCTGTATACATTTTTCCATAACCACATCCACATATAGTATCTAGACTGGGATGTATTTTTTAGAATACCTACATAATCTCTAACATACCAAAATTCGTGTGTGGTCTTCTATACATGTCCTCAAAGTCCATCATAGAATTATGTTCTCTATTCCTTGTTTTTCTTAATATAGTTTACATGTTTTATACTAAACAATCTCTGATACTAATTGTAAATAATTATCCCTAGAAGCCCATATCATGTGCCTTACTTTATTGAATTGGAATAGATAAAATACATGAATCCCAAAGTATCAATCTATTTAGTAGTTTTGGAATCCATATTACTTACATAATCCTAAAATTACAATTTATAACAACAAACTAAAACATAGATAATATTATGAGAACTCCATTAACCTTCTAGATTAACACTACATTTTAGTCATAATACAGTTGTGTGTATCATATGAAAAAATAAAATATAAGAAAGTGGTGAACTTATAGGCTTAGCTAGGTTAGGTGTATATTCAAAGATATTATGGGAAAATAAACACAAACCATTGGGCAATGTGTATTACTAAAACATAATAAATGTAAACATACTATTGAGCATAATAAGGCGTGAATAAATAATACAATATAAAATAATGACATGAGATAGAAAAAATAACCATGGATATTCTAAAATTTGAATAATCACATGGAATATAAGTAACTAATATAATAATGATGTAACGCATAATGTCATACATTATTAACATACTATCAAGGATTCATCCAAGACATCATACATAAACAGTTAAAAACCCAAACTAGTTAATCTCGTGACACCTATCGATGCATCGATGGTATATATCTCACCCCGCTCATCACTTACTATTTTCAAGAAATTATTCATAAGATAAGTGTAACACCCAAAGGAATTGAAAATAAATATACAATTAAATTTTATAATATATCCATTAAAACACAACTTTTCCTCTTCTATATGTTTCAAATTTCGAAAAATGGTCTTCGAGAGTTGTGTTCAGTATGTCATTTAGGGTCCTATAGAACAAACTTGATTTTTAGTAAATAGTAACATACACTTATAAATAGTAATATGAATAGTAATATGACCCTAATGAATATTAATTTTTATTAATATTTTATTTTCTTAAGGCTAGAAGATAATAACATCTTGGTTAATTTTTCTTTGTGATAAAGAAGTTGTTGTAGAATTAGAACAGTTAATTTTTGAATTAAGTATGATTTTATTTAAAAGTTAAATTAATAATAATTAGAAAATTATTTTTCAGAAATGGACTTCACTTTTTAATTCTACACGTCGAAAAATGGTAGGGTGAATTTTCGGGATTTTTTTGAAATTCTAGAATTTTTGATGAATAGTAAAATATGATAAAATAAGATAAATGCTAAATGCTTGATTTACTGCATCATAGGTGATGAAAGGATGATGTAATCCCACTTTGTTAGAAATAACATGACATTATTAAAATTATGGGTCACATGAAACAATAATTTTTTTTGTTTGGAGTGAAATAATAAAATAATGAATTAAATATTCAAATTATACCCTCTCCTCCACTATAAGACCCCCCACCACTACCTCTTCTCTTCACTCCTCTATGCCTCTATGCTCCTCAACGTTCTTCCCAATTACCATTTCCTAGTCAATACCCACGACTAGTAATCTCTTAGTCTTTCCAAAAGACAAAAAACCCCTTCCCTTAAGGAGTTTCTCATGGAGGTTATTTCAACAGGTAAAGCACCCTTCTTTCTCATTTGGTTTTATTTCAATTTATCTAATTTTGTTATCCTATCCTCACATCCTCTTTCCAAATGACCATGATAACTCTAGTACCATCTATATACTATATTTCTATCATGTTAATGGAAGAACCATCATAAATATTCTTACTCCCTCCCTTTTATTTTATAAACGAAATCGACGTCTATGAGGTTCCGATTTATAACCTTCATGGATGACGATGTTTCGTTCTTCAATTTATTATTCATTACGGGTCATAAAACCATATTCATGGTTTAGAAAGACAATAATACATGTGTTATAACCTAATTAATATTCAAGAACCCGAATATGTACATATAATTATGTTATATGACAAATTTTGTTCATAATTTTCCAAATACCGCTGAAGAATCGAAGTGGTGGTCATCTAATGGTTAAACCTCATTCCATGTAACCAAATGATATAATTGACCATTATTAATTCTATATGTTCATTATTAATATATAATTCCAATCCTAGAGATTTATAACCATTCCACATGATCGTCATTACATAAAAACAAGTGAACTGAATATGAAAATAAAGGAAACGAGCACTCTAGAACGACGGAATGCAATACAATAACTTGTCAATAAAGACATAAATGAACTAAACATAATTATGGTAAAATAAATACATTTGTAACAGGTTCTGAAATATTTTATTAACAAGTATAATTTAATATTCCATGAGCTTAAGTACAAGAGCGGAACACGTTTGGACTTAAGTTAAGGGTTTTTCCTCCCGAACTTCCATTTTCTTTCGGGATACTTTCATTGTCTAATTACCTCAATGAAATTATTATTTATTGTAAGTTACTCATCATATATTATATTTTAGTATCATATATATGTGTAAAAACCATAACCCTTCCTTATTTTATGGATAGTTACACATTTTTAAAGGAAATTTCAATGTTGTTTCCAAAATACAAGCCCCATCCAAGGGAATTTCTCAAATTATTTCCTATTTTCAAGGGCACAATATGATCTGCTTTTGGAAACCATTATCTTTATAAAATCACTCATTTTATTATGAAAATAATACCTTACCTAAATTCTGGTTTTATACAATGATTTTTCCAAAATAACTATTCTTTTCAAAATAAAAGAGTATTTATCTCCATAATTTCTTAATGATTTTATAAGAGTGTTTTCATCTAAATCAACACTCATGTTGATTACATTGTATTATTGGGTTAATAATTTATGAATTCATCTAACATATTTTATTTAATGGTTTATGACTAACTCTATTATGGATGATCTGTCCTAAAAGCATTGACCATATTATTCCGAATGGTTAGTGTTTATGTTCAATAATATGGGAATGTTTGTTACATTTCATATGATAGTTTCAATATGAATGTATATGTTGTTTATGTTTATCCCCTCTCATATGAGGAATTCATTGGACTTATTATGTGATGGGTGGGGCCCGCTATAGCCCCTCGTTTCATCGTTAGGTCTCATGAGACAACTAGATGAGTAATTGGTCGAGGCCTTTCCCAATGTGATATGGATTTTGGTCGAGGCCTAAATACTTATAAATCTTGGCCGAGGCTATGAAAAAATGTTTCAGAATGTATGGAATATGCACTTCCCCCATTATGATTCTAGTAATTGAAAGTTCATGTGGTTATTCGACTAGTATAATACCCTTGATTATTTTTTATTATGTTAATATTTACTCAGCTCATTTTCCTACCATAATGTGTTCATATTTATTATTAAAGGCATGTGTTTTCAATTATTCACCATGTATAATGTCTATATTATCTTCCGCTATATTGCATACTCTTTCTAAGAGTTTTATATCACCCTTTATTATGTTTCATTTTCTCAGGATATGAAGAAGTAATTTATGAATGAATTGCAAGCATAATCTAGGAGACATGATGTTTCTAGTGGAATAAAATAGTATTTTTGTTTCCCTTCATGTTGCAATGATAAAATTATGTATGTAACTTGTTTCCCATAATACTAAACTACTCGGTCTTTCCAGATTTGTATTCCTTGTATGTATACCAACGTAATCAATCATGGAACCAGCTCTGGGCAACTAGGGTCAGTCCTTACAGTTGGTATCAAAGAAAGTTTAGTAGAATACTTGGAAACTAGATTTAGAAAACGTAGAATTAGGAAAGAGTCCATAATTTAGACTTTGAGGATATACATAAAATAACATCCTAGTATTTTGGTAAGGAATAGATTATGTGGATCTTTCAAGTAATATATCCTTTTCTGGATACGAGCAAGTAGATACGGATCTGGCACAGATGTATCTATAGGTAAAACCCACAAACACCACTTTGAGATAGACTCGAACAGGAACTGGTGCATGACAATGGGCCTTGTTGCACTCTTGGATATGACACTCCTAGGTTATAAGCTTAGGATAATTCACATTTTCTTTACAAGCCATTATGAAGTATTTTAGTGTAAATATTACTCAAAGAAATCATCTTTGTGAATATGGGATTAGCCATACTTAGGGTCTCCATTTTTCTAAGTATTTTTAAGTTAAGATTATACATTATGATTCATAACCTAATATAGTGTATGCCATTATCTAGATATGGAGCCTAGTGTATGTAATGGAAATCACATGAATGCATGTGTCCCCTGTAGGGATTTTCCTCCGATGCAAGACAGTGATGTTGGCTCTGGTGCTGTGACTGGTGCTGAGAAACTCATAACTATACTGGGACAACTTACTCAGGTTATGAATAATAACCATACTCATATGGAGCATCCAGATCCACCATGTGGAGGAGCCATGCTAGATCACTTTATGCGACAACAGCCTCCATCATTCAATGGGACTGCAAACCCGTTTGTAGCATAGCAGTGGATATGTTCCCTTGAGAAGGTATTTCTCACTTTGGGATGTAATGAAAGAGAGAAGGTTTTCATGGTAGTATATTTTCTATCAGGAGATGTGGATCATTGGTGGTCATTAATCCAAAAAACAAAGGAGGACGAAGAGATAAATGATATGTTATGGAGGGATTTTAAGGAAATATTCTTAGAAAAATATTTCCCTCATGAGAAACAAGCAAATATGGAGAGACAATTCATCAATTTGAGGCAGAAGTAAGATGAGAATGTTGCAAGGTACGAAGCTAACTTCACAAGATAAGAAAGACATGCAGTAGACTACATGCAAAATCCAAGGAGAAAAATTGATCAATTATTTGATGGCCTAAATCCATTCCTCTGACGGGCACTGGTCTCCCAATGTTTTTCATCATATGAGGATATAGTTTTATGTTCCATAAAGACAGAAAAATAATTCTCTAAGACTTATGACTTTAAGGGAAAGTAAGAAAATAATAGGGCTGCTGAAAACCCTATGAATGGAAATAAGGAATCAAGGAAGATGGGAAGAGGTAAATTTCCACCACGTGACAATTGTGGATGAAACACCCTGGTGCATGATTAAAAAGAAAAGGAGTATGCTAAAAATGTGGTCAGAAAGGACATATTTCTAGTGATTGCAAAGGGAAGAAGGAATCTAATGATGTTCAATGCTATATTTTTTGGAATATGGGACACTATGCAAATTATTGTCCAAAACATCAAGGAAATATGCAACAGAATAGGCCAAGGGATCAGGGATAAGATTATGCAATCACAACTGCAGAGTTTGAAGATCCTAATGATGTGGTGGTAGGTACTTTAATTATTTCCTCATGTTTATCCAATGCTTTATTTGATTCTGTATCATCGCATTGTTTAATATCTTCCCAATTTGCTAAGAAAAATTGATATTTCCAATTTGATTTAACAAGGGAGTTGTCAGTAAAAACTCCTAATGGATGTATCACTGCTACAATGTTCTGTCAATTAGTTCCCATTAAGGCATATAAATGTTCTTTATCTGCTGATCTCATCGTCATACCCATGATTGAGTTTGATATAATCGTCAGTATGGATTGGATTTCAGACCATGATGCAAAAATTTATTGTAAGAAAATAGAGGTTACAATTTTTGATGATGATGATAAAGAACACCTTATCTTTAGAGCAGAATCGTCACCACCTAATTCTCATCTAGATCCACCCCCAATAGCTCATATAAATTCAATTATTGGGGATGAAGAAAATAAAATAACTGTGGGTGAGGACAGGAATGTTCAAATAGATGATGTACCTATTGTGAGAGAATATGTTGACGTGTTCCGAGAAGATTTACCTGGACATCCTCAAGAATGAGAAATTGAGTTTTCCATTGATTTAATTCCTGGTTCTAGGACCATATCGAAGACCCCTTATAGAATGGCCACTTTGGAATTAGTGGAGATAAAGAAACAACTAGAGGAATTTAGTAATAAGGGATTTATCCTCCGTAGTGTTTCTACATGGGGAGCCCCTGTCCTTTTTGTTAAGAAGAAAGATGGATCTATGAGGTTATGTATCGACTACAGGGAGATCAATGCTATAACAATAAAGAACAAGTATCCCTTACCTCTCATTGATGATTTATTTGACCAACTGCATTGAGCTCAATACTTTTCAAATATTGAACTTCGATCTAGATATTATCAGTTGAGTGTGAAGAAGGAATACATTCCGAAAATAGAGTTTCGAACCAGGTACGGGCATTACGAATTTACAGTAATTCTTTTTGGATTGACTATTGCACCCTCTCTATTTAGGGATATAATGAATAGAGTTTTCAAGGAATATATTGATGATTTTGTAGTTGTATTTATTGATGATATCTTGGTATACTCCAAAAGTTGCGAAGATAATGAAAATCACTTGTGCATTATCCTGAAGACTCTTAGAAGACATGAATTATATGGGAAGCTTAGAAAGTGTGAATTATTGCTTCAGGAGATTTCTTTTCTAGTACATATTGTCAATAAGGATGTAATCCTAGTTGATCTTTAAAAGATAATGGCAATCCAAGATTGGCCCAAACCAAAAAGCATAACTGAGGTATGTAGTTTTATTGTCTTAGCAGGTTATTATTTGCGTTTCGTATAGAATTTTTTCCGGCTGGCTAACCCGCAAACAAATCTCACAAGTAAAGGTGTTAAATTTGTTTGGAAAAAATATTGTGAATAATGTTTCAATGAACTTAAGAAAAGATTAGTCAATTCTCCTATATTGACTCTACCATCGGGGAATGATGGGTTTGTTATTTATAGTGATGCTTCAATGAAAGGACTTGGTTGTGTCCTTATGTAAAATGATAGGATTATTGCTTATGCATCACAACAGCTAAAAATTCACGATCAAAACTATCCTACTCATGATTTTGAGTTAGTTGCTGTAATATTTTCTTTGAAGATACGAAGACATTATCTCTATGGAAAAAAATGTGAGATTTATACTGATCACAAGAGTTTGAAGTATATTTTCTCACAGAAAGAACTCAACATGAGGAAAAGGAGATGGCTTGAAATCCTCAAAGATTATGATATCATGATACACTACCTCACGGGGAAGGAAAATAAAGTGGCATATGCTTTGAGAAGAAAGGATCATGGAGTTTTGAACAAGATGAGAGTTGAAAGGGATCATATTTTCATGGATCTAGTAAAGATGGATATGGGAATGACCATGGAAGGTGAAACATCAATGAATTTTCAAATGGTTTCCAAAACATCTTTACTAGAAAGGATAAATAGTTCTTATGCTAATGATGAGGAGTTTCAAAAGAAGATTAATGTTGTGAATGATGGGATATTGAGTGACTTTGTATATGAAGATGGAATTTTGAAATTTGGGAAGAGACATTCTGTTCCTGATATACCTGATCTAAATAGGGAATTGTTGGATGATGATAATAGTTCCAATTTCTCTATACACCCTGGTAGCACTAATATGTATAGATATTTGAAGGAACATTTTGGGTGGGACAACCTGAAGAGGGAGATTGCTTATTTTGTGTCAAGATGTATGGTTTGTCAGCAAGTGAAAGCTAGAAGGCAACAGCTTGGAGGAGTGTTGCAACCTATTCCCATAACTGAGTGGAAATGGGATAATATCATGATGGACATTGTCATGGGACTACCAAACACTCCTAGAAGGAATAATGCAATATGGTTCTTTTTTTATCATCTTACCAAGTCAGCATGTTTTCTTGCTATAAGAGAATATCTACCACTTGAATGTCTAGCAAGAAAATATATTAATGATGTTGTGAGACTTCATAGAGTACCCCTATCAATTGTTTCTTATTGTGATACACATTTTACATCAAGATTCTTGAAAATTATTCAGAAGGCCCTAGATATTGATCTTCATTTAAGCATTTCATACCACCCACAAACTAATGGACAATCAGAAAGGACAATTCAAACATTAGAATACATGTTGAGGTCTTGTTCACCTGATTTTCAAGGCATGTGGGATCAATATTTACCACTCGTAGAATTTTACTACAATAATAGCTTCCATTCAAGTATACAGATGGCACCCTATGAAGCATTATATGGGAGGCGATGTCGTACACCAACTTGATGGGATGATGTTGGTGAAAGAAAGCTCATGGGACCAGAACTTGTTGAAGAAACAATGGAAAAGGTGAAGATTATCCAAAACCTTATCAAAATAGCTCGAAGTAGGGAAAATAGCTATGTAGATAACCGAATGATGGATTTGGAGGTTCAATAAGGTGATCACTTTTTCTTAATGGCATATCCATGGAAGGGTATTATACAATTTAGTAAGAAGGGAATGTTTAGTCCCAGGTACATTGGACCTTTTGAAATTCTGGACCGAAATGGAGTCGTATCTTACCGTTTGGAAATGCCGCTACGTCTCTCCAAGGTTCACAATGTGTTCCATGTGTCAATGTTAAGAAAGTACATGCCAGACCCAACACATGTACTCACTTATGATGAAGTGGAACTTGAGCCTGATCTATCTTACTGTGAGGAGCCTATCACGATTCTTGATACTAGAGAACAAGTATTGAGAAATCAGATGACTCATCTGGCGAAGGTTCTATTGAGTAACCATAAGATGGTGGAAGCAACATGGGAGCCTGAGGAGCTTATGTTAAATACATTCCCAAATCTTTTAAGGTAATATCCTTTGAATTTCAAGGATGAAATTTTGGTAAGGATGGGAGAATGTAACACACCAAGGTTTGGAAAATAAATATAGAATGAAATATTATAATATAACAATTAAAACACAACTTTTCCTCTTCTATGTTTTGAATTTCGAAAAATGGTCATCTAGATTTATGTTCAGTAAATCATTTGGTGTCCGATAGAACAAACTTGATTTTTTAGTAAATAGTAGCTTACACTTTTGAATTGTAATATGAATAGTAATATGACCCTAATAAATAGTAAATTTTATTATTATATATATATTTTCTTAAGGCTAGAGGATAATAACATCTTGGTTAATTTTTCATTCTAATAAAGAAGTAGTTGTAGAATTAGAACTGTTAATTTTTGAATTAAGTATGATTTTAATTAAAAGTTAAATTAATAATATTTATAAATTTTTTTTTCAAAAATGGACTTCAATTTTGAATTCTACACATCGAAAAATGGTTGGGTTGAATTTTTGGGATTTTTCTGAAATTCTATAATTTTTTATGAATAGTAAAATACGATAAAATACGCTAAATGCTAAATGCTTGATTTACTTCATCATAGGTGATGCATGGATGATGTAATCCAACATGGTTCGAACTAAAATTCCATTATTACTATTATGGGTCACATGAAACAATAATATTGTTTGTCTTGAGAGAAATAATAAAATAATGAATTAAATATTCAAATTATACTCCTCTCCTTCACTATAAAAACCCCCCCACCACTACCACTTCTCTTCACTCCTCTAAGCCTTGAAGCTCCTCAGAGTTCTACCCAATTACCCTTCTCTAGTAACTCCCCACGACCAGGAATCTCTTAGTCTTTTGAAAACACAAAAACCCCTTCCCATAAGAAGTTTCTCAAGGAGGTTATTTCAAGAGGTAAAGGACCCTTCTTTCTCATTTGGTTTTATTTCAATTTATCTACTTTTGTTAACCTCTTCTCACCTCCTATATCCAAATGGCCATGATAACTCCAATAACATCTATATATTGGATTTATATGATGTGAATGGAATAACCATCATAAATATTTTTACTCCCTCCCTTTTATTTTATAAACAAAATCGACGTCCATGAGGTTCCGATTTATAACCTTCATTGACGACGAAGTTCTGTTCTTCTATTTTTTCTTCATTAATGGTCATGAAACCATATTCATGGTTTAACCATACTATAATATATTTTTTATAACCTAATTAATATTCAGGAACCAGAATATGTACATATAATTATGTTATATGACAAAATTAGTTCATAATTTTCCAAATACCGCTGAATAATCGAAGTGGTGGTCATCTAATGGTTTATCCTCATTCCATGTAACAAAATGATATAAATGACCATTAGAAATTATATATGTTCATTAATAATATATAATTCCAATCCTGGATATTTATAACCATTCCACATGAACTTCATTACATAAAAACAAGTGAACGGAATATGAAAATTAAGGAAACGAACACTCCAATACGATGGAATTCAATACAATAACTTGTAAATAAAGACATAAATAAAATAACCAGAATTATGGTAAAATAAATACATGTCTAATAGGTTCTTAAATATGTTATTAACAAGTATAATTTCATATTCCAGGAGCTTAAGTACAAGATCGGAACACGTTTGGAGTTAAGGTAAGGGTTTTTCTACCCGAACTTCCATTTTAATTCAGGATACATTCATTGACTAATTACCTCAATGACATTATTATGTATTGTTATGTACTCATCATATATTATATTTTAGTGTCATATATATGTGTAAAAACGATAAAACTTCCTTATTTTATGGATAGTTACACATTTTTAAAGGAACATTCAAAGTTGTTTCCAAAATACAATCCCGGTCCAATGGAATTTCTCAAATTCTTTCCTATTTTCAAGGGTACTCTATGATCTGTTATTGGAAAACATTAACTTTATAAAATCACTCATTTTATTATGAAAATAATATCTTACCTCACTTCTGGTTTTGCACAAAGATTTTTCCAATATAACTATTCTTTCAAAAAAAAGAGTATTTAACTCAAGAATTGCATAATGATTTTATAAGAGTGTTTTCATCTAATTCAACACTCTTGTTGATTCCATGTTATTATTGGGTTTAATAATTTATGAAGTCATATACCATATTTTATTTTATGGTTTAGGAATAAATATATTGTGGATGATCTATCCTAAAACCATTCACCATATTATTCTGAATGGTTAGTGTTTATGTTTAATAATTGTGGAAAGTTTGTTACATTTTATGTGATAGTTTCAATATGAATGTATATGTTGTTTATGTTTATCCCCACTCATATGAGGAATGCATTTGACATATTATGTGATGGGTGGGGCCTTCTATATCCCCCCGATCCCTCGGTAGGTCTCATGATACAACTAGACATTGAATTGGTCGAGGTCTTTCCCAATGTAATATAGATTTTGGCTGAGGCCTTAATCATTAGACATCTTGGCCGAGGCCATGAAAAAATGTTTCAGAATGTCTAGAATATGCAGTTCCCTAATTATGAAGATAGTAATTGAAATTTCATGTGGTTATTCTACTAGTATAACATCCTGGATTATGTTTTATTATGTTAATATTTACTCATCTCGTTTTCCTGCCATAATGTGTTCATGTTTATTATTAAAGGCATGTGTTTTCAATTATTCACCATTTCTAATGTTTATATTATATTCTGCTATATTTCTTACTATTACTGAGAATTAGAGCTCTCCCTTTCTTATGTTTCATTTTCTCAGGATATGAATAAGTAATTTATGAATGATTTTCAAGCATAATCTAGGAGACGTGATTTTTATAGTGGAATAAAATAGCGTTTTTGTTTCCCTCCATGTTGTAATGATAAACTTATGTATGTAAATTGTTTCCAATAATAATAGAATGCTCTACATTTCAAGATTTATATTCCTTGTATGTATTCCAACGTAATCAAACAAGGCACCAGCTCTAGGAAACTGGGGTTAGGTCCTTACAAAAATGGTGAAACATAATCAACATAAATATTCGTATTGGAGAATTAGCATATGAATTGTGATTTATGGAACAATAAACCATGAATGGTATCAAAATTTCATATACACATTCAATATAATAATAATACATTTATTTAAATATAGTAGATAATATCCTTATTGATCAAACTCAATGAAGCATACAATTTAACAAAGGATGTTGATATAGATGAAAATACTATAAAAACATTGAAATCTGTTGAGAGAAATATCCCTTTTCACATTGAAAAAATTTATTTAAAAGGTGAGACAATTTAAAATGACAAAAATTTTATCTAAAATAACATAATAATCATTTAAAGGAATCTTTAAATCATCATTTCACCATGATGGCAGTAAAATATACTCATGACATATAAGTTAAAAATTAACATTCTTTTTATATTTTTGTCAAAAATGTCATAAAGTACCTCATTTATATAATGAAAAATAATAATTTCAAACAATATTATTAAAACTAAAACATGGTTAAAATACTTGAAATATTTTTATGATAATATAGAAAATATTTTGGAAAAAATATTTAAGAAACATTAAAATGGATGATAAATATTCCCTAATAAATACTTATGTATTAACAATCTCAAATAATAATGATATTTTGAAATAACCCTTAACAGTTAATTTTTTTTGTTGAGGGTTAGTTAATCCCCTATATAATGGTTAATTAATGTAATTCAATTATATCATAAACATGTACATATTTATGATATCATACGTGATCCTCATATATAATTGTGTTAGTAATATTTCATTATTTCCATTGTTTTGAGTGTTAAGTGCTTCATTTTATTATGTTTATTTTGTCATGTATGTCATATTTGTTATACATGGGATATATTTTATTCATATATAGAATAATATTAATTTAATAAATATTATATTCACTCATCATATAAAATTTTATAATTATTGTTTAATGGTTAACATGGAGGATTAGAATCGTTGTGTCGTGCAGACGGTAGGTCATACGTAGGCATGAACGATGGTATGATCCCCATAATAGTAAAGTGGTGAAGAATTAGATGACATATTAACAATAAAATATCAAAATAATGTTTTATTTTTTATTTATATTTACTATATTTATCATTATTACCATCCAAATAATGTGGAAATGAAAAAAAATATACCACAATGTGGAGATGTAAAGTTGTTCGTACGCAGGCATGGTTATACTATTTTTCATTGGAGAGATATTGGAGAAATATTTTAGTCTCATAATAATTATAAAATATAAGCATATATGTGATACTGGATTTATTATTTTATAATGGATAAGTCACATGAAGAGGAAGTATAAAAAGAAATAATTTTTGACGGATGCATTAAAGACGATTGCCTCTTCTTTAGAAAACCACCTTTGGATCTCCTCTTAGAGACACTAGTTCTTGTCTTTTTAGAAGAATATAACCACTAGGATGTGTCTAGGGAATTTTATAAGGAAAATTGGTCGGGTTTTATTGAGAAATGAGGCTCAAATTGGAGTGATTAAGTGAGCGATGATGTCCTTCTTTATAAGATATGGGAGTGGTACAATTGGAATCCTCTAAAATATTAAATTAGCTTAAATTTATTTTCAATTTAACATGGCACCAAAAGTGATTTATTTGAAATATAAAATTATGATGGGTATAAAACCTCTTAAACCATTATTTTTATACTTTTTAGGTCACAATAATAAACTTACCTTTTGGATTTAACCCTTAGTTAAACCATTTAACTCTTATCATGGCAACTTGACTTTTTACTCTTCATGGTTAATATAGTAACTATAAATGGCCAAAAGAGTCCCAAATGAATTATTGATGACATATTTAACCTTATAATAGTTATTTTCACTAATTTTAAAATTATATTATTTTTATGTAATTAAATATACTATTATTTATTATTAAGTATCATTATTGTCAATTTTAATACTATTCATTACTTTTCTTTTAAAAAAATATAATAAAAATTTCACAAATTCAAACCATAACTTCTAATATATCTCTAACATTTATATGCTCTCTTTAAAATTCTTTAACTTCAATAACTGTGTCAAAGTATATTTATTTTAATATTTTTAATATAATTTATTTGATATTTACATTAATTAATCACTTACTTCATCAATATTATGAAGGTATTTATTTTATTTTTCTACTCTAAAAATAAAAATTTAATTATCTGGATGAATATTAATTTTTTTGATTTAAAATTACTATTTATAGTCAATTTTTTCTTCTGTATAGCCCCATATTAAAATTGATATAATTATTCAAACGTTGAGTGTGACATTTTTTACTTTTATTTATAAAAAAATATAATAAATGTAAAATTCCTACCTGAGTGTCTTAAAAGGTAATAATTTTGGGATAAAGATTATTTTTATTGAAATATTTCATCTAATTAAATGAGGACACTTTCTAGTGTAAATTTATAATATTATTTTTACCTCCATTTACCGAATTTACCTTTAACCATGGTAATTAAAATATTACTAAATTTTACATTTCATATACTGAAAAATTAATGAATCCAATTTAAATAATTATGAACTATTGATGAAAATATTGAATCAATTTTTCAAATTTTAAAACACAAAAGTGTTATGAAATAATTTAAAATCAATCTGATTGATGAGGTGAGAAAAAAGGTTATTAAAGGTTAAACATAAAAAATATTGAAACATGTTTATATCAAAATTCATGGTAAAATTTATTCCAATAACCTATATTAGGATAAACAAAAAATAATAATATATTTATAGTTTAAAACCATTCAATAATACAACTTATCACCAAAAATTATTTTGATGAAAAAAATCTCAATTAAAATTTAATAGTTTACATTATTCATCAAAATGTAAAACTTATCATTAAAATATAAAAATTAAACAATGTAATTTTTTATATTACTCATTAAATTAAGAATCTTATTCTTTTGAATATAATATTTTAATGTGAAATATTTTTTATAATAGGTTCTACATTAAAAATAATCAAGACATCTTTTATTAAAATATATGATTCTATATGTAATATTGGGCTTCTTCTTATCTTATGAATTTCAAATATATTATATGAATGTACAAAATATTTAATTTAATAATATATATATATATATATATCATTAATATCATTATTTAATATTATTTAAATGAATTTATTTGGATAAAATGTATTTGTGAGCATAAAAATTGATCTTTTCAAAAATCCTTCCAATAATTTCAGTTGGGTCCAATATGAATTTCAAATTAATTTGTAACCAATTAATTCAGAAATATATTTTCATATGTTAGTTAAATAATATTCATAACCATAGTATTAATGGTTATGTTTTAACATATTATAATAAATAATAATATTTTAATTATATACTGTTGTTTGGTATAACTGGATCTTGTATATATCACAAGCTATTGAAGAAAATATCTCTTGTGTTTCACTCAAAAATAAATTGATATTTAATGTATTACAAGCTATAAAATATATTAAGTTTACTTATAAGATTAAATATTGTAATTTCATAGGGTGTTATATTCTCCCCACCTTAATTAAATTGTGTCCTCATAAATTAAACGTGATATCAGTAATAAATTGTTTAATATTTAAAATACTATTGTTAAAAACTCAACAATATAAATAGGTGTAATAATATATATTCTTTACTATTACAAAAATGAAATTTTAAAGTCACCAAAAAACCAGGATTTTGAATAGGTAAACATTATTGGAAATTAGAGATATGTATATGGAGGAAAAGCCTAAATATTTGTAGATTTTGATTGAGGTCATCAATCACAAACAAATAAATGATCAATGGAAAATTCAGGGTCTCAAATCCAGAAATATATGATGATTTAAAATACCATTAGTTAAAAAAACATATATTTCTCAAACTTTTACCTATATTTTAGTAATTCATTCACTATATAAGGATATAGGAAAAATAATTAATTTATTTGTTTCTATAAACACAATATTATCCTCTGGTGGTGCCTTGGACTATTACTATTTTATTGAAAATGTTCTATAATAGGGTTAAGTAATACATTAAACTCTAAACCAATTTATAAAGATCAAGTTAAACCATTTCATAAATGGTTTTCTTTTAGGAAATTAACATATCAAAAATCTTTTCACAACATGAAGAAACTCATATTTGAAATATTCCAAAAATGTGAATACTTTTTCCTTGTATTATCTTGAATCATGGTAATAACAAGAATTACCAAAAAAAATAATTAAAAACATCCATTTGTCCTAATTCCATAAATAGAAGATAGGTTATTTGATATACTTATTAAATACAATAATGTTATAAAATCCATCAATAATGGTATAAATCACTTTTTTAAAAAACCATTAATCTTTACTAATTTATTCACTAAAATAATGTTTACTATATCTAGATCATTCATCTCTTTATTCTGACATCAATACATCGGTATTATTAAAATATTATGTTTTATTTTTTCTTTAACCAAATATTTCCCAAAATGTTTAACTTCATACTGAGTCACATTTTTTGATACCAAAAAATCTCAAATCCTTACTAAAAATGTACTACATCACTTTCCACATGTATTCCATAATTATTATAACAAGTATATAATTGATAACATACTCTGGTGACATAATTCTTTAATCCCAAAAAAAGAACATTAGTCATTCATCTATATGTTTGGACTGAGTTTTGTTTTGGTTTTATTTCCAATCAATCGATCAGTATGCTGAAGAAAGAAAGGATTTTGAGAGAAATGATGAATGGGAATTTTGATTCAAAGGGATTGAAAGGAAGGATAATGTTATTATGAATCATTTTGTTTTTATAAAAAAATTGTTTGGTATCAAAACAATTGAATTGATGATTTTTTTGAAGGGAATCACATCCATGTATTCAAAACAATCAGATTCATTCTTTCTAAAGATTCTAATACATGTTTTTAAAATAATCCTACTCATAGTGAATGTCCTTTGTAATGGGAGAAATTTTTTATGATCATACTCACCTCAGGTCTGATAGAAAGAGAAAAAATCAGGTAGGAAGTTAATGTCTATCAGATTCCCTTTGAATATGATGAGAAAGAAGTGATTTTTTATGTATAATTAGAGTCATTCTGGGTACTATTTTTCAATTGTGACAATTTTTTGGTATTAATTGTTTTTCAAAATATTCATAAATGAATCGTATTTTGATTTATCATATCCAAATAGCATATATAATGATTTTTTACAGATTGTTTTTCAAAACAATTAGAAAATAATTGTATTCTATTTTATCTTATCGAAATGTAAGAGAGAAAGAAGTGGTACCGATTGTTTTGAAAAACAATAAAAACGAAATTGTAGAGGTGGTGCAGATTTTTTTTCAAAATAATCGTATTCAGATTGAAGAGGTGGTGCTGATAATTTTTCAAAAA